>CANSNZ010000223.1:1985000-2590744 GCA_947646795.1 Beta lomatogona
AAATCTTTTAAAATGCGTTTTAGAAAAGCTGGCAATGACACGTCAAGAGCCAGGCTGGTGCGCCTTGCGCAGGGCCGTGCGCCTGGCGCACGTCCAGGCGCAACTTATTTTGACCACACACTGTGCCGTGCGCTTGGCGCACAGCTCTGCGTGAAGCGCAATTTTCTTTCTTATCTTTTCTAAAGCGCGTACCACGTGTACGCTTTTAACTGGTCATGCCGCTTCATGCGCTTGCCACGTCAGCTGCGCCTGGCGCAACCAACGCTTGAGGAGTAGTGTCGTTTTCACTATAAATAGGCCTGATTTCCGAACAGATTGAAAGAACTGATTTCTCACATAACACTCGACGAATACTTTACGAATCTCTCTACAAACTACAAAACTTCCCTACAAAATTCACACCTTTCAAACATAAATACATTTAATCTACATACTTTCATACATTCAGATTTTCAGGCTTCACGTTTACTCGTCTCGAAGGTTGTTAATCTCGCAGACCCATGCCACAGTAGAATCCTAAGGGTCCTTAAATAAATTATTTTTATATTGAAGTTACTAACAGTTTTCTTTCCTGATGTAGATCTTTAATGTAAAATCGCTCTACTGTATATTCTAAACTCTTTTCTATACTTTATTTTATATTATATTTATTCATGCCTTTGTATATTATATGCTCGCCTAATCATTCTGTTCATATTATATGATTGTCCTGCTTTAATGCTTTCATCGCCCACATGTTATTTTTGCTAATCAAAGAAATAAATAAATGTTCTAACATTAATCAGAATAATTTGGACAACCTGTTAGGTTCCCTGTAATATTGATTGCATAATAACTTGTCACTAAAAATTAGTCTTTTATGTGTTTCTTGAACCTACTTAGACTAAATATTTTTAGGGTGTTTAAAACATTATTTGATTATTCTTTGGCGTAAAATCTGCAATGAATCCATATTTAGTAGAGACCAACTTTGGGCGAATGTGGTTCATTATGACTATATTCGTGCCCTCACCCCCGAACTCAATCTTTGGTTCATTTTGACCATATATGGAGTCATGATGGGGAAATCTACATTGGATACTTTGTCCCTACGGTTTTCCCATATCCAATTAGGTTTATGATTCTTCCTAAAAATAGTTATTGGCGACTTCTTTCAAAACTCTTTTCAATAAAACCTTAACAGTGGGGTAGTCAAATCTAATACGCGCTCACATCGCGTAGGCGAAATAAAAACACGCCTACAATCTCGTACATTAGAACCCATGGTTATGGACCTAATAGTATGGAACATTTTCTTTTCCAAGTCAAAGCCCCTAGTATATGAAAGAGTGAAAAAGTGCTTTCGTTGTTGTGGAATACGAAGCCCTCGTATCTTAATGCATGTATTTAATTGATTCGGAGCTATTAGAGCGGGATCCACTTTTTGAGGAATATGAGTCGAAGCAATAACAATAATATTTCTAGTTGACCCTCTTTCACAATCCCTAGAGAGATAGTTCACTAATAGACCGAGGGATAAGTAATTCGACTCATTCACATCTAGATCATGAATGTTTGGAATCCATATTATTCAAGGAGACATTGCTTTTGCTAATTCGAATTGAAGGGTGATAGAAAATTGGTCTATTTCCAGCATCATATCCATAGTTAGCGCATTCATTCTAGTTAGCAGCTCCAGCTCGGTATCAAGGTCACGATCGATATCGTCACTAGCATCAATATCGTCAATAGCCTCAATATCGTCACTAGCATCAATAAGAGAACCTTCAGGCTTGTTTTCCAGGAACTTGTTCAGAAATACCGTAATAAAAGGAACATAGGAGACTGTCGCTAGGTATTTGACCAAATAGGATCGTCCAGTTCCTATAGAACCTATCACTAAAATACCTCTACAGGGGGATAGGGATAAGCGGAGCGAAAAGGGTTTTCCATGAGATGGGAAATGAAAACTCTTAGCCTCACACGAGGTTTGTGAATAAGTGATTGTCTGATAATGAGCAAGGAATACTCGTCTTTATGCTAAACAAGATGTACTGAACTCATAATTCATTAGATACCTTTTTATGAATGTCAACTAAGTATCTTAAGTAAATTGCTCTTAGTTGTTCAATCATTTGATAACCAGAGTCATTCTCTGATAAATGATCACTATGAGTCAGACTCAATAGAATTTGATCAATCCTTTTTTCTGTCGTTGTCGTTAAAGTGGAGAACTGAACCAAGAATTCTCTTTCTTCCTCATCAATTGAATCACTGCTCGCGACCCAGATTCTATTTTATCATCAATACAATCGCCGTTTACCCTTTTTCTTTTTCTTATCAATGAATAGATCTTTTTACTTGTATGCCTTAGATGTCTCGTATTTCTCGAAAAAGTGATTCGATTAATGGGATTTGGTATGATACTTATGAGATCGATGGGCTCGATGAGATCGATGGGATTAATATTCAAATCTTTTTTCCTAGAACGTATTAAATCGAACCCAAAAATGGAACTACCACCCACTAGCATGTTGTCGCCAGAAGCAGAACCCCATATTTCTTCTAGGGAATCTCCTAATTGTTCTAAAGCAACCAAAAATAAATTCTTTAACCAGAAGAAATTCGGTTTCGATGTAGGATACCTATCCAGAAGTTTCCACAACTCAATCCTGTATGATGGAATCATCCAAAATTGGACCTTTTCGAACTCTGTCTGTAACTCACTAGAGGCTCAGAAAATCAAAGAGAAGATGTGTACGAACGAGATATCCAACAATAAAAAGAAGGAAAATGATTGAATAGAAGAACTCCTGAACATTTGGCGATCCCAGATGTGTCCATAATAATGGTGACTCATTATTTCGATGAATCATTTCTTCGGACAGAAGAAGATTATGTAAACACTTACTCGAAATCTCACTTATCAGATTCCATTGTGTAAGACACAATTTTTTCTGAAGAATTCGCCATGATCTTATCATGAAGAATATATAAAAGATTTTGACTGCTACTTAGTATCGGCAATAGGTCTGAAAAAGTACCTAAAAATAGAATATTTAGATATTTGTACCCTGTCAAAGTAAGGAACCATGGCATATATGTTTGGAATAGATTCCATTTTGAGAGAGTTGAAAAAACACTATCTCGTTGAAAGGTTGTATACTTCTGCCCTTTCTCAACACATTTCTTTAGACAAAGACTCCGTTTTTTCCTCTTTTTCGATAGTAAATATTTCTCAGGCCGTGGAGTGTAAACAAAACCCATGTTTGAATTGAAATTGAGATACTGATGCAAGTTCTTCCTTTCTGAATCAGATTGATTCATATCGGAAAGAGGTTAACAAGAAGTTCTTTCAAAATGGACTATCTGTCCCTCTGTTAGAGGTGTTCCAGAAATGTCTGCGATCGAGTAAATAGTTCTACGAATGAATAGATCAGATCGAATGGGAAAATCGTCAGGTATGAATATGTTAGATACCTGTGACTCGATTGGTGAAATAGTATCTCTCTCCAAAAACACATGTTTTTTTTTTACCGACACACAAAGAAAATATTTGGGTTTTTCTATGATTTACCCCTGTGTTTTTTAAAATTCTATAATGTATCCCTAATGTTTTTTAATTCTACACTGTACCCCTGTGTTTTTTAAGTTTTCTACATAGTACCCCTACGTTAAGTGTACGTAACGTTTACCGTTATCTTTTTTCATTTCTGGGCTTCTCTCTCAAGTCTCAACCCTCCCCGGCCCCCGTCAGCCCCCAGCCTAGCCCCCACCCCCTCCCCCTCCGCAACCACCATGACCGCCGTCAACCCAGCCCCCACCCCCTCCCCCTCCGCAACCACCATGACCGCCGCCGGCCCAGCCCCCCCCCCCTCTCCCCTTCGATTTCCCGCACCCCCACCCCTTCCTTCCCTCGCACCGTAGGCCGTGAACAACAACCACCACCAACCTCGCCAATGTTTTAAAAAAAAAATCAACACACAGGGCTGCGGGAAATAGAAGGGGAGGGGGTGGGGGCTGCGGGAAATCAAAAGGGAGGGGGTGTGGGCTGCGGGAAATCGAAGCGGAGGGGATGGGGGCCACGGGAAATTGATGGGGAGGGGATTGGGGGCTGAGGGAAATCGAAGGGAGGGGTGGGGGCTGTCGGAAATCGAAGGGGAAAGAGTTGGGGGATGCGGGAAATCGAAGGGGAGGGGGTGGGGGGCCGGGGGTAGGGGTGGGGGGGGGGCTGCGGCGGAGGAGAGAGAGTGGGTGGGCCGACGGGGGGAGGGTTGGGAGTTGCGGCGGTGGAGGGGAGGGGGAGGGGGTTGGGGTGGAGGGGATGGGGAGGTTTGGGTTGGAATTCAATAATGATTAACGTCCGTTTTCATTAATACACACTAGGGGTACTATGTAGAAAACTTAAAAAATACAGGGGTACAGTGTAGAATAAAAAAACATTAGGGGTACATTATAGAATTTTAAAAAACACAGGGGTAAATCATAGAAAAACCCAAAATATTTTGTTGTGAATGAACAAGATATTGAGGAATTGTCTATAAGTAAAATCATAATTATTGATACGGGCCTTTTCCATATAAAAAGGGAATCTTTTATTACAATAGAAGCAGAAGTGATGTAGATTATTCAAGAATCGAAGTCGATTTGCCTTATAAAAAGAAGATATCAATGAACTTCTATGAAATGGTTTTACGGGATTCAGCCAATTGTTTTGATCGTGGGATATCATTGAGAAATAGGAATTCGTGTTAATCAAAGGATTTCCCGCGATTATTTCTAGTATGGAATGAGTCAATCATCCACTTTGGTATCTTATTAAACAAAAATGGTGATATTGTTTCTCCATTGATTAAGAATTTCGATTTTTGGAAAGTATCATGATCATCCAATAAGAAGGCTTTCCATTTTTTCAAATGAACGATTTGAAGACCTATTGATTCTAACAACACATTGTAGAGTTGATCATTCGGACCTTTCAATTCATAAATGCGGATCTCGGACCTATTACAGGGGATATTCCCGAAACTCATAAAGAAAAAAGGAAGTGAGTTAGACAAAAAGAGATGTAACTTGGACAAAAAGAGACGTAACTTGGACAAAAAGAAACGAAGCAACTTAGACAAAAAGAAACGAAGTGACTTAGACAAATCTTTTTTGTCGATAACCTCAGTCCAATCAATCGAATATTGATTAATACGTAATCGATCGAACACTACTTGAAAACGACTAATCTGCTCAGAAACGAAATGTTCCAAATGTTCCCGGAAATTCTAGCTCCCATTGAACCATTTGTATCTAAATGCATCAGGATCTCGATTCATGAATCTCTCGATTCGAGAAATAAAAATAAGAGGATTGAACTATTTCCTCTGACTCTTTTTTAAATTCGATAAATGTTGGTTGATCGTATATTTCCTTATAGTTCTATGATTCAAAGTATCGTTTCCTATTTGATCACTTTGAATTCCATATTCGAAGCTGCGATCGGATCTATTCATTAAAAAGAATCGATGCAATACATTTCTGGAGATCCGAACCCATTTTTTTTCAGATCCTTCAATAAAAAGATTCATTCTCTTCATAAAAAATAGGAGATAAAACCAATATAGATTTGTTTTTTGATTCATCCCTGGAGTTGAATACCTCATTTAAGAATTATTTTTGATCCAATCCGCAGGAATTAATAGAAAAGGCAAATCCCTTATGATACACCAGATTCGGCTCGGTTATTGATAGAATGAATAAATATGCCATTTCTTGAAATTTCTCTTCGGATTCAAAATCGTGGTGGAATGTTTATCCCCCCTGTGTCGGTCATGGAATAGATGAAATAAGTAAAAAAAAAATGAATTTTTCTTCAAGAATGAAATCTTATCGGAACTGTCCATATTCGGTTGATCCTTCGGAACCATATCACATCCCGGATATGATGAAATAGGATGAATTGAGATGGTATTTTGTAAATACTTAATTATCTTGAATATATTAACCATTTCTTTATTTTTCGATCGCCTGGAAGGGGCAAAAGAAACATCTTGTTGTTTCTTCAACAATTTCTGATCTCTAGTGGACCTCTCAGTAGGATTTGAACCCAGATGAAGTTCGGACCATTTGCCAGAGAAAAAAGAACTAATAGATCTTGTAGGATTCTCAAAAAGTTATTCGAATAGCATTGAGGAATATCCCGAAAGGCATTTCAGGAATCGGTCTGATTCTATCTCTGTTCCTTTCGTTTGAAGAAATTAAAGGAAGGATCCCGAAGAATCAATCTCTCTTAAGTTGTTGAATCTCTCTTTTATTGATTAATGTGTGATATTACGAATCCGCATTACTAATGGAATCCAAACGATCTTTAGATTGATCAGAAGATTCTTTCAATTGGCTAGAATACGTTACTTGAACAAGACCTTGTGAAATCATATTGAATATTTGACGATACATTCCGTACCTTGCTAAAAAACCGATCCTTATTTACCAACCACACATTGTCTAGCCAAATCCAATTCTCTCTCGATACGTTCCTCAGAAAAAGAAAAAGACAATCAAATAATTTCCAATCATGGTCCTTGCGGATCGGATCATCCATATAATATACAAAGTGAAACTCCAGATATTTGATATCTTTCTCTTTGAATGAGATCTCGATTCCAGCGACGGTTTCATTAGACATCTTACAACTAGAATCCCTATTTTTCCGATCCAGTTCCTCCACCACCGCAAACCCCGGTTAGATTCAGGCATGATACACTTTTTAGTTATTGGAAGAAACCAAGTACTCTCTTTCGGATCCAGGAAATAACTCTCAGAAATCTTTTTTCCTTTTGGAAGATAGAGGAGCGAAACAATCAGCCTATTGATATTGGAAGACCCAAAGGATTTTTCCAATGTATCATTCCTGGGTCCAATGGAATGAATAGGTATAGGAAGAAGCCCTATCAAATAGAGATTTTTTATTTCGACCATATTTCGATTGGTAATATGATATATAAGGACCACTACCACAAAGAGTACTACACCCTTGATTGTGAAATATCGATTGCTTGTTGAACCCTGTGAATTGCGTGAAAGTAAGATACTCCAAATTCGGAGGTCAAAGAGTTTTAAAAAATGCTCTTGGTGGAAAAAAATGTGAATGAAAGATCCCACTGAATTGAATTGGGTCCACGAATCTAATGCTATTTTTATTCCTAAAAATCCGAAGATTGAATTTTACGGGATGAAAAATCTGATTTATGCTCAAAGTGTTTACTAAATATAATAAAAGAAGTTATGAAAATATTTATTAAAATAATAACTATTTAATTGGGCTCTTAAAATGGACTTAAAACATTTTACGGGTTTAATTCACAATTAATCATCATAGATAATTAATTGGGCTTTAGAATATCATTTCAAAACACAATTTTGGATTGGTTATTTAGATTGCTCTTCCGTTGGGTTGCTCCAACTAATACCGCGGTATGTTTCATCATCGGATCCTTAAATGGGGAGACACGATTATGTGTCTACACAGGTACATTATAATTTTGGAGTCAAAAGACATGAGAACTGTCTTGAGTAAATTAGTAGGTTAAACCTATGTCAACAAATATCTACCAAAGGAGTAGAGGAAATTTGGATTTCCTATTAACCACTCACGCCAATTGGAATAAGGGGGGCCAAACCTAATGTAAACAAAAAAATAGGACTACACGCAGCAATTCAAGTAAAAAGAAGAAGAAGAAAACCCTATTGATATAAGTCAAACACGAGACAGTAGGAAGGAGGGGGGAAGACAGCGGCAAAGTAGAGAGCACATAGGACCGCAATGGAGTTCGAAGGAGGAGACGAGCGAAACAGAGCCGAGCAGATTTTGGTCATGAATTATTATAATTGGGTGATGTTCTCTTCAATTATGAGTAGCTAATTCTCTATTTCCAGGACTTAGATGAAACCCTATTAGTATGATTTGGTATTTTAGTTTTGTTTGAGAATTGATTTTAGTTTTTGATTTCATAACTATTGAGATTATTATTGGGTTGATTATTGTTTTCAATATAGATTGATATCATTCTTGTAGGATGATTTATTAGTTTATATTGTTATCAAATTTACATACTTTGTTCCTGTAGTTCAAGATGTGATGATATGCAATAGTATATATTTCATGATAGGTGATAAAAGGTTATATAATCTATGCTTTGGGTGGATAGGTTAGGTTACCTAATAAATCACAATAATACTATTTTGTTCTATGTACTCCGGGCTTCTAGTTTAGGGAACTTGATAAACTTATTAATTCTCATTCAAACTAAGTTATTAGTCATAATAATAGTTGTGGATTCAATTGTCCTAGAGTTCTCCTACTATTTGTTTTTCGATTCGTATTTCTATCTATTAATTTCAAATTTCATATGTTTAAATTTCTATTTAGTTTATTTTATTTAAAACCATCAACCTTGATTTTCTTAGTTTTAATTTAGTAGACCTTATATTTAAGTTAATCAACTGTTCCCTATGGATATGATACCATATTAGTAATTACTTACTATTTGATTTTGAATACTTACAAGAATAAGGTTTTAAAACTTGTCTAAAATTGCTATCAACACCTTAGTAGGAAGTTCAGCCATGAAATCCATGCCCTAGTAGTTGTTGGTAAATTATGTGAGGAGCTTCAGAGTAAACTTGGAATTAGTCTACCCAGGGACGCTGGAAACGAGGTTAAGAGCTTTGACCATCTATCTATCATTCTTTACTGCTTTGCTTTGGGTTGAACTGTGCAACCCCTATTTATACTAGTTGGACAAGTAGAGTCGTACTAGGACTCAGAACTAAAAGATGGGTTTTTGAGAGAAGATAAATAATTTGAGCTAAGATCCACTATTTTTTTTTATGATCATCTAGCTAAAATTGGAGAATATTCCCTAAGATAAATAATCTAGAAGCATATTAAGCAAAAGATAGAAGAAGTAAAGTTAACCAACTTTTGTTAACTTTTGGCGTGAGCTATGCGCCTGCAATTAGATTTTTTATTTATTTATTTATTTTTATTTTTTTTGTAAATCTTTTTGTAAAATCTTTTGGTTTTTTTTTTTTCCTTTAAAACATTTTTTAATTTTGTTTTAAACAAACTACCTAGATTTTAAAATTAGTAAACCCAGGCCCAAAATCCAAATTGAGCTAGGATTAATTTTAAACACCCAAAATCATAAAAGCCTATTTTAAAAGTCTTTTTAGTAAATAACAAACATTTTAATAACCAAAACTTTTCTAAAAAATATAAATATTAACTACTAAAAATACGGAGTATTACACATGGCTATTGTTCAGCCACCATAAGGACAAACTAACTTACTTCATTAGCACATGTTCTATGTGTGAGATCACCCCGGGGGGTATGTGCTTTGTCCTGCCAAAAAGTTTCCTGAGCGATACTGTTGGATCTTAGTCATAAGCAAATCTACCCAACCATGGCATTGTTCTCTTGTTCCTGACTTGAGTACTGGAGTGCGTCTTACACGTGGCCACCTCTTTAAGCAGGGGTACGAAGCATGGGATCTATCTCTAAGTCATAGACCCTTTTCAGCCTAAACCTAAACCTGACCGTAGTTTTAAACGTAGAACTTGACTTTAGGTTGGAACTTTGCATATTATCGTATTTGTGCATCTTTATGTGTGCGTGCTTTTAGTGCTTAGTATTACGCGATGTTTCGAGTTCAAAACTATCGAACGAATTTTACTCGATAAAAAATTGATTAAAACGAACTTCTCTGCGTCTGTGCGTCGCGCTTTATCCTACGTTCCGCGCAGTAGTAGCTTTGCGTCTCATGTAGCTCTCTGCGCCCAGCGCACCTCGTTTCTGCACTCTGTCTGCGTGTAGCGCCTAAGATATGCGTGTAGCGCTTATGATCGGCGTGAAGCGCATTTCAGCGTGCGTGAAGTGCAGACGTGTCTTCTTCAAGTTCGAAAATCCATCTTCAAATTTTTCAAAATATATCCCCTATTATTTCGAAAATTCTATCCTCATCCTTCACCAAACTATATCTCCCATCCTTTTTTTGAAAAATGATCTCCCATCTTTTTTAAAAATTCATCCTCATCTTTTTTCAAAAATCATTCTCCTATATTTTTCAAAATTTCATCCCATCTTCAATCTCTTATCTACATTAAAAATTCTATCTCCACCTTTTTTTTCAAAAAAAAAAATCTCCATCCTTTTTCCTATCACATATCTTTTGTCAAAAAATTCATCCTTTTTCTCTATTCCATCCTTTCATGAATATTATCCATCTTTTTATGTACACATCATTTAGAATTCTTCTTAGTGTCCATCTTGTTGTAAAAGTCTCATCTGATGTGGATCTTGATTCAAGATGCACGGTCGTTTTAAGGCTCTTTGATGTAGTTTAGTGGCTTCTTTAGATTTCTTGAATAAAAAGCTGTAATTTTTTAATTGTTTTAAGTGCAAAAGTCGAATTCTTGATGATGAACAATCAATAAAATTCGAATAGTAACAAGGGATATGAAGAATGTCAACTAATCCAAGTTTAAACTTAGGTAGGGTTTGGATTCACTCCTGAAACAGTTTGGATTCTCTCCAGAAACAATTAATTCACACGAATTAAACTCAAAACTCAACTTCCTATTATTAATGGCCGAATGAAAACATATATAGGTTACATCAACTAGAAAACATAAAGCATAAAGGATAAACAAAAACAAACTAACAAATCTGTCTTCTAATTACACGGCTAAGGGAATAAAACCACACGGCCAAGTAACTAGAATCCTAATGCAACTGTAGGTAATTTGCAATCCTTTCCTTCTTGCTTGTTGCAATGTCCAGCAGCTCATGGTGGCAAGATGCGAGGCAAATATGCGAGCCATGTTGATGCTTAGGAGGTGGTTCATCAAATATTGAAACAGCAGCATCATGTTGTTGCTTATAACGCCGACTTTTCAGAGGCAATGACTTCAGCACCATGCGTTTATCTCCTATCAAAATTGAATAGTCATTTGTTTTGCCTTTGTGGAGCATATGCCTATCACTTTGCCAAGGACGACCAAGTAATAAAGAGCACGCAGTCATGCCTATCATACCATAGTTGGTCCATATACTCTCCTACACAAAATCCAACGAGTGCTTGTTTACGCACCCAAATTCCATCATTAATCAACTAACTAAGTTTGTAGGGATGCGAATGTTTGCGCGTTTGCAGATTCAAAGGCTCAACCAAAGACAAATCACGTACGTTAGTACATGATCCGCTATCTATAATAAAGGAGCAAACTTTACCGTTGATTAAACAGTTGGAGTGGAACAGATTTGTGCGTTGTTCATCCTCACCCTCATCGTGGCTGGAAGAAAACAAGGAATGGCTCAAGATCATATTGCGGTTCTCATGTTCCGGAGCATAAATAGGCTACTTCGACCAAAACTCATCCTTATCCATTGTAGCTTATGTTGGGGCCGAATTAGAAGAGCGTTGTCCTTGCATGTCTTGGGCCAAAAAAACAAATAACTCCTCGCGTGTGACAAGGGTTGTATTTGGGTAGTTCTTTGCAATATGGCCGAGGCCTTGACAACGAAAAACATTGTGTTTTCTTGCCTTTGTGCGTTGCACTTGAAGGGGTAGTGGACGTTGTTGTCGATAAGTCGGATTCCTTAGGCTTATCAACAGCCAAATCAGTCGTGGATGGAGGTGTAGTAAGCGAGGTATCCGAAGGTGCCGGAGGAGGTTTAAACCACAAAGGTTTCTTAAAACGGGACTCTTATTGCTGCCGTTCTATTTTGGACGCAAGAATACAAAACGTCATAAAACGTTGCATACTACTGTAGCTCGACCAAATTAGCTATTAATGGTTTCAATCCCACAAGGAAACGAGCATTTTTTTGTTCATCCACTTCCATTAATATCACACGCCATATGGAGGCGTTATTCTTTTATATCCTGATCCACGCTCAAATAGGGTTGCGGCAAGGAATTTAGGCGAATAAAAAGTTCCTTTACGCACCTTGGCTTTTAGAGAGGACCAAGAATCAATGGTAGCCTTTTCTTCACGTTCACGGCGCAATCTCATTGAGTCATACCATAGTGATGCATATTTCGTGAGCTTTAGGATGGTATAAGAAAATCGAGAGCCATCACTCAATCTCTTGTGATCAATGTAGCGATCTAGGCGCCTTTCCCATTCCAAATCAGCCAACATGATATCTTCTTCACGCCGTGGCTGGTGTTGTGGTGGGGGTCTTGCAAAGTTGGTGTCACGTTGGAAGTGCGCAAACTGGTCGCCCAAAGCAGTCATTTGAGCAGTGAGCTGTTGGATGGCGAGTTGCCAAGGTTCAGGTTCGTCAGGCATGGTTGAAAAGCAAACGGTAAGATCAATAGTGGGGGGTTTGGAGCAGCAGACGTGAGGTGGAAGGGGCAGCAGCCACACCACTTGATGTGGATCTTGATTTAGGGTTTGGATTCACTCCTGAAATGGTGTGGATTCTATCCATAAATAATTAATTCACACGAATTAAACTCAAAACTCAACTTCCTTTTATTAATGACCGAATGAAAATATATATAGGTAAAAAAGAAACCTACATCAACTAGAAAACATAAAGCATAAACGATAAACAAAAACAAAACTAACAAATCTATCTTCTAATTACACGTCTATGGGAATAAAACCACACGACCAAGTAACTAGAATCCAAATGCAAATAAAACTCGAATCCGTTAGAGTTCCGCCCATATTAGGAGTCTAAAACCATTTGAATCCCATTCGTTTTAGGAGTCTAGGTCCACTAGAATTTCATACATATTAGGAGTCTAGCATCCTTGAAAGTTCACCAAATATAGAATTCTAAAGTCCTTAGAAGTCTATCAAGTTTAGGATTCTGAAATCATTAGAATTTCATATCAATTAGGACTGCATTTATACTAGAATCCTTTTGGCAGTGCATATCATTCATACACTTCATGCATAATTAGAGTTCATAGGCATTTAGAAGTCTCATTGCATCCATACTTTCCATTTCATTTCATGCATTTTGCATTTAGTAGTCTCGAACGACAAACGATCTGATTCCCTCTTTTGGGATATGTAGGCAGCCTTTACAGGGTATAAGGCATAGATTGAGTCATGCATATATGCATTATGTAACAGTCTCTACAACTCAGTTGCCTTCTGATCTCTATTTCCGTATGGCGTGCTGACATACTGCCAATTCTTATGCATATACACAAGACGATAACTAAGTTAAAAGTTTTTAACATTATTAAGATACAAACATCGCAAAAGTTAATATAAACATTTTTTTAAGGTTTGGTACTAGCATACTTATAGACATCCTATAGCGTAGTAACTGTTTACGAAACACGCCCTCTCTTCTTTGCTACTACATAGTGTGGAAGTGTGGTGGCTTTTACTTTAGTTCTGTAAAATGGTGCTTGCCATGAGGCAGCTTTATGGTGTTAGTATGTATATAGAGTAAGTTTGTTATCTACTATTTACATAATTTAAAGCTTCCTACTATAATATTAACACTTGGCTTAATGAACTTCCATTCTCTAACTCTGTTGGCTACGTATACTAGTTGTGTAGTGGCAAAGAAGGGTATTCTTATCAACATAGGATGGTCATCTGGACCTTCTTAACTTAGTCTTATATAGATACCGTCGTCTCTGTCTTAATTCGTTCTGCATGCAAGACTTTCAGGACATGTCCCCTTAACTCAAGGTTTTTCTTAACTTCACATGGCTTACTTAACGAATCATAGTACCTGCTCGACGTATCGAGCCTTCTTAACTCATATGTCTCGTAAACTTAGCTTTCTTAACATACATTCGGCCCTCTTTTAGCCGTTACTTTTATAACTCCTCTTCCCTGATCAAAGTCCATTCTTTAACATCAATGGGTCTTTGACCATGGAACCCATGAAGCCTCCTTAAACTGAATACATGGAATACAACATTTGAAGAGCCCAAGTTCTATTTGGGTCGCAAGCAAGGATGTAAAGGAAGCCCAAGTTCTGTTTGGGTTCCTATATATTTTTGTTGTTTTAAGTTGTAATAATATCATGAGATTACTCATAAAGTATCTCATGATTAGGTGTGTGTGATTTGTGTGATGATTAGGCATGATAGGCGTGTGCTTAGGAGGAGTTTAAACTCCTTAGTTGCTGATTATTTCACTTTATAACAGCTCATTGAATGAGCTTAATGAGGGGAGTGAATCAAGGAGCTTTTCATGCTCCTTGAAACTGATGGGGGGGGTTTCTTAGGGTTTGCTGAGTGTTTTATGCTTCTTTCTTGCTGCTCATTCCTCTATATAAGGAGAGCATATGATCAGTGGAAATCAGTTTTGAGTTTTGAGTTTTGATTAAAAAACCTTTGTGTTTTCAGTTTTAGCTTTGAGTTTGTCTCAAGTTTGAAACTAACCCTTATTGCTTTGAGTGTGTCTTGAGTGATAAGATTAGGGGAGATTGAGTGAGCCTTGTCTCTGGCCTAAGATCCCAAATCATTGAGTTTGTCTTGTGATTTGGTCACTATCCTAAATCCGTGAGTTACAAAGTGTTATTGTGAGTGTTCTTGTTCTTGAGTTTAAAATTATCATCCAACTCCTTGGAAGGTGTTTTTAGATTCACATCATCTGGTATCAGAGCCATGGTCGAGAGATTCATCGGAAAAATCGAGTTTTGGAGAAGAAACGAAACTGCCAGAATTCAACCAGTTTTTTATCCGACTTTGAAGGACGATTTATCAACCTTCAGGACTCCAAACTGGTTGATTCTTTTTTTCATTCTGCATAACTTTTTGTCTAGAATATGCACAGAATTTTTCTGATTTTTGTGAATTTTTTTAGATTTTAAACTGGGCACGTTTTTCGCAACAGCGCCTAAACGGAGCAAATCTGGCACACAAAACTTCAAATGACGATCCCTCCTTCATCCGGAAAGCTTTTCAAGAGTTTATTTTTTTTATTAAGCTTGAAATTTCCTGAACGTTATTAAACTATAAGCCTTTGAGAGTCTCAAGGCCATTTACAGTTTCGTTTTGTTGTTCAAGTTTACGGCAGTTTGCATCTTGTATTTGTAATAGTCTAGCAAAAATAGTGAAATCATGGCTGACGGTGATCTTGCTAGGATGTTACAAATAATAACTCAGAAGTTAGTAAACTTAGAGAGAAAATCAGAAGCAAATAAATGATGAAGATAAGGCTCAACAAAAGACTAGGTTAGATGCTATGTCCGAAATGTTGATGCAAGCAAGTAGAAAACTGAATTTTCTTGAAAATGAGGAAGGTGAGATTAATACACCTAGAAATTTTGATGAAGATAGGGGTTTGAAACTTGAGATGCCGAATTTGATGGGGGCATGATAGTGAGGTAATTGAAACCATCTTTGATTATAAAGGTTATGATGAGAGGGAGAGGTTTAAACTTGCTGTCCTTAAACTCACTAAACTTGCTGCATTGTGGTATGAAAATCTCAAAACAAATAGAAGAAGAGAAGGAAAATATAAGATTGATCCATGGAGTTGGTTGAAAAAGAAAATGAGGGATAAATGGGTAAGTAAAGAGTATGAGCAAGAACAATACTTAAAACTGACCCACCTCTCACAAGAAGACATGAGTGTAGAGGGTATTTGAGAGAATTTGAGAAGTTGTGCTTAATTTGTGACTTACAAGAGAAGGAAGCCTTTAAAATTGCTCGTTTCATTAAAGGTCTTTCTAAGGGGATAAGTAGGAAGGTGGATATTACTCATTACGCAACATTTAGTGATGTATGTAAGCTCGCCATCAAGTATGAGTCACAACTAAAAGAAGACAAACCTAAGATTTCAATGGGTTTTAAGGGGTCTTACAAATCCAACTTTTCTTTTGAGGAAAGTCCCTTTGAACAAAAAATTCCTTCATCTTCGTCTAGTGCCACAAAGCAAGACAAGGGAAAAGAAAAAGTAGGGGTGAAACAAGAAGAGTATGATCAAAGAAGAAGGTGTTTTAGATGTCAAGGTAGAGGGTATATTGCATCTGAGTGCCCTAGCAAGAGTGTATTAACCACAAGTCAATTGAGAGTCATGGAAGAAGAAGAAAAATTGTTTGAATTTGTTCCCGAAGTAGAAAGAGAAGAGAGTGACATAGAAGAAATAAATCCGGAAAAAGAAGAAAACATGATTGGCGAGGTAATTAGGAGAATGTTGTACGATGAAGCAAATTGTGAATCACAAAGAGAGAACTTGTTTCTAACTCGTTGCAAGATTGGGGATAAAACTTGTAATGTGATCATAGATAGTGGGGCTCAAGTTGATGTTGTCTCACCCGTGGTAGTCCAAAATGTGAAACTTCCTACAAGACCACACGATAAGCCCTATAAGCTTACTTGGTTGAATGAAGATTCTCATACTCGAGTGAAGCAACAAGCATTAGTTGCCTACTCCATTGGCAATTTTCAAGGAGAGAAGTGGTGTGATGTTCTTCATATGGATGCGTGTCACTTACTACTTGGCAGGCCATGGCAATTCGACAATGATTCCGAGCACAAGGGAACTTCAAATGAGTGTCTATTGACCTTGAAAAATGACAAAGAGTCAAGTTGTCTCCCCTACTCCCACAAATAGCTCAAAAAGAAAAGAAAGTGAGCAATCATAATGTTGTAATTTGTAATAATTTCTATGATATAGTGGATAAAAGGGAAGGGGTTTACTTGAGGGCTGATGCAAGGGGTTTTTCTTTTGATAACTCATCTTCCTATGAGTTATGGAAAGAAACACCAACCATGTTAGAAGAACCACGAGTCAAGAATAGCCTTTTGTTTTCAAGGTTAAGTGACAAAGTCTTGAGAGGTCGGAAACCCAAAACAAAAGATGCAAAAAAAGAACAAGGAAAAGTTTTTAAACCCGGGGAATGGATTTGTTTACAATTGAATGGGAGGTGCCCTAAACTCAATTATTTTCCCCTTGATGAGGGACCCTTTGAGATATTAGAGAGAATTGATCATGAGAGCTACAAAATAGATTTGGGAGGCTTGAGATCTACCTTCAAAAAGGGTGAGTTGTCTCCTTACACCGAAGAAATAAGTTTGGGGTCAAACTTTTTTTAGAAGAGGAGAATGATCAAAGTCCATTCTTTAACATCAATGGGTCTTTGACAATGAAACCCATGAAGCCTCCTTAAACTGAATACATGGAGTACAACATTTAAAGAGCTCAAGTTCTGTTTGGGTCGCAAGCAAGGATGTAAAGGAAGCCCAAGTTCTATTTGGGTTCCTATTTATTTTTGTTGTTTTGAGTTGTAATAAAATCATGAGATTACTCATAAAATATCTCATGATTAGGTGTGTGTGATTTGTGTGATGATTAGGCATGATAGGCAGGTGCTTAGGAGGATTTTAAACTCCTTAGTTGTTGATTATTTCACTTTGTAACAGCTCATTGAATGAGCTTAATGAGGGGAATGAATCAAGGAGCTTTTCATGCTCCTTGAAACTGATTTGGGGGGGCGTTTTTCTTAGGGTTTGATGAGTGTTTTATGCTTCTTTCTTGCTTCTCATTCCTCTATATAAGGAGAGCATATGATCAGTGGAAATCAGTTTTGAGTTTTGAGATTTGATTAAAAAACCTTTGTGTTTTCAGTTTTAGCTTTGACTTTGTCTCAAGTTTGAAACTAACCCTTATTGCTTTGAGTGTGTCTTGAGTGATAAGATTAGGGGAGATTGAGTGAGTCATATCTCTAGCCTAAGATCCCAAATCATTGAGTTTGCTTGTGATTTGGTCACTATCCTAAATCCGTGAGTTACAAAGTGTTATTGTGAGTGTTCTTGTTCTTGAGTTTAAAATTATCATCCAACTCCTTGGAAGGTATTTTTAGATTCACATCATTCCCACACAAACTGGAATACTAGCTACTAATATAAATATAACGCATATACAAGTTGTTACCAGTGTGATATTTAGTTCATGGACATATGTTTACTATGTTATACCCATACTACCATTTCCATAGATTCGTAACATTGACTCTTATCGAAAAATACATATGATTCATTTCCACTCGAATATCTTGTCTTCATGAGCTAATATTTCGTTCTACGAACTTATTTCCTATCCACATAATTATGCTTGTTTTAGAGACAAAAGTACAAAAGTTTTATAGTATAGAGAGGGTACCTTACTAACTTATGATCTTCTATCTCTTGAACTACCTTATTTGTCGCCTAACTCACGCTTCCCTGAGCTTCCTTCCTAGGTCTTAGTACCTATAAGTGGAAACATCTAATTTTTAATCTCAATTTGTAGAAAGTTAGCTAAAAGAAAAAAAGAGGAAAGAATGAGGACTGTTGTGCCGCAGGACCTGTGTCCTTTTGCAGCCTTCTTACTCACTTCTGGGCAGCAGCTTCTTGCTGTCTTTTTCCTCCCAAATTATGGGGAGTGTGAGTAGCCTTTAGATACTAAGGTAGGGTACAAGTGTCTTGCCTTTAAGTCTCATCTTCATTACTCATTTTCCGCCTTAACCATGATGCTGCCAGCTATACTTTGATATGTCACTTAGTGCTAAGTTCCTTTAATTTCTTTTGTCTTATTCATCCTATTTCATGGCTGGTGGTATCTAAACCCCACGCCACTTATTTCCCCTTTCTTTTCCTTATTTTATTATTTCCCTTTAATTCTTTTCCACTTATTATACAAACATATACATATTTATTTACACATACATACATATGTACATATACATTTATATATATAATGATTATTGCATAACTCTAGATGGTTACTCGTTTAGTATTCCGACACACGAAATTTAAAGAGGTTTTGTCCTCGAAACCTATGTTCATAATTAGGGCGTACCTTTAAAAAGATGTGGGTACTGTGCTTTCATTTCATCTTCTTTTTCGTAAGTCATTTCTTCCGAGTGCTGATTTGACCAAAGCACCTTGACCAACGAAATTAGTTTATTTCTCAATACCTTACTTTTTCGATCCAAGATTTTCAGAGGTTTCTCTTCATAACTTAAGTGTTGATCAATCTGTAAGGGCTGGTGAGGAAGTATATGGGATGGATCATGCACATATTTCCTTAACATACATTCGGCCCTCTTTTAGCCATTACTTATATAACTCCTCTTCCCACACAAACTGGAATACTAGCTACTTATATAAATATAACGCATAGACAAGTTGTTACCAGCGTGATATTTAGTTCATGGACATACGTTTACTATGTTATACCCATACTACTATTTCCATAGATTCGTAACATTGACTCTTATCGAAAAATACATATGATTCATTTCCACTCGAATATCTCGTCTTCATGAGCTATTATTTCGTTCTACGAACTTATTTCGTACCCACATAATTACGCTTGTTTTAGAGACAAAAGTATAAAAGTTTTATAGTATAGAGAAGGTACCTTACTAAGGTATGTTATTCTATCTCTTGATATACCTTATTTGTCGCCTAACTCACGCTTCCCTTAGCTTCCTTCCTAGGTGTTGGTACCTATAAGTGGAAACATCTAATTTTTAATCTCAATTTGAAGAAAGTTAGCTAAAAGAAAAATAGAGGAAAGAATGAGGACTTTGCGCCGCAGGACCTGCGTCCTCTTGCAGCCTTCTTACTCACTTCTGGGCAGCACCTTCTTGCTGTCTTTTTCCTCCCAAGTTTTGGGGAGTGTGAGTAGCCTTTAGATACTAAGGTAGGGTACAAGTGTCTTTCCTTTAACTCTCATCCTCATTACTCATTTCCCCCCTTAACCATGATGCTGCCAGCTATACTTTGATATGTCACTTAGTGCTAAGTTCCTTTAATTTCTTTTGTCTTATTCATCCTATTTCATGGCTGGTGGTATCTAAACCCCACACCACTTATTTCCTCTTTCTTTTCCTTATTTTATTATTTACCTTTATTTCTTTTCCACTTATTATACAAACATATACATGTTTATTTACACATACATACATATGTACATATACATTTATATATATCATGATTATTGCATAACTCTAGTTGGTTACTTGTTTAGCATTCCGACACACGAAATTTAAAGAGGTTTCGTCCTCGAAACCTATGTTCGTAATTAGGGCGTACCTTTAAAAAGATGTGGGTACTGTGCTTTCATTTCATCTTCTTTTTCCTAAGTCATTTCTTTCGAGTGCTGATTTGACCAAAGCACCTTGACCAACGGAATTACTTTATTTCTCAATACCTGACTTTTTCAATCCAGGATTTTCATAGATTTCTCTTCATAACTTAAGTGTTGATCATTCTGTAAGGGCTGGTGTCGAAGTATATGGGATGGATCATGCACATATTTCCTTAACATACATTCGGCCCTCTTTTAGCCATTACTTATATAACTCCTCTTCCCACACAAACTGAAATACTAGCTACTTATATAAATATAACGCATAGACAAGTTGTTACCAGCGTGATATTTAGTTCACGGACATACGTTTACTATGTTATACCCATACTACTATTTCCATAGATTCGTAACATTGACTCTTATCGAAAAATACATATGATTCATTTCCACTCGAATATCTCGTCTTCATGAGCTAATATTTCATTCTACGAACTTATTTTGTACCCACATAATTATGCTTGTTTTTAGAGATGGCCACTGGTGCGGGCTGGGTGGGCTGGTCCGCGGGACCTAGTGGGCCGGGCTGAGATTTCACAGCCCAGGACCGGACCGTGAAATTCACGGTTTGGGCGGGCTGGTCCACGGGTTGAAAAATCTTGGCCCACACCGGTCTGTTACCGGTTTTCACGGTTCGAACAACGGTTTTGGTGGTTTGTGGGCCTACTGGGCTAGCGGGCCGGCATGAGATTTTGTTTTTCAGAATTATTTAATCATTAGAATCATTTGTTATTGTTACATAAAACCTTTAAAATTAATTAAAATATATACAATTATTAATATTAATGAATAATTTCATTATTTTTGAATTTGGTTGAATTATAATATATGAAATTTGATTAAAATATATACAATTTGATTAAAATATACACAATTTGGTTGAATAATTACTTGGGCTGGGCTGGTCCGGTTCATGGGCCGGGCTGGACCGATTTCGTGGACCGGGCTGGGCGGATTTAGAAGCGGGCTTTCGTGGGTTGGGCTCAAAAAATCTTGCCCACAGCCCACCCACCAATTTCACGGTTCGAGCTGGGCTGGATCGGGCTTTTCGTGGGCTCAGCCCACACGGCCCAAGAGGCGAGTTGGGCTGGATGGGCCCGCACTGTTGGCCATCTCTACTTGTTTTAGAGACAAAAGTACGAAAGTTTTATAGTATTGAGAGGGTACCTTACTAAGGTATGTTATTCTATCTCTTGATCTACCTTATTTGTCGCCTAACTCACGCTTCCTTTAGCTTCCTTCCTAGGAGTTGGTACCTACAAGTGGAAACATCTAATTTTTAGTCTCAATTTGTAGGAAGTTAGCTAAAATAAAAATAGAGGAAAGAATGAGGAGTGTTGCGCCGCAGGACCTGCGTCCTCTTGCGACCTTCTTACTCACTTCTAGGCAGCAGATTCTTGCTGTCTTTTTCCTCCCAAATATTGGGGAGTGTGAGTAGCCTTTATATACTAAGGTAGGGTACAAGTGTCTTGCCTTTAACTCTCATCTTCATCACTCATTTTCCCCCTTAACCATGATGCTGCCAGCTATACTTTGAGATGTCACTTAGTGCTAAGTTCCTTTAATTTCTTTTGGCTAATTCATCCTATTTCATGGCTGGTGGTATCTAAACCCCATGCCACTTATTTCCCCTTTCTTTTCTTTATTTTATTATTTCCCTTTATTTCTTTTTCACTTATTATACAAACATATACATATTTATTTACACATACATACATATGTACATATACATTTATATATATAATGATTATTGCATAACTCTAGTTGGTTACTCGTTTAGTATTCTGACACACGAGATTTACTGCTTGTTACACATTAGGTCTAGGTGCATCCAAAAGAGTCATGCATACATGCATTAGGTTTAGGTGCATCCAAAAAAAAAATCCAAAAAAAAAATCATTCATTTAGGAGATGCTATTTTTTTTCTAAAAGCTCAACTATTAAAATAAAATTCCTTTCCAAAATATACATTCTTTCATTCCATTTCTCTCTTTCCATCATCATTCTATCTCTAAAGCTCCTTTGCTGATCTACGACTAAGTCAAGCAACATTGAAATGGATAGTCCATTGAATAACGAGCAATAGTTCACTGAACTCTACCTAATGGTATCATTTAAGGAACTTTCGTTCAACCATGATCATCAAATCGGTTGAAACTAAGCTCTACCCAATGGTATTCTCGATGTCGTTGGACTCAATATGCCAAAATTAGTTCTATTCCCTGGACCCCAAGCAAACTGAAACATGGGGAGGCATCACTATTGCTTTCATGAAACAATACGAATCGATCGCACAACAGTAAACCTCCCTTAGAGAACTCAAAATTCTTAAACAAGGTGAAAATGAAGGCTTTACCACCTACCTGATTAGATGGAGGGAGAAATGAACCCATATGATATGAAGGCCTACATAAAAAGACTTGGTATGAATATTTGTTTCTAACCTCCTCCCTAAATACAAAAACCACCTCAAATACTTGGGTCTTGATAGCTTCGCAAGAGTATATGACATGGGTATCCAGGTCGAGAATGATTTGCTGAGAAATGCCGAAGACAATGAACTCAATTTCATAGAAATAGACATATAAGCCCAATCGTTCATTAAAGCATTTGGACTCGCTTAGGTCCAATGAGCACGAAGAAATACACTTCTTCTCTTTTCATTTAGAAAGAGACCTCCTAAAGATCGAAGCAACGAGGCTCTCTCGTCATGTGACATAGGAGTCTAGACTTAGGATTTCATTTTCTGTTTCATCTCTCTTATTGTGCCCAGTCTAATATAGGATTTTCCCTCTTATTGCATGTACTCATAATTTTCAATTAATAAATGAGTATGTCTTTTCTAAACTTTGCACTAATTAGCATCAATGGAAATCATGATTGTCGCCTTAAAAGAAATGAATTTCTAATTCTCATGACTATTCTATTTTTTTTTTTTTTTTTTTTTGAAAGAGAAATTTCATGAATTGAAGGTCAAACAACATCTACAATAGGTATTAAAGAAAAACAAGATACAATCAAATAAGCTTAAATCAAATTCGTCTTCGAATAAACTACAATGAACCAGATCGAGCAATACAGCGCAGCCCCCATGTATTTACTGAATCAAGCAGCTATTGATGAGGAAGCTATCATTCTGACATAGTTTGGGATAAGCATTCTTGATCGAGCCATGTTGACCGCATCCGAGATTCCAATACCTTCATGTTGAGTCTCGAACTTCAACCAATGAGAACAATTTTTCATACCTAAAAACAAAGAAACCATACTCACAACTCCCACAGGGGAGAAGGAGATCTCCACAACAGAGACTAAAATCCCCATAACAGGGTTTGAAAAAATCTCATAAAGAGAGACTAATTTATTCAACAAAACAAGAAATAAATGAACTAAAAACTGAAAATAAAAGGGGAAAAGGGGCTTACCATGGATGAAATCATCCATGGCAGCCCCCTAATTGATGAATAAGGGGTAGGGAAGACTAGGGTTTAAGAGAGAGAAAAAGAGAGAAAGAGGGGGGCGGCTCATTATACGATTTGATTTCATGACTATTCTAACAAAGGCAATGAATAACTGGCATATATAAAAGAGGCATTCCTCCCTTTCCCCGCATCTATTTCTTCAATCCTTATCATTCATAATCCCCTTCTCCCTTTAACCTATCTCATGGGAAGTACATTTGACAATAATTCAATGTAAAGGGAAAAAAAAAAAGAGAGGGAGCAACATCAAGAAAAACAAAGCAAAAAAAAAAAAAAAAAAAAAGCGAGAAAACAAAAGCAAAAATGATGAACAAAAAAAAAGAGAAGTGTAAAATATCGAAAAAAGAGAGGAAGTGTTGCAAATAAGCCCATCAATAGCTTTGTCAAAAGTACTTTCTTTTCAAAACCCACAACCTTCGATTCTAAACCTCCAACTTTAAATCTCTGTAATAAACCTTCTCAGACAACCATGCACATTGCTTTCCAATAAGCCATAAAAGACAAACCCAAGCCCGCTAGGTCGAAAACCCTTAAGGGCGACTTAGGCAAAAGTCAGGGCATCTTCTCATTCATTAGCCTCAACTACGAATGGTCTGATTCTTCTAAAGATACGTAGAAAACCTCATGCTGAGGTCCGACCGCTTTAAACCAAACAAAACCAAACCTACATCATTATCCACCCTTGCCAAAGACCTCTTTTAAATCAATGCCTAATTCATTGCAAATGCCTCCAAAGCAAAATGCTCGGCCACCAATTAAAATGCTAAGAGCTACGAATGGCCTGATTCCATCATGGATACATAGGCAAACTCTTTGGAGGCTCGGCCATTTTAATTCAAAAGAAACATAAACTTTAAGGCTCGCTTAGGCCCATGAGAAAAAACGTGATCGCCCTAATCATGAATTTTCAATGCTCATCCCTACCCTTAGAACTAGACTGAGACTCGAACCTGCATCATTAGCCTACCTTGCGTGAGTCAATTTATTATGGCTCCACCTTTTTCTTATTCTTATCCCTTGCCGTTTTCTTAACTACATTATCACTTAAGCCAACCTTAGCATAACCTTTCAACACTCAGCGCTATGACCACGCCTCATCTTTCGAGTGTTCCTTTCTTTTGCCTTTCTTGTCTTTTTCACCTTAGGAACCCTATATGGAATCTTTGATTGAAACTTCCACTAAGTGTGACGAGATATCTTCAAAATCAAGCAATCAAGTTGGATACTTCATCGACTCCATCTTACTGGGGGCTTCATCAAGAAAATTGTAGGCTCCAAGTCCAGACTTATTAAGGGACTTCATTACGAGTCCATATATGACATCTCGGGTTTTAAATCCGCACGGATGCAGCTTCACATTTATTTATGGGCTCACTTAGGCCCTTGGCATACAAAACTCGAAGCATATACAACTCAGGCACTACAAAAGCTCGTTCTACAACATATGTTAAATCGAACATATCATCCATTAACTGAATAAATCTTTCATAGGCTACATGTGAACCTTGATAAGGACTTCATTATGAGTCCCTACAAAATATTGTGTTATCTGGACCCATACGAAATCCTAATTGTTTTATGGGCTCACTTAGGCCCGTAACAGCTACAACGCATTTTGAATCAAACATAACATATGTGGATCATCCTTGGGGGCTTCCCATTTCTCCTCTTTCAAAACAAATTTTCTAAACAAAAAAAATTAAGCTTAGAGGAACAACAAAGGATCATACCATCTGCATTAGCATCACATCTCTGCATTAGCATTAAATCATATCATCTGCATTAGTGTCATGTCTCTCCATTTGCATTACATATCTGCATCATCGAAACATCGTGTCAAGCATTGCATCCTTCGTCCTTAGCCATAGGATCCTAGCATCAATCATCGAGTCGCACACACACACACACACACACACGCGTATGCACACACGATATCACCTTTAAGTCTAGAGTATTAGAGGTCACTCTTTATAGGTCAAGTCTTTTCCTATTCATGCACTAGCACCCACATCATGGGACACATGCATATCCCCTAATTGTTTGTCTGTATATCTATGTATTCTTTGTATTTATAGGTACCCAACATTGAACAACTCTATACGAGTTACATTCCACCAAGGTCTGCGGACCCTTATGATTTAATAGCGCAAGACAAGTGCTATATACATGGTGCGTCCAGTGCACCGACAACGTTGTGCCACACGCAGTAAATCGCGTCCAGCGCAATATGCTGCGCCAAGCGCAGACTTCTGCGTCCTGCGCACAAGCCTATACAATGTGCTTGGGGGCTTCATAGCTAAGAGACAACCGTTAGGTCTGTGGACCATTAAAAAGCAAAACGGCGGGTAAATCCAACGCTGGGTCTGCGGACCAGTACAAATCAAGACGGCGGACAAATCCAGCGCTTGGTCTGTAGACCAGTACAAATCAAGACGGCAGGCAAATCCAGCGCTGCGTCTGCAGACCAGTACAAATCAAGACAACGGGCAAATCCGACGCTGGGTCTGCGGACCAGTACAAACCAAGACGGCTGGAAAATCCAGCACTGGGTCTGCGGACCATCATCAACGCCCTAGAGCGGGACAATAGTAGCTCTATGCCCTGGAACGGGACCAAAGTAGCTTTATGCTCTGGAGTGGGACCAAAAGAACTCTATGCCCTGGAGCAGAACCAAAGTAGCTTTATGCCCTGGAGCGGGACCAAAGTAACTCTATGCCCTAGAGCGGGACCCAAGTAGCTCTATTCCC
Source organism: Beta lomatogona (assembly GCA_947646795.1). NCBI lineage: Eukaryota > Viridiplantae > Streptophyta > Magnoliopsida > Caryophyllales > Amaranthaceae > Beta > Beta lomatogona. The sequence goes on from CANSNZ010000223.1 coordinate 2,011,327, forward strand.
TAGAGTGGGACTGATGTGAAATAGAAGTATTAGTTATGTAGAGTTCTAGTTCTGTTAAAATTGTATGTAATTTAGGGCTTTAAATTATAGTTTGTTTAGAGTTTCAATTGCATTAGGATTTTATTTTAATTAGAGTTTGAGTTGTGTTAGGAGTTCTAATCACAATAGGCGTGTGAAATCAGTCACAGCCGTGTGGATTAGATAGATTAGTTTGTTAAGTTTTTGTTTATCTTTTATGCTTTACTAGTTCTACTAGGTTTAGGTTACTTTGCTTTAATAGTTCTAATCAGTTTAGGATTATTTGTGCACTATAAATTGACCATTCGGTCATATTAATAGAGGTAGAGTATGTTTAAGTTAATTCTTGTGAATTACGATTTAGGAGAGAATCCAAAACGAATCCGGAGAGAATCCAAAACCCCCCTAGTTGAACTTTGAGACGAAATACGCCTAAGTTCTCCATATCCTGGTTACCAAACCAGTTATTGAGACGAAATACGCTAATATACTTGATTTTTGCTACTGATTTCATTAAAGTTTCAATCTTTCATCTACAAAAGCCACTAAACTACATCAAAGAGCCTAAATTTCGTGAATCTTGTCTTCTTGCTGATTCAAATCTGCTGATTTGCGTCACATTCTGCAGTCAGTCCGGTAAAACTGTTTGTCCGGACACGTTTCAAGTCGGAATTCAGATTTTCTTAGTTCGTCGGAAAGCTAACAAAGAGATCTATCTTGTGTTAAAATTTGAGAGCATTTGAACCAGTAACAAAGTCGCAGTCCTCAAATACATCTGCGTCAAATTGTGTTTCTTGCTGCTGCTTGCCCCTCACGTTTTCTTGATTGCGTTGCACCATGCCTGACGATCACGCATCTTTGCAAGACGCCATTAAGGCCACCAACGAACAAGTGCAGCTCCTCATCGCTCAGATGGCTGCTATGAACACGAAAGTTGCTACCTTTGAACGTGACACAAACTTTGCTAAACCACCTCAACATCACCCTAGGCGTGAAGATGACATCAAGTTGGCTGATTTGCCTTCGTTTGATGGAGACCTCGACCCCGAATCCTATTTGGAATGGGAAAGCAGGTTGGATCAGTTCTTTTATCATAAGAACTTGACTGAAGGCTCTCGTTTTTCATATGCTATTCTGAAACTCACGAAGTACGCTTCCCTTTGGTATGACTCTATGCGTACAAGGCGTGCAAGAGAGGACAAACCGGCCATTGATTGTTGGTCATCTCTCAAAGCTAAGATGCGCAAGCGTTTTGTGCCTCGTACCTACAAACAGGAGCTTTTTGTGCGCCTTAACTCCTTGCATCAGGCCACTTTGAGCGTCGAACAATACATTAAGGAGTTTGAACGGCTCCATATGGCGTGTGACATTCAAGAAGTGGACGAACAAAAAATTGCTCGTTTTCTTGTCGGTTTGAACAAATCCATCGCCAACTTGGTTGAACTACAACAATATGTCACGTTTGATGATGTTTGCATCCTTGCTTCCAAGATTGAACGCCAACAAACAGATTCTTGTGTTTAAGAAGCCTTCGTGGTTCAAACAAGCTGCTGCCTCATCGGATGCCTCGTCGAGCACTCCTCCAACCACGACTGACTTGACCAGTGCTAAGCCAAAGGAGACCGAGTCCTCCACCTTGTCTACCACTGCTCCTTCTAGTGCCACGTTAAAGGCAAAGAAACCTCAATGCTTTCGTTGCCAAGGCCTCGGTCATATTGCTCGCAACTGTCCCAACACTTCTCTAACCACTCGTGAGGAGTTAGTCTGCTATTTGGCTCAAGAGATGCACGCACAACAATCTTCTACTTCGGCCTCAACTGATCCACCTATGGATGATGATGACTTTTGGTCGAAGCAACCAATTTGTGCTCCGGAACATGAGCATCCTACTTTGCTCATCCGACGATCTTTATTTACTTCCAGCCATGATGAGAATGAAGATGAGCAACGCAACAATCTCTTTCACTCGAATTGTGTCATCAAGGGTAAAGTTTGTCCCTTTATCATAGATAGCGGATCATGTACTAACGTGTTTGATTTGACTTTGGCTGAATCATTGAATTTGCAAACTCGCAAGCATCCGCATCCGTATAAACTGAGTTGGTTGAATGATGATGGCCTGTGGGTGCGTAAACAAGCGTTAGTTGGCTTCCATGTGGGTGAATATATGGATCAACTATGGTGTGATGCCTTGCCCATGACTGCATGCTCGTTATTACTAGGCCGTCCTTGGCAAAGTGATCGGCATGTGATGCATAATGGCAAAACCAATGCTTATTCGGTTTTGATGGGTGATAAACGCATGATCTTGCAGTCTTTGCCTCCTAAAACTAGGCGTCCAAAGCCCCTTGATGCTGCTGCCGTTGTGGATGAACCACCACCTAAGCATGGTTCGCATGTTTGCCTTGCTTCTTGCCACCATGAGCTGCTGGACACCGCCAACAACAAGAAGGAACGTCGAGCTAATTACCTCCAATTGCGCCAAGGTAGTAAGCTGACCAAAGGTGATCGTGGTTGGTTGTCTTTGAACGCTCAAAAACTGCATATCAATCACAAGTACGACGAACCAATGGATGAAGGCCCTTTCGAAATCATTGAGCAAATTGGGTATGAAACGTTCAAAGTTCTACTTGGTGATGGTATTTGTGCAACTCTCACTTCGAGTGATCTCGTCCCATGTTTTCCAGATGACGAAACTTGAGGACAAGTTTCTTTTAAGAAGGGGAGTTTGATGTGAAATAGAAGTATTAGTTATGTAGAGTTCTAGTTATGTTAGAATTCTATGTAATTTAGGGCTTTAATTTATAGTTTGTTTAGAGTTTCAATTGCATTAGGATTTTATTTTAATTAGAGTTTGAGTTGTGTTAGGAGTTCTAATCACATTAGGCGTGTGAAATCATTCACAGCCGTGTGGATTAGATAGATTAGTTTGTTAAGTTTTTGTTTATCTTTTATGCTTTACTAGTTCTACTAGGTTTAGGTTACTTTGCTTTAATAGTTCTAATCAGTTTAGGATTATTTGTGCACTATAAATAGACCATTCGGTCAAATTAATAAAGGTAGAGTATGTTTAAGTTAATTCTTGTGAATTACAGATTTAGGAGATAATCCAAAACGAATCCGGAGAGAATCCAAAACCCCCCTAGTTGAACTTTGAGACGAAATACGCCTAAGTTCTCCATATCCTGGTTACCAAACGAGTTATTGAGACGAAATACGCCAATATACTTGATTTTTGCTACTGATTTCATTAAAGTTTCAATCTTTCATCTACAAAAGCCACTAAACTACATCAAAGAGCCTAATTTCGTGAATCTTGTCTTAAGAATCACATCAGGGACCAAAGTAACTCTACGCCCTGGAGCGGGACCAAAGTAGCTCTATGCCGATATGAGCCGAACTAAAATTGTAATGCCCCTCATGATTGCTTTAAAAACATTTAACAGGCTACTCATTCCAACAAGATGCATCTTTCTTTTAGGGAGCTCATTTTCTTAGTTACTCTATAGTTAAGTGTGCTTGGCTGGGAGTAGTCTTGAGATGGGTGACCTCCTGGGAAGTTTCTCAACGTACGCATGAGTGAGGACAAAATGCGTCAGAAGAACTTGTGTTGGTTATTGAGGACTGTTGTTGGTCCTGGATGCGCATTGGTGACAATATACTCGACTCCGGATGGATCGGTTGTTACAAAAAGAGCTCATGATTCCTTTTCACCTATATCATTTCATTTTTCAATTTGCAAATTTGTTTCACATATGTCTGTTTCCTGAAACTTTTGCTTGTTTTGAAGGTACTGACGTAAAAGAGTGATTTTGGATTGCAGATCATCTAGAATCATTCTCTGTCCCGACACGTATACTTTGACTTTCGGTTTTACAAACCTCAGTCAAAGTTGGGGCTGCTGTAGACACATAATCGTGTCTCCCCATTTAGAACTCTATGATGACTAATACCCCGCTCTAATTGGTCCGGATCGCGGAAAGAATAAAGAACGAGTCTAAAATAAAATGTTTTAAACCCAAAACCATTTTATAACTCTTTTTATTAACTAATTTCCGAAAACCTTGTCTATAAATAATTTTATAAAATCCCAGGTCCTAAAACGTTTTTAAATAGCTTTTAAAATAGTCCATCTTCGAAAACCTTTTAAAAATAGTTTTTATGAAACCCAACTTTGCAAAACCCTTTTTCAACCCCAATTTAATTAATGGAATTAGTTAATGACATTAATTAGTTTTATTAATTAAAATATCTTTTATAAAAATAATCTTTCTCCAAAATATTTTAAAATATTTTTTATCTAACTCTTTTTTAAAATCTTTTTTTAACAAAAATCTTTTAGAGACCTACTACCTAATCCTAATAACCTACACTATATAATACCTCAACCCTCACAATAATCCTCACCAATTCACCCTCATCTTACACGGCTGAACCAAATCTCCCAACAACAACGCACGACCATCTTCATCCTCCTCCTAATTCTCTAAGTCAACCCCTAATATTTAAACCTCACACCTCTCACCTATAATCAGTGGCGGAGCCAGTATAGGGCAGGGGGTCACGTAACCCCTCGAATTAAAAAAATATTTTGAAGGATTTTCGTAAAAAAATGAAAAAAAATTACTGCGCTAGATGCAGCAGAGTAGCGCCAGACGCAGGAGAGTCACTATGAGAGAAATATCCCCTGTTTACTACATATATATGACAGTATATATTAGCCAATTGTGTTTCATTTAATTTTGAATCTATTTAGTTGTCTTTTGTGTAAGGTTTAGAAAGAATAAGAGACGTGAAGGTCTAGGCTCTTGTTCCTACATGTGACGGATCTCATAGCTCTCTGTTTGTGCATTTTTGTCAGATGGTTGGGTACTATTTTCTTGCTGTTATTGTGCCAGTTATAAGACTATTTTTCCTTTGTATTGATGCTTCTATGTGTGTTCTTGTATCAAAGGCAATGGGAAAACAACCCAATATTAGGCAATGTTTCTTTGCGTGGTAAATTTTTTAATATTGAATATCTTTTGTCTTTTTTTGTGACCCCCCGATTTTGAAATCCTGGCTCCGCCACTGTCTATAACTCATCGATAATCTCACAACTCCCTAATACTCCCTTGGCTAATTCATATTATCACCATCACTCACAAATTTCTCACGGCACCACATCCTACACCTGCACTCCATAATACTACACCTCCTTAATATCTCACCTCACTCAAAAGAAACCCCACCGCAGCACAACAAATTCATCATCTCGCCAATCATCATCATCACCCTCTAATTGTTCCACCGCCTATCACTAATCCCCACTAATACTATCATCTTGACTCCACCGCCTAAGATATTCCATGCTACTTCTAATAATCTACAATATCAAATTCCTCTACAACCCGCAATACTAATCACCAACTGATCGATCATAATCAACGCATCATCATGCTTATAATCACCATGCACCTAGTACAATAGTACACCAAAATCATACAATAGGGCATCATATTTTTTTGAGATAAACAATACAGCAAATACAAATCCTTTTTAGGACTCTTACAATAAATTCAATTTTCCAAGATCCATCCAAATCAACAACCCCGGACGGTGTTATAATTTCCGAGGGTTAACTAAATTAACCAACTTTGTTTTCTTTATTTATTTTTATTATTTTCTTGAAGTTGCTAATATTCTATTCTAATGTAGGCTATTAATATATTGCTGCGACTGTAAGTATTGTATATATTATACTAACTCCCTGCAATATTTTCTTTTCTTATTTTTATTAGTTTTCATGAATATATTATTTTTTATGTCTGATTGCAATCTTTATCACTTTGTAATTATTGCTAAACAAGACCTAAAGAACTGTCTAACTAATTCAGATAATTTAGACAACCTGCTAGGTACTTTATAATATTACTGCTAAACAATTTGTCACTAAAAAAATTAGTCTTTTATGTGTTTCCCGAACCAACCTAGACTAAATATTTTTATACTAGTAAAATATTATATGATTATTCTTTGCCATAAATTTGTTGTGAATCGATATTTAGTAGAGGCCAGTAATGGGCAACATGGTTCCTTACTGTGTTGTACCCTCACTCCCGAACTCAATCTATGGTTTATTTTGACCATCTATGGAATCCAGACGGGGAAATCTACATTGGATAAGTCACTAAGATGTCCCTACAGTTTCAATATCCAATTAGGTTTATGAGTCTTCCTTTAAAGACTTGTTAGCGACTTCAAAAGCATATTTTTAATAAAACATTAAAAATGGGGTAGTCAAATAACACGCTCACACCGCCGTAGGCAAAAAGTAAAGATCCACGCTTACAATTATCATTTTGGGACTTAAGGTTGTAAATATTAATTCACTTTAACCTTTACTTGTCTGGACTGTAATAGTTTAGTTAAGTTTTGCTTTGATTTAGATTCAGTCTACGTAGCTTATTCTTAACGGTTATACTCGCAACAACTCTGGAATAACACTTTTGGAATTCGGGTAATTATGCATGGACGTATTGGCTTTTGAGGTGGATGAAGATTATTGAGAATTTGGATTGCTGGTTTTCTTGAAAGAAATTTATAATTGGATGCGAGTCCTAAATTAAATTTTAGGCAGTCCATTTTTTAGACGGAGCTCTGCCGATCTTTCTGTAGAATTTTAATATTTTTTAATTTAGATAGTAACTCGAAATTCAGGGGTGTTATAGTTGGTATCAAAGCCCAGGTTTATAAATGACATGATTAAGATAAAGAAGATAGGAAATTAAAAAAAAATTGACAAGCCGCAGTGAGATAGTGAGATGGGTTATACACGGAAAGTGTATATGTTGTGTTATTTGCTTGTTTGTGCTAACCGCGTGATTGTTTCGTTTTGCGTGATACGAGAGTTAAAGTTCTTTAATGTCAATCAAGAGTTATATTTTTTCAATATCGGGCTAAGTTCTTTTACCCTGTGTAGTGCTGAGAAGATGCATGGACGTGAACAAACTAAGCCATCAAGGATGAGCGCTTTGATGTGCCAAATGGCTGAGTCCAATAAAACCATGAGTGAGGCTGTTTAGTTGCTCGCTGAAGCACGAGCTGCTACTAGTACCAGCAAAGCAACTATGACTGAAGTGGTTGTCGTCCATAAAGCAATTGATGGGAAAAAAACAGCCCCAGTACGATGGAAAAGGCGACCCAGTGAAGATGGAAAATTGGATCAGAGAGTTTGACAAGATCTTTGTCACTCTCCAGGTCCCTGAAGAGATGAGAGTTGATTCTGCAGCCTACCATCTCATCGAAGATGCTGATATTTGGTAGACCAACAACCGATATAAGTTAACCACCAAGATCACATATGATGAGGTTGGTAATGAAGAGGTGGAAACAAAGGAATTTGGCTAGAAGGAGTTTAAGAAGGCGCTACGCGTCGAGTTCTTCCCACCTCATATGAAGAAAAGGAAGAGATTAGAATTTGATAAGTTTGAGCAAGGAGATATGTTAGTTCAAGACTTCTACACTCAATACTTAAAGTTGTCTCTCGTACTTGAATTGGTTCCAAACGAGCAAGAAAGAGCTCAGACGTTCGAGGAAAAACTTGATCAGATACTTCTTAGCAAGATGGGAGCTGGTGACTTCGCGACTTTGAACGAGGTTTATACTCGTGTCAGCAATGCTGAGAGAATTGAGGAGAGAAGGAAAGCTACGAAAAAGATGAAAGCTCCTACAAAGGAAGATACCCAACAATTGGATAAGGCTAATAATTTCAGCCAGAATAGGAGTAGAAATTTTAATAATCGGGGTCCAAAGGGTAACTTCGGTAAAGGGGGCCCAAGTCAACATGCCTCTAGGAGTGTTCAGAATTCATTTGAATCCCGTGGTCAACCCTAGGGTCAATCTCAATTTCAGAGCTCAGGACTTGTTCGTTGTTATTACTGCAAAAGATATTATATCAACCATCCAGGGAGAGATTGTGAAGGCAATAAGGTGACATGTAACTACTACAACAAAGAGGGACACAAATCTTATGAGTGTTTCTCTAATCCTGATGCGAAGGTTGGTCGCAATTATGAAGTGTTGAGGAGACCTACGGTTAGTACAACTAGTAATCTGCCAGCTACTTCTACTCCAGGCACTACAGCTCCAAGACGTACAGCTGGGAAAGCTAATGTTGCTCATGTTAAAAGAGGTCCCGAGAAGAAGAATATTTACAACCTTAATCATGTGAAACAAGTTGATGTGGATAATAATCAGAGTAATGCAATGACTGGTACTTTCTCTATCCATTCTATACCTGCTTACGTGCTATTCGATTCAGGTGCAGCACATTCATTTATATCAGAAACTTTTATAAAAAGGCTAAACTTGGAGAATGTCACACCTTGTGAGGCTGATATTTCTATTCCTTTTGGCCTAAGTGTGACGTGTAATGGGATGTACTTAGATGTCCCTGTAGCTTATGGTGAAACTACTTTCTTTACAGATTTAATAGTTTTTCGTTTGAAAGATTTTGATGTAATATTAGGGATGGATTGGTTGGGATGTCCATGTGCTTTATAATCGTCGTCCTGTGAAGATCATTTTCGCCCTTACATTGAAGTCTTATCTGAGAAAGGGATGTCCTATGTACCTTTGTCATATTCATGATACGAGCAAGGAAAGACGAGAGCTTGGAGATGTCCCAGTTGTGAATGAGTATCAAGATGTGTTTCTAGACGATATTCTTAATATGCCTCCGAAGCGTGAGGTTGAGTTCAACATCGATTTGGTACCTGGAACAGGACCTATATCCAAGCCACCTTATCGGATGGCGCTTGCTGAGATGAGAAGCTGAAAACTCAGTTAGAAGAATTGTTGGATAAGGGTTATATTCGGCCTAGCGTGTCTCCTTGGGGTGCACCAGTTTTTTTTGTAAAAAAAAAGATGGTAACCTACGATTATGCAATAATTATAGAGAACTCAATAATGTCACTGTGAAAAACAAGTATCCATTGCCAAGAATAGATGATTTGTTTGAGTAGTTGGCAGGTGCAGGAGTGTTTTCTAAGATCGACTTGCGATCGGGTTATCATCAGCATCGCATTGCAGATAAATATATTCCAAAGATAGCTTTCGTACCTGTTATGGACACTATGAGTTTACAGTTAAGGCCTTCGGGTTGGCTAACGCTCCAACGATGTTCATGGACTTACTTGGATATTTAGAGCTTATTTGGATAAATTTGTCATTGTGTTTATTGACGATATACTGATTTACTCGAAGAATGCGAGTGAACATGAAGAGCACCTCCGTGCTATCTTACAAGTGTTGAGAGAGAATCAGTTGTATGAAAAAGTGCGAATTTTGGCTCGAGGAAGTTGCTTTTCTGGGTCATATATTTTCTAAGGAGGGAGTCTCAGTTGATCCGTCCAAAATTCAAGCAGTTTCTGAATGGTGTATATAGATGCTTCGAGAAGCGGTCTTGGATGTGCGCTTATGAAGAATCAGAAGGTTGTAGGTTATGCATCCAGACAATTGAAAGTTCATGAGATGAACTACCCCACTCATGATCTTGAATTGGCAGTAGTTATCTTCGCGCTAAAGATTTGACGTCACTATTTGCTTGGCACTTCATTCATAATATTTCTGATCATAAGAGTCTCAAGTACATTTTCACGCAAAAGGAGCTGAATATGAGACAAAGAAGGTGGTTAGAGTTAATTAAGAATTATGCCATGGAGATTCAATACCATGAAGGCAAGGCCAATGTTATTGCTGATGCACTTAGCAGGAAAAACTGCTCACTCTTTGCATACGATGCTTTCGAGGAGGTTGCTTAGATATGATTTTCGGAATTTTGGTGTGCAACTTATTCAAGTTGGGGCTCAGCTTAGCTCCCTTAAACTACGCCTTAATGTATATGATAAGATTAAGGAAAACCAAGCTAGTGATATACTTATGAAGAAAAGGATAGATGAAGCTCGAGATACTGAGGACGTTTACTTCAAGATTCATGTAGGTGGTTGTCTTCGCTATAAAGGTAGGTGGTGTGTCCCCGACATCCCTGACCGGCTAACCGAAGAAGAAGATATTAGATGAAGCTCATATGACTCCATATTCGGTACATCCAGGAGGTGACAAGTTATACAAGGACCTCAAACTGACCTTTTGGTGGCCTCACATGAAACAACAGGTCATTTGGTTTTCGAACCACAGATACAAGGAGTTACAATAGGTTTTGTGTTTACAAGTTGTTGAGATTTCCTATGTGGTATCTCGAAGAAATAATTTTGTGATTCAAAATGGTTGAGATTACCTGAGTGGTATCTCAAGGAAATGGAACTTTGTCGGGTTTGTCTCGACATTACAGATTAGTTGGGGGGCACGTTGATCAGTGCCTCGGACTTAGATCTTCTGTTGCAGTTTGGCCGTTTGTGGGGGTGTGCACAATAGGGGTCTTTGTCTATAAGTTATCCGGAGGGCCTAGCTAGCCCAAAGACAAGGAAAGTTTATTCCATTCCATAGGTTTATAACGCTCTCTTTGTGAAAGTAAAAGAAAGAGAGGATTTGTTTAAAGGAAAAGAAAGAAAGGATTTGATTTAGAAATGGGATACAAGAAAAGGTTTTATAAAGCTTGCTACTTATTATTTTGATTCAAAAGGAAATGATTTGTAGGATATATTATTATCCTACCTGCATATATGTTTGGCTTTACATTATCTTGCTCAGCCAGTTTGGCTGATACTACATGCCCGATATGTGGAGGTGCATGAAGATCTTATAGGTGGGGTGTGGGGTGTGGGGTGTGGACTGAGAGCAATGTTCCATCAACTTTGCTAGTTAAAATTATAGTAGTTCTTTATCCGCTGCACTATATATGTAAATATATTATCAATTTGGGACTTAAGGTTGTAAATATTAATTCACTTAAACCTTTACTTGTCTGGACTGTAATAGTTTAGTTAAGTTTTGCTTTGACTTAGATTCAGTCTACGTAGCTTATCCTTAACGGTTATTCTCGCAATAACCATGGAATAACACTTTTGAGATTTCGGTAATTATGCATGGATGTATTGGCTTTTAAGATGGATGAGGATTATTGAGAATTTGGATTGCTGTTTTTATTGAAAGAAGTTTATAATTGGACGAGAGTCGTAAATTAAATTTTAGGCATTCCATTTTTCAGACATAGAATTTTAATATTATTTAATTTAGATAGTAACTCGAAATTCAGGGGTGTTATACGAAGACCTCACCCTTGCCATAGTTTTATCAATCAGTGGTTTGCATTCATGATAAAACAACTTCCTTGTGGTGAGGGGCACCCCTAGATATTTTATATGGAAGGTGCCAAGTGGCATATTCACAACTTGCTGAAGAATAGCTTTCTGATCCAAGTTTAACCCTCCAATATAGAGATTCCTCTTATCCAAGTTTGCATCAAGACCAGAAGCCTTAGAGAATTGTTAAAAGCATCAAACATAAGCTGAAGAGCGCCAAGATCAGCTCTAGCAAACATCAATAAATCCTAAGCAAACATCAAGTGAGTGATGCTAAGCCTTTCACATCTAGGATGAAAGTTAAAATCTGGAATAGACTTCAAATGACCCAAACACCTTGTTGGAGATTTAGAGTATAGAGTAAGGTATAATTCAGGTTATATTGTTTGAGTCACTTGGTTATGGTGTCGTTACTCAAACAATGTATAGAATAATATGCTACGTGTGACTCGTGCTTCATTTCGTCAAGGTTTGATTGATTTCGGACTCGAAAAGAGCAGTTTCAGGGTTTCCCCCATTATTCTTACCCGAAATTCTCCTCCGAATTCATATATTTATTTCCGGGCTGGCTAACAACTAAAAGAAGGAAAGGGGCGCTATTGAAAACTTACTTAGAATGGGTCTGGACTGGACAAGTACGTACGGCTCCCCCGTTGAACAAAGTTAGGTTATTACCTGCCTCTACGGAAGAATTTGACTTTGGACCGTCCGGCTTCAAACGAACAAAGAGTTGCTCGCATCTCGCTCGAACTTGTGCTCGCACCTCGCGAGCCATGGCGCAACGTTGACCTTGCGTGTGTTTAAATGTCTGGAATTGATCGCATGGTGCGATCAGTGTCGCACCTCACGACCCGCGACTCACGAAAGATGTCGCACCTTACGACATGCCTGTCTGGGCGTGCTTTGCTCGCGCTGTTTCGCGATTTTTCTTACGCTTATTCGAGGTTTTCTTTCGATTTTCTGAAACAACATAGCATTGTTATATATATGGGAATACTCATATGATGAAGGAATGTTGAAAAACTCTCTCTAACATATTTACACACAAATCTCTCAAGATCAAAATCAGAATTTCTTCATCATTTCAAATCTCTCACAAACTCATTTCCAATTGATAGTGTTCATAGTTAGCGTGACGTAACAACCCGTGTGATAACGTTTAGGCTTGTTCAGAATTTGACAGCGGAAAATAATAAACAACTTGGAAAATAATGAACTTAGGCAACCATAAGTCAACTCAAAAAACCAAAGTCAAAAGTCAACCAAACCATAGTCAACCAAACCAAAGTCAACTAAATTAAAACAACTATAAAGTATAAAAGTGAAACACAAGCTTTCCACGAATCCCGAACCCATGATGCATCATCTTCAAACCTGAAATGGACAATGCACTATTGATCTCAAGAGACTGATCACTAAATGGGTCATCACATGATCAATAAGGCACAGCCATGATCGACATACACACAAAAGCATGTAGTCAGCAAAGCTGAGTACTACATAATAAATAAATAAATCCTAACATAATACTAATAAACATAAATTTAATGATAAACAATAATATAATAAATAACAGATTGACTATACTGAACTAATTCCCAACAATCAATAGATTAATTATGATTAGATTGAATAGGCAATGGACAGACTTGTCCAAACCAAATCAGTCTTCAATTTAGAAGACAAAGTACGGGCGCGACTCCGTACTAAGATGGCCACTGGTGCGGGCTGGGTGGGCCAGTCCGTGGGCTCTAGCGGGCTGGGTGGGCCAGTCCGTGGGCTCTAGCGGGCCGGGCTGGTCCGCGGGCTGAAAAATCTTGGCCCACACCGGTCTGTTACTAGTTTTCATGGTTTGGGGAGCGGTTCTGGCGGTTTGTAGGCCTAGCGGAATAGACTGGGCTGCGGTCCGGTATGGGATTTTTTAAAAAAAAATTTATTGATTACTGTTACATAAAACCTTTAAAACTAATTAAAATATATATAATTATTAATATTAATGAATCATTTCATTATTTTGGAATTTGATTGAATTATAATATATGCAATTTGATTAAAATATATGCAATATGATTAAAATATATACAATTTGATTAAAATATACATAATTTGGTTGAAGAATTACTTGGGCTGGGCTGGTCCAGTTCATGGGCTGGGATGGACCGATTTCATGGACCGAGCTGGGCGGTTTTAGTAGTAGGCTTTCGTGGGTTGGGCTCAAAAAATTCAACCCACGATCCACCCACCAATTTCACGGTTCGAGGCGGGTTGGACCGAGCTTTTCGCGGGCTCGACCCACACGGCCCACTAGGTAGGCTGGGCTGGATTGGCCCGCACTGTTGGCCATCTCAACCGTACTCCCATGACCAATGATATCGAGGAACCTTTAAAATAAAATAGGACATGGTGATCAATCCGGTCCCAAGAAAAGCCATGGGCTACCACCATGTACTCCAACTCATACTAATCCAACACTTCAGACGTGCACAAGTCTAAAACTTATTGCTATTCACTTTCCACTTTAAGTGATTAATAAATTATTTATTTGTTATGACTCACAAAAGGAAAACAAACAATATAATCATTAAGGATACATAAAACTTTCATTTTTATCATAGGATCAGATAAGGTGATCAACAACTAAAAATCCAAGATTAATTCCATTATTAACTCCATAACCATTATTTATTTGTTGATCCAAGTCAACAATAAACCAACCATTCATAGTTGAATAACCAACTTACCAAATAAGGTCCTCGGTCCTCATTAAGTAAATAAATAATCCAAAGGGAACAACATGATCCAATTCCTGATCCAATAACAACATAGTTATTAATTCCTCATGTGAATTAATAAAATAAAGTTCACAATCTCATATGCTTGCATCAATCATCCATACAAACATAATATAACCATATAGTCAACATGTTTCACACAACGGCATAAAACATGCAATTTCACTTGAATATAAATCACGTATGAACTATAAATAGTTCCCTATACATGATACTACATCAATCCTATTCTTAGGACATGATACTAGTCTACCAACACATAGGTATGCACGTACCTTGTGTAGACAATATGAGCGGCCACTTTAACAACCTTACAAATTGCCTAAGGAGAAATCCCCGCCTACCAAATATCAATACCACCACAAATTAATACTAAATCAAAATTCCAGCAACATTAAAATATGTAAAACCCTCTTTAAAAGTGATTAAAATCCCTTTTAACCATTAAAACTTCAACTATTGATGACTCCTAGTATAGTACCACTATACTAGTCATTAAAATCCTCAAAAATCCATCATAAGCATACTAATAAAAATTCCATCAATCTATAATGTGCTTAAGACCCTTTAAAACATACTTAGTCATAATCATAATCATAAGAGTATTCAATTTCATAAACTATAATATAGTACTACAATTTTCCAACTCATAAAACCCTAAAAATCCATACTTTGATACTTAAAACCTTAGTTTAAACATAATACATAAATCTGAAATTTAATTACTTCACTATATAAATTACATAATCTGAAATTTATATTTAAATCATCACACTATAACATTAATCATTAAAACATTAAATCAATCCTTACAAACATAAACTTAACATTAAATAAAATAGAGGAGGAAGAAATAAACCAAAGAGAAAGAGGGAGGAAGAACATGCCGGAAGAAGAGGGAGGCATCAGCTAGCTGCTACCTGTCGACGGCACTGACGTCGGTGGTTGGCCGGTAGTGCTTGTCGGCGGTGCTGGCCGACGAAGAAGAGGATAACGGAAGGGAGAGAGAAAAGAAAAGAGAGGAGAGAAAATTTAGGGTGAGTGTTTAAAGTGTGGGGATTTTGGGTTTTGTGGGGTTTATATAGTTAACACTTGTGGGCTTAGGGAATTGTGTTTGGGCTTTTAATAATCATTTAATGATTGGGCACTTGAGCATAGTTGGGTTCCTCTAACCCAATTTAAAATCCTTTTACTACTGTTCAAAGATGTTTATTAAACTATTTAAATAATTTTTAAAGTATGACTAAATAAAATATTTGATTACTTCAAATAATTAAATAATTCTTTTGACTTTGAAATAGTCAACATACTAAGAAATGAATTATTTTAATACTAAAATATATATAACTAGACACTAAAATATATTTATAAAATTCATAAAATTATGGGGGATTACACGTAACCATTATTGTTTTCTTCTTTATATCTCGAAGGTGAATTCCGTGAACCCGTGCTATACGAATGGGGTCGGAATATTACTTTTGGGAAAGTGCATCACGCCTAGAAGATTGTTCATGCATCTTGTGACCTTGTTGTTTTCGTAGTTTCCCTAACAATCCAAAAGTAATATACTTGCAAGATGACTTCAATTAATGAAATGTCTGCAAATTTTCACAAACTTGACAAGTTTGAAGGCGTTGGCTTTAGAAGATGGCAAAAGAAGATGCATTTCCTACTTACCTCTCTAAGTGTGGCGTATGTCCTAAGCACTCCCAAGCTCGAGGAAGTGGAGAATGAAATTGTTGAAGTAATTATGAAGAGAGACAAATGGGAGAACGATGATTACATATGTCATGGTCACATACTAAATGGTATGTCCGATGCTTTGTTTGATATTTATCAATTTGTTGAATCCACTAAGATTCTTTGGGATGAACTAGAAAGTAAGTACTCCCTCCGTCCCATAATACTCTTGACACTTATCAATGCATGTAGTTTTAGATGATAAGTTGGTGTTTGGTTATCAATTGTTATTTTATTGAAAAGTAGATGTGATAGGAGTTAGTAGTTAGTAAAAGTAGTATTATTTTATTTTAAGGAGAGAGAGTGTGGGCCATGGTTAGAGTTGGTGGGTGGTAGGAGTAGTATTATTTTATTTGGAAGAAAGAGAGTGTGGGGCAACTTAAAAGGTACAAGAATTAAAATAATAGTGGGTCATATCCAAAAATAGAAGTGTAAAGAGTATTCTGGGACAGATGAAAAAAGAAAGTGTAAAGAGTATTCTGGGACGGATGTCAATCCTAATTCTTCCACCGTGAACATGGTGGAGGATGGCAAATCAAAGGAGTCTTATAATCCAAAGAAGAGGGCTAACAATTTGACCAAAGGCAACAATGGGAAGAAGCCTAAGTTTGGTGGAGGTGCTCAACGAGGTTGTTGGGAATGTGGTAAGCCTAGTCACTTCAAGAAGGATTGCACCATTTGAAAGAAGAAAATGAACAAAAAGAATGGTGGGAATAGCGAGTCTAGCCAAGCCCATGCCAAACAAGGTATGTGTACACAAGTTTCACTTAATTCAAATCTGAATTTTGTGTGTATGATTTCTGAAATTTGTGTACAGGATGATTGTTCATGGTGGATCGATTCGGGAGCATCAAGACATGTATCCAAGGAGCGGTCTCTATTCAAGACCTTCAAGGAGGTTGAAAATGGAGAAGTTCTTTACATGGGAAATGATTCTACGGCTAAAGTTCTAGGTGTAGGACAAGTAGGATTAGTTTTTAGTTCCGGGAAGCCTCTGATTTAGCTATCTAATTGCTGCAAGTGGGAATCAGTTTTCTTTTGAAATCGAACACCTTGGTTATGCACTTGCCCTATTTGGTTAGTTAATTGCTTAACTAAGTCTTCTAAGGAAGGGCTAAAAGGTTGAGACTGAGCGTTAAGAGGAACAAAATGTTTAGGATTAGCTTGAGTAAACTGAGGTCTAGGTCCATATCTTAAATTCGGATGGTCTCTCCAACCTTCATTATATGTAGGTGAATAAGGATCATATTTTCGATGGTTCTCACTAGAGATACCACCTAATGCATTCACATTTTTCAGATTGCATAGTAGGACAAGCATCAGTAGAGTGAGAAAAATCAAAATCAATACCATAAACTTTAGCCTTAGATTCATTCCCAACAAACTTAGACATCAATGTAGTGAGCATGGCTATTTGTTGTGCATTTTTCGGTAACTGACTTTTAACAGAAGTTAAGTCAATTTCATTTACTGTTTTCACATCGTTATGTGAGCCAAATTATCGAGCATTTTGGGCCATGTTGTTAATAAATTGCCTGGCTTGCTTAGGTGTTTTATCAACTAAAGCACCCCCACTAGCCACATCAATCATATGTCGTTACCCACAAGACCCTCATAAAAATATTGGATAAGAAGTTGGTCACTAATTTACTATTGGGGACAAGAAGTACAATGTCTCTTAAAACGCTCCTAATATTCATATAATGACTCATTAGAATGTTGTTTAACACCACAAATATCCTTCCTAATGGATCCAATTCTACTTGCATGGAAAAAAATTTCTAGAAAAGCTTTTTGTAGTGCATCCCACGTAGTAATTGATCCAGGAGGAAGGGAATACAACCAATCTTTAGCTATGTCAAATAATGAATATGGAAAAGCATGTATTTTGACGTGATTAGGATCAATATTTTCTGGTTTCATAGAAGAACACACAACAAAAAATTCTTTAAGCATTCGATTCGGATCTCCTCACCTCCATGGCCATAGAATTTTGGTAAAAGATTGAGATAACCTTAGTTTAATTTTAGAGGTTTTTCCAAGGTTGGAAAAACGATTCCTAGTGGTTCATCATCCAGCTTATGTGCAGCTAGCTCCTTTAAAGTTCTTTCGTCACCCATCTCTTCTTCGTTTTTCAACAGGTTCTCAATATAAAGACGTTCTTCCCTTTGTTTTTCTAAGAATTATTTCCTTGTTTTTCTAGTTGTCCGCTTGATTTCTGGATCAAACAACAATGATTGTCTTCATAGGCATGTGTTCATGTACCAATTGGCAGAAAGATTAAGTCTCTGATATGAAATTGAAATCTTAAAACAGGTTATTGGTCAGTAAGTAACAACCATAATTCTAAGAATCTTCGTATTCATACTATGCAGTGTAACTAAATAGAACATGACTAACTTGATCAAATTTACAATTCTAAAAAGTTATGCTGGATAACTTAGCCGATTAAGCTTATTCCATTCTTAAAGTAAGTCTTGTTTCAGAGGTTACAACGACATTCAAAAATATGCGGAAGCAAAACAAGAGACACTAGAGCACCAAAAAAAATGCAAAATTAATATTTCAGCTCAGTTGTTTTGAAACACACACTTATCTATTTATAGATTCTGGTTCAGAGGACTAACATACCGACATTGAGTGACATTATCTATTATGTGCTGCATAATATAATACCTCTGAAAATAAATCTGGCTTGTAGATTTGTTTTGAATTATCTTGACAAAGTTAAGTCATGGTGAACATAATATTAACAGATAGTGATTAGAACAATTACATATTAGAGATTAGTGCAGTCAGACATTTAGGGAAAATATTATGGCTAGAGTTTGTGTCTTTAATTATGAGAGTGATAAGATATACTTCATTTCATATTAGTTTTAAAAGAGCAACGCTGAATAGTCAATATGTTAGGAAATCTGACTACACTCTATGTAGGAACTAAGAACATATAAAATTATATACACATGATACACTCATTACCCACTATTATCTTACTGGAAGGAGAAGAAATAAGAACTAAGGTTTCATCATATAACAGAATTTTAAGCAAGATGCACAATGCAAGTATGCCATAAGTTATAACGTCTCATTCTAGTAAAATGCTAAAATTTGACTTACTAATCAGATATAAGCAAGCCATGAAGTATGATGTTAACATTTTTTTTGTATGTGAAAATAGTCCGATAAGTTATGAGACATACTACTATTGCAATAAAATGTCTAACATGTTGGATTATGAGCATTCAAGAATTCTAACTATAGCTACTGCACGTTAGTATTCATGTTTAAAAGCTCTTAAAGCAGATTGACTATAGCATAATGACAAAAAAAATAGTACCAACAAAGAACACATATTTATCATATAATAAGTACTAAAACACTAGAATTGAGCATTTTCTCTTAAATACATCTATAACGCTTTATAGTGCATAGCTCTGAGAGAAACAAAAATAAATAAAATCTAAATCAGCTATACAAACCCAAAAAAAAAAAAAAAATAACACCAAGTTAAACTTTAACATGTTAGAACTAAAAAAATAAATCTCCCCGGCGCCAAAATTTGATACGTGTCGTTTACCGTACACAAATTAATAATTTATAATACCTATCTTAGTCCTTCAAAAATATCTAGTACAAGGGTAAGAAAGGGTCGATCCTACGAGGAGATTATTAAAATTCCTAACTCTCAAAGCTTAACTAACAACAAAAATAAACTATTATGCACATAAAGAATTTGACCACGAATATATACATTATTGACTAATATGAACATAGAATGGGGGGCTTGAAATCATACCTGAGTAACTAATATAAATTAGTTTAGAGATAACAAAAAAACTATTCTACTATTTACAAGTGACAAAGAAGCAACCAACATAATTTAGTTCCATCATGGACAAATTAGACACAACTTAGTTTCTTAATCCCAGTCATTTGGTCTAGTTCAAAAATAAGTTTAGTACCTAGGTTGTCGAATTACCGCGCGCGGCCAATTCGTTATTAAGCTCACTAAAAACTTAGAATCTTGCTAAAATACTACCAACCCCAATAAAATTCCTTTATCAGATCAATTCATATACTCAATAATTACCATGAGCAGCTCACACTAATAATATTAAGTCGTTAACTCAAAATAACCATTAAACGCCGCGTCTAGTAGAAATCTAGCATAGCTTAATTACCCTATACATGTAATCGTGCACTATCACAAGTATGAATAAACTTTTAATTCTAAAAGATCATATGAATTGAATAAATACCAGACTTAATATTGAAATATGAATAAACTCAGCGTTCAAACACTTAGACCATAATCAGAATCAAGAAACCAAAATTATATCTAATTAACAAGTATAACAACCAAGTTCAATCTCAAGAACTAGAAATTAAGGAATAAAGTAGAGAGAAACTTATGAAATTCGGATTAACCTAAGGCAGCCGCTGCACTTGATTCTCCACCAATGTCGACCACTCTCCTGCAATACTCCTCAATCTCGTAGCTTCGGATCTCCTTGTATTACTACCTTGCTCTCACAACTCTAAATTTTTGTCACTCCACTTATGTGTGTTCTTGTGGTAACCATTAGGGATTTTTATATACCCAATTGAGAAATCCCCAATTATCAAATCTTTGGAAATTACTTGTAGAGAAAAAGATGTGAAATCTGATTTGCTCCATACTTCCCTATTTACATTTGTTTCGTATCTTGGAGATTCTTGCTGTGAATTGTGTTGACTTGGAAAAGAAAGAATTCCTCTTTCTTTGGTTTTCTCGTGAATCGGGGAAAATGGAGTAAGTTGACTCTTTTTTTCTTTTCTTTTCCTTTTCTTTTCCTTTTCTTTGCTCCCACGTGTAGACTTACTTTACTTTGCTTCTTTCTTTTGTTCTTGTTGTTTTCCTTTAGCAAAGTGAACTTGTAAAGTACCTATAATAAAAATAACACACTACTTAAGCTACGTTATCACTATAATATAATATAGACATAAATAACCCACTAATAATAAAAGTCAATAAATATTATAAAATAACACGTAGAAGACAATTGTAAGACTAATTTTAGGGAACAAAAATATAGAAATATATGCACTTATCATATACTTGTTGTTTACTAAGGATGAAGCCCTTGATAAATTTAAGATCTATAAAAATGAAATTGAATTGCAACTAAATGACAAAGTTAAACGGTTTAGAATCGATAAAGGTGGTGAGTACTACGACCTAAGTTATTTTCAATCTACGGGCATTATACATGAAACAATCGCAGCTTATACACCTCAACGAAAATGGTATAGCGGAAAGAAAGAATAGAACTTTGCAAGAAATGGTAAATTCTATGTTATCCTATTCAGGTTTAAGTGATGGTTTTTGGGGAGAAACTGTTTTAACGGCTTGTCATATTTTAAACTGGGTTCAATGAAAAAGAACGAGGTTACCCCATCTGAACTTTGGTATAAAAGAAAACCAAACTTGAGTTATCTTAAAGTTTGGGGATGTAGGGCAATTGTAAAAGTGCCAGAACCCAAATGTAAAAAGTTGGGTGAAAGGGGAGTTGAGTGCATCTTTATAGGGTATGCTCTTCATAGCAAATCCTATAGGTTCTATGTAGCTGAACACAATGAAGTTTGGTCAATTCACACTATTGTGGAATCAAGAGATGCAATATTTGATGAAAATAGATATTCATCAATTCTTAGACCAAAGGATATTACTCCTAATACCGATGTTCAAGAAATTGATCAAACCAACATTGATCAAGAAGTTGATGAACAAACTCTTGATGAGAATGTTGCATCAACATCATCACAACCTAGGAGAAGTAAAAGGGCGAGAAAAGAGAAATCTGTCCGGATTTTCATGTATATTTGGTTGAAGGATCAAGGAGTTCTATAATGACTAAGTTTCCATATATATTTAAGGTGGAAGAGGATTCTTTAACGTTTAATGAGGTTGTGCGGTCTCAAGATGCCGCTTATTGGAAAGAGGCAATTGATGATGAGATGAACTCATCATGGGAAATAACACTTGGGTTCTAGCTGATTTACCTCCTAAGTGTAAACCGATTGGGTGTAAATGGATTTTCAAAAAGAAAATGAAAGTGGATGCATGGGACTATTGATAAGTTTAAAGCCCATTTTGTGGCTCAAGGTCTCTCACAAAAACCGGGTATTGATTATTTCGATACATATGCACCTGTTTCCAGAATCTCCACCATAAGGTTATTAATAGCTCTTGCAGCTATTCATAAGCTTGTGATCCATCAAATGGATGTCAAGATGGCGTTCTTGAATCGAGAACTAGAGGAAGAGGTTTACATGCGACAATCGGAAGGGTTTGTCGTGAAAGGTCAAGAGCATAAAGTGTGCAAGTTGATTAGATCTTTGTATGGGCTAAAGCAAGCACCAAAGAAATGGCATCAAAAGTTTAATGAGGTTGTGTTGTCTAATGGTTTCAAATTGAATAATTTAGACAATTGTCTATATAGCAAATTTAATGACAATGGTAATGGTGTCATGATTTGTTTATATGTAGATGACATGTTGATTTTCGGAACGGATTTGTCACAAGTTGAGTGGACAAATTCCTTTATATCTTCAAAATTCTCCATGAAAGATTTGGGGGAGGCGGATGTCATCTTAGGTATAAGAATTAAGAGAGACAATGGAAAATTGATCTTGTCACAATCTCATTACATCGAGAAAGTGCTCAAGAAGTTTAATGTTATGATTGCTCTCTTGTTTCAACTCCTATGGACCCAAGTAAAAAATTGTTAGAATGATGGTAATGTCGTGTCTCAACTTGAGTATGTGAGGGTTATAGGTTGTTTGATGTATGCTATGACGAAACCTAGGCCAGATATCGCGTTTGCGGCGGGGAAATGAAGTAGATATACTAGTAATCCTAGTATGGAACATTGACAAGCTATTCGTCGAGTGTTAAAGTATTTGAGGAAAATCATGGATTATGATTTGTCTTATAGTGGATATCCTTCGGTTTTGGAAGGGTATTTGGATGCAAGTTGAATCTCTAATAGAGAAGATCACTCCTCCACAATTAAATGGGTATTCCTCCTTGGGGAAGGTGTTATATCTTGGGCTTCCAAGAACCAAACTTGCATTGCAGATTCTTCAATGACATTGGAGTTCATTGCCTTGTCATCGGCAAGCAAAGAAGTCGAATGGTTCAGGAATCTCATGTTTGAGATACCTTTGTTGCTAAAACCAATATCACCTATTGCTATACATTGTGATAGTGATGCAGCATTTGCAAGAGCTTATAGTCAAGTGTATACTGCTATATAAGTCAAGGCACATTGGTGTGAGACATAGTTATGTCCAACGACTTATCACAGATAGTGCTATCACTGTTGACTATGTGAAAACTACGTATAATCTAGCGGATTGTTTCACAAAGGCATTAGCTAGAGATACGGTAAAGAGGATGGCAATCGGTTTAGGATTGATGCCCATTGGTAATCACGAGTAGGAAAATCTTAACTTAATGCCCAATAAGACGTTGGGTCTTTAGTTCAATAAGATTAATTTCCTTATTTGATGATTGGGAGAACTTATATGAACATCGAAGGTAAAGTTATTTAAATCTGTGATGATTAAGAAGTTGATTATCTTAACAGGTCTCTTGACATTATGCTTTATCATAGGAGCATGTTTCTTTAAAGAGATCTACCTATGTAATTGCGAAGTTTGGCCGCTTTATGACGTTAGTGGGGCATAGCTTTGATGCACTTATGAATTTATATGGACACATGGCTTGTTAGTGTCAAGTATATATTGGAAATGAGTAGTTAATCTTGTGTGTGTAATATCTTCAAGTTTTCATTATGTGTTGTTAATGGTTCAATCGTTTGTCGACACCATTTGAATACGAATTCTTGGCATGTGTATTATACTAAGCGGAAGTTCAAGTCTTTGTACACTTTCATTTAAGCATGAGGTTGTTTTGTTATGATGATGTTTGTGCAATAAATCTTTTATATATATACTCAAAATGGGGGAGGATTGTTGGAGATTTAGAGTATAGAGTAAGGTTTAATTCATGTTATATTGTTTGAGCCACTTGGTTATGGTGTCGTTACTCAAACAATGTATGTAATAATATGCTACGTGTGACTCGTGTTTCATTTCGTCAAGGTTTGATGAACTTCGAACGAACAAAGAGCTGCTCGTACCTCGCTCGAACGTGTGCTCACACCTCGCGATGGTCCTCGCACCTCGTGAGCCATGGCGCAGCGTTGATTTTGCGTGTGTTTAAATGTCAAGAACTGATCACACGGTACGATCAATGTCGCCTCACGACCCGCGACTCACGAAGGATGTTGCACCTCGTGACATACCTGTCTGGGCGTGTTTTGCTCTCACTGTTTCGCAATTTGTCTGACGATTATTCGAGGTTTTGTTTCGGTTTTCTGAAACAACGTAGCATTGTTATATATATGGTAATACTCATATGATGAAGGAATGTTGAAAAACTCTCTCTAACATATTTGCACACAAATCTCTCAAGATCAAAATCAGAATTTCTTCATCATTTCAAATCTCTCACAAACTCATTTCCAATTGATAGTGTTCATAGTTAGCGTGACCACTATTGTTTTCTTCTTTGTATCTTGAAGGTGAATTATGTGTTCACGTGCTATATGAATAGGGTCGTAATATTACTTTCGGGAAAGTGCATCACGCCTAGAAGATTGTTCATCTTGTGATCCTTGTTGTTTTCGTAGTTTCCCTAAGACACCTAGACAAATATTCAATACCTAAAGCAAAGAGGAATGGAGACATAGGATCCCCTTGTCTCAGGCCCTTTAGAGCATGAAAGGGCTTGCAAGGAATACCATTAATTAATATAGAGAAAGACACAAAAGAGACACGAGCCATGATCCACTTCACAAACTGAGTAGGAAATCCAATCTCGTTCATGACAGTTTCAAGGAAAGACCATTTAATGGAATCATAAGCTTTTTTCAAATCTATTTTCAACATACATCTAGGGGAAACACTCAAGGTAGTATATCCCTTGATGAGCTCAGTAGCAAGCAAGATATTGTCAGAGATAGCCTTCCAGGCATGAAACCAGACTGAGCTAGGTCAATCACACTCCTAATCATGCTTTTCTCCTATTAGTCAAGATCTTAGTTATAACCTTGTAGAGAACTGTACAACAAGCTATAGGTCTAAAATCTTTAACTAGAGAAGGATTAGGAATTTTAAAAACAAGAGTAATTAAAGTGCAGTTAATTTAAGGCAGCATCTCACCATTCTCAAAAAATTGTTCAATAGCAGCATAAATATCATGTTTTATATACTGCCAAGCTTTCTTGAAAAACTGGCTATTGTCATCATCAATGGACCACATAGCTTCATCAATTTCCTTCTGAGTCACCTTCTGAATTAAGAAAGCAGCATCAGTAACCTTAACCTGAGCTCCAGATCTAAGAAGCTCTATCAACAACAAGGAGACTACTAGCTGCAGAACCAAGTAAACCATGATAAAAACTAATCACCTCTCTTTGAATATCCTCAGTTTTAATAAGTTTTTCACCTGTAAAAAGCATATCAATACTGTTATACATAAATCTTTCCTTCATGGCCTGCAAGAAAAAGTGAGTATTGGAATCTCCTTGTTTCAACCACATAATTCTTGATTTTTGTCTGACAACAGACTCTTCAATATTCAGGAACTTATGCAGCACTTGAGAATACTCTTTTTCAAACTGAGCAAGGCCTGCACACTCAAGGTTATCTTGAAGCCGAGATTAGACATTCTGTAAATCAGTTCGAGCTTGAGCAATTATAGCTTCAATGTTTGCAAACTCAGTTTTGTGAAGCTGCTTTAATTGAGCCTTAACATTTTTAAGTTTGACCCAACTAGTCTGCATCATACAGTTCCCTCTAACTCTAATCTATCACTGTTCCTTTACAAGAGAAAAGAAGGTAACATGGTTAGCCTTGTGGTTAAAGAACTTAAACGGTCTTCCTTTACTATGGCTTCTCTGAGTACAATGAAGCATCAAAGGAGAATGACCAGAGACACCAGGATTCATATATTCCACCACAAGACTAGGATATTTAGCTAACCAAGGGGAGTTAACTAAACATCTATCAATTCTACTACAACTCCTAGTATCTCCACTCCCCTTGTTGGACCACGAGAAAAAGTGACCACAAGTCTTATACTCACTAAGATATGTGCGTGGTACTAAGCAACTGACCAAAGTCCAGAGTTTCATAGAAGGAAACAGGAACACCATTTATCCTGTTATCAGATGAAAGAACAACATTAAAGTCACCCATAATACACCATGGCTCAACAATATTCCTTTAATATCCCAAAAACTTAATCCTGCTTAATTAACTTATAAACTTAAATAAGAGGCTAAATTTATTCTATTTGCTCATAGTTGAGCAACACATAAAATATTAAATTAGATAAACTAATACTAAGACACAAAGTATGAATCATCTAAAGTGTAATTATTTTTGGTTTTAAAAAAGTAATAATAATAATAATAATAATAATAATAATAATAATAATAATAATAATAATAATAATAATAATAATAATAATAATAATAATAATAATAATAATAATAATAATAATAATAATAATAATAATAATAATAATAATAATAGGAAAATTTATTTTAAATAAGTCAACCTTTGCGCGATCTTCCCATTTTAAGTCTACCTTTTGATTATCCCTGATTGAGTTAGGCTTGTATGTCTGTTTTCTTCTATTGAGTTTTCACCTGTTTGTGACTTGTTTATTAGGTTACTTATGATACGTGTTACAAGTCCCTTCTTCTAAAACAGGCGAGGGTGGGGGTGGGACATTGTAACACGTATCATAAGTAACCTACTAAACAAGTCACAAACAGGTTAAAACTCAATAGAAGAAACAGACATACAAGCCTAACTCAATCAGGGATAATCAAAAGGTAGACTTAAAATGGAAAGACCGCGCAAAGGTTGACTTATTTAAAATAATTTTTCCATAATAATAATAATAATATTAATAATAATAAAAGAAAATAGAAGAAGAAAAAGGAAAAGAAGGAAGTAGTATCAAAGAGAAACTTAAATTTGACTTTTGTTTTCCCACCAAATTTCTTCCTTCCTTCTTCTTTCTCTTACACGGAAATCCAAGGTAAAACTCATCTTCAACCTTCTAACTGTTGCCACAAACAAGAAAACAAGTGTTACTCAAATTCTCTTCCATCCCATGGCTATCTTCAAGTTCTTTAGAAATTCAACAATGGCTACAAATAGCCATGTCCCCCAAACATCACACCACACCACCTCTGAAATCCTACGCACCATGCCACCAAACCTGCTGCCACACCCGACCTCCTTATCTCACTCGCAGCTCCTCTCTCTTCTCCCTCACCCTGCTTGCGCCATCGAGCTGGCCACCTTCATCCTTGCCGGTGTGCTGCCGCACCACCAACATCCTTGGTGCTGCCGTGCCTACTTTACCACGAAGGATCGAACGCCTCCCCTCCTCACCCTGTTCTTCTGCTTTTTGGATGAGGTATAATAACATACTTTTTCTAAATATTAGTTTGGGGTTAATAAATGGTAAATTGGGCTTAACTAATAACTAAAGTTGTCCTAAATGGTTGTTGATTGTTAATATAGGCTTTTAAGTTATAACTAAGATGGCTAATTAGGGATACTGACTTGATGTTTGCTAATAATCCAACTTATAATGTTAAACCTTCTCACTTAAACTATATGAATTTCTCATGATTCCTAATATGTTGTTAATAACTAATTTATGGGTTGTGAATATAGATTAAATTATGTCAATTGTTAATGATATTTGTTTAATAATATGCGCTCTTTCTTAATCTTATAAATTGTACTGGATTCATCGATTAATTAATTAAAGGGTTTCAAATAACCTTGGTTAATTATATAATTTGAGTACAAATTATAACCACTTTATAATATTGACTAAGATTCCCGAACACTCATTATCACTTATAATATTTGATTAAACTGCTTGATCAGTGTAGTATGACTAAATATTATAATCCTGTTTAATAACGATTGGTTTAATGATAAGTTACTTTAATAAGTACAACTTAAGCAATACTAATGACTATTAATTGTGGAATTTCTTATAACTTAAAGTAACAAGTATGACTGTATAAGCAAGACAAGGACCGCAAAACGAGCCATATGACTTTAATAAGCTCTAACTAATATTAAGGCATAAAGGTTAAGTAATTCAACATTTATTAATATCACTATTCTTGGCTAGATTAAAAATGATAAAGGATATTACAAGCCTTCCCCGGCTATCAAAGTTGCTAAGTAGGATTCCAGGTAACGTCTGCTGCTAACACCCACAACCCCTTTCTAAATATGTTTTATGATTTCTCGCATTATATTATTGTTTTATGGATTGTGGTATATGAAATGTTTTTATGAATATGATGATTCTCGAGGTTATGAATGAATTTCATGTTACGAGAGTATGATTATGATTATGTTATAATTATGATTACGTTTATGATTTATGATTATAATACTTAAAAGACACAAAACATGTTAAGGATATATAAGTGGAAGAATAGTTCTTGGCAGTATTCTATTATCCTGGGTCGTGCACGAACCTTCCGGTGGCAACGCCACCTTCTGATGGGGGACAACGTCCTCGGTGGCACCCGCATTATGGCATTATATGCCCCCTTCTGATGGGGGACAATGTACTTGGTGGCTCTGCCTTCTGTTATTATGGCATTATATGCCACCTTCTGATGGGGGACAATGTCCTCGGTGGCTCTACCTTCTATTACTATTAGCATTATATGCCACCTTCTGATGGAGGACTCACGTCCTCTGTGGCTTTGCCTTCTGTTACGATTTATGGCATTATATGCCACCTTCTGACGGGGGACCTATGTCCTCGGTGGCTTTGCCTTCCGTTGTACTCGCCATGTTACCAAATGAAAGAATTATGCTTACGAATATGATAAAGGATTATGATTATGATCAAATGTTATGTTTATAAAATAGTTTTACCAATTGCTCTCCTCCCTATTTGCTAATGAAATGAATTTACGTTGTTAGAGTACGTAGTATGTTACTGAGCCTCGGCTCATGACATTTTTTTTTTCTGTTTTAGGTACTGATGGTGCTAATGGGATGACGTAGCAGTGAGGAGTAGTTTAGTAATTAAGCTCTCATAAACACTTATGGTTATAATTTAATTTAATGTCAGACTATATACAGTAATTAAGTTTCAACTTAAGTTTTTATAATAGATAACTGTAATTTCTAGTTATAATACGTTCCAGCTTATGAATTCATGTTTGCCTTGTGCTTTACAAATCGGAAAGTACGGTAGAGATTTATTGAAATATGTAATAAGAAAATCATTAATTATGAGTGTGAGTGTTAGGATTCGGGACGGGAATGTTTTTATATAATTTCTATGAAGTTATGACATTGTTTGTCATAAAAATATGCTATGAACGTGAAATGCTTGACGTGCCAGAGAATGGCAACAAGAGAAAGTGAGCCTATTAATGGAGGAAATGGAGACCATGGGTCCAATGCGACACACGAAGAAATGAGGGCAAGGATTGATGCTCTGCGCCCGGAAGTACGACTGAAAACAAGAATGACAACCAGATGGATTTGATGAAGCTAGTAATGATGGAAATTCTGCAAGGTAACCGACAAGAAGCCAAAACAGAGGAAGTTGAATGGTCGAATATGTTTAGAAAGTTCTTTACTCATAAGCTACCAACTTATGATGGAAAACTAGCCCCCTAGAGTTTGGGGAACGGATGAATAGTATGGAGAAATTTTTGATCCTACTCAATGCCCTGATAAGTGGAAGGTTAACTTTGCGGTGTTTTATCCCAAAGGGCAAGCTGATCTTTGGTGGAAAACCACCAAAGAAATGCAAAGTCAGCCTGATTTTGGATGGGAGAACTTCAAAGATGCCATGCGAAACCAATTTTATCCTCAATCTCTGCAGCTCCAGATGGAATTCGAGTTTATCCATCTAAAGCAAAGGAATATGTCTTTCCTAGAGTATGTTGTGAAGTTCAATGAACTTTCCCGATTCGCTCCAGACTTAGTATCAATCGATCGTCGAAGAATGAATCGATTTGAAGGAGGTTTGAACCTTGACATTCAGGAAAGGCTCGTAGCACACATGTAACACCCCTAGGTGTGCAGGAGCCCACTAGTAGATATTGTCCTCTTTGGGCCCTGTCCCGCAAGGTTTTGCTTTGGTGCAGAACCGAAATCGTACCTAAAAGGCCTCTACTAGGTTGAGGTGTCCACCTCTATATAAAGAAAGTTTCATTCTCCTCAACTTCCGATGTGGGATAGCCAAGTTAGACACCTTCTTGCCTCCTTTAAAGAGCCTGCGTTCCCGTAGGCACTACTAGACACCAGAATAGGCCCTAACTATACACAACCGGGAAGAGCATACATGATGCAATAGGCTGAAGCTAATGATGCCTTTTCCTCGCCTAATGTCTAATGGTATGGTTGGACAGGGATTGTCGAATTTGAAGTGCGCACGACTGTTGTTAATTTTATCTAGCTAGTAATGACTTTAACACTATATTTACGCATATATAATGGTGTGACTAAATGTAGTTCTGATAAACGTTTATGTTTTATCAACTTGAATAGAAACGTGAAACTATTTTGGAGAAACGTAGTTATGAATTTTCAAGTTTGGAGGACGAAACGTTTTCTAAAAGGGTGAGGATGTAATATCCCAAAAACTTAATCCTGCTTAATTAACTTATAAACTTAAATAAAAGGCTAAATTTATTTTATTTGTTTATAGTTGAGCAACACATAAACTATTAAATTAGATAAACTAAAACTAAGACACAAAGTATGAATCACCTAAAGTGTAATTATTTTTGGTTTAAAATAATAATAATAATAATAATAATAATAATAATAATAATAATAATAATAATAAAAGAAAATAGAAGAAAAAAAGGAAAAGAAGGAAGTAGTATCAAAGAGAAACATAAATTTGACTTTTTTTTTCCCACCAAATTTCCTCCTTCCTCCTCCCTCCTCCCTCCTCCCTCCTCATTCCTCCTTCCTCCTTCTTCCACCTCCTTCTTTCTCTTACATGACAACCTAAGGTAAAACTCATCTTCAACCTTCTAACTGGCAACTGCTGCCACAAACAAGAAAACAAGTCTCACTCAAATTCTCTTCCAACCCATGGTTATCTTCAAGTTCTCTAGAAACTCAACAATGACTATAAATAGCCATGTCCCCCAAACATCACACCACACCACCTCTAAAATCCGATGCACCACGCCACCACACTTGCTGCCACCCTCGCTCCACTGCTGCACCACCCTCCGTTCACTAGCACGCCGCAGGTGCACCAACCGCAAGCCTCACCCGACCTCCCTATCTCGCTCGCAGCTCCTCTCTCTTCTCCCTCGTGTGTCTCTCTCCTCGCCCTGCTTGCGCCGTCGAGCTGACCACCTTAATCCTTGCCAGTGTACTGCCGCACCGCTGACGTCCTCGGTGCTGCCGCACCTTCTTTACCGCGAAGGCTCGAACGCCTCCCCTCCTCACCTTGTATGATGTATCATAACATACTTTTTCTAAATACTAGTTTGGGGTTAATAAATGGTAATTTGGAATTAACTAATAGCTAAACTTGTCCTAAATGGTTGTTTATTGTTAATGTGGGCTTTTAAGTTATGACTAAGATAGCTAATTAGGGATACTGACTTAATGTTTGCTAATAATCCAACTTATAATGTTAAACCTTCTCACTTAAACTATATGATTAATTTCTCATGATTCCTAATTTGTTATTAATAACTAATTTATGGGTTGTAAATATAAATTAAATTATGTCAATTGTTAATGATATTTGTTTAATAATATACGCTCTTTCTTAATCTTATAAACTCAACTGGATTCATGGATTAATTAATTAAAGGGTTTCAAATAACCTTGGTTAATTATATAATTTGATTATAAATTATAACCACTTTATAATATTGACTAAGATTCCCGAACACTCATTATCACTTATAATATTTGATTAAACTGCTTTATCAATATAGTATGACTAAATATTATAATCCTGTTTAATAACGATTGGTTTAATGATAAGTTACTTTAATAAGTACAACTTAAGCAATAGTAATGACTATTAATTATGGAATTTCTTATAACTTAAATTAACAAGTATGACTGTATAAGCAAGACAATGACCGCAAAACGAGCCATATGACTTTAATAAGCTCTAACTAATATTAAGGCATAAAGGTTAAGTAATTCAATATTTATTAATATCACTATTCTTGGCTAGATTAAAAAGGAAAAAGGATACTACAAGCCTTCCCCGGCTATCAAAGTTGCTAAGCAGGATTCCAGGTAACATATGCTACTAACACCCACAACCCCTTTCTATATATGTTTTATGATTGCTCGCATTATGTTATTGTAGGCGTGTTTTTATTTCGCCTACGCGGT
The DNA here is from genome assembly GCA_947646795.1 of Beta lomatogona. Classification (NCBI taxonomy): domain Eukaryota; kingdom Viridiplantae; phylum Streptophyta; class Magnoliopsida; order Caryophyllales; family Amaranthaceae; genus Beta; species Beta lomatogona. The sequence goes on from CANSNZ010000223.1 coordinate 2,043,635, forward strand.
GTGAGCGCGTATTAGATTTGACTACCCCGCTGTTAAGGTTTTATTGAAAATTGTTTTGAAAGAAGTCGCCAATAATTCTTTTTAGGAAGAATCATAAACCTAATTGGATATAGGAAAATCATAGGGACAAATTATCAAATGTAGATTTCCCCGTCATGACTCCATAGATGGTCAAAGTGAACCAAAGATTGAGTTCGGGGGTGAAGGTACGAACATAGTCATAATGAACCACATTGGCCCAAAGTTGGCCTCTACTAAATATCGATTCATTACAGATTTTATGCCAAAGAATAATCAAATATTGTTTTATACACCCTAAAAATATTTAGTCTAAATTGGTTCAGGAAACACATAAAAAGACTATTTTTAGTGACATGTTATTATGCAATCAATATTACAGGGAACCTAACAGGTTATCCAAATTAATCTGATTATTGTTAGAACATTTATTTAGGTCTTTGATTAGCAAACATAACATGTGGGGTGATAAAGCAATAAAGCATTGACAATCATATAATATGAACAGAGTGATCAGGCAAGTATAACACTATATGAAAAATAAATAAAAGGGAGAAAAGAGGTTAGAATATACAGTAGAGCGATGTTATATTAATGATCTACCTCATGAAATAAGTGGTTAGTATTTTCAAAGCAATAAAAATAAAGAATTGATTCAAGGATCCTAAGGATTATACCTATGCGGCTTAGATTGAGGAGCGCAACGATCTTTAGGCGGAGCAATCGTGAAACCAAAAACGCAGTGAGGACGGATTGATTAAAAGTATTGAAGAGTATTGAAAGTATTTGAGTGTATTTGAGTGTTTGAAGTATTTGAAGTGTATTTTGGAGTATTCGGAAGTTTTTGTGTGCGTAAATAATAATCTGAAAAGCCGTCCTTGATTCAGGAAATCACGGAGTATTTATAGGAAAAAGCAGACTTGCGCTCCACGCAAGCCTTGCGCCAGGCGCAAGCCTACGTGGCAGGCGCAATGCCACGCGTTAGGCGCACATTAGTGTGCCTGACGCAGCCAGCCCAATCAAGTTTAGGCACATGTAAACGCGTTTTTGAAAAGAAAGAAAAGAAAGTTGCGTCTCACACAAGACTTGCGTCAGACGCAGGACTCTATGTGAGTCACAAAATCTACGTGTCAGGCGCTCATTGGCACGCCTGACGCGATATGGCCAATGTGCTGGATGCACGTGGCGCGCTGAGCGCAGCCCCCGCGTCCGGCGCATATTCGGGAATATTCGAGCATATTCCTTTGCGCGTCTTTCAAAGATACTTTTCTATCCCTAAAATTCCATAGATGGAATTTTACGGGTTAAAAATTTGATATTTGATTGAAGATAATGTAAATGATTATGAAAAATATTTATTAAAATAATAAATATTTGATTGGGCTTTTAAAAATGGATTTAAAACATTTTATGGGCTTAAAATACAATTGATCATCATGACAATTAATTGGGCTTTAGAATATCGTTTCAAAACAAAGTTAGTATGCAGGACAATAACTACAAGTAATATGATTACCTGCAGGGAAAGATGTTAGCAGATAGGTGCAAACAACTCACATAAGCACATAGTGATATAATAATGCAAACTTAGAGTCTCTAAGGATGCATGAGACGCTATGCAAGGATTAAGGTTATGCAAAGCTAATGGATGACATGTCATGCAAGGTCAGGGTTATGCAAGACTAGAATGTATGAAATGCAATGCATGGTCATGGTTTTGCAAAGCTGCAATGCAAGGTCAGGATTTTGCAGGCTAGGATGATGTGGATATGTAGAATGATAGAATGATCAGAAATAGATAGAATGATTTTCAAAAATCGTTTTTAGTAAATAATTGGGGTTCGTAAACAAGGTCCGCGGATTACAACTCTTCGGGAGTTTGATTTGAATTAGAGGAACCACCACACGTAGGAAGCCCCCACTTTGGGTAAGCCTGCCTTGGATTAGGCATGAGCCTTAATCAAAATTAGGGGCGTTCACAAAAACCCGACCTGCAAAACCCGACCCGCCGACCCGTTGACCCGCATTAAAAAAATCGTGTAATAAAACCAATTTTTTTAAATTTTAGTGGGCCGGGTACCCGACCCGAAAAAAATTACATAAACCGGGTCGGGTCACAAGCCAGAATTTTTGGTAAGCGGGTACCCGGAAACCCGGGTCTCTTTTTTCTTTTAATTTATTTTTATAGTTTTGTGTCTTCTGTCATGATAATTAGGGAAGTTGGAACTACAAGTTTTATGATCCCAGATTTACTCTGGATATTGGCTCTTTTAATTGTCAAATTTTCCACCCTTTCTTTGATTCTAGCTTTCTCTTAATTGTTTGCTCTTGGAAAATTTATGCACTGACACATTGTATCCAACTTTCCTCTCCAATCTCCACTAAAAGGATCTGACATCTTTTTTTTTCCAAGTATTTGCTAGTTTTCCTCCTTAATTCAGATGTCACTGGGTGCACTATTTCTTTTTTGATAATTTTTAAAGATTTTATAAAGTCCAAAGAAATAAACATTGCAAGCAAAGTCTACAGGTTTGAGAATTATGTACTCTGCCGAGGAGGTGGAAACAAATTTGATAATGGAACATCTGAGATTACCTTAACAAATAAGTTACAGCTAAGAAAGAGTAGAAGGCAGGGGAGTGTGTCTGAATTAGTTAGTATGAATTTCCAGATTGATTTATTCCGGGTACTCGATGATCCGACCCGAGAAAATCGGGTACCCGTTTTGCGGGTACCTGGTTTTTCGGATCGGGTCATGGGCCAAAGTTTCAACTACCCGCAAAATCGGGTACCCGCATTTTCGGGTACCCGAAAATCCGGGTACCCGGTAATGAACACCCCTAATCAAAATGTACTTGATCTGATATTGAAACATAGTTGCTATGTCTTGAACATTGAAAGTTTTCACTGGGGATTGTACTGGGGATTCTTCTTTGGAAAGTTGATATAGGCAAAGTCAAATATCGCTAGAAACCATGGAATTGTTAGAGACTCCTTCAGGGATAAGGAGAGCTTAGATTGAAAGATTAAAAGGTTGAAATTTGTGACTTAAGTGAATGTAGGTGTGAAAAGGCTTTAACGAGGCTAGGTTCAGACTCGATCTATGTCGGGATCAAGAAAGAGATTATGCTCTTGAACTCTAGAAAGTTAAATCATTAGACCATGACTAATTTATTTTTATTGAAGCGGTCGGACCTCGAGATGAGGATTCCTATACGTATCCTTGCAAAATCAGACCATTCGTAGTTCCGGATCTGATTTATTTTTTATTTGTCATTTTTTTTGTGCCCTAACTTTTGCCTAGGCCGCCCTTTCGGGTTTTCAACCTAGCGGACTTGGACATACCTTGAAAAAGGAGTTAGGGCTGATGAAAGGTTGAAAGGTTTAAGGCTTGAGGTTTAGATGAAGGTTGAATTGGTTGGGCTAATGGAGGATCATGGATTTGGATTGTATGGGTTAAGGTTTAATTGGTTGAAGGATTTGATTGAGGGGTAGAACTTGTGTGTAAGCCCCCTAACTTGACTTTTTATTTCTTTGCCTTTGGCTTTTTCTTTTTGAATCTTTCTTTTTGTGTGTTTTCTTTTGCTTTTGCTTCTTTTTTTCGCACTTTGAATCACTTTTTTTTTATTTTCCTGGCATTGATATTTTTTTGTGTAGTAAGGCTTGCGCACAAGTTATTGGTTTAGGGTAGTGGAAGGCTTGAAGGTTATTTGCAGAGCTTTGATTTTGAAAGGTTATTTGGTTAATGGAGATTATGGTTTAAAGGATTTTTTATTGGATTGTATGGATGGCTTATGGAAGGTAATAGAAAGGAAGGGGGAATAACTCCTGATCCAAAGTATGTCCATTTTTTATTTTTCTTTATTTTTTATTTCATATCTCCTTTTATTATTATTAGTCAAGTTCATTAGGTGATTCGAGTTTCATCATTGAATTAGAAGCATAAATAAAAATGATGGAAGGCCAATGAAAATGAAAAGAAAATACGATTATTTTATTAATTGAAAATGAATGAAACAAGGCTGATAAACATTATAGTCCTAAAGGACATAGACTCGACGGGAAAGGAAATGAAGGAGCTAGGGGAGGGACTCTCCGACTCAACCTAGAAAACTAGCGTTAAATGACTAATCCCCGGCGTTATTCAGGTGTTGCCCAAGGGATTGCTGCTATTGCTAACTTTTGCTGCAGGTGGAATTGGCAATCTACCGTCTTCAACCATATCCTATAGATGATGCTTCAAAGTCCAGCATTGCGATGTCAGACGCCCATTCCCTTGATGGTACTTGCAGTAGTAATTAGGATTCCATCTACTGGATCTCTTCTCCAGAGGAGGGTCCGGAGTAGGGCTAAGTGGTTGAAGTGCTCCCTTTGCATGAAGCCTAGTGAAGGCTTCTTCTAGAGACATGCCCAAAGGAGTGAACGTCCTTTGAGGTTCTTGATAAACTCTCTTGTCAGTAGTTAGGGCGTTTATGTCACTGCTTTTAGAGGTAGAAGTGTTATTATTACTCTTCTTGAAAGAGTTGTTGTTGTTAGAACCCTTGGTCTTGTTAGCCTGTACCTCTTCTTCAATCAGCAGGCCTACCTTATAGAGCTTCGTAAAAGACTCTATGGGTTGGAACTTAATATGGTCCCCACACTTGGCCTGCAGGTTACAGATCACCAATCGGACTTGATCCTCTTGGGATAGCTTGTTAGTCATTTGCGCAGCCTTTTCCCTCCATCTGTTAAGGAAGGTGACGAAGTCTTCGTTGGAGTTTTTTTTAGTTAACTCCAACTCACGAAGGCCAATAGGAAGCTGAGTATTGTATATGTATTGTTTGTGGAACTCTTCTTTGATGTTGTCCCAGTCATTCAGTTTGGCTTTATTTAGTGATCTGAACCACTTGGATGGATGTGCATCCAAGGTTAAAGGAAAAACATAAGCAAACAGGTCCTTGCTCATGCCCTTGAGAACCATAATATGGAGAAAGCTCTTAAGTGGTCATCTGGGTCTTCGACCCCCTTGAATTTTGGGAGGTCACCCAATGTTACCTTTTTAGGGAGTTTTTCCCTCAATTCAGGATCAATAATGTCATAGCCATGAGCCTGACCCTCGAGCGCAGGAATTGACTGGATCAATTGCTCGAGTTTTTCAAACCTCAAATCTGTGTTGGTCTTGATTGTTGATGGAGTGTCGCCTTGCTCGTCCTCTTCAGTTAGCTTCTCCCTCAGTGCCTTATTGTCTTGGTCCTCAAGACGTGAGTTCATCAGTTGAAATTGGGCCATAATGGCACTGAGCTGTTCATTAGTGTCCCCCATTTCAGATGATTCTTCAGAAGAGTCAGAGTATTCGTCTGAAAATGTGAGGATGCGTTTGACGAGTCTAGGAGTAGGTCGACCTTGTTGCCTCTCTGTCGGACATTCCCAAGTTATAATCTCACGACCTGTCCTGAACAGAAATCGAATGGACCTCGTAAATTTTTAGAAATGATGCTTTCGAAATGAGAAATGGAAATGAGGGATGGAGAAATGAAAATGAAGATGAAAGTGGAAAGGGGGATGAAAAATGGAAGATGAAATGGAAGTAGGAGATAGTTAGAGATGGGTATGATTATGGTTATGGTGGTGACATGGGACTAACTATATGCAGATGCAAATGACTGGACAGGACAGGACAGACGGACTGGACTGGACTATGCAAGCAGACTGGACTAGACTTGGCAAATATACTAGGCTTAAAAGGATTGTCTACGCTAGCTTCGCTAGGCTTAGGAAGGAATTGGCTTCGCCAGACTTGATGATTTTGGAGTTGCTATAAATGTAAGATAGGAGTAGCTTCGCTAAACTCGAAGGGTTCCCTTATGGTCTTGGGGGTGACTAGCTTTGCTAGGTCTAAAGGGTGTCGTTATGGTCTCACAGGGATGACTAGCTTAACTAGGTCAAAGGGGTGCCGTTATGGTCTTATAGAGATGACTAGCTAAGCTAGGTCAAAGGGGTGCCGTTATGGTCTTATAAGGATGACTAGCTTAGCTAGGTCAAAGGGGTGCCTTTATGGTCTTATAGGGATGACTAGCTCAGCTAGCTCAAAGGGGTGCCTTTATGGTCTTACAGGGATGACTAGCTTAGCTAGGTCAAAGGGGTGCCGTTATGGTCTTATAGATGACTAGCTTAGCTAGGTCAAAGGGGTGCCTTTATGGTCTTACAGGGATGACTAGCTTAGCTAGGTCAAAGGGGGTGCCTTTATGGTCTTACAGGGATGCTAGCTTCACTAGACTTAATGGTTTGGACTTCGCCCTATATGGATTTGGAATTGGACAGGATTGACTTTGGTAATGTGTTGGGCCTTATGTGGACCTAATTCTGGACTTAGTCCTATATTGGTTTGAAATTAGACTTGAAGATGCAGATGGGCTTGACATTGGATTGGAATAGAGTTGGATTAGACTTTGACTGGGCTTGACATAGACTAGGGTTCACATAAAGATGCAAATGGGCCTAGATTTTGACAAGAGCTAGACTTATATGGGCCTAAGATGGACTATAATGCTAGCGGGCCTAATATGAATGCATGGACTCGAATTAGATGGACCCTATATAATGCAAAATGGACTATAATGCATATGGGCCTAGAATAAATGCATGTAAATTGGGTCGATTGGATTGAATTGAAGGTGCTTAGACTGGGCTTAGAATTTTTCGAAATTCATTTTTGAAAGGAACCCTTTGTTTTTTATCTTTTGTTAGGAAAAGATGATGGATTGATTTGAAATTTTTTTATTTTTTTTAATTGTCGTGATATGATGACTTTTAGCAAATGCTTTTAAAAAAGAGTAGAATATAATATGGTGTAGGATTGATCTTGAAAAATGTAAGTTTTTTTTTTAAAATTGGTGAATATGGTAAGGTAGAATTGGTAGGGAAAATTAGTTGAATAGCAGGGAGAAGATGGGAAGAGGTAGACATGCATGACAACTCCAACTTTACAATTACCCTTTAGATGCATTTTTTTTTCAGGACAGACTCGAACTTGCATGAAAAGACTGATCCCTTTTATTTGTTTGAATATTATACTGATGCAAACTTGTTATCTTAGACTCGAACAAAGGTCAAAAGACCAATAAGCATGTGACGAATAGGCTGCGTGCCACGCAACTGGTGCGCGTGGCGCACAGCCTATGCGTATGGCGCAGGTGCATTGCGCCAGGCGCAACCCAATGCGTTTGGCGCAATGCTCTGCGGCACGCGTATTGATAAATTGACGAAGGTTCGGGCGAAAATGACGATGTGTTTTATACGCGAATTGCAATAATTTCGGGAGTAAAACATATTAGCAGGCAAAAATTGCAATCACACATAAATGTCAGGTAACATGGATACAAAAGTTCTCAAACTAAAGTCCAGTTCTACATTCAACTATTGGTCAGGTTTAGGTTAAGGCTGAAAAGGTCCATGACTAAGAGATTGATCCCACGCTTCGTACCCCTACTTAAAGAGGTGGTCACGTGTAAGACGCACTCCAGTCTCAAGTCAGGAACAAGAGAACAATGCCTTGGTTGGGTAGGTTTCCTTATGACTAAGATCCAACACTATCGCTCAGGAAGCTTTTTGGAAGGACAAAGCGCAAACCCCCGGGGGTGACCTCACACATAGAACATGTGCTAATGAGGCAAGGTAGATTGTCCTTATGGTGGCTGAACAGTAGGCATGCATATGCAAAACTGTATATTATTCTAAGGCATAAAATAAGAATGAATTGTATTTTTCAAGTTTCACCCACTCATTTAAAAAAATTATTTTATTAAAATCCTCCCCAGTGGAGTCGCCAAATTGTAGGCGTGTTTTTATTTCGCCTACGCGGTGTGAGAGCGTATTAGATTTGACTACCCCACTATTAAAGTTTTATTGAAAATTGTTTTGAAAGAAGTCGCCAACAATTCTTTTTAGGAAGAATCATAAACCTAATTGGATATAGAAAAATCATAGGGACAACTTATCCAATGTAGATTTCCCCGTCATGACTCCATAGATGGTCAAAGTGAACCAAAGATTGAGTTCGGGGGTGAGGGTACGAATATAGTCATAATGAACCGCATTCGCCCGAAGTTGGCCTCTACTAAATATCGATTCCTTACAGATTTTATGCCAAAGAATAATCAAATAATGTTTTATACACCCTAAAAATATTTAGTTTAAATTGGTTCAGGAAACACATAAAAATACTATTTTTAATGACATGTTATTATGCAATCAATATTACAGGAAACCTAACAGGTTGTCCAAATTAATCTGATTAATGCTAGAACATTTATTTAGGTCTTTGATTAGCAAATATAACATGTGGGGTGATAGTCTAAATTGGTTCAGGAAACACATAAAAAGAAAATTTTTAGTGACATGTTATTATGCAATCAATATTACAGGGAACCTAATAGGTTGTCCAAATTAATCTGATTAATGTTAGAACATTTATTTAGGTCTTTGATTAACAAATATAACATGTGGGGTGATAAAAGCAATAAAGCATGGACAATCATATAATATGAACAGAGTGATCAGGCAAGTATAATAATATATGAAAAATAAATAAAAAGAAAGAGAAAAGAGGTTAGAATATACAGTAGAGCGATGTTATATTAAAGATCTACATCATGAAATAAGTGGTTAGTAATTTCAAAGCAATAAAAATAAAGAATTGATTCAAGGATCCTCGGTATTATACCTATGCGGCTTAGATTGAGGAGCGCAACGATCTTTAGGCGGAGCAATCGTGAAACCAAACACGCAGTGAGGACGGATTGATTTAAAGTATTGAAGAGTATTGAAAGTATTTGAGTGTATTTGAGTGTTTGAAGTATTCGAAGTGTATTTTGGAGTATTCGGAAGTTTTTGTATGCGTAAATAATAATCTGAAAAGTCGTCCTTGATTCAGGAAATCACGGAGTATTTATAGGAAAAAGCAGACTTGCGCTCCACGCAAGCCTGACCTTGCGGCAGGCGCAATGGCACGCGTCAGGCGCACATTGGTGTGCCTGATGCAGCCAGCCCAATCAAGTTTAGGCACGTGTAAACGCGTTTTTGAAAAGATAGAAAAGAAAGTTGCGTCTCACACAAGACTTGCGTCAGATGCAGGACTCTGTGTGAGTCACAAAATCTATGTGTCAGGCGCTCATTGGCACGCCTGACGCGATCTGGCCAACGTGCTGGACGCACGTGGCGCGCTTAGCGCAACCCCCGCGTTCGGCGCATATTCGGGAATATTTGAGCATATTCCTTTGCGCGTCTTTCAAATTAAAATACTTTTCTATCCCTAAAATTCCGGAGATGGAATTTTACGGGTTAAAAATCTGATTTTTGATTGAAGATAATGAAAATGATTATGAAAAATATTTATTAAAATAATAAATATTTGATTGGGCTTTTAAAAATGGATTTTAAACATTTTATGGGCTTAAAATACAATTAATCATCATGAACAATTAATTGGGCTTTAGAATGTCATTTCAAAACACATTTTGGATTGGTTCTTTAGATTGCTCTTCCATTGGGCCGCGCCAACTAATGCCGCGGTATGTTTCATCATTGGATCCTTAAAAGGGGGTGACAAGATTATGTGTCTACAGTTATTATTTTATGGATTGTGGGATATGAAATGTTTTTATGAATATGATGATTCTCGAGGTTATGAATGAATTTCATGTTACGAGAGTATGATTATGATTATGTTATAATTATGATTACGTTTATGATTTATGATTATGAAGAGACAAAACATGATAAGGATATATAAGTGGAAGAATGGTTCTTGGCAGTATTTTGTTATCTTGGGTCATGCACGTACCTTCCGGCGGCAACACCACCTTCTGATGGGGGACAACGTCCTCGGTGGCACCCGCATTATGGCATTATATGCCACCTTCTGATGGGGGACAATGTACTCGGTGGCTCTGCCTTCTGTTATTATGGCATTAAATGCCACCTTTTGATGGGGGACAATGTCCTCGATGGCTCTACCTTCTATTACTATTGACATTATATGCCACCTTCTGTTGGGGGACTCACGTCCTCGGTGGCTTTGCCTTCTGTTACGATTTATGGCATTATATGCCACCTTCTAATACGGGACCTATGTCCTCGGTGGCTTTGCCTTTCGTTGTACTCGCCAAGTTACCAAATGAAAGAACTATGCTTACAAATATGATAAAGGATTATGATCATGATTATGATTATGGTTATGAGTATGATCAAATGTTATGTTTATAAAATAGTTTTACTATTGCTATATTCCCTGTTTGCTAATGAAATGAATTTACGCTGTTAGAGTAGTATGTTACTGAACCTCGACTCATGACAGTTTGTTCTTTGTTTTTGGTATTGATGGTGCTAATGGGATGACGTAGCAGTAAGGAATAGTTTTGTAATTAAGCTTTCATAATCACTTATGGTTATAATTTTTATTTAAGTAAATGTCAGACTATGTACAGTAACTAAGTTTCAACTTAAGTTTTTATAATAGATAACTATGATTTCTATTTATAATACGTTCAAGCTTATGAATTCATGTTTGCCTTGTGCTTTCCAAATTGGAAATTATGGTAGTAACACACCGACTATCTAGGTTCCACTGCTAATAATCGATTAATTAACCTTATAATGTTGATTAGTAGTCGGGGCGCTACAATTCTTGTCCAGATTGCTAAGTTCAACCCACAAACTTCTTCTATATTCCATAGTATGTAACCTCTAAGCTAAAGTAAACATCCAATGATCACCATAAAGTTTATCCCCTACATGACAGTGAATAACTTGAGTAGATTTCTGCATAATTTGAAGAGAGACAACAGTAGAGTTCCAAACAAGCCATATCTTACCTCTATCAGAAGCTTCATAAGTATAATCCCACTTCCACTGATTACCAAATTTCTTCAAAATCTTATCCTTATTGTGAGACTTAACTCTAGTTTCAAGCAAAGCCATAATAGAAATATTATTTTTTCCCATAAACTTTTTTATTTCACCTATCTTAGCAGGGTTATTCAACCTTCTCACATTCCAAATACACACTATCATCAACCTGGTGAAATTGTGAATGTGCTGCCTCCATCATCATCCACTATATGTGTAACAACTCTAGGCCCCACCATCTCCATAACATATTTACCTTTCTGTCCTCGAGCAACAATGGCAATGCAATAAGTGCTTCTTCATGGTTCCTAGGTTCCAATATAGAAATAAAAGCATGAAAAGCACAAAAGTTTCTAAGCATATATCGTTTGAGTTTCCTTATTAATATCACTGATTATCAGATCCATAGGATGGGAACGATGATGCTTCCAAGGCTTTTGTTGGAAATCTTGGATTATTATTAGTCGTAGTATCAAAGATAGTGTAGTTGATGTTAAAGTTAACACGTAATACATGTAAATATATAATTATCAGTTATTATTATTAGTTGTAGTATTTAAAATATTATAATTTACATAAAAAATATTTTTTAAATTTTCTTTTAGAATTTCTTGTCAATTGGGCCGAGTCGAGTTCTACCCTAACCCAAACCCAAAATTTCCAGATTTATCGGATTCTAGACATTTTGGATTTTATGTTGAATAATCTTGTTCAAAATCCAAGAAAATCGGGTGGCATTCTCGAATTAGGTCATTTTTGGCTGCTTCGTCCGCAATAATACAAATGTTTAAACATTATTTAATATTTTAAACTTTATACCAAAATTCCTAGAGTAGGTTAATATGACCTGTAACCTGAAATAGGTAAAAAATTTATTTAAAAAAAATTACAAAATCAACTTTATTCTTTCTCCTCCTCTCCTACTCTACACCCACTTGAACCAACCCAGTCCACCCCGAAACCACCACCTACCCAACAAAACCACCCCAAGCCAACCCCACCTCAAATTTTCTCTCTTTCTTATCTTTCTTACTTTCTTCACTATCAAATTTTTTTCCACCTCCCATAAAATCTCCCCTTTTGTCTCTTCCCACCCTTTCGCTCTTCCCAGAATAATCACCAATTCAGTCTGATCAACTTGCTGCAACTTGCAAATTTTGAATCGAAATATGAAATTGACAATCTTTCATATTTGTAGTGATCAGAGTCTTAATAGATATGAAACTGACAATCTTTCATATTTATATTTTTCGTTGAATAGATATGTTTGGGATCGATTTGATGGGTCATTAATGATAAATATCGTACCAACATTAGGATTTTGAAAATGGAATCTAATTCAATTGATGAGATTTCTTTGATCGGTTAATTGTTTTTCAATCTAGGGGTAGAGTTTTGTTGGAAAGATTGAGAGATAAGAGAAAAAGGGAAGGATTAGGGGAAACAAAGGAAGGGCGTTGGCGCGGTGGTGGTCCCTGCTGCGGAGCGCCAAAACCTCTTTATGCATAAGCGGCAAATCATGTTTGATGGTGTAGAGGTTGTTGACTGAAGTGTGGAGTTGCTCACAAATTGAGGTGTTGATGGTTATCGGATAGATTCTCTTTCCGTTGACTGAAGTATTGTGCCTCCACATGGTTTCATCTTTATTTAGGGAGTTAAAAAAGAGAGAGTTGCAAGGTGGTGTTGAATACGAGGATGGAGAATGGAGAGTAGTAAGTTTTGGGGGTTTAAATGGTGGTGGCGGTGCTTTTGGTGGGTAGGGTACTAAGGGGAGGGATTTTTCTGGTGGGTAGGGGTGGGGGAGGCGGGAGAGTTCAGTGGACTGGTGGGGAAAATGAACAAAAGAGATAAAAAGTATAAGGGATTTTTTTTGCTAATTAAATTAGAAACAACCAATGAAATTGTTACAAGTGTCTTACTTTATGAATTTTGAATCGAAATTTTGTATTATTGCGGCGAACCGGCAAAAATTTGATTATTCTAGTTAAATAATCGTTTTTAGATGGGCTAGGTACAACTCATGTCGACAGCCTACGTGTCCAATTTACTTTACGTCGACATTTGAAATGATTGGAACAGCCAAACTCCATATCAAGTTATCAACGGCCTACCTCACTACGTGCCACGCAACAGTTCCCGCGTGCTCTTTCCCAAAAACCAATCAATCCGCGCAAACCCCACCACCATCTTTAATTCTTGTCGGCTCAATCGATTGTAGCCATTCGTTTCATTCAAATTTAAAATTTAAAGATACAAGTATACAACAGTTAATATAGGAGTAAAGTTCGTTTCTTTCATCAATAATATAAGCATGCATATTTGCATAGTCTAAATTTTCATATTTCATCAATAACAGCTCTAAAGAATCGAAAATGGTGTTAAGTGAGACAAGTGCAGATGCCTCCACCCAAAACTTGTCTTGCACATTTGCTTCTCGCTATGTACGCACTGCACTTCCCAGGCATGTTCTTTTTTCTGCTCTTTTTTTTTGGCATTTTTTTTTTCTTTTGGCATTTCTTTTATCTCTTTACTCGATCAGTCTCACAGATCACCACTTTACCTCTTTTTAGAAATTTCTATATGTCTGAGTTTTAGTTTCTTAGAGTATATACAACGGTAATGGTTCTCCAATAAATTCTCCATTGTGTTTAAAAAATACCAAATAACTTTTTAAAGAGCTCTCCATTATATATATTTTACTGTGTAACGGTCCCCATGTTAATTAATGAAAAACCCATTTCTTTGTGTCATACAGGGGCGGATCTAGGATTTTTGATTTGGGGAGCCACCAATATTATAAATTTGTAACCAAATCATATAGGGGTACTTAATATGCCTAATACACCCACTCACCAGTCATTTTATCGCAAAAATGGATAATGAGAAATTTAGATTTGATATTAAGAACAACTCTAATGGTAGAGCAAAATGGAAGTTGGCTTAGAGTGCTACATAGGTTTTTCTAGCTAACTTAACTTAAAGCCAAAACTCCCACAATGGTTAGCTAATATACTTGGTTCTTGAGTAGGTCTCAATTGAAGTAAGATAGTTTTTTTTTTGCAGAGAATAATATAGAAATTATTTGCCAAAATTCTCACATGGGCCTACAACTTTAGCTCAAGTAAATTGGCTTTGTTAAGCTACGTTGGCTAGCAAATGAAATTTTATCTACTCAATCCAATGGTTAGGCTAATTGCTTAACTTTTTTATTATTTGCTAGCAAATCCCTAATGCTCACCATTGGAGTTGCTCTAACAATTTTAATATTAATATTTGGTACACTATTATTTAGGTGTGTCTTTTAGCCTATATAATGCGCACTAGTCATGTACTATGTTTCTTTCTAATCTACCTAAATTAAGTCTCACGTTTGTTAAATGTAAAACTTCGACCATCAATATCTTCGATTTTGGACAAATAGAATTCACAAATAGTTGATAGTTTGGAAATATATGTTGAAACAAATCTAGTAAGATCCAATTATGGTTTTTTCTTAGGTGTGTAAATCACCAATGATAATCAATTTAGATTACGTGGATGGTGCAAAAGTACAAAATATGCGTATTTAGAAAGAAATAAACGAAGTAATGTCTATGTAACAAATAATGTAATGTTTCAGCCTATTAACCTTTATTTTCAATGGCTTATGTCTTCAACACTTCTCACCATTTTGAGGAAAAATATTGAAATAGACCTAACAAAATTTTGGAGCCTTGTTTTTTTTTTTTTTCTTTAATGTATTAGTGAGATTTAATGCTTAACTATCTTTAATTATGAACATACAAGCTAACATAAAGAAAATATAATATTAGTGAGGATTTATACTGAAATTTGTTTAGATCTGACCATAAAAGTTAAGCTGAGAAAGTATGTAAGTATTGAAAAAACAGGGTGGGAGGATGGAGTATATGTTTTATGAAGGGTGGTCCTTAGAAATTTAGAGGGGTTCAGAACCGTAGACAGTGTCTTTTAAGGCTGAGGCTATATTTTTTTTTTTTTTTTGAAGGAAAGCCCACGAGGGGGCGACTAATTATCATTTAAAGAACTATCCAAAGCCTACACAAGAAGCAAAATCAATTAACCTAACTTTTCTACCTAAGACCCAATCACCCAAGGTCAGCAATGGGCTAGCTGATGAGGCTATGTTGTTCTTTGTCTCACACACACACACACAACTTAAAAGAGTTGAGTGACCTAAAATAAGTTTCAGAAAGACAAAATATGTTCTTTAATAATAAGTTAGTAAAAATAAGTAAAGTAGTGAGGAAAGTGTTGCAAAATTTATGTAGTGTAATATTAAACTTATTTAGACTGATTTGGAAAGGTTAAGTTTTAGTCGCAACCACAGTAAGTTAGATAGTTTAGCTAAGTGTGACAAGTCATAAGAGGTGTAAGAAGATTAACAAATATTAGTTCTACAAAAGATAAGATTAGCATAAATGAATGTTCATCTAAATTGTTAGATTGTCCTCTTTTCATGAAGGTTTAAAATGCCCGAGAAATCAATACCAAAGGATGCTGCTTACCAGATAATAAACGATGAGCTGATGTTAGATGGGAATCCAAGGTTGAATCTGGCATCATTTGTGACTACTTGGATGGAGCCCGAATGTGATCAGCTAATTATGGCTTCTATTAACAAAAATTATGTTGACATGGATGAGTACCCTGTCACCACTGAACTTCAGGTATCTGATCTCTTTACTTTTGCATTTCCAGTATCATCTTCTATGTCATACAGAAATAATGTATTGTCTGTGATGTGCATGAAATATGTTACTCGGGAGACTCAGACATGGGTACATGTTCAAGTTTTAGACTCTGGTTATTTTATTAAAGTTTTCCATGATTTTGGCCCAAATGGAGTGTCAAATTGTCCATAACCATGTCGAAGCATTGAGGGTCCAACATAGAGGTGAAATGAAGAGTATGTGTAACATAGTTGAATACTCTAACAAAATTTTAGCAATACTCTAGACATGGTTGATGGTACCACATGCAATAAATTAGAAATTGAAGTGGAAGGTGTATCTGGTTAGGTACCTCTCTGGTATGTTTTCAAGGAAATCAATTTCGAGGAAAGTAGTTTTCCGATTTTTCTCGGTTTTCTCCTAAATTCCCGAGAATAGAGATAGTTTTCTCAAGGGATTAAAGGAAAGAATATGTCACATTTTTTCCCTATTTCCACTTCCTCTCCTCCTTTCCATCCCCTTCCCTCCCCTCCATTTTAATTTTTCATGTTCTAACTCTTTTATCGAGTAATCAAACAAAGGAAAATTAATCTTCATTTGCATTTTCTCTTAGAAAATATTGTCCATGGAAAATTATCTTCAGTTCAAAATGCTATGTTGCTGCAAACTTGGTGTTGTGTCTTTCTTCTTCCATAGTACTACTCCCACATTTCAAAGACTATGCTATAAGTATCTTATTTGGTGATGAAATTGTTTTTAAAAAAGATTAGGAAGACAAAATGGTGGGTTGTGTATGTTTTCTTTTCATGGAAGATAAGAAAGAAATTAGTGTATATGCTCTTGATGAGGATCTGCTTGCTGTACAGAATCGATGTGTAAATATAATTGCACACCTTTTTAATGCTCCTATTGGCGAAGAAGAATCAGCAGTTGGTGTAGGCACAGTAGGGTCGTCGGAGGCAATCATGTTGGCGGGTTTAGCATTCAAAAGAAAATGGCAGCAAAAGCGAAGAGCAGAAGGAAAACCGTGTGATAAACCTAATATAGTCACCGGAGCAAATGTGCAGGTGAGTTTATGTTTTTTCCTCCTTTCTTTTAAATATGCTCTTCTAAGTAGTTGATCCTCCAATCTAAGGAAATTTGAGGTAGCTAAGTTTTCGAGAGAATGCAAAATGTGCAGGTTTGTTGGGAAAAGTTTGCTCGATACTTTGAGGTAGAGCTGAAGGAGGTGAACTTGAAAGAAGGATATTATGTGATGGATCCAGAGAAAGCTGTGGATATGGTGGATGAGAATACCATCTGTGTGGCAGCTATTCTAGGTTCAACCTTGACAGGTGAGTTTGAGGACGTAAAGCTCCTTAACGAACTTCTGACCAAAAAGAATAAGGAGACTGGATGGGACACACCTATTCATGTTGATGCTGCTAGTGGTGGATTCATTGCTCCTTTTATCTATCCGGATATTGAGTGGGACTTTCGGTTGCCATTGGTTAAGAGTATAAATGTTAGTGGTCACAAATACGGTCTTGTTTATGCTGGAATCGGCTGGGTTGTCTGGAGGAGCAAAGATGATTTGCCAGAAGATCTTATTTTCCACATCAATTACCTTGGAACCGATCAGCCTACTTTCACACTCAACTTCTCCAAAGGTATGGGATTTACTGGTTTCTCTCCCGTAATGTCTAAAAGAAAATATCATCTCGCAACTTACAGATGTTATTACCACAAAATTGGGTCTTCCACTAGTGAAATTCATTGTTTTGAGCTCCCTAGATGAGAAAGCCACTGAGATGAAAATTTTCCTTGTAGTTTTGAAGAGTGAATATTTTGAATCATATCTTTAATGTCTAAACATATTAATCGTGTCTTTATTTTTTCATAAATTCCTAATATTATTTTGTTTTTGAGGAAAAAAAAGTGCATTTATAATTTGGAGTAGATTTGATTAGAATTGGACTTATGTTTCATAATTCAAACTGCATTGGATTTTATTTTCTGAATTTTGGATGTGGTTAAATCTTAAATATTTGAGTTGAAAATAGTTTGAATGTGCATTACGACTTGGTAAAGGGTTTTTAAGTTTTTCGGTGCAGAAGAGGTAAACTGTAATTGAGTTGATGTAATTCTCACTCTTAATAACATGCTAAAGCTGAAAACTACATCACCGTTCTTTTGATGGCCAACTTTACTAAACAGAAACAGGGAAAATATCTTTGGAATGAACAGGAGTTGTATTACTTTCTTTTACCTTATGCTAATGCAACTAATCAAGTGAATGCAAATTTGTTGAAATGCCTATAAGTCCAATTAGTGAACCTCATACCTATATTAATATTTAGCTAATTCTGATTAAAAGGACAGGCAAGGCAGGCAGGTTTCAATGATGTAGAAATTTCGATAACTATTTCCAAGCTGTTCCATAACTATACTCCTGAGTAGGATTTGCTTATTTCGGTTCCAACTATCTATGGTTTTTTGGAACAACCACTATGCAAAGCTTGTCAATGGAAGTAGTCATTCGGTTACAAGCTTGTTTGAACCTACATTGAGCATGAATCTCAATAAAGGCTCTCGCCAAGTTCTTGTTTGAACTTTGAAGCAATCATAGGAAAACTAATCTACAATTGTGTTTCGAGTTGGAAAATGTTTTTCCTGGAAAATCATTTTCCCTTGAGAATTTTTTTTTTTCAAACAAACGGAACCTTACTAAATCTTCAGACTTTTATTTTTAAGTTTATTAGTTGGTTTGTAAATTGAGCATTATGGAGCCTTCTACCTTTTGCAGGTTCAAGTCCGATTATTGCTCAGTACTATCAGTTGATACGGCTTGGCTTTGAGGTGGAACTGCTAGCTCTTTGTTCTGCTCTTCTGGTTGATAAACTAATACTGCAGATATCTTATACAAACGTCGTATTGCTTTTGCAGGGGTATAAGAATGTGATGGAGAATTGCAGGGACACTGCCAAGATGTTGAAAGAAGATATAGAAAAGACAGGGAGATTCAATATCGTATCCAAGGATTTTGGGGTCCCAGTCGTGGCATTTTCACTAAAAGATAGCAGCAGCAGCAACTACACTGTTTTTGACATATCAGAGAATTTGAGGCGTTTTGGGTGGATTGTCCCAGCTTACACAATGCCGGCGAATGCCGAGCATGTTGCGGTGTTGCGCGTGGTGGTAAGGGAGGATTTTAGCAGGAGTCTTGCTGAGAGACTTGTTTCTAACATCCAGAAAGTCTTAGATGAGATGCATGCTGACCCAGTCTCAGTTTCTAACAAGTCTGCTCATGTCACCCTTGACAAGGATGAAACACAAGGAAACAAGGCTGTTATCAAGAAAGATGTGGTAGAGACTCAGAAGGAAATAACCAAGTACTGGAAAAAACTTGTTGATCGTAGTAAGGCGAGAGTGGTTTGCTAGTTAAAGTTATGGCATGTCTAAAAGTAACTCATCAGATTCATGCTATATCATACTGGGTAAGTTTAGTTTGTATACCGTTTATCTGGTGATCAAGGGTGTATAAATATCCCCGAGAATAATTAAATAATCTATCTCATAATCATAAAACTAATACTATAAGCAGAATCCACAATGCAGCTTGCCTGTATTGGCGTCCTTATCCTGATGACATTCATTGCATCAATGCCAACTAACAATTTTGGCACCTAAGCTTTAGCTACAAGATAATATTACATTTTTACTCCTTTCATTTACTAAAGATCCTCCCAATTCTGTTTTACGTGGTTTTCAATGCATTAATATGACAATTGATGTCTTTTTTAATATAATAGTAAAAATTATGAAAAATAAAATTTATAAAAATATACGTCATCACGAATCCAACAAAATCTCCCAAGATAGTGTTTTTCAATTGCTTTATTTACCACATATTGTTAGGAAACGGGGTGTTGTAGTTTGATTAATGCGGAACAAATCAATGAATAATAAGGATAAGAAAAACAATAAAGAAGATAAACAGAACGAACGCAAGGATTTACGTGGTTCGGTCAGAATAGACCTACGTCCACAGGTGGGGGATTTGAGCTTCTTGACTATGATAAAGAATAACAGAGAGAACAATTACAAGAAGTCCTAAAATACTAGAGGCTAAAAGTGTGTGTGTGTGTGTGTCAAATAATGACTACCAAAGGGGTCCTTTTATAACATAAGGAACCCTAAAAAACCCTAAAATATACTCCGCACAAAACCCTAGAAGAACTCGCACATCCCGGGTCAAAATCCCCGTCGCCGGATCAGGTCGGGCAACATCCACCCGATCAGGCTGTCATTAAATTCAAATTGGCTGATGTCTCGGGCCCGATCGGGCGCTGTTCGCCCGATCGGGTGGATGCCGCCCGACCCAATCGGGAAATTCCAGTTCGACAGTGCTTTATAAAACAGCCATAACTTTCTCGTTGCTCAGCGGAATTGGGCATATGACCTGTCGTTGGAAAGCTCTTGGAACAAGCTATCACCTCCAATTTGAATCACATCAAAATCATTTATAGATTGGGAGATATGTGCATTCAAAGTCAGCCTATGCCATTTTCACAAGATTTCAAGTCACAAATGACAAAAATCCACCTTGACTTGAAACCGATCAATCAAGATACCTCCACCTTGAACCGAAAACCAAAAAAAAAAATGCTCCCCATAAACATAGAACCTCCACCTTAAACAAAATTCCATAAGCCTACTCACTTTAGGCAATCAAGAAACGGACATCTTCTATAAACTGTGTATCGATGCGTCTTCGAACACATAACTCTGTATATGAAACCATCACATGGCCTAGATTGAGAGTATAAAGTCACCAACGCAAATCGCGCTTATTCAAAATTGACCAAACTCTCTTCGGAACACTTCTTCATCTCAACAACAAACTCAAGCAATTCTAGAAAATCAAATTACATCAATAATTTCTAAATTGCAATTGTACTTAACAAAACACAAAAGTACGAAATTGAGATAAGGAATAGCATAACTAGAACAAAAAATCTAATGCATAACCAAGATTGCTATTTTATTACAAAACTCAAAAGCAATCTATCATAGACTTCATAGCAAAAAATCCACACGGTTTCTCGTTTCTTCCAGAGATCTCAAAAGGGCACCAATCATGAAGAGATCATAGAAACCGCAGCCCCAAATCTTGTAACCCTAAAGTGCAACACCATCATCAAAGACATCGTTGGCAATATTTGCGGATTGGTCCTCATTGGACTTTTCCCCATTCTTCCTCTTTAATTTCAAACAATCGGCTTTGATATGGCCCTTCACGTGACAATAGTTACAGATTTTATTTTTGCCAGAACTCTTTCCACCATGAGCAACCAAAACATTTGTTTGAGCAGAATTATTAGATTTATTAACCAAATTATTGTCAATTAAATCTCTCTGAGTTAAGGCATCCTTAACATCCTGCAAACTTCAATCATCTCTACCATACAATAAAGTATCTTTAAAATGCTTATACGAAGGCGGTAAAGAATACAACAACCTAATAGCCATATCCTCATCATCGATTTCAACATCGATGTTTTGCAAATCCATAATAATAGAGAAGAATTGATCTAGATGAGACTCAAGAGGTTTACCTTCTTCTAGACTGAGATCATGAAGTCTAGATTTGAGTAGTAGACGGTTGGTCACACTCTTTGTCATATAAAGTGACTCAAACTTCAACCACAAACCCGCAGAAGTAGTCTCCTTGACAATCTATCTCAAGACATCATTAGAGAGACATAATGGAATTGCCAAAAGAGCCTTCAAATCGATCTCCTCCTACTGATCATCCGTCATACCCGAAGGCTTTTTGGATGCACCTTCAAGAGCCGTGTGATAGCCACTTTGAACCAAGGTGGCTTTCATCTTCAATTGCCATAAGCCAAAATTTACTTGCCTATCAAATTTCTCAATGTTGAATTTCATTGACATAATTGAATCAAACTCGTTCTATAAACACCTAAGATCTTAAACAACCAAGCTCTTGATACCAGTTTGTTAGGAAACGGGGTGTTGTAGTTTGATTAATGCGGAACAAATCGATGAATAATAAGGATGAGAAAAACAATAAAGAAGATAAACAGAACGAACAAGGATTTACGTGGTTCGGTCAAAACAGACCTACGTCCATAGGTGGGGGATTCGAGCTTCTTCATTATGATGGAGAAAAACAGAGAGAATAATTACAAGGAATCCTAAAATACTAGAGGCTAAAAGTGTATGTGTGTCAAATAATGACTACCAAGGGGGTCCTTTTATAACATAAGGATCCCTAACAAACCCTAGAATATACTCCGCACAAAACCCTAGAATATACTCCGCACATCTCGTGTCAATATCCCCATCGCCCGATCTGGTCGGGCAACAGGGCGGTCATTAAATTCAAACTAGCTAATGTCTCTGGCCCGATCGGGCGCTGTTCGCCTGATCGTATTTCGCTAAAGGGGACGCGATCGGGCGGATGCCGCCCGACCCGATCGGGCGAAATTCCAGTTCGACAGGGCTTCATAAAACAATCATAACTTTCTCGTTTCTCAGCGGAATTGGGCAGATGACCTGTCGCTGGAAAGCTCTTGGAACAAGCTAACACCTTCAATTTGAATCACATAAAAACAATTTATATATTGAGAGATATGTGCATTCAAAGTCAGCCTATGCCATTTTCACAAGATTTCAAGTCACAAGTAACACATAAAGTCAAAAGTTTTTTGGTCATGACCAAATTGTGCACACTCCTACATGTAAGCTTCTCCAAATAAACTTGCCATTTGACGATTTTGATTCGGACTAAATTGTGCAATCTCCTAACTGTAAGCTTCTCCAAACAAACTTCACGTAACTTTACATAATTATGGGCATATCGTTTCATTCGACCCTTTTTTTTTTTTTACAAAAGCTACAACTAACACTACTAAAACAACCAACTAATTAAGGAAAACATCTAAAACCCGTAGCTAGATCATGAGCCTTTTGAACTTGAGTTCTCTTAAACTTACGCAGCACACAAGTAGAGAGAGACGAGGCAAGAGCTAGAATATGTTGAACTGTCCATCTTAGATATATATTAGATAACCCTTTAACCTGAATGACATGGATTACACCCATGTAATCAGTTAACAAATGGAGGCAGTAAAACCCCTTCCAACTTGGGCAACAATAAACACTTGTTTTTAAACATCTCAAAACGATAAATATTCTTCATACAATCTTTAGGAATTAGGATCATGTATCTCTTCGTATTGTTTTTTGTCACGAGTTATGACCAGACAATTTGAATCTTCTTCGATTCTACAACCTTCCAGTTAACAAATCGACCCACCATTGAAGAATTAAGCTCAAAATTAAACAAAATAAATCACCTCGAGCTTAAAGTTGAAGCCCAAAAATCAGAGATAAGAGTAAAGTCGTATAAAGATAAGAGTACAGGTAAAATCATACGAAGATAATGGAATACAAAATTAGAGGTTGTTTAGGGGTTGCGGTAGATAGTGGGAAACTCTCAATGTTAATTTAAATTTTTAATTTGCTTATATTCTCTACTCCTGAAATGCCTATATGGGTTTATAGGGTTATTATAAGTGCTAGCAAACATGTCGTTCGATTTTGGATACAGCTCAGTTAAATTTGGGTCAAATGTGCTTTGGGTTGATTTTATGTTCGAGTTGTTCGGTTACCAATCGGTTTATTTCAGTTAGGGTTTAGATGTTCTGGTTTATTTCAAGTAATGGGTCTGTAGTTCGCGTTTGCAATAGGTTCGATTAATTCGGGTTAGAGGAAATATTAAAATCTTAATTACTTACTTGGTAGTTGATTCAATCTAGAGTTGATCTTTTTATTTGACATTTATTCTTTGGCTCTTTGCATGACTTTTTTTTATCTATTAAAAAAAATCAATGTAAATGCTATACGTTTGGCCTTTTTGGAATCTAATCGTTTCGTGTTCATTCGGTATGGCTTAATTTTGGGTAGAATCAGTCCTCAAATCTGCTCTAAGATCTTGACGCAGTCGGAAATCTAAGAGAAAAGCAAACGCTAATCTCAGTCAAGAACAGACAGATTTACAAGCGATAAATCTGTAGAAAATCCGGAATCCACCAGAAAAAAAGAGTAAAACTCTGAAATATTATTAAAAGTCAAAAGCTGCCTCCAAATAATGACCTAATATTGTTTAAATACTCAAAACAAAACCCTAATACGAAAATAAGGAAATAATAAAATCCGGAAATACTTAAAATGCTGTTTTCGGGCCCTAAACGAACTCGGATGGCTTAAAAAGCCTGTACGTCATGGCAAAGCGATGTGTTTGACTCGTTGGCCCGTTCCGCTTCCAGAAAGGTATCACAATAAACAATCGGACTCCGGAGGTCTAATCAGTAGAAATCATTTCAAGACTTTTGTCGAATTTCTTCGTCGAACTTGTTCGCTAACCTTCCTACGTCAGATCTCCTTTTGTCATTTGTGAAAAAGAGTAGCGTCAATTATCCCACATGATGTAGTATCTGAATAACTTAAACCAAGAAAAAACCATCCTTTCTACCACAAAATGATAGCTCATATGAGCCATAGAATATCAACTATAGCCTTTCTCTCTAGGGAACTAGAGTTTTAAACTCTCTCTGAGAGCAAACCTCTCAAAAGTGAGTATCCTTGTCTCGTCTCTTCTACTTCCTACCAACTATCAATCACAATATCTTCATTCAAACATTTCACAACATGCACCAGAGCAAATTTGTCTAACATTGTTCTCCACCCACTTTCCCAAGTAATCTTCTCGGTCTTCCACCTTCTTGGTCTTCCAACCACGCCCTAATTACAATCTCTACTATCTATAGGGTATAATTGCTAGTGGTAGGTGATACAAATGGATCTCATGCACTTATACAGCCTCCCAACCTAGTTCCCTTGGCACATCTTAGGTACAAACTCATTGTTTTCTCTAGTTATCTCTATATTATACTCCCTCTATAAGAGGACAGGGTGATTCCCAACTTTGTTTTCAATTTATTAGATGTACTTTGTCATTAAAGCACTCCTCATCAATTCTCTCAACTACCTCACATCAATATGGAAAATTCCAATACCACCTCAAACTTCTCCCATAACTACAGGATGGGTGTATTAATTAACCCCCCAACCATCCCTTCTCAACCTACTCACATAAATTGCAATTTGGAAGTCGTTGGGGTCTTCTTTGGACCACATCCACCCAATCTCGTCATAGTATAAGGACTTATAAAGCTCAATGGATAAAGCGAGGCCCTGTCCATGTTTTTCGTACAAGGTCTTTCTATGTCTTTCTATGTCTTTATTTGCTACAATCGTCATGATCGGAGGGGTTGATAGAACAATAAACAAACATAATTTATGGCCTCATCATCACATTATTCCAATGCAATCACTGGTCAAAGGTGCCACATACAACTCAATTCAGCAATGTTCGCATTTTGGAGAAAGTAGCTGAACTACTCTTGGGTCACTTGTCACTTGCATGGGATATGCATATCTTGAGACGTGTAGGCTTTGTTGAAGAAGTCGATCATGAAGGTAATGACCTACCACTAGATCCAAATATTCGAGCACGAATGCTCATTGATCTTAGGTAACCACTTATCTCGGGGTGCTACCTACCACTATATGGATCCAGTGTTATATAGGTTAGCTTTAGGTACGAGAGAGTGCTCAAATTTTGCAAAAAATGTGATCTGGTAGGGCACTTGACCAGTAATTGTCTGAGTTCAGATAATGACCCCCAACAAAGAATTAGAAGATGGGTCACAATCCTCGAATAAGTGGGGATGTGATCACTTTATGGACCTACAAACCTACCTCTCCATACAAATGTTATTGAAGGATTATCAGATAGTTTCAAGTATTGCAGAAAGAGAGTAAACGTGAACCAAACACCTGAGCCACGAGACTTTTCTATAGAACCACGTAGAGATTTCTTCTACGATATGGATTCACATCCAAGTGGAGGAGGTGTAACACCCTGACGGAGTCAAGTCTATTGTCACCAATGTGCATCTAAGGCTAACAACTATACTCAATAACCAACACAAGTTCTTCTAGTGCATTTTGTCCTCACTCATGTGCAACCTAAGAGACTTCTCAGTAAAATATAAGGCTATTACTTGATGGGAAGCAATTGATTCTTATCTTGCCATAAACTACTTTGGTCGCTTCCAAGAAAAACAGCAACATCACGCAGCCACGACAACTCTAGTGAAGCAGGGGCTACACCGGCGGACCAGCGCCTCCCGACGACGTAAGTAACAATGACGGCGGCAGCAATCCAGCAAGCGGCTGGAGCAGAGGAGGAAGAAACACGGGAACCACACAACACTCACCACGAACAGAGAAGGAGAGAACGCGAGCACAACTAGGAGCTCTGGCGAGCTGGCGGAAACGCCGGCAAAATTTAGCGGCATACACGGGAAGAGAGAGATATAGGGGGTGGCGAGAGAGTTCATAGGGTTCGGGTTTTGGTAGTTAGAGGAAGCAACGAGAATGAGAGGGAAGTAAATGGTGTTTGGATTCTTTTGTTTTTATCTTGGTTTCCAATAACAAGAATGACAAGGGTAAGACAAATGGGTAAGACAAATGAGTGAATGACTATTAGAAGCGTCTTCTCGAAGTAGTAGTCAACATGGGGTCTCCTCCTTAAAAAAATGTCATTAATAGTTAGGCTGAAACAACAATATGCTTAGAATTACATGCATTTAGGGACAATGATTATTTATTAAAGCAAACGGATTAAGTGATAACCTTTAACTCGGGTATTGGTGGATCAGGTGCTTGTGGATCAAGTATCATTTGATCATCCAATGTTTGTGGATCAGGGATCTACTGGCCAGAGGGAACATCACTACCATTCTTTAATGCAAAAGTCAGTAAACCCATTTTCTCCAACATGGCGTTGAAGTTATGTGTCATTTCCTCCCTAAGTTCCTCCCAAATTGAAGATTTGATAGCCTCAACATCTATCAATGTCAAATTCACACTACTTGCACTTGATTTTGTTGCTATGGTGTATGGTTCATGCTGAGGCGGACACCTCCTATGACACACACGCGTCGAATGTGGTCCTTTCCTAATGTTTCATGCAAAGCATCCATGTGTACTTTAGGGGGTGAACTCGTCGGTTGCCTCTTTTTCCTTTAGCCAAATCTAAAAACAATGAGAAAGAACATGCATGTTAATTCAAAATTATGGTATATGATCATTGTGGAAAAGTAGCTCACATCAGTGGCAGCAGACTATGTAATCTGCTGCCATTGGTGGCAGCCTGCTATCTCTACTGGCAGTGGCCTGCCGTCGCTGCTGGCAGCCTTCTCTTGGTGCATGATGCAGTGGCATTTGCTTGATTAGTATTTACTCTCCCAAAATCAATACTTTTAGATCACCGAAAATATACAAAAATGATATGAAATGGTCGAAATAAGTCTAAAATAACCTTTACTTTCCCAAAATTCGATCAAGAATAAAGTAGCGCCTGTATATCGAGTTAATAGTTATATTCTCATATTCAATAAGATATTGGTGTTACATGACTCAAACTATACGAAAAGGACATCGAACGGCCTAAATTGGCCTAGTTCCACCTTTACTTTCCGGAAATCTAGTAGAAGGCAAAGTAGGGCACATAATTCTTGTTAATAGTTACTCCTTCCGTCCCTAAATAGAGTTTCCATTTCTTTTGGGTACAAGTATTAAGGAGAAATCATAAGTGGGACCTTAATTGCAATAAATCAGAATTAAAAAATTAAAGTTGTTACACCATTCATGATTTGTTTATTGAGGAGAGATAATGTGATAGAGTCATATTGTTTATGGGGAAATGAGAAATATAATAAAAATGAAAGCTAAATAATATTTTAATTAGTTGACCTATACCAAATAAGGAAATGGTAAATCTATTTGGGACAGACATAAATGGAAAAACGAAAACTCTATTTAGGGACAGAGGGAGTAAATTCTATCTCATATTGTCATATTCAATAAAATATTAGAGTTAGATCACCAAAAGTACACAAAAAGGACATGGAATGGTCGAAATAGGCCTGAAATGACCTTTACTTTCCCGAAATTCAATCAAAAACAAAGTAGCGCCTATAAATATAATTAATAGTTATATTTTATCTTATATCCTCATTATATTCAATAAGAAATTGGAGTTGCATGACTCAAAATATACGAAAAGGATATGGAACGACTTAAATTGGCCTAATTCGACCTTTACTTCCCCAAAGACCAATAGTAGGCAAAGTAGGGAACATAATTCTTGTTGATAGTTACTAACTATCTCATATTGTCATATTCAACAAAAAATTGGAGTTATTGACCACCGAAAATACGGAAAAAGGACATGAAATAGCTGAATAAGCCTAAAATGACCTTTACTTTCTCGAAATTCCATCAAGAATAAAGTAGCGCCTATAAATCTAGTTAATAGTTATATTTCATCTTATATTCTCATATTCAATAAGAAATTGGAGTTACATGTCTCAAAATATACGAAAACAACATGAAATGGAATATATTGGCCTAATTCCACGAAATCTAATACAAGGAAAATCATGGCACATAATTCTTGTTAATAGTTGCATTATATCTCATATTCTCATATTCAACAAAAAAATGGAGTTAGATCACTGAAAATACGTAAAAAGGACATGAAATGGCCGCAATTTGCCTAAAATAACCTTTACTTTCCCGAAATTCAATCATGAACAGAGTAACGTCTATCAATCTCGTTAACAATTATATTTTATATTATATTCTCATATTCAATAAGAAATTGGAGTTACATAACTCAAAATATACGAAAAGTACGTGAAACAGCCTTAATTGGTCTAATTTGAGCTTTACATTCTAGAAATTCAATATAACGCAAAGTAGGACACATAATTCTTGTTAATAGTTACATTATATCTCATGTTGCTATATTCCACAAAAAATTGGAGTTAGATCACCGAAAATACACTAAAATGACGTCAAATGGCCGAAATTGGCCTAAAATGACCTTTAGTTTCCCGACATTCAATCAAAAACAAAGAAGAGGCTATTTGTCGCATTAATAGTCACATTTTATCTCATAGTCAACAAGAAATTGGAGCTAGATGACTCAAAATATACGAAAAGAAAATGAAACCAAAATTGGAGTTAGATGGTGAAACGCCTTTACTTACAATTGCATTGGCTATCTTTAATATATCGGGATCTAACATGACACTTTTTCCCTTTCTATCTTTCCCATGCATTGAATACCACCAATTGAGGATCTGATCAATCTTCAGAGCCGGTTTAGGTGCGGTCGTAGAGCTAGTCCCCATTATCGTTGTTGACCCCATATTAGGGTAAAAGTCCTCAATCCACTAATATCTTGCTTCATTGTAGGATAAAGCACCCAGCCAACCATATGATAAAAATGCTTCCTAGCTTTTGCAGTCACCCTACTTTGGTCACGTCTTGCCTAAAAAACACATAATTTAAAACAAAAGGTTAGGTGATATACAATAATACTCGAGCTAATTGTAGTTATTATCAATAAAATTCTTACAATAGCTTGTGGCGTAGTATTTTTGGAAACAAATGCTTCCCACTCATCAGGTTGGATGTGATACCATATCTGATATGGTGATTAGAGGGGGCTGGTTGATTTTTCCCGTGAAGCCTGAGATCCGCCTTTCTTTTCCCAACCTGCTCCTTTCTTCTTTTTTGCACCTGTCGTTTTTAGGGATGGTAATGGATCATGGACCCGGCCCGGATCCATGGATCCATATCTGTTTTTCAAGGTATGGGTCCTAAAATTTTAGACCAAACGGATCCAGGTCGGATCCGGATTCTATGGTCAGAATGCGGATCCAAATCTGACCCCAAGATTCAGACCCGGATCTGTAGATTAGTTTTAGAAAAAAAGATGGGCTAGTATAAATCATGTAGCATAAATACTTCTAAACAAAACACAGGACCCTAACCCTAAGACCCTCCAGCACTCCCCTTCTCTCTCTCTCTCTCCCCTCCATCCACCAATTAACCATATCTTCTTCCTCGACGGCCATTGACCCACTTCAGAGCAGCCACCACCATATACCAGCCGCCACCTTCTCTCTCTTATTCTCATTCCCTTTGTCTTTGGACCCCCTTGAGCCCAGGACCACCATCCGCACCACTAGCCACCGATACGGGTGGAAAGAAGAGTACAACTTACTAGTGCAGCCACCATCCCCGCCCTTCTCCCGTTAGCCCAGGATCACCCTCCGCATCTTCTCCCCCCGATAGATCGACTTACTAGTGAACCCACCATCCCCATTCTTGTCTCGTCACCTTCTTTACCTGTCGTCTTCGGTCTCTCGTCCTTTTCTCTCTTTTTTTTTCTGATTGTGCCTACATCGATTATATTGGGAAGGGGTGTTAAGGAATTAGAACCTAGGGCATTGGATGCAGCTAAGAATAGTACGGGGATAGGTGGGAAGAAGAAGGGATTGCAGAAATATGAGGGTGGAGCCCACGGTGGAGGAAGGAAGAAGATAGTGGGTTTGCGTTCTTTGCACAATTAGGGAACCATTTTGGACCCAGATACGAGGAATCTGCAGTATCTGGATCCAAGTCCCAATATTTCAGATATGTGGTTTTGGGTCATATCAGGATCCGCCCCTGAAAACGGATCTGGATCCGGATCCTTATGAACCCGATCCAGATCCCACCCGTTGCCATCCCTAGTCGTTTTCCTCTATTAAGTGATCCAACCGGAAACTAACTTAGCCTTGAAATCTCTAAATCTCTCAGCAACCACGAATATAAATTGATTTTCCTTAGCTTCATCATTTTTTAAATTGAAAAGATTCTACAACCAAAACGCACAATACTAATTAGTTTCCACAATTTTTGTAATTTATACGCTATCAACATTACATGCATAGTTACCAAAATATGAAACTAAATGTGATTATGAAGCTTAACATAGTGTCATCCTATAGTAATTTCTTCATTCCCTCGGGCACGTCTTTCTATAATTACACAATGGAGAGCTTCAGCACACTAAGGCCAATATGTGTGGTATACTTCCGACGCCATGCACCACAAGGTTGACCCCTACTATCGAACTCCAAAGTCTACACTCACTAACCCTTAGTCCCTTTGTAGGTATCCTTCCTTTTCTCTTTTTAAAAACCAATGATTTACTTTATCGTGCATTGGTTTATAGCTATCGTTGTTGACCTTTGCTACAATTTTGTGGTGCTTTGGCCACTATAATTTGTGCATGAAGTTCTTCACCGCGAGATCGATCTTGCACGTAGTCCTCTCCCATAAGAGCATTTTCATCTGCCATTGACTCAAGCCTTATTATATACTCTTATTCAAGATCCCAATCCTCGAGATCACCTTTATCCTGTTCCTTTCTCTCATCATACTCTTGATCATCGGTTGAAAATTCATCATCCTCTGTCTCATCCGTGTGCACATTATGATCGTCCATGATCTAACTATCCCTGAAATTATAAACATAAAACTTATTAGCATATGCATTAACATAGGTTAAGAAAATAAAAAAAAGAACAACAGGCCACCACTGAGGCACCAAGCGAAGGCCATTGCCAGTAGCGGCAGGCCACAACTCTGGTCGAAGCCCCATACTTTCCAAGTAAAGTCGCGACCCCTTAACATCCTTTGTCTTGCCCATAATATTCATAAGTGTCACAAGAATAGATCCACAAACATTCTTCTCTATGTGCATAAAATCCAAACAATGTCTGACTTGTAGATCTTTCCAATATGTGATGTGGATGTCAAAACCCCTTTTGATGAAGCTTTAAAAACCACGAGAATCTTTAGAAAAAGATCGGATCTTGTGGGATTCCTTAAACACTCAAATCAACGCAATCTGATTTCTGTAAAACTAATCAGCAATCTAGAAATATTTTTGTGTTTTATGATTATGAATGCATGAAAGTAAAGGAAAGATTGATCCTTGAAGTTTGGTTCAAGGTTGGAAAGTTGTGGTCTAAGCAAAATCTCCTCTCAAAGTCTCGGTTTGAGTTTTGTGGCTAGCTAACACGCGAAAGTCTCTCAATGAGCACTCTTAATTTCATAAACTCTAAAACTTTCTCCTTTTATTAATGAAAGCAAAGCCTTACATAGGTGTGTAACAATAAACCATAATCATACTAGAACTAGGAAACTAAAAACAAGATAACAATGAAATAACAAAGTCCTAACCAAGTGGAACAAGCTCTAACTTGGGCGCCTACTACCACTCCTACTCCAACCAAAATCCTAATGTGCTTAAAGTAATAGAGAAACCTATTCCAAGTAGAATAGTAAAAACTTACAAGCAAGAGACTCCTTTTACTACTGTAATTCTAATCCAATTAGGAATCCTAATCCAACTAGGATTTGGAATTCTAACTCAACTAGAATTATGAACAAACTAAAACTTAAAGACTTCTAACAGAACTAGGAGTTCTAATCCTACTAGGATTAGGATTTTAAGAGTCCTATTCCTACTAGAATTAGGAAAACAACACAAACCCTAACATAACTAGGATTTGTAGGAAATGACCATTTCTCATACATATCAATATGGGAGTTTCCAAAAAATGGACTCCTTTTTCCAGCTTCATGTTGTTCCATCAATAGAAACCAACAACTAACAATCGCATAATATCCAAAATTCCTCGTGGCAAAACAACCACCATAACAAAGTACTACTTAACACCTATGAGGCTAAAAGTCTTCCTATAGTCCTCATAAATATCATCAACTAACACGAATGCAATAAACTTAGTAAATCTCCCAAAATGCACTTCCCAAACTGTTATTAGTCTAGCCTTCGGAGTCATTTGCAAATATAAAGAAAACAACAAATATTCTACAGTCAGTGGGGAGTAAATAATGGTTCTCCCAGCTCAAATAGAATTCACAGAAAGAATTATAAAAGTCATAGAAATCAAGTAACAACCACTAAGTCATAACAAGCCAATAACATGAATAAATTAAGCATTGGAAAGAGCTATTACGATAATACGAAAACTAATATAAGCACATCATCATCATCATCATTATAGAAGAAAAGATATACATTTTCAAAAATAGTAATCTCATAGTTTGAGAAAGAATAGAACGCTAGTAGATCGCAACGTAGTTCCTATATGGATATATATGCCAGATCACAACCTCCAGAACCGCCTATGGGCCTACTACGTTCCCTACTGTATGCATCTAAGAATGACCATACTCCTGATGCAGGATAGCACCCAACTCAGTACTTCCTATCCTCTCGGACGACAACATAACCAAGGTTTACCCCTAAATCGCAACCTAGGTGGTAGCATGTTCTTCACCGGGGACTACGTCTATCCCACCGGCTATCTTAAACTAAAACAAAACAATAAAACAATATGTATACTTGTGATCAATCCTCAAAATTCTTCAAATTACACAAAAATGCCCCTAAGGCCTTAAACCCATGTCTGTAGAGAATCCCAGTTCACAACCAAAAAGACTCAATAAAACATTCTTCTCAACATATCTCATCACAAGTATAATAATACATAATAAGTATTCATAATTCTTCAAAAATAAGAGAGAGGTGGTACCTCAGTGGAGTACCAACCCGAATTCCAGGGCATTTCCCATGGTCCGAATCCTTATCCCAATAATATGTTGGGATATTCACTTGTGGTGGCAATAGGCCTTTAGGCATGTCGTCTTATGGGTTGTTTAGCCTTGTACACAACCTGTGAGTTGGTGTGCCCTGCAGGCTAGTAGCCTAACAGGGGTTGGTCTTCGGACCAATTATCTTTCCTGATAAAAAAATTCTTCAAAAATAATAACATAGTTCTCCTAAAGAAATCTCTAATATAAGAACACCGAAAACATCATCACAATAGCCAAATCATCAACATTCTGCTCGCTGTCTGAGTTTGGGTAAAAGGTTAGCTACAGCAAAGGTCATAATCCCCCCGATACATAACTCTTGGCAAAGTAGTACTAACGTCAGTATTATTCTCCCTCGAGCACTACGATGTGGACAACTTATTAAAACTAACAAGTTAAATTCTCAACTTGTTAAATTAAGAAGCTAGTATTAGTCAACTCTCCAATTGGGCCGGTCCCTTTGTATGGGTCCCAATTTACGACGATTCAACTTCTAGGAAGTGTCCGGATTTGAATTGCACCAAGGCCTACCTGGTTTCGTGCGCTTTAGGGCCCATGAAGATGGGAGGGGAGGTTGTTGTCATGGGGAGAGATAAAATGTCTTAAAAGACTGGAGTTTTTCATTTTTTTCGTACAGAAAAACAAACTTCTTTCTCTCTCTAAGATTCCTCTATTTCCCTTAGCTATGTTTCAAGCCCGAGTCAGAAGATCAATCCCAAGGACGTACGCTCTTTCTTTTCTTTTCATTTAATAAGGGTTAGACACGACCGACTTCCATTTTTGATGGGTTTCCAATCGAATTCGAGTGCCTCTCCTGCCTCACCTCTTCAGTACAAATTTTCCGAGGAGGTTTATATGGCAGATAGCCTCCTAATAAGTACCTATATTCCTTGCTTTAACCCCTCAGTTGTCTCTTAGGCGGTTCCTCTTAATAGCCCTTGGAGCGGATTCGAGGAAGAGGACGAGGGGGTAATCCCGAATCCATGAGAAGTGTCGGTTGCCTATCTTCCTTTTAAGCGCAATTACTTAGAACGTTATCTTAGTGATGGTGTAGTGATGGCGACCGAGGAGGGCACCAACGACCAACCGAGTACTTTCGGGCAGGTCGATTATCCACCTTTGAACCCGATGGGGGACCTTGAAGGTTCTTGAGAAGGAGATGGCCCATATTGGGACTAAGTATTGGATAAAGGATCCCTACTTGATTGTTCGACCGGGCTCGACCGATACTGTGTTGGCGGCTCCCGTAGTCTGCATCCCTGTTTACCGAGTGAGTCTGACGATGCGTCTTTGGTTTCCTCTTCATCCCTTCATCACGAGTATGATGAGAGATTACAACTTAACCATGGGGCAAATTATGCTCAACAGTTGGCTTTTAATAATAGCTTCTTGGCTGTTTGTGATCTACTCAGGACAACCCCGAGCCTGCGACTCTAGCTGAACATGTTCGAGTTAGTCGCTAGCCCCGCCGAGAGTCATGGTCCTAGCTGGTTTCAATTTTAGTGCTGAGTCGGGTACAAGGTTGTCATTGACCCTCCTTCAAATAAGAGAGGGTTTCGCCCGGATGGTGCCTTCTCCTTATGGACCTTGCTTGGGTCTCAACCAGATTGTTCCCGAGATGTCCATGGACGACGCTATTGCGGGGGTGTACTGCTCTCCAGCCCCGAGGATTGTTGATGGGGTTTGGCCCCGGTTCTTATCTTTTGGCTTTTATCCCGCCATGACATGCGGAACGAGATGTTTCTGGCTGCTGCTGGTTTAAGCCGGAGTTGTGATAAGGGTAAATAGGACGAGGGGGTTTCTTGTAGACTTATAAGTGTGCCTTAAAATGTTCTAACTTTTCCTTTGGTTATGCAGTTTTAGCTCATGCCCGACTTGATCCAGACATGGCTAGGAAGATAAACGAAAACGTTAT
This sequence comes from Beta lomatogona, assembly GCA_947646795.1. Taxonomy (NCBI): domain Eukaryota; kingdom Viridiplantae; phylum Streptophyta; class Magnoliopsida; order Caryophyllales; family Amaranthaceae; genus Beta; species Beta lomatogona. The sequence continues at coordinate 2,078,807 of CANSNZ010000223.1, forward strand.
ACTGGCAATGCAGCTCAAGCAAAGAGTTGCAGTCGGGATCCATGAAAATCCCGACACCTCCCAAGGTACATCGAGTCCCATTGTTGAATTTTTTTCTTATTTTTCTATCTCTGCTTCTAACTTTCTTTTCTTAAGATTCGGCTAACGCCCTTAAGAAGAAGAAGACGCCTACTCGGTCCAAGAGGAGGGTGAGGGACACCGAGGTGGCTAACGAGCTTGAGAAGATGGCTACTAAGATCTCCGACAAAGCTTCTTCGGGGATTTCCGAGAAAGTCATTCATTGCATATCTTCTTACTTCATTTGATTCTGGTCTTATTTCTTTCTTTATCTAACTTCTTTTGCTACAGATGACCATCCGGATGATCTCCGTCATTCGGCGTCGAGTTGCTCTGGTTAACGAGGTGCAAGCTCTCAATGCCCGAGTCAATAAGCTGAATAACGACCTTGAACTAAAGACTTCTGAGGCGACTGAGCTGTTTAACCAGCTTACTTCTCAGAAGGATGACTTTGAGAGGTCGAGCCAGGCTCTCACTAAGCACAAGAGGCTAACTGCACACAAGTCAAGGCTCTTGAACACGAGAAGGTTACCCTCGCTACCGAGAGGGACTCTACTAAGGGTGCAGCTCGAGAGCTGACGGAGAAACTTGGCAAAGCTGAGTCGAAGCTGACTGCTTACAAGGAGAAGCTGAAGGAAGCCAAGGATAAGCTTAAAAAGGCCAAGGCTGAGTGGTATGAGGCATGGTTGCATCGAACAAGTGCACCTCCTATAACACAAAAGTTGGTGAGTTAGCCCATGGTGGCGAAGTCCGGAAGACTAAGGATCATCTCCGTCGAGTCCTTATTGCTCACTTCCTCTACCTTGACTGGAGTGAATTGGATCAGGATTTCATCCAAGTCACCGAAGAGGATAATGCTTCCTTCAACAAGCGCCTTGAGCAGGTCAACATCGACCTTATCGAAGTCGAAGACGAGGATGACGATAAGGATGAGGATGATGGGGAGGCTGCCGTTGATGCGGCGGACGACGAAGAGTCAGATGATGCCAGCAAATTCGACAGCTCTCCTAAGTAGATCTTTACTCAGTTTTTGTCTTTTTTCTTGTATTTCATTGGGTCTTTCCAAAGTCTGTTCTTGGAAGGTTCTCTAGGTTGTACTTTTTTAAACATCAATGGGATTATTTTTCTGCTAGTGAATGTTTGTTTGTTAAAATTATTATCTCTATCACTTGATATAATGTTGGATACTTAACTAAAATTTGACTAACTCTTAAAACTGAAAAATGAGACCTTAAATTGGTGAAGTTTAACATGAAAATTGGCTAACTTCATTGATGATATCGAATTCTTACATGGAGTTCATTGTCTACCCCGAGTTGTAATAAACATACAAGAGTTAGCAATAAAACAAGTATGGCCATAAATGTTTAGACATAATATTTCTTCGAGTTGTCCGCGTTCCAAGATCGGGATAGGAGAATGCCTTCGGGAGAGTCCAGTCGGTAAGTCCTTGGTTTGATAACCTGAGTTACCTTGTACGAGCCATTCCACTTGGGCCCTAGCTTTTCCTTCAAGTGTGCGTGTTATGTTGCTTCAACCTTCTTCACTACCTAGTCTCCCTTGTGGATGGGCCTTGCCTTGACTTGTAGGTTGAATTCCTTTATAACTCGTTGTTTGTTGCGCATGGACCTGAGCAAGGGGTTGCCTCTGGACTTCAGAAGTAGGTCGAGGTTGATTCTCTTTTCTTCCTCAAGTTGTTTGTAGCCATAGAATGTGATTTGGGGGGAGGGTATCCCGACTTCAACTGGTAAAACGGCTTTGCTGCCATAGACCAGGTTAAAGGGAGAGTGCCCGGTAGCTTCTTTGACTGTGATCCTGGCTGACCATACCTGGGAGATCATCAATCCAGGCTCCCTTGGCACCTTCAAGAGACTTCTTAATCCCATTCAGTACTACCTTATTGGCCGCCTCGACTTAGCCATTGGTTTGGGGTAGAGAACCTCGTCTAGATTACGAACCTAGAGCAGTAGCCCCGAGTTGGTACACTGTTGAATTGTCACCCATTATCCATGACAAGGGTCCTCAAGATCCCACACTGAGTGATGATATTCCTCCAGATGAATTTTTGGACCTGTTTGTCTGTGATAGAGGCCAATAGTTCCGCTTCGACTCATTTGGTGAAGTAATCGATAGCCACTATGAGGAACCTTCTTTCCCCTGAGGCAGCTGGAAAACGACCCAATAGGTCCATCTTCCATCTATCAAAGGGTAGGACAGCTTGAATGGTGGTCAAGGGGCTAGCCGGGTCCCGAGGGATATCTCCATGAAGTGGGCAACTGGGGCATTTCTTCATGAGCTCTGTTGCATCGTTCTTGAGGGTGGGTCAGTAGTGTGGTATTCGATTTTTGACAGTCTTAATTAACGGTCTGAATCCCACGAAAGTCTCTCATTAGACTATGAGTTTTAGAAAACTTGGAAGTCGCCACCCTAATAATATCTGAATAGGGATAGATTTATTTAATAAATCATTTTAAAATCAATTTTAAGAATTATCATTTAAAACGATGATGACTTCATATGGATAAGGCTTTTTGAAAATTGCTCTTTCATACCATGAGATAGGGTTCGGGGTTTAGGTTAAGAGTTGCGAACGTCTGGAACTCGTCTCCTCTTCCGTTCTACAGAACGATGCGTTATTTTCGATTTTAAAGTAATCAAGGCTATTAAAAAGAAAGAAAAATCACATAATTTGCACATATACACATCAACCTTTTTTTTATTTAGGACCAATATATCATTTGTATAAGGTAGGTTTGAGCACTGAAGTTGCACTATGTACCAATCATTGCGGTATTGGAATCCACTCATGGATCAAAACCGTCGTAGTTCGAGCATATGTCTCACCCTAAATGTCCAATTCCATTGGGGAAGAACATGAAACAGATTATGAATAACTCTCCTTTAGAATTAAACAGATCTATTAGGAATAAGGTAATCACTCCAATTAGTGATTGAAATGGGGTTATGATAATCACTTTAATTAGTGACTAAATATGAAGTAGGATCAACATAATCACCTTAATTAGCAATTAAAAATGGAGGTTAAGATAATCACCCTAATTAGTGATCAAATATGAAGGAGGATCAAGATAATCCCCTTAATTAGTGGTTAAAAATGGAGGTTACGATAATCACCCTAATTAGTGACTAAACTTAAGAGGAAAGATAATTACCTTGATTAGTGATTAACAATGATGGTTAGGAAGTAATCATCCTAATTGATGATTATTCAAGGTTTAAGATAATCACTCTAATTAGTAATTAGATGAGAAAAATAATCGTCCTAATCAACGATTATTAAGGTTTAAGATAATCACTCTAATTAGTGATTAAATATGGAAGGTTAAATTAATCACCTTAATTAGCTATTAAAAGGAAGGTTAGGATAGTCACCTTAATTAGTGATTAAACATGATGAAAGGTTAAGCTAATCACCCTAATTAGTGATTAACCAAGGTTTAAGATAATCACTCTAATTAGTGATTAAATGAGAAAAATAATCGTCCTAATTAACGATCATTAAGGTTTAAGATAATCACTCTAATTGGTGATTAAATATGATAAAAGGTTAAGATAATCACCCTAATTAGTGATTAACCAAGGTTTAAGATATTCACTCTAATTAGTGATTAAATGAAGAGTTTGAGTGAATCGCCTTAATTAGCGATTAATCAAGGATTGAAATAACCACCTTAATTAATAATCACATTTATGATTTTCAAGAGGGCTTAGAAAGTTTGCTTCCTAATTAAAGGCTTTTGAGAAATAATCTTAATTGAAGATTATTAAGTCATTTGGAGAGAAATGATCAATATGAGATCGAATTTGGAGATTTGTGTTTGGCTAATTGGAATTTGGCCATTTAAATTAGCGAGACACGTGAAACGGCCTAAAATCAATTCGAAGATCATAATTACCAATCTAATTATGTCAAATTATATGATTAATCCATTTGAATATGGAGAACACATTTTTAAAATGTAAGATGGATCATCATACAATTTAACTTAGTTAGATTTGCAATTTTTCCTCTTAATTGAGATTGTGTCATTTAATTCATATACTATGATATATTGGCCCAACATGTAATATTTTTAACATTGGTTTCTCATTTTATTAAAAAGAGTTCTGGAATTATTTATGAAAATTATGCATAAACATCTCCATGTTTTTCATTAATTGAGTGATGTAATAACTATTTACAAAAAATATTATTACAACAATATGTACAAATTCTATGATCTATACAAAGTCTTCAATCTTGATCTTTACCATGATGCTCCTTGATCATCATTTCCTTGAATGGACTTTGGAATTCATGTTTATTTGTAAACTTATGAAAGTTAAAGATTAATTAACCTCTTTGATTTTGATTTTTTATGATAATTTTTATTGATTTTTATTTACATGATAAAATGAGTTATTTTAAGAGAAACTTAAATTTCATGATTTTAATTAACATTTTCATGTGAAAAGAAAATAATTTTTTTTTATGAAACTTGAGTTAATCACTTTATTTCATTTTCCAGATTGCACTTTTGTTCTTGTACAGACTTGCAAAAATCATAACTTGCTGTAGAAAGCGTCAAATTGAGAATGTGATACATCTATAGATAGATCAGTGAGTTCTTTATGTTGTGTCAAAATTTCATAAACTTTTAGTGAAACTCAAATTATGGCGAATTTTATGTCAAAACTGGTCAAAACAGAACATTTATTCAATTTATTCTTTGAAATCCAACTTATTGAACTTAATTTGCAATGAATTTTGGTATGAATATTCTAGACAATTTAAAATACTAGACTAGAATTTTTCGATTGAATTGGACATTTTTAAGACCATTTTTCATTTATTTTCTCAACTGAAGAGAAAATCAGTTTTCTGGAATTTAGTGATTTACATGAATGTTTTTGTAAAAATGATGTAAAATTGTATAAAAGTCATATGAACATGATTTTTACATTTTTGAAAAGCTACTAATATTTCCTTCAAACTTGATGTTTTTTAGTTTTATGTAAATGATTTTATTTTTAAACTTTATTGACAGAACAATCCTAGGTGGTACTGGACAAAATCAGTTTTGCACAACAAAGTTGTATGATTTTTAATTATTTGTACAAAATTCATTTTTTAGAAATTCCAAAGCCCAGTTGCTGGAAACATCTTGCACTTCATAGGAAAAATATTAAATCCTATCAAATATTTAGTTAATGCAGATAAAAATATGAAATAAAGTAGGAAATTAAAACTGACCATAATTACCTCATCACATTTTTTTATGGAGATGTTTATACACAACTTTTCTTGAATTTTTTTCTGACAACATTTTTTGGTGATGAACAATAACTTGATTAAGGAAAATCACATAATCACATTATTTTCTAAGACTCTCCTCATTAGAGTTGACTATTCTAGGTGGGGTGATTTAAGGTTGGGAACCTATTAGGACTTCCACATACCCAAATCACTCCAAAGATTAAAAAAATGATAAGAAGAAAACAAGGAGAAAGTTAGTAGATGATTCAGAAGATAATCAAAAATAAACGAGAGTTTCAACTTTACCTTGATAGCTCAATGATGCACTTCCTTTTTGCAAATTTTTCTACCTTTTTCTGTGATTTTCTTAATTTTTAAGTGAGTTTCTAAATCCACTTAATTACTAACTTAAACTCTTTTTTGTGTTTTTTTTCTTCTTTTGAGGAACTTCTTTACTTACTAATTATCTTACTAAGTTTTACTTTCTTTTCTTAAGTGTGATTTCTTTAGAGGAAAGAAGTAGAGAAGATGAGAGAAGTAGTGAAATTAAGTTGATTTTTTTCAACTTCCTTACTTACTAATTATGACTTTTGCTTAGATGGAAAAATTAAGGAGGAGAAGAGTAGTGGAGAGAGAAGTTGTGAAGTTGAATTGAGTTTTTCTCAACTTGGTTTTGAAATTAAAAAAGGAGCGTATTATAGAGAAATGAGGGAGGTGAACTAGGGTTTCAAAGAGGTAGAAAATCATATTTTTCACCTAAAAAATGTGATTTTCTTCATCCTTAATCACCCTAATGACATCATCAAATCTCTGTGGAAACACAAATATTCTTATTCTTTTTGGATTTTCTCACAAATGAGGCAAAATCAGATTTTCAGAAAATATTCTTCCCTAAACATCCTAATAATTAAAAAAAATGCATCGAAAAACGTGCAAACAAAACTGATTAGGACGTTGCGCCAAACGCAGGAGCCTACGCTAGGCACAGCGTCGTGCGCAAGGCGCAAGGCTATGCGTCTAGCGCAGACCATGCTAGCGCACGATCGTGGTTTTGGCGCACACTCGATTCTTTCGAAAAAAATCCGGATTTCACCCTCTTACACATGGGATTTGATTCTTATTCTAACATCTTTTCATGATTCTTATTCTCTAACTAATGGATAATGGATGTGATTAATGGTCAAATTTTAGAAAATTAATTGGGATTTTCTGCTTAAGACGACGACAAAGTCGCAATTTCAAAATTTTAGAAAATTAATTGGGATTTTCTATTTTAAGATGACGTTAAAGCCGCATTTTCAATTTTAGAAAATTAAATGGGATTTTCTACTAAAAGCGCCAATAGAAGTCACAAATCATGTTTTCTAAATAGCACTGATGATAACTATTTTCTATGGAGAATATGTTATCTCAAAAGAAATTTTTCTGTCAAAATTTTGTGTCTTTTTCAAACATTTGTCATCATTTCATCCAAAATTCGACCAATGTGGGGCATTCTGTAGACACCAATTTTGAACCACTTTTTCGGATAAATAAAGATTTTGAAAATAAATAAAAATAACAAAAACCATCATGCATCGTGGAGCGCGCCCCGTCAAATTGTGTGTTTCATCCCGGAGCGCGAGTTTCATTCCGTCGTACGGTTTTCCTTTTTTGCATATTAGTCATGCAGTTTCGGCTTAGAAATATAATTTTCCATAAGTCGTAGTCCATAGCTACAACCACCGTGTTAATAAATTGAGTCGTTGTATAATCATGCTCGTCTTCACAAATTTGACGAATTTTCGTTAATTGTCTTAAGTTGGTCTTTCAGAAAAACGAAAAACGAGTCGCGATTAGGCGTCGAGATTTTAGTCGTATCCCAAAACCGGCATTAATCAGTTTTCTTGATGGTCAAGTCATTGTTCATTGGATAAAGGATAGAGAATGGATCCTTGTTGAAAGTGAAGTTGGGGTCTTTACAAGGCATCATTTTGACTTTTTCTTGAGTGGAATAGTCATAGACCAGGCACTTGTAACCTACGGTTATTGGCATTTCATACATTTGGGGAGTTTTCTTGCGGATTAACTGGATCGGATCGCATCCGTCTGGCACAGAAGAGATTGCATTAATCGCAAATGAGGGTTTATGATTAGGAAGGGTTTTTTTTGTGATGTTGGGCTAATAGTCGTTTGGTTTAGTGGAAATGGATCCTAAAGAGAGTTTTCCATCATCCACATGGTTTTGAATTTGATGCTTTAGAGCCGTGCAGTTTTCAGTATTATGCCCCGAGATTTGATGATATTCACAGTTTTTGTTTGGGTCATAACCAGGGTAAGGATTTTTAGGAGGTGGACGTGGATTCAAAGGTTGAATGAGATTGGCCTTTTTTAGCTTGGAGAGAGCTTGGGAATAAGTCATGTTCAAGGGGGTAAAGTTCATTTGTGGTCGCAACTGAAATGCAGACGACGCGCCAATGGCATGGATCGCATTAGTTGTCTTAGGAGCTGCTGAATCATTGCTTGGGGCTCTTTTGTTATTTCCAAACTTTGCATTATAAGCGGTGTTGCCGGTAGGTTCATCTTTCTTGATGTCTCCCCTTTTCACATCGTCCTCAACTAGAGTTCCCGCAGCAATCAAAGCTTTGAAGGTCGGGAAATATTGGTATGCCATATGCTTCTAATAGACAGGAAGAAAGTTCTTCACAACCATTTGCAGCTGTTCCTCTTCATTAGGCCTAATCATCATTTTGAAAGCCTTGTTTCTCCTCCGAGTGATGAATGAAGAAAATGTCTCATTAAGGTTTTGAGAAGTGGTCTCCAGATCCCTTCTAGTAACATCAATTTCTTCATTATATTTGTATTGGTTTGAGAACCCAAGCGGATTTCTTTGTATTTTCAAGGTTGAGGAACCAATGTGCTGCCGCACCATCTAAATACTGTTGAAAGAGTTGAAACTTCTTTGAGCTTGACTACTTCTTCCTCGAGCTTAGTGGAAATTTCTCTCATTGTTCAGAGGCTCAAGGTGAAAAGGTAAAGCTACTTCCAAATCCGGAGGAGGATGAGGAGGAGGCATCTGGGCACTTTGGTGCATTATGCCCAACACAGTTTGTTCAATATTATCCTGTCAGTCAAGCATAGCCTGGACATAAGTCCTCAGAGCTCAGTCATTGGATCAGGTGGAGGAGTAGAGTTTTGTTGGTGCTCGTTGTTCGAAATTTTAGACATGTTGCTGAGATGTGTAGTAGAGAATACAGATGGTATAGACAAGGATGACAGTATCACTGACAGAGAACGGTCACTATGGTCAGAACTTCGGCGACTTTGTTTCTTCTTTTCTCTTTTTTTTTTTTTTTTTTTTTTTTTTTTTGCAGGGAATGAAAGAAATGATATCTTTGAAATTTTTTTATTTTACCCCAATTTCAATTATCATTTATTAAAAAGTGTAAAACCTTGACTCTATCATTTGTTTTGGATTTTTTATTAGATTTCTTTGACTTGTTATTCTCTTTTTTTTTAGACTTTGACCTTTTATAAACATTTTAAATTGCCACTCTTGGACTCATTTTTTTTTTTTAAATAAGAGAAAAGAGGTATAGCGAGGCATGTGTCCTCATTTTGGCAAATTATAATGCCCCATATATCATTCTTCTTTGCGGTGATCTGCATGTATTGATTGCTTCTGAGCGCATAAACCATAAAAGAAAATATCAAATGCAAAAGGGGCCGCACCCGAAGGTTGCCTACGTATCTCCATGAATGGATTTGGATTTGGGGAAGAAATTTTTCTTGTGATGACTTTTTTTGAATGGAGAATCAGGCCCAACTAATGTAGTTTTGATATATGAAATTTTACATGATTTTTTCCTCGTTTTTTATTTTTTATTTTTTTTTTTTTTTTTTGCAGCTGCACTCAGAAAATGAGGTTCATACGTATTCCTTTTAGTACATTACATAGTAGAGGAACTAAGATAGATGCATTAAAGCATTGGATTTTTTCTTTTTCATTTTTTTTAGGGGATCAAGCTGCATGTAGCTCTACCTACAAAGTACAATATATAAAAGCAATAGCTGATTCAGGCTGTAGACACATAATCGTGTCTCCCCATTTAGTACCCTATGATGACCAATACCCTGCTCCAATTGGTCCGGATCGAGGAAAGAATAAAGAACGAGTCTAAAATAAAATGTTTTAAGCCCAAATTCATTTTCTAACTCTTTTTATTAACTCATTTCTGAAAAACCTTTTAAAAATAGTTTTTATCAAAGCCCAATTTATAAAACCCCTTTTCTAGCCCAATTTAATTAATAGAATTAATTAATTAGTATTGATTAGTTTTGTTAATAAAAATATCTTTTACAAAAATAATCTTTTCCAAAACTGTTTTTAAATATCTTTTATCTAACTATTTTCTAAAAATCTTTTAGAAACCTACTAACTATTTTCTAATATCCTTTAGAGACCTACTAATTTTCGGAAACCTATTGCAACCCAACCACCCTAAACCTACCTACACTATATAATACACTCATCTCACATTAATCTAACCTCACCGTTTCACTCTCACAAAAACTCAGATTCCACGACCTTCATCTCTCACTCTCATAACTCACCTTCCACGGCACATAAACTCGACACCTAACAAACAAATTCCGTAACAGAACTCGACATCCACCACACTCAAGAAAATCCTTCGACACTCGTCACAAACAATACACAGCAACAATTTACACGGCCAACACATAACTCTCAAAACTCCATCGTCCCTCGCTACACCTATCACCAACAGCCATCAATCTTCATACCACGCCATACACCCAACAACAATTCATCGCACACCAATCTCATCATCAATCTACAAAGACCTTGCGCCACATCACCTTATTAATTACTCTAACCCACCTGATTCATCATCATCATACATGACCAAACCGCAAACTTTTCTTTTCAAAACCAAAGTCAACGCCATATTACAAAACAAAACAAAACACGAATCTTTTTCTAAGACTCGTTCAACATTCAATTTTCCAAGATCCTTACAAATCAACGACCCCGGACGGTGGTATAATTTCTGAGGGTCAACTAAATTAACTACCTTTATTTTATTCTTTATTTATTTTTATTATTTTTTATTGAAGTTACTAACAGTTTATTCATGATGTACATTGTTAACGTATTCCTGCGATTGTAAACATTATTGTATATTCTAACCTCTTTTTTTTATATTTTATGTATATAATATTCATGATATTATGATTGCCCTACATGCCTTTTTATCACCTACATGTTATTATTGCTAATCAAGACCTAAAGAATTGTTCTAATTAATTCAGATAATTTCGACAACTTGTTAGGAACCTTGTAATATGATTGCATAATAACTGGTCACTAAATAATTAGTCTTTTTATGTGTTTCATGAAACAATCTAGATTAATTATTTTTAGGGTATTTTAAAATATTATATGATTATTCTATTGCATAAATCTGTTGTGAATCGGTATTTTGTAGAGGTCAGCAATGGGCAATATAGTCCCTGACTATATTGTACCCTCACCCCCGAACTCACTTTTTGGTTCATGACCATCTATGGAGTCATGATGGGGAAATCTACATTGGATAAGTCCCTAAGATGTCCCTTCCGTTTCAATCCAACTAGGTTTATGATTCTTCCTCTAAAGAATTGTTGGTGACTTCAAAACGTATTTTTAATAAAATCTTAACAATGGGGTAGTCAAATAAACGCGCTCACACCCCGTGTAGGCATTAAAGGAATTCAAAAATCCACGCCTACAATTTGGCGACTTCACTAGGGAGGATTTTTAAAAAAAAAAAATTAAATGAGTGGGTGAAACTTGAAAAATACGACTCATTCTTTTTTTATGCCTTTGAATAATATATACTTTTGCTTATGCATGGCTATTGTTCAGCCACCATAAGGACAATCTACCTTGCCTAATTAGCACATGTTCTATGTGTGAAGTCACCCCCGGGGGTTTGCGCTTTGTCCTTCTAAAAAGCTTCCTGAGCGATAGTGTTGGATCATAGTCATAAGCAAACCTACCCAACCATGGCATTGTTCTCTTGTTCCTAACTTGAGACTGGAGTGCGTCTTACACGTGGTCACCTCTTTAAGCAGAGGTACGAAGCGTGGGTCAATCTCTTAGTCATGGACCCTTTTCAGCCTTAACCTAAACCTGACCAATATTTGAACGTAGAACTTGACTTTTAGGTTGGAACTTTGCATATTATTATCTTCATTGTGCATCTTTGTGTGTGCGTGCTTTTATTGCTTGGTATTATGCGATGTTCTCGAGTTCAAATGCTGTAAAAACGAAATAACGTGACGAAGAGTAAAAAAATCGTATTCGGCATGTTCCTGCGTGCCACGCTATACCTTTGCGTTTGGCGCGGCTTAGTTGCGTTCCACGCAGCGCATTAGCGTCTCCCGCAGCATTGTCATTTTGTTCTGCGCGTCAGTCATGCGTGTCTCTAATTCATACAGTGTGTCACGCACGTTATTGCGGGTGACGCAATATTGTTTATTGTATTGCTTGTCTGTTTTGCCGTGTGTAGTATTGGTTTGCCGCTGAGTTCTAAGATTAAATTTCATATTTCTTCTCCTAAGGTTAATGGAAAAAAAAGGTTAATTCACTTCTTATTGTTGGACTTTTTTTTATCCTTAAAAAAAAACTTCACCTTCATAGATTAAAAATCTCCGTCTTTTTTTTAAAAAAAGAATTCATCTCAAAAATAATCCCAATCCCCTACTCCCTGTCTATTTCGAAAATTCTATCCCCATCCTTTACCAAACTATATCTCCCATATTTTTTAAAAAAATGATCTCCCATCTTTTTTGAAAAGTGATCCTCATCTTTTCTTCAAAAACTATTCTCCTATCTTTTTCAAAATTTCATCCCATCTTCGATCTCCTATCTATTTCAAAAATTCCATCCCCACCTTTTTTCAAAAAAATCAATTTTTTTCCTATCACATATCTTTTTTCACAAATTCATCTTTGATCTCTATCCTATCTCCCTATGTATATTATCCATCATATGTGTACATTGTCTAGGATTCCTTTTACAATTCTGTCCATCTTGTTGTAAAAGTCTCATCCATTTAGGAATTCTAACTCTACTAGAAGTCCGTCTGACCCAAATGTCTATATTCATCCAGTTTCACTCCATTTAGAGTTATTAACCTCGTCTAACTCTATTCATGTCAGGAGTCTTAATTCGCTTGAGTCCCATCCATCTTAGGAGTCTAAACCCATTAGAATTCTGTCCATCTTAGGAGTCTAAATCCATTAGATTTATGTCCATCTTAGGAGTCTAAATCCATTAGAATTCCGTCCGTTTTAGGAGTCTAGGTCCACTAGAGTTTCATTCACTTTAGGAGTTTAGGTCCACTAGAGTTTCATGCACATTAGGAGTCTAGCATCCTTGAAAGTCTGACGTCATTAGAAGTCTATCAAGTCTAGGATTCTGAAATCGTTAGAATTTCATGTCAATTAGGACTGCATTCATACTAGAATTCATTTGCATTGCATAGTCCATCATTCATACACTTCATGCATAACTAGAGTTATTAGACATTTAGGAGTCTCACTGTATCCATACTCTCCATTTCATCTCATGCATTCCGCATTTAGTAGTCCTGAACTACAAGCGATCTGATTCCTTCTTTTGGGATATGTAGGCAGCCTTTACAGGTTCAAACGCATAGATTGAGTCATGCATACATACATTAGGTCTAGGTGCAACCAAAACAGTCATGCATACATGCGTTAGGTCTAGGTGCATTCAAAAAAATAAAATAAAAAAACATCATTCATTTAGGATATTCATATTTGTTCCTGGAAGCTCAACTTTTGAACAAACATACATTCTTTCATTCCATTTTTCTCTCTCCATCATCATTCTATCTCTAAATCTCCCTCGATGATCCACGCAAAATTCAAGAGACATTGAAATGGGCAGTCCATACAACAAGCAACAAGTCGCTGAAATGGCTAGAGCTTTAGCTAAGCTGTCTAGCATGATGGAAGAAATAGCTATAAGGCCTGAGAAGATCGAGTCCGGTAATCTCCTAGATTCAACAAGAAATTGGAAAATGTTGTTCATAAGGTAACCAATACAAATTCCTATTTGAGCCTATTGATAACACCCAACTGAAAGGGAAACTTCCTTAAAATTTCTCTACAATTGACGTCCCTAGATTAAGAATGAGTTGCTAAAAAATGCCGAAGATAATGACCTCAATGCTATAGAAGCAGACACCTCTCTGAGTTCAATTGCTTATTAAGACATTTTGACTCGCTTAGGTCCAATCAGCACAAAAAAAAGATACATCTCTTCTCTTTTCATTTAGAAAGAGACCTCATGAAGATCAAAGCAACGAAGCTGTCTTGTCACGTGACGTAGGAGTCTAGACTTAGGATTTCATTTTCAGTTTTATCTCTCTCATTTCGCCCAGTCTAATATAGGATTTTCCATCGTATTGCATGTACTCATAACTTTCAAGTAATAAATGAGTATTGATTTGTTTTCTAACCTTGTACTAATGAGCATCAATGGAAATCATGATTGTCGCCATAAAAGAAAACGAATTTCTAATTCTCGTGACTATTATAATAAAGGCAATGAACATAATTGGCATAAAAGAGGCATCCCTTCCTTTCTCTAATCCTTATCATCCATTTCAACCTAAATACATAACACCCCTCTCCCATCAACCTACCTCATAGGAAGTAAAGGGCAAGTAAAAGAAAAAGAGCAACAACAACAACAAAATCAAACCAAAAAAAAAAAAAAAAAAAAAAAATGATACAAAAAGTGCAAAATAAGAGAAAATAAAAAAAAAGAAGTGTTGCAAATAAGCCCATCAATAGCTTTGTCAAAAGTACTTTCTTTTCATAACCTTAAACCTTCGATTCTAAACCTTCAACTTCAAATCTTCTGTGATAAATTAAACCTTCTTAACAACCCACAGTCACACTGCATTCCAATGAGCCATAAATGACAAACCCAAGCCCGCTAGCTCGAAAACCCAAAAGGGCGACTTAGGCAAAGTCAAGGCATCTTCGCATTCACGAGCCTGAACTACGAATGGTATGATTCTGCTAAAGATACGTAGGAAACCTCACCCTGAGGTCCGACCGCTTTAAACCAAATCAAACCTACATTGTTATCCACCCTTGCCAAAGACCTCTTACAATTCAATGCTTAATTCATTGCAAATGGCTCCAAAGCAAAATGCTCGGCCACCATTAAAAGCTAAGAGCTACGACTGGCCTGATTCCATCATGAATACGTAGGCAACCTCTTTCGAGGCCTGGTCATCTTAATTCAAAACATATTTTAAAGGCTCGCCTAGGCCCATGAGAAAAGCGCGATCTCCCAAATCATGAATTTTAAATGCTCATCCCTACCCTTAGAACTAGACTGGGGTTCGAACCTGCATCATAAGCCTACCTTATTGCGGGAGTCAATTCATTACGACTCCGCCTTTTTCCTATTTTGATCCCTTGCCGTTTTATCAACTACATTATCGCTTCTAAGCCAACCTTAGCATAACCTTTCAACACTCAGCGCTATGACCGCGCTTCATCTATTGAGTGTTCCTTTCTTTGGCTTTTTTTGTCTTCTCACCTTAGGAACCCTATATGGAATCTTTGGTCGAAATTTCCGCTAAGCGTGACGAGATATCTTCAAAATCAAGTAATCAAGTGGGATGCTTCATCAACTCCATCTTGCTGTGGACTTCATCACTGGTCCATCCAGAAAATCATAGGCTTCAAGTCCCGACCTATTAAAGGACTTCATTACGAGTCCATATATGACATATTGGGTTATAAACCCGCACAAATGTAACATTGCACCTATTCACGGGCTCACTTAGGCCCGTGACATACAAATCTCGAAGCATGTACAACTCAAGCGCTACAAAAGCTCGTTCTATAACATATTTCAAATCGAACATATAATCTATTGGCTGCATAGAAGATCATTAGGCTCTATGTGTACCCTGATCAGGATTTCATTACGAGTCCTTACAAAAGGTTGTGGGCTCTAGACCCATACGAGATCCTAACTGTTTTATGGGCTCACTTAGGCCCGTAACAACTACAACACATATCGCATCAAACATAACTTACATGGATCATCCTTGGGAGCTTCCCCTTTCTTCTCTTTCGAAAACAGTTTTCTAAAACGAAAATTTAAGCTTCTAATGGAACAATCAAATCATCAAATCATATCATCTACATTAGTGTCATAACTCTACATTAGTGTTATATCTCTACATTTGCATTAGATATCTGCATCGTCCAAACATTGTGTCAAAGCGTTGCATCCTTCGTCCTTAGCCATAGGATTCTAGCGTCAATCATCGAGTAACACATACACACACTGTAACACCCCGTAATTTTCACCCTTATTTTTGGTGTTTGTTTACATTAAAATGATATTTTTCGTAAAAATAAATAATTTATTATTTAGATTATTTTGGAACGTGTTGTGAAAATGTGTATATATATTTATATGATGTGATATATGTATATATATTTATTTTAAGTTTTTAGTTATTTATTTTAAAGGTTATATTAGTTTCGTTATTTATTTAGGCGTTTAGGATGCATATTTTTTTTGCCGCGTAGCGTTTTTGTAATAATGTTGGACCGATTTGAGTGATGAAATGTTGCATCGCATGTGGCGTGTTAATGTGTTTATTATATTTATATTTATAATATAATTTATTAGAATTATTTTCATTATTAAGTATTTTCAAAGTCTAGGCGCGATTTAATTAGGAATTTATCGATTTATCGCGTGACGGACTTTTGATGCATGGACCTTTGATGACTTGGGCCGAAATCTTCTTGGTGTACTTGGGCTTGGACAGCCGGCTATGGGGAGGGAGAAGGAAGAAGTTTCTCCTCTTTTATTTCATTTCTTTTAATTGGTGACTCTTGGTAGATTGTAATCCCCATATCCCCCCCTAATCATTTCTCCTAAACCCTTCATTCTTCCTTGCCATAAAATTCTGATTTTTTTTATTAAAAGAAGTTCAGCATCATTTGCATTTAACCCTCACCGTTTTCAAGAAAAGAAAGAGAGAAAAGGAAGAGGAAAAGAATAGAAAGGTTCAACCCGGTTTTTCTTGTCACACCTTCACGAAAATAACCGTAGTCGGAGATTTAACAGTTGGATCATCTTCAAATTTGGACAAAACGTTTATAACATCTTGTTCTACACTCTGACCGAAGCGATTTAGAATCTGAGCTTTTGATCACCGGGAATCATGGTCGGAACAGAGCAGTGAGACATGAGATTTATCAACGTTCAAGAAGAAAATGCCTAGTGACTGGTTGCTTCAATTCTCGTTCGTTGTGCCTTGGGGTTAGAAGAGAAATTAGATTGTATGCATAGCTCTTAACTATCTCTTTAGACTCAGCTCTCCTCCCGACGTTCCAGGTAACTAGTAGTTATCTTAGAACCATAGTGATTAGAGTATTATTCGGTATTAGATTATTGCTCTAGGAATTATTTAAAATACTTTTTGAATGAAATTAGTGACGAAATTTGACATGAATATACTTGATGCATGCTGTGTGATTACTGTAAAGAGAAAAATAATTTTCGTATGATTTTTGGTATTTATTTGATTTAATTGGTGTTTTGTGTGTTTTTGGCTAAATTGCATAATAATTATTAAACGGATGTTAAAATTGCTAAAATTATTTTTCTTAGATCATGCTGTATGCGTAGTATGTATTCCATACCTTAGAATAATTTTTCCTACTTTGTACTGGTTTATTTAATTGATATATTTGTTTTTGCAATTTCGTTTCTGTCAGTATATAAATCAGGAAAATTATTTCTGGAGGCCGAAAAATTCATTTCTTTGTATAATATGTATTTGCGTGAGTTTATGCATGTTTTGTAAATTTTTGGTAATTTTTGGGCTTTTATTTATATTTTTAGTTATTATATTGGCTTTATTGAGTAATCTGTATATTAACTTTTAAAATTACTTTTGGAGTCTGAAAATTATAAATAAAATTTGTACCATGTCAGTAGAGCCATTTGGGTCATATGATAATCTTTATGTGATTTTACTGCTCGAACTTATTAGTTTAATAATTATTATTGTGTTTTTGTTGTGAAATTGAGGATACTCTTTTAAATTATTTGAGAGCTTGTTAGTCAGAAATAATTTGTGATCTTTTATGTTCTTGGATGCTGGTGTTTAGTAGGTTTCTATAAGTATTATTGGTATCATTATGTTTATGTTTGATTTATGTAAAAATGATTAATCGTGTACTATTCATTTATTTAATAAGCCTTGGAGTTAATTGGTGATGCATTTTTTATTGATGTTGTTAGTGCTGTAAAAACTATTTCACTATCATTGTTGATGCTTAGTGATGTTTAAAGTATTGTGGTTGGAGATATTTGTTGTAAATTTGTAAGTTACTACTTTGAAGATTTTTGAAAAATTACTTTTGATGAATTATGGGTATAAGGCCGGGTGGCATCCCTTTTGACGAATATTTTTTGAGCTGAATGATACTTTGATGATATTTATGAATTATGATTTTATTTTTGAGATAAGAACATCTGGTGGGATAGATGTAGTCCTCGGTGAAGAACATGCCAACCACCTGGTTTGCGAACTAGGGGTACACCTGGGTTAATTGTTGTCGTCCGAGAGGTCAGGGAGTTCTGCGTGTTCTACCCTGCATCGGGAGTTTGGCCATTCTTAGACACAGGCAGTGGGGAACGTAAGCCCATAGACTGACCTGGAGATTGCGATCTGACAAACCTTAGGAAGTGAATTGCGATTCACTAGCGTTCGGTTTCTGACTCAATAACTTGTTTTACCTATATAATATTTTTATAAAAGTACTATTGAGATGATTTATTTATTTTTATCCAAATCACTTGCTATTTATTATTCATTTGCGTTATTTGTGAGTTATATGGAAGTGGATGCATATTGTAGTTGACTTGACTTTATGCTTTCCTTTCTTATTAATCTATGTCTGAATCATGCTTTGATTTCTTTTGTTCTGGGAGAACTGCTAGTTAATCCCCACTGATTGGGGATATTTGTTGTATATTTTGCAGGTTTTTGTTGATGGGGATTTTCTTTGATTTTGGGCTCGGGTTGAGATACGAGAAATAATCTATTAGGGGTTTTAGTTCTAGACTTCTCTTTAGTTTGAGATAGTTTTCTCATTTTGATTTTAATCTAAGTAATTAATTTACTTATAGTACTTACTTATGTTTGTTTTTATAACTTAATTATTTAAACACTATTCTTGTAGTAGTGACATTCCCAGAAGACGATGTTTCCGCCATCGTCCTATTAATACTATTATTATTTCTTTTTTTTCCGCTTCGAAATTCTGGGTTGTTACACACACATACACGTATGCACACACGATAGCACCTTTAAGTCTAGAGTACTAGAGTTCACTCTTTATAGGTCAAGTCTTTTCCTATTCATACACTAGCACCCACATCACAGGAAACATGCATCGTGTGTCTGTATATCTATGTATTCTTTGTATTTACAGGTACCCAACATTGAACAACTCTATACAAATTATATTCTGATAAGGTCTGCAGACCATTACAATTTAACAACAGAAGCCAAGTGTTATATACATGGTGCGTCCAACACACCAACAACGATGTGCCACACGTAGCAGACTGCGTCCAACGCAACATCCCACGCCAAGCGCAGGCCTGTGCGTCTGGCGCACAACCCTTTACAGCGCACTTGGAGGCTAATTAGCCAAGTGGAGCCCACATGCTCAACTCCTTATGAATTCAAATGTTCATTACGACATCGCACGCAGCAAACTGCGTCCAGCGCAGCATCCCACGCCAAGCGCAGGCCTGTGCGTCTGGCGCACAGTCCTATACAACACGCTTGGGGCTTCTTAGCCAAGTGGGGTCCACACTCTCAACTTCCAATGAATTCAAATATTCGTTACAATTAGACATTGCACGCGACAAAACTAACGGATTTTTTTAAATCCGCAATAAAAATACAATTTTGAAATTCTTCCAACATGCTATACTGCACGCAAATCTTGCTCGAGAGACAACAAGTACTCCGGAGTATTAACAGCGGAAAACACACCGTTAGGTTCGCGAACCCTCATCACAACATATTACCCAGGAGCGGGACCATTAATAGCTCTACCCCGTCATGAGCCGGACCATTAATAGCTCTATCCCGTCGTGAGCCGGACCATTAATAGCTCCACAAATTATCTATCCCGTCATGAGCCGGACCATTAATAGCTCTACCGGACCATTAATAGCTTTATCCCGTCGTGAGTCGGACCATTAATAGCTCTACCGGACCATTAATAGCTTTATCCCGTCGTGAGTCGGACCATTAATAGCTCTACAAATTATCTATCTCGTCATGATCCGGACCATTAATAGCTCTATCCCGCCGTGAGCCGGACCATTAATAGATTCACAAATTATCTTTCCCGTCATGAGCCGGACCATTAATAGCTCTATCCCATCATGAACTGGACCATTAATAGCTCTATCCCGTCGTGAGCCGGCCGGACCATTAATAGCTCTATCCCGTCCTGAGCCGGACCACTGATAGCTCTATCCCGTCGTGAACCGGACCATTAATAGCTTCACAAATTATCTTTCCCGTCATGAGCCGGACCATTAATAGCTCTATCCCGTCGTGAGCCGGACCATTAATAGCTCTACAAATTATTTATTCCGTCATGAGCCAGACCATTAATAACTCTATCCCGCCGTGAGCCGGACCATTAATAGCATCACAGATTATCTTTTCCGTCATGAGCCGGACCATTAATAGCTTTATCCCGTCATGAGCCGGACCATTAATAGCTTTATCCCGTCTTGAGCCGGACTATTAATAGCTTCACAAATTATCTTTCCCGTCATGAGCCGAATCATTAACAAACTCTATCCCGTCGTGAGCCAGACCATTAATAGCTCTACAAATTATTTATCCCGTCAAGAGCCGGACCATTAATAGCACTATCCCGCCGTTAGCCGGACCATTAATAGCTTCACAAATTATCTACCCCGTCATGAGCCGGACCATTAATAGCTCTATCCCGTCATGAGCCGGACCATTAATAGCTCTATCCAGTCGTGAGCCGGACCATTAATAGCTTCACAAATTATCTATCTCGTCATGAGCCGGACCATTAATAGCTCTATCCCATCGTGAGTCGCACCATTAATTGCTTCACAAATTATCTCTCCTGTCATGAGCCGGACCATTAATAGCTCTATCCCGTCGTGAGCCGGACCATTAATAGCTTTACAAATTATCTATCCCGTCATGAGCCGGACCATTAATAGCACTATCCCGTCATGAGCCGGACCATTAATAGCTCTATCCCGTCGTGAGCCGGACCATTAATAGCTCTACAAATTATCTATTCTGTCATGAGCCAGACCATTAATAGCTCTATCCCGCCGTGAGCCGGACCATTAATAGCATCACAGATTATCTTTTCCGTCATGAGCCGGACCATTAATAGCTTTATCCCGTCATGAGCCGGACCATTAATAGCTTTATCCCGTCTTGAGCCGGACTATTAATAGCTTCACAAATTATCTTTCCCGTCATGAGCCGCATCATTAACAAACTCTATCCCGTCGTGAGCCAGACCATTAATAGTTCTACAAATTATTTATCCCTTCAAGAGCCGGACCATTAATAGCACTATCCCGCCGTTAGCCGGACAACTAATAGCTTCACAAATTATCTACCCCGTCATGAGCCAGACCATTAATAGCTCTATCCCGTCATGAGCCGGACCTTAATAGCTCTATCCAGTCGTGAGCCGGACCATTAATCGCATCACAAATTATCTATCCCGTCATGAGCCGGACCATTAATAGCTCTATCCAGTCGTGAGCCGGACCATTAATCGCTTCACAAATTATCTATCCCGTCATGAGCCGGACCATTAATAGCTCTATCCCATCGTGAGTCGCACCATTAATTGCTTCACAAATTATCTTTCCTGTCATGAGACGGACCACTAATAGCTCTATCCCGTCGTGAGCCGGACCATTAATAGCTTTACAAATTATCTATCCCGTCATGAGCCGGACCATTAATAGCTCTATCCCGTCATGAGCCGGACCATTAATAGCTCTATCCCGTCGTGAGCCGGACCATTAATAGCGCTATCCCGTCCTGAGCCGGACCATTAATAGCTCTATCCCGTCATGAACCAGACCATTAATAGCTCTATCCCGTCGTGAGCCGGACCATAATAGTTTTACACATCATCAACACCCTGGAGCGGGACCATAATTGCTCTACACATCATCAACACCCTAGAGCGGGACCATAGTTGCTCTACACGTCATCAACACCCGGGAGCGGGACCATAATAGCTCTATCCCGACATGAGCCGAACTATAATAGCTCATGATTTCTCTTCACCTATATCATTTCATTTTTGCAAATTTACATTTATTTTGCAAATTTGTTTCATATATGTTTGTTCCTGAAACTTTTGCTTGTTTTGCAGGTACTAGCATAAAAGAGTGATTTTGGATTGCAGAGCATCCAGAGTCATTCTCCGTCCCGACACGTATACTTTGACTTTCGGTTTTACAAACCTCAGTCAAAGTGGGGGCTTCTGTAGACACATAATCGTGTCTCCCCATTTAATACTCTATGATGACCAATCCCCTGCTCCAATTGGTCCGGATCGAGGAAAGAATAAAGAACGAGTCGAAACTAAAATGTTTTAAGCCCAAATTCATTTTCTAACTCTTTTTATTAACTCATTTCTGAAAAACCTTTTACAAATAGTTTTTATGAAAGCCCAATTTATAAAACCCCTTTTCTAGCCCAATTTAATTAATAGAATTAATTAATTAGTATTGATTAGTTTTATCAATAAAAATATCTTTTACAAAAATAATCTTTTCCCAAACTGTTTTTAAATATCTTTTATCTAATTATTTTCTAAAAATCTTTTAGAAACCTACTAACTATTTTCTAATATCCTTTAGAGACCTACTAATTTTCGGAAACCTATTGCAACCTAACCACCCTAAACCTACCTACACTATATAATACACTCATCTCACATTAATCTAACCTCACCGTTTCACTCTCACAAAAACTCAGATTCCACGACCTTCATCTCTCACTCTCATAACTCACCTTCCACGGCACATAAACTCACCTAACAAACAAATTCCGTAACAGCACTCGACATCCACCACACTCAAGAAAATCCTTCGACACTCGTCACAAACAATACACAGCAACAATTTACACGGCCAACACTAACTCGCAAAACTCCATCGTCCCTCGCTACACCTATTACCTACAGCCATCAATCTTCATACCACGCCATACACCCAACAATGATTCATCGCACACCAATCTCATCATCAATCTACAAAGACCTTGTGCCACATCACGTTATTAGTTACTCTAACCCACCTGATTCATCATCACCATACATAACCAAACCGCAAACTTTTCTTGTCAAAACCAAAGTCAACGCCATATTACAAAACAAAACAAAACGCGAATCTTTTTCTAAGACTCGTTCAACATTCAATTTTCCAAGATCCGTACAAATCAACGACCCTGGACGGTGGTATAATTTCTGAGGGTCAACTAAATTAACTACCTTTATATTATTCTTTATTTATTTTCATTATTTTTTATTGAAGTTACTAACAATTTATTCATGATGTAGATTGTTAACGCATTCCTGCGATTGTAAACATTATTGTATATTCTAACCTCTTTTTTTATATTTTCTGTATATAATATTCATGATATTATGATTGCCCTACATGCCTTTTTATCACCTACATGTTATTATTGCTAAACAAGACCTAAAGAACTGTTCTAATTAATTCAGATAATTTCGACAACTTGTTAGGAACCTTGTAATATGATTGCATAATAACTGGTCACTAAATAATTAGTCTTTTTATGTGTTTCATGAACCAATCTAGATTAATAATTTTTAGGGTATTTTAAAATATTATATGATTATTCTATTGCATAAATCTGTTGTGAATCGGTATTTAGTAAAGGCCAGCAATGGGCAATATAGTCCCTGACTATATTGTACCCTCGCTCCCGAACTCACTTTTTGGTTCCTGACCATCTATGGAGTCATGATGGGGAAATCTACATTGGATAAGTCCCTAAGATGTTCCTTCCATTTCAATCCAATTAGGTTTATGATTCTTCCTCTAAAGAATTGTTGGCGACTTCAAAACGTATTTTTAATAAAACCTTAACAATGGGGTAGTCAAATAAACGCGCTCACACCGCGTGTAAGCATTAAAGGAATTCAAAAATCCACGCCTACAATTTGGCGACTTCACAGGGGAGGATTTTAAAAAATAATAATTTTTTTTAAATGAGTGGGTGAAACTTGAAAAATACGACTCATTCTTTTTTTATGCCTTTGAATAATATATAGTTTTGCATATGCATGGCTATTGTGTCAGCCACCATATGGACAATCTACCTTGCTTCATTAGCACATGTTCTATGTGTGAAGTCACCCCTCGGGGGTTTGCGCTTTGTCCTTCCAAAAAGCTTCCTGAGCGATAGTGTTGGATCTTAGTCATAAGCAAACCTACCCAACCATGGCATTGTTCTCTTGTTCCTAACTTGAGACTGGAGTGCGTCTTACACGTGGCCACCTCTTTAAGCAGAGGTACGAAGCGTGGGATCAATCTCTTAGTCATGGACCCTTTTCAGCCTTAACCTAAACCTGACGAATAGTTGAACGTAGAACTTGACTTTTAGGTTGGAACTTTGCATATTATTATCTTCATTGTGCATCTTTGTGTGTGCGTGCTTTTATTGCTTGGTATTATGCGATGTTCTCGAGTTCAAATGCTGTAAAAACGAAATAACGCGACAAAGAGTAAAAAAATCGTATTCGGCATGTTCCTGCGTGCCACGCTATACCTTTGCGTTTGGCGCGGCTTAGCTGCGTGCCACGAAGTGCATTAGCGTCTCCAGCAGCATTGTCATTTTGTTCTGCGCATCAGTCATGCGTGTCTCTAGTTCATACTGTGTGTCACGCAAGTTATTGCGGGTGACGCAATATTGTTTATTGTATTGCTTGTCTGTTTTAGCGTGTGTAGCTTTGGTTTGCCGCTGAGTTCTGAGATTAATTTGCATATTTCTTCTCCTAAGGTTAATGGAAAATAAAGGTTAATTCACTATTTATTGTTGGACTTTTTTTTATCCTTAAAAAAAAACTTCACCTTCATAGATTAAAAATCTCCGTCTTTTTTTAAAAAAAAAAATTCATCTCAAAAATAATCGCAATCCCCTACTCCCTATCTATTTCGAAAATTCTATCCCCATCCTTTACCAAACTATATCTCCCATATTTTAAAAAAAAATGATCTCGAATCTTTTTTGAAAAGTCATCCTCATCTTTTCTTCCAAAATTATTCTCCTATCTTTTTCAAAATTCCATCCCATCTTCGGTCTCCTATCTATTTCAAAAATTCTATCCCCACCTTTTTTCAAAAAAATCCAATTTTTTCCTATCACATATCTTTTTTCAAAAATTCATCTTTGATCTCTATCCTATCTCTCTATGTATATTATCCATCATTTGTGTACATCGTCTAGGATTCCTTTTAGAATTATGTCCATCTTGTGGTAAAAGTCTCATCCATTTAGGAATTCTAACTCTACTAGAAGTCCGTCTGACCCAAATATCTATATTCATCCAGTTTCACTCCATTTAGAGTTCTTAACCTCGTCTAACTCTATTCATGTCAGGAGTCTTAATTCGCTTGAGTCCCATCCATCTTAGGTGTCTAAACCCATTAGGATTATGTCCATCTTAGGAGTCTAAATCCATTAGAATTACATCCCTCTTAGGAGTCTAAATCCATTAGAATTCCGTCCGTTTTAGGAGCCTAGGTCCACTAGAGTTTTATTCACTTTAGGAGTTTAGGTTCACTAGAGTTTCATGCACATTAGGAGTCTAGCATCCTTGAAAGTCTGACGTCATTAGAAGTCTATCAAGTCTATGATTCTGAAATCGTTAGAATTTCATGTCAATTAGGACTGCATTCATACTAGAATTCATTTGCATTGCATAGTCCATCATTCATACACTTCATGCATAACTAGAGTTATTAGACATTTAGGAGTCTCACTGTATCGATACTCTCCATTTCATCTCATGCATTCCGCATTTAGTATTCCTGAACTACAAGCGATCTGATTCCCTCTTTTGGGATATGTAGGCAGCCTTTACAGGTTCGAACGCATATTCTCATGCATACATACATTAGGTCTAGGTGCATTCAAAAGAGTCATGCATACATGTGTTAGGACTAGGTGCAATCAAAAAAATAAAATAAAAAACATCATTCATTTAGGATATTCATAGTTGTTTCTGGAAGCTTAACTTTTGAACAAACATACATTCTTTCATTCCATTTTTCTCTCTCCATCATCATTCTATCTCTAAATCTACCTCGATGATCCACGCAAAATTTAAGAGACATTGAAATGGGCAGTCCATCGAACAACAAGCAACAAGTAGCTGAAATGGCTAGAGCTTTAGCTAGGCTGTCTAGCATGATAGAAGAAATAGCTATAAGGCTTGAGAAGATCGAGTCAGGTAATCTCCTAGATTCAACAAGAAACTGGAAAGTGTTGTTCATAAGGTAACCAATACAAATTCCTATTTTGAGCCTATTGATAACACCCAACTGAAAGGGAAACTTCCCGAAAATTTCTCTACAATTGACGTCCCTAGTTTGAGAATGAGTTGCTAAAAAATGCCGAAGATAATGACCTCAATGCTATAGAAGCAGACACCTCTCTGAGTTCAATTGCTTATTAAGACATTTGGACACTCGCTTAGGTCCAATCAGCACATAAAAAAGATACACCTCTTCTCTTTTCATTTAGAAAGAGACCTCATGAAGATCAAAGCAACGAAGATGTCTTGTCACGTGACGTAGGAGTCTAGACTTAGGATTTCATTTTCAGTTTTATCTCTCTCATTTCGCCCAGTCTAATATAGGATTTTCCATCGTATTGCATGTTCTCATAACTTTCAAGTAATAAATGAGTATTGATTTGTTTTCTAACCTTGTATTAATGAGCATCAATGGAAATCATGATTGTCGCCTTAAAAGAAAACGAATTTCTAATTCTCGTGACTATTATAATAAAGGCAATAAACATAATTGGCATAAAAGAGGCATCCCTTCCTTTCTCTAATCCTTATCATCCATTTCAACCTAAATACATAACACCCCTCTCCCATCAACCTACGTCATAGGAAGTACATTTGACAACAATTCAACGTAAAGGGCAAGTAAAAGAAAAAGTGCAACAACAACAAAAAAATCAAACCAAAAAAAAAAAGCAAAAATAAAATGATACAAAAAGTGCAAAATAAGAGAAAAGAAAAAAAGAAGTGTTGCAAATAAGCCCATCAATAGCTTTGTCAAAAGTACTTTCTTTTCAAAACCTTAAACCTTTGATTCTAAACCTTCAACTTCAAATCTTCTGTGATAAATTAAACCTTCTTAACAACACAATCACACTGCATTCCAATGAGCCATAAAATACAAACCCAAGCCCCCTAGGTCGAAAACCCAAAAGGGCGACTTAGGCAAAGTCAGGGCATCTTCTCATTCACGAGCCTGAACTACGAATGGTCTGATTCTGCTAAAGATACGTAGGAAACTTCACCCTGAGGTCCGACCGCTTTAAACCAAACCAAACCTACATTGTTATCCACCCTTGCCAAAGGCCTCTTACAATTCAATGCTTAATTCATTGCAAATGGCTCCAAAGCAAAATGCTCGGCCACCATGAAAAGCTAAGAGCTACGACTGGCCTGATTCCATCAAGGATACGTAGGCAACCTCTTTCGAGGCCCGGTCATTTTAATTCAAAACATATTTTAAAGGCTCGCCTAGGCCCATGAGAAAAGCGCGATCTCCCAAATCATGAATTTTAAATGCTCATCCCTACCCTTAGAACTAGACTAGGGTTCGAACCTGCATCATAGGCCTACCTTATTGCGGGAGTCAATTCATTACGACTCCACCTTTTTCCTATTCTGATCTCTTGCCGTTTTCTCAACTACATTATCGCTTCTAAGCCAACCTTAGCATACCTTTCAACACTCAGCGCTATGACCGCGCTTCATCTATTGAGTGTTCCTTTCTTTGGCTTTTTTTGTCTTCTTACCTTAGGAACCCTATATGGAATCTTTGGTCGAAACTTCCGCTAAGCGTGACGAGATATCTTCAAAATCAAGTAATCAAGTTGGATGCTTCATCAACTCCATCTTGCTGGGGACTTCATCACTGGTCCATCCAGAAAATCGTAGGCTCCAAGTCCCGATCTATTAAATGACTTCATTACGAGTCCATATATGACATCTTGGGTTTTAAACCCGCACAAATGTAACATTGCACCTATTCACGGGCTCACTTAGGCCCGTGACATGCAAATCTTGAAGCATGTACAACTAAAGCGCTACAAAAGCTCGTTCTATAACGTATTTCAAATCGAACATATAATCAATTGGCTGCATAGAAGATCATTAGGCTCAATGTGTACCCTGATCAGGATTTCATTACAAGTCCATACAAAAGGTTGTGGGCTCTAGACCCATACGAGATCCTAACTGTTTTATGGGCTCACTTAGGCCCGTAACAACTACAACACATATCGCATCAAACATAACTTACGTGGATCATCCTTGGGAGCTTCCCCTTTCTTCTCTTTCGAAAACAGTTTTCTAAAACGAAAATTTCAGCTTCTAATGGACCAATCAAATCATCAAATCATATCATCTGCATTAGTGTCATACCTCTGCATTAGTGTCATATCTCTACATTTGCATTACATATCTGCATCGTCCAAACATTGTGTCAAAGCAATGCATCCTTCGTCCTTAGCCATAGGATTCTAGCGTCAATCATCGAGTAACACATACACACACACACACGTATGCACACACAATAGCACCTTTAAGTCTAGAGTACTAGAGTTCACTCTTTATAGGTCAAGTCTTTTCCTATTCATACACTAGCACCCACATCACAGGAAACATGCATCGTGTGTCTGTATATCTATGTATTCTTTGTATTTACAGGTACCCAACATTGAACAACTCTATACAAATTATATTCTGCCAAGGTCTGCGGACCATTACAATTTAACATCAGAAGCCAAGTGCTATATACATGGTGCGTCCAGCACACCAACAACGATGTGCCACATGTAGCAGATTGCGTCCAGCGCAACATCCCACGCGAAGCGCAGGCCTGTGTGTCTGGCGCACAACCCTTTATAGCTCGCTTGAAGGCTTCTTAGCCAAGTGGAGCCCACATGCTCAACTCCTTATGAATTCAAATGTTCATTACGACATCGCACGCAGTAAACTGCGTCCAGCGCAACATCCCACGCCAAGCGCAGGCCTGTGCGTCTGGCGCACAGTCCTATACAACACGCTTGAGGGCTTCTTAGCCAAGTGGGGCCCACACTCTCAACTTCCAATGAATTCAAATATTCGTTACAATTCGACATTGCGCGCAACAAAACTAACGGATTTTTTTAAATCCGCAATAAAAATACAATTTTGCCATTCTTCCAACATGCTATACTGTACGCAAATCTTGCTCGAGAGACAACAAGTACTCCGAAGTATTAACAGCGGAAAACACACCGTTAGGTCCGGGAACCATCATCACAACACATTACCCAGGAGTGGGACCATTAATAGCTTTATCCCATCATCAGCCGGACCATTAATAGCTCTATCCCGTCGTGAGCTGGACCATTAATAGCTCTACAAATTATCTATCTCGTCATGAGACGGACCATTAATAACTCTATCCCGCCGTGAGCCGGACCAGTAATAGCATCACAAATTATCTTTCCCGTCATGAGCCGGACCATTAATAGCTCTATCCCGTCATGAGTTGGTCCATGAATAGCTCTATCCCGTCGTGAGCCGGACCATTAATAGTTTCACAAATTATTTTTCCCGCCATGAGCCGGACCATTAATAGCTCTATCCCGTCGTGAGCCGGAACATTAATAGCTCTAGAAATTATCTATCCCGTCATGAGCCGAACCATTAATAGCTCTATCCCGCCGTGAGCCGGACCATTAATAGCTTCACAAATTATATTTTCCGTCATGAGCCAGACCATTAATAGCTGTATCCCGTCATGAGCCGGACCATTAATAGCTCCATCCCGTCTTGAGCCGGACTCTTAATAGCTTCACAAATTATCTTTCCCGTCATGAGCCGGACCATTAATAGCTCTATCACATCGTGAGCCGGACCATTAATAGCTCTACAAATTATCTATCCCGCTGAGCGGACATTAGTAGCTCATCCGGTGACCGGATCATTAATAACTTCCAAATTATCTATCTCGTCTGGGGACCATTAATAGCTTATCGTGGCCGGACCATTTGTTATCCGTCGTGGCGGACATTATGCTTATTATCTTGTGGGGGCCATTAATAGTGTTGGATTTGTAAATTTTACGGACATTAATAACTTCCCGTAGCGGACGTTAAATTTTCGTTGAGGTTAATTTGTTGAGTGGTGAATAGTTTGTCGTGGGGCTTATAGATTATTTTTATTTTAGTTATTGTGGGACTTATAGTCTGAATTATCTTCCGTATGGGCGAACCATTAATGGTCGCGTGGCCGGACCATTAATAGCTTCACAAATTATATTTTCCGTCATGAGCCGGACCATTAATAGTTGTATCCCGTCATGGCGGACCATTAATAGCTCCATCCCGTCTTGGCGGACTCTTAATAGCTTCACAAATTATCTTTCCCGTCATGAGCCGGACCATTAATAGCTCTATCACATCGTGAGCCAGACCATTAATAGCTCTACAAATTATCTATCCCGTCATGAGCCAGACCATTAATAGCTCTATCCCGCCGTGAACCGGATCATTAATAACTTCACAAATTATCTATCTCGTCATGAGCCGGACCATTAATAGCTCTATCCCGTCATGAGCCGGACCATTAATAGCTCTATCCCGTCGTGAGCCGGACCATTAATAGCTTCACAAATTATCTATCCCGTCATGAGCCGGGCCATTAATAGCTCTATCCCATCGTGAGCTGCACCATTAATAGCTTCACAAATTATATTTCCTGTCATGAGCCGGACCATTAATAGCTTTATCCCGTCGTGAGCCGGACCACTAATAGCTTCACAAATTATTTATCCCGTCATGAGCCGGACCATTAATAGCTCTATCCCGTCATGAGCCGGACCATTAATAGCTCTATCCGTCGTGAGCCGGACCATTAATAGCTCTATCCCGTCATGAGCCGAACCATTAATAGCTCTATCCCGTCATGAGCCGGAACATTAATAGCTCTATCCCGTCGTGAGCCAGACCATAATAGCTCTACACATCATCAACACCCTGGAGCGGGACCATAATAGCTCTACACATTATCAACACCCTGGAGCGGGACCACAGTAGCTCTACACGTCATCAACACCCTGGAGCGGGACCATAATAGCTTTATCCCGACATGAGCCGGACTATAATAGCTCATGATTTCTCTTCACCTAAATCATTTTATTTTTGCAAATTTACATTTATTTTGCAAATTTGTTTCATATATGTTTGTTCCTGAACCTTTTGCTTTTTTGCAGGTACTGGCGTAAAAGAGTGATTTTGGATTGCAGAGCATCCACAGTCATTCTCCGTCCCGACACGTATACTTTGACCTTCGGTTTTACAAACCTCAGTCATAGTGGGGGCTTCTGTAGACACATAATCGTGTCTCCCCATTTAGTACCCTATGATGACCAATGCCCTGCTCCAATTGGTCCGGATCGAGGAAAGAATAAAGAACGAGTCTAATATAAAATGTTTTAAGCCCAAATTTATTTTCTAACTCTTTTTATTAACTCATTTCTGAAAAAACTTTTAAAAATAGTTTTTATGAAAGCCCAATTTATAAAAACCCCTTTTCTAGCCCAATTTAATTAATTGAATTAATTAATTAGTATTGATTAGTTTTATTAATAAAAATATCTTTTACTAAAATAATCTTTTCCCAAACTGTTTTTAAATATCTTTTATCTAACTATTTTCTAAAAATCTTTTAGAAACCTACCAACTATTTTCTAATATCCTTTAGAGACCTACTAATTTTCGGAAACCTATTGCAACCCAACCACCCTAAACCTACCTACACTATATAATACACTCATCTCACATTAATCTAACCTCACCGTTTCACTCTCACAAAAACTCATATTCCACGACCTTCATCTCTCACTCTCATAACTCACCTTCCACGGCACATAAATTCAACACCTAACAAACAAATTCCGTAACAGCACTCGACATCCACCACACTCAAGAAAATCCTTCGACACTCGTCACAAACAATACACAACAACAATTTACACGGCCAACACATAACTCTCAAAACTCCATCATCCCTCGCTACACCTATTACCTACAGCCATCAATCTTCATACCACGCCATACACCCAACAACGATTTATCGCACACCAATCTCATCATCAATCTACAAAGACCTTGCGCCACATCATCTTATTAATTACTCTAACCCACCTGATTCATCATCATCATACAAAACCAAACCGTAAACTTTTCTTTTCAAAACAAAAGTCGACGCCATATTACAAAACAAAACAAGACGCGAATCTTTTTCTAAGACTCGTTCAACATTCAATTTTCCAAGATCTGTACAAATCAACGACCCCGGACGGTGGTATAATTTCTGAGGGTCAACTAAATTAACTACCTTTATTTTATTTCTTTATTTATTTTTATTATTTTTTATTGAAGTTACTAACAGTTTATTCATGATGAAGATTGTTAACGCATTCCTGCGATTGTAAACATTGTATATTCTAACCTCTTATTTTTATATTTTCTGTATATAATATTCATGATATTATGATTGTCCTACATGTCTTTTTATCACCTACATGTTATTATTGCTAAACAAGACCTAAAGAACTGTTCTAATTAATTCAGATAATTTGGACAACTTGTTAGGAACCTTGTAATATGATTGCACAATAACTGGTCACTAAATAATTAGTCTTTTTATGTGTTTCGTGAACCAATCTAGATTAATTATTTTTAGGGTGTTTTAAAATATTATATGATTATTCTATTGCATAAAATCTGTTGTGAATCGGTATTTAGTAGAGGCCAGCAAGGGGAAATATTAGGGCTGTTCATAATAATCCGATCCGGCCGATCCGATCCGAAAAATCGGATATTCGATCCGTTTTATTGAGTTTCGGATATTTCGGATCGGATATCCGAAAAAATCGAATCGGATACGGATCACGTTTTTTGTGTTTTTGGATATCCGAAATATCCGATTTTTTTAAAAATTATATTTTTTTTTAAAAAAGAAAACCCTAAACACTAATGACTAAACACTAAACAACCTTACTGGCTTACTCAAAACATTCTAAACTAAAAAAAGAGTCCTACTCAAAAACAAAACCCTAAGTTCAGTTGGTTGAAAGGAGGCGCCATCTCTCAATTCTCATCTCTCTCCACACGAAGACAACCTGCTGCGGTGCTGCCAGACACCCAGATTCCGGCGTGGCAGCTCAACCTGCTGCGAGGCTGATGCCAGACGCCCAGTTTCCGGCGTGGCTGCTGCGAGGCTACTGCGATCCGACGATCTTCGAGACTTCGACGCTCCTCTTCTTTAGTTTTTTACTGCATTTTTCCATCTTCTTTTTCCTTTTTTCGTTTTTTTTTTATTTCTGCCATCTTCTCCTGTGTTTTCTTATTGTTTCTTTTTTTTTTTACTTCTATGTTGTATGTTCTTCGATTTCTTTGATTTGTTCGATTTTGTTGTTGTTTCGACTGCAACTTATATTTCGACTGAATGTTGTTGTTTTTCTTTTTTTTTTACTTCTCTGTGTTGTGGTTTCTGGCTTTTCTGGAATTACTTCTCTGTTTTGTCGAAAGTTAGAAAATTTCAGCAACTTCTCTTGGTTTGTGGTTTCTGTTTTTTACTTGTTCTTTGATTTTTTTTCGTTTTTTAAATTTCTGCAACTTCTTCTCAGTTTTGTGGTTTCAGTTTTTTAGTTGTTCTTTGTCTTAAGTTTTAACTGATTTTAATTGATTCACTTTTCCTCAATAATGTAGTACTTTTAGCGACAGCAATGATGAAATTGATACAAACATGGAGAATGTGTGCATATCTGATGATGAAGCTACAAGTGTGGAAGAAGTTGAGAGATGTGCGGCTCCACCAACTAAGAGGAAGAAGGGAAGCACTTCAGCCTCCTCAAACAAGCCTGAAAAACCTCCTGTTCATCCTAATGTAAGTGATACCACTTCTCAACGTGTTAGGAAGAAAAAATCTAAATGGTGGGTTCATTATGTTGATGATCCTGATGTGGCTATATGTAAACATTGTAAAGATCGTATTGGTTGTATAGGGACAAATGGGACTACTCCTTTAAAAAATCATGCTCAACGATGTAAAAACGCTCCTGCCAATATGGATATAAAACAACAATTGCTTGACTTTGAGCCCATAACAATAACTAAAGAAGATGGATCCACTGAAATTGTGATTGTTCCAACATTGTGGGAGTTTGATCAAGAAATCACTAGAAAAGCACTTGCTAGGATGATAATTTTGATGAATTGCCTTTCTCTTTTGTGGAGCGTGAGGGGTTTCGATATTTTGGTAAGGCAATCAATCATCATTTTATTGTGCCTTCACGTTCTACTATAACAAGCACTAGTGGAAAAAAGCCCATCTGATGCGGTCAAAATCGGGCTTATCGATCCGGTTTTGGTCCGCATCGGATGGGCTCGCAGCAGATCCAAAATATTTACTGATCCGGTCCAAAACCGGATCAGTAAATTATTTACTAATCCGGTTTTTAGTGAAACCAAATCAGTTAACTAGGTTAACTGATCCGGTTTTCACTAAAAATCGGATCAGATAACCCCCCCCCCAAAAAACCGAAAAAAAAAAAAAAATTTTTTTGCATTTTTTCATTATTAATCAATACAAAATCAATAATATATATAAAAACCCATTTTATTATGCATATTATGCCCAATTGAAGCATAAATAATTAAATACATAAAAATATTAACATACACAACTATGACATTATAATTTTATTCTTCAGTGGCTCCTATTAGATTTAACAATCATTCACTATCATAGGCTTCTTCAACTTGCAATACATGCACTTATAATCTTGCGGATGGAAAATCGATATGGGAGCTGATGTCGTAGCATCTGCAAGGACAAACAGAAGTTAAAACAGTCGGTCAATTTGACACACACATACCCCACTTTTGCAGCCGCAGACTATAGCATCAAACAATCTTGCAGATGATGGAGTATCACCAGCTGGGCTCAGGCTAAAGATAGACCTGACAAGCAATAAAAACTACTGAGCTGCATCCTCAATTTGTTACACGTAATATATGTCAAACCACTCAGCTTAATATCTTAACAGTTCAAAAAACCAATTGACGGAACACAGAATTAAGTCAACAAAGTCTAATTGTAAATTATAGGGGAAATTTATATATCTCACTTGCGCATTCCATTTTTGGGGCATGACCTTGCCTGACCTCTCCTACTGTTCCTTCCTCAATAACTACACCATTAGCACCAGACAGCTCTGAAACAAGTTGTGATCGGATCTTTCCTCCCTGAAGAAAAGGATAGCAACATAATACATCCAACAATATTCTTTTTTCTTCCCCAAGCATAATCAAACAAGAAGTTTATCTCCAGCAATCATGAGTGCAGTCACTATTTGATAAAAAAAAAAAGACATGGATGAGGTACCTTTACCATAAGCGCAAATCTGAGCATGACAGAGGATTGATGATGATTACAAACAATATCAAACGCTAATCTTTACACTCCATCCATCTAAAAAGTAAAAAGTATGCCCACTTACACATTTCACAAAGTTTTAGGGGGTTCATTGGGCTTGCATAAACAAAAATAACAGGAATATTCAACTTTAAAAGGGACACTTTAGATATACGTAGATACTCTAGCAACAATAAAGGTAAGGAAACAGTAATGCTTTAAGGGGATTAGGAAAATGGAAACAAGTCCATAGACTTTGAATAGAAAGAGGCCATTCATTTTGGACATCCAAAGATGGTATAGGGAAATCCTTATCAGACAGAGAGACCACGCACAATTTAACATGCATGAAAGAGTAGAAAGCTCACTTCGTTTTACTCCCAAATACAGAATACCCAGTACAAATTAATTTGCAATAATTCCAATCAGACTACTGCAAGCTAGGTACCGTGAGAAGATTCATACAACATTTCTCTTCCCCCAGAACGCTTCCATGCTGGCTGATCAGTCACCCACTTTAAAACTTCCTACAGCAAAGGATACATATACTTTATCAGAACATACAAATACTTTAACAGAACAATGAGCTTTAGAGAAAACCATCATCTCAAAGATAAAGATGAAAACACGACATTGACCAGGATAAAGAGCATCGACGTAGGCCCCACAGCAAACATGGAGATTTAAAAGAATTATTGGCAAACTTCTACTGTTTCAAATAACTAAAAGGATAATTTGGTGTTCGCTTTTGAACATTGAGGATTGTACAGTTAGTCATATGTTTCATCTACGAACATATCTGCAGTAGATTTGGTACCTGGAGTTTCATGTAATTGGAGCATAGAATTTATTAGCAGTTGGTGTAAAAAAATTCTAGCCAAATTTTTGCAGTGTTTGTTGTTAGTCATACCCATTCTGCTCTAATCACCAATGAATGATGTAAGACTGGATTGGATCTTTATACATTGTCCAATCCTCCCTTAACCTATTACTTAAGCACTAAGGACCAAAAGTTTTTGGATGCGGCAATAGATATAAATTTATTTTAGTAACTTCTTAAATCTCCGGGAAGCGAATTTGAGCATATTACTTACAAAAGTAAAAGCCTCGAGGGATGAAAAAGGATCCTGTATAAACATAACAAGATATTGGAATTGTGTATAGCAAATCTGATGCAAGTGGACACCGCTGTGAGCAAAAAGTATGCATGATAGAGTGTAGAAACGCTCTTAACAGATCAGACTAAGTATAGACTTCCGACCAGAAATCTGAAACTAAAGCAACTCTTCTACGAGAGTGATAATTTTAAGCTTCAACATCTAATATACCCCTGGGTTAATCAGCTCAAATTTGTAGAAATGGAGGAGGTTATTTGGAAATCTGATATGATACTGAAGGACCCAACATAACTTCTTTAGTCCAACAATGTTCCCACACCTCAAAATATGAACCTCCTAAACACTAACTAGTTAACTATTCTCAATTAGTTGTTGTCCGAGACAAGCTTTAGTTGTATTCACCAAAATTGAAGCCACAAACAGACAACATATGAAGATATGCAAGAAGGTTTCCCAACAAAAAAACAATTAACAGTGAAATAATTGTAAACAAAGTATTTGTGCATATCACAAACCAGACACCAATAAAAGGTTTAACACGAATAAGAATAACTATGCCCAAGAACAAACTAAAATGAATACCAGAGAAGCAATCACACCCTGTAAAGTGCCTTGCACTGCTGTTTCTCCAACAAGAAGAAGCTGATGATGGTGAAGAATGGTATATATTTTATATCCACCTCGTCTTGCTTGTGAACCCGTATCACATTTTTTAACAGCCTCTCTGACTCCGGAGCTATGAGATCAGCCCAAAGCCAATAATCAATACAATG
Organism: Beta lomatogona; assembly: GCA_947646795.1. NCBI lineage: Eukaryota > Viridiplantae > Streptophyta > Magnoliopsida > Caryophyllales > Amaranthaceae > Beta > Beta lomatogona. The sequence continues at coordinate 2,115,940 of CANSNZ010000223.1, forward strand.
CTGCAAAAGAATGAGTAAAACAGTTAAATCTCAATTGTCATCTTAAAACAGATTATTTGCAATACGCGAAACTCATAATTTCTCTTAACTTTCAACTTTCAAGCTAGTGTTTCAACAATTTTCAAAGTAAGCAACGAACTCTACAAATTAAACCTTCGAACTACAACACAGAAATAATAACAATGCAAATTAAGAGTAGTAAAAATGAGGTTGCAGTAACAAGATATAGAAATCACAGAGTTGCAGTAACAAGATATAGAAATCACAAACAAGAAATGATCTCCATCTTTATACAGGATTATTGGAGATAAAATGAGGCAGTATATTTTCCAACATGTAAAATAGATAATGTTAAATAACAATAAACTTTAGGGTATTTCACCAGCTATTAGAGACAGCCTATTTTCCATTAACAGAGTTCCCCGTTGTCGTGTACAATAAAGAAGGCAATTGTCCCATACTAAAGCTCACACTGCACCATTGAGAAAAGAAGAAAGAAACAGAGAACACAGCTAAAAGAATCAGATAATCAAGTCCTGTTACATTGTATATTACTCAATAAGTCACCACCAGTGTACGACAACCGTCAGCCTACAGGCATCAGATTAAAATAGCAAAAGTAGAAAGTGACCTTTATCAGCACTCTCATTCTGTCTAGCAAAATTATTGATTTGACAATGTGCTTCAGAGTCACTGAATACCACCAACATGTAACCCACCTGATGTTCTCCTTTTCACTTCTTCAACCCCCTACCCCTCTCTCCCCTCCTTGCCCCCCCATCCCTCCAGGCTCCAGCTAACATTGAAGCAAACAAAAAGAAAACCATCTCTAGTAAGCAGTATCGGGAAATTGATTACCATGTAGCCACTTAAGATTTGATGATGAATCGGAAGTTACGATGGTAAATGTGTAGATAATTTCTCCTGCAAGATACATTAAAAAAAATGATATTAGAGACTATAGGGGGCAAGGACACCCAGATCTGTTCAATACATATTGCAAAGTAAAATAAAGATAAACATGTAGAATAGTTCAAGAATAACATGAACCCATATCTTTCCTTCGAACCCATATCTTTCCTTCTTTGAACAGGTAAAGAGTAACAACTCGCACTTATAAATCAACATGGAGAATTGGAGAGTAATGAATTGAGTGGTGACTGATAAATCACATGCACATTCCAGGTATTTGAATCAAAGTATGACAAAGACCGAGTAATCTAAACCCACATAGAACTCTGGATAAAGTAAACTTTACACATTGAACGGAACTCCACAATTTGTAAAGAAAGTAGAATATGAACTGACCTTCATAATTTTTCTAGGAATCATAGAGGGCAGCAAACACTAGAGGACTATCATCCTTAAAATGAATGTAATATGTCTGCTTCTTAGTACCTTTCTTCCTCGTTGACGACATACCTGATGCAGTCACCATTGATGACGAAACGGAAAAGAAATCCAAGTTGAAACAAAATTCACATAAGCATCATCAATAACCGCAAAAGATTTGCCACTACAAGTAAAGGCCATTTGGCTCATTTCATAACACACCTCAAACACAATTCACCCTAATTTACATTCAATTCCGACCAAACTCCAATTAAACAACACAAGTACACAACACAACCACCAAAATTCACATAGATAGCAACAATCTCTTATGTAACATTTAAGAAAACTCCACTCCAAAAAAGGAGCAGAAAAACAAAATCGTTAAATTTTTCTAAGCAACATGTTTCATAACATCATTATTTCAGATCCAATAGAAAGAGTTCCACTCTGTTGATCAAACATCAATACAATTTTTCCAATTCTTGTTCCAATTTATGATAACAATCGACAAAAAAAAAACATATATTATGAATCAGCACCTTCAAGAATCAGTCGATTTAATGATGAAGTTTTGACGATTGATAGGGTTCATCACCACTGGAGATCCAGCAGTTCGCAGCCATGCCTGGAATTTCTTGTCCGTTTCTTCAAACTATTCTTTGTTTGATACAGTTGATGGCGTTGTTCCTAGAAATAATCGAAAATCGATTTTGTTTTCAAATTTTCTCATATTTCGCTAGATCGAGAAAAATTGAAGATAAAAACAGGAGAAAAATTGCGATTTATGTTAAATTTCAGTTGAATTTACCTCCGAAAATCTTCTGGTCAGACATTATGTAACCGCAAGCATAAGCAATGACAAAGGATCCAACAAGAGATCCGACGATGTATTTACCCGCCATAGCTGAACTTAAAAGTTGTAAAAATGGTGAGGTGGTCGGCGCTGTCGATGAGAGGGAAGGAGGGAGGGTGAGAGAGGGAAGGAGTGAGGGTGAGAGAGGGAAAAAATGGATTAGGTTTCGCGGGACATGAAAGGAGATAGCTGGGCTGATAAAACGCGATATGAGAGGGAAGTGGGCTTGGGTTGGGTGAAGGAGGGAAACGCGGGTTTTTCCTTTAGAAAAATTAATGGAAAATCTGATCCGGTCTTGTGAACCGGATCAGATTTTAGAAAACCGGAGCAGTTTCTAAAATCTGATCCGGTTCACTAAAGGACCGGATCAAATTTTCCGCCTAGATTTCCCTCTCATTTTTTTAATGATTTTCGGATGCGGTTTTGTAAAAACCGAATCTGTTAGTAAGTGACAGATAAGGTTTTTTCCACTAGTGAAGAGATTGTTATAAGTTATTCATTGATGAAAGAATGAAATTAAAAGATTTTTTTAAAGGTCTTTCTTCTAGGGTTTGTCTTACCACTGATACATGGACCTCTGGGCCAAATTTGAGTTATATGTGTCTCACCGCTCATTTTATTGATGAAAATTGGAAGTTACATAAAAGGATCATTAATTTTTGTCCTGTTGTTGGTCATAGTGGGGAAATCATTGGTAGGGCGGTTGAAAAATGTTTGAATGAATGGGAAATCAAGAGAATATTGATTGTGACTGTGGATAATGCTAGCTCAAATGATTTAGCTATCCAATATTTGAAAAGAAGAATGAATCATCACCAAACTAGTGTGTTAAATGGTGATTATTTACATATGAGATGTGTGGCTCACATACTTAATTTGGTTGTGAGAGATGGATTGAAAGAACTTGATAGTTCCACTGTGAAAGTTCGTGGTAGTGTGAGATATGTTAGGTCTTCTCCGGCTAGACTTAAGAAATTTAAGGCTTGTGCACATGAAGAGAGTTTGGAAACTAAGAGTCTTGTGTGTTTGGATGTTGATACTCGATGGAATTCAACTTATTTGATGCTTAAATCTGCAATGAAATTTAAAAAAGCTTTTACTAACTTGCATTCTCGAGATAATACATGTGTTAGAGAGCTTAGAAAACTTGGTGGCAAGCCGGATGAGAATGATTGGAAGAAAGTTGATTCCCTTTTGCCTTTTTTGCAAATTTTTTATGATGCTACACTGAGGTTGTCTGGATCTCGCTATGTGACGGCAAATTCTTATGTGCATGATGCTTTTGGTGTTGGAACTATGCTTTCACAATATTGTCTAGATGAAGATGAAGGCATAAAAAACATGGCCCAACAAATGAAAGTGAAACATGACAATATTGGGGGAATGTTAATAATCTCAATATTTTGATGTTTGTTGCATTAGTCCTTGATCCAAGGCACAAGTTGGGTTATGTTGATTGGGTTGTTGAATCTTCTTATGGGAGTGAACAAGGTAGCCTTTTATCACTAAAAATAAGGGTTACTTTGCGTGATTTGTTTGATTCTTATGCATCTTCCATACCTTCATCAAAGAGCAAAGGGAAAGAAAAAAGTTCATCTTCTTCTACTCCAAACTTGAATAATGGTGGGAATGGACAAAAGAAGAGAGTGATGGATTTTGAGGAATTCATGACACTTAAGTATCAAAGAGAAAAGGGTGGTATGGAAACTAGTGAGAGGAAGAATGAGTTGGAGAAATAGTTGAGTGATGATTGTGAGTTGAATGATTCCAACTTTGATATATTACAATGGTGGAGGGATAGGAATAAGACATATCCCATCCTTCAACTCATGGCTAGAGATGTACTTGTTATTCCCGTTTCTACCGTTGCTTCGGAGAGTGCTTTTAGCACCGGAGGACGTGTACTTGATTCATTTCGTACCTCATTGACTCCAATAATGGAGGAGGCAACTATATGTGCTCAAGATTGGCTTCGAACTTCTCATGAGCCTCTTATAATAGAGGAAAGTTTGCTTGAGTTGGAGAACATGGAGGATGGTAAGTTTAATCACAATTATTGTACTTTAATTTTTTTTTGTTAATTAATACTAATACTATAATTTTCTTTGTTGTAATATTTGTTTTGTAGGTATGAAAGATTTGACTATGGAGCAACCAACCATTGATATTGATGAGTCATTGGATACTTTTGAACGATCTACATGTTTATTAGACTTATGAGCTTTTTTATAGTGGTGAAACTCTATGGGACTTTTAAATTTGTTAAACTTTATTTGTAATTTGTGTTAGTGTGTTAACTTGGATGTTGGAACTTAGATGTTGAAACTCTACTAGAAGTTGGATGTTGAAACTCTATTAGAACTTGGATGAATTAATTATGCATGTATGGATTAACATGGAGAAGCCGAATATGCAATGATGCATAGATTGCAAAATGCATAGTTGCATACTACATTTAATTACTACTTTGTCTACATAGAAGTTGCCATGGCTTGGTGGCTAGTATAGTAATAGTAATATGGGACTTTTGTAACATTAGTGTTGGCCCAAAATTGCCAAAAAAAAAAAGCAGCAATGAAAAACTTTAAATATAGGAAAAAAATCAACTCTTAAAAATTTCGGATATTCGTTATCCGATCCGAAAATTTCCGATATCCGATTTTTTTCGGATCGGATTCGTATCGCTATTTTGCCAATCCGAAATTTTCAGATATTCGAAATTTCGGATCAGATCGGATATCCGAAATGAACAGCCCTAGGCAATATAGTTCCTGACTATATTATACCCTCACCCCCGAACTCACTTTTTGGTTCCTGACCATCTATGGAGTCAAGACGGGGAAATCTAGATTGGATAAGTCCCTAAGATGTCCCTTCCGTTTCAATCTAATTTGGTTTATGATTCTTCCTCTAAAGAATTGTTGGCGACTTCAAAACGTATTTTTAATAAAACCTTAACAATGGGGTAGTCAAATAAACGCGCTCACACCGCGTGTAGGCATTAAAGGAATTCAAAATCCACGCCTACACAAGTACTTCTCAAACCTTTCAGATTTCAGTTTGTCAGGCGCCATGCCATGTATTCTCCTGTATGAATACGTCTGTTCCACCTCTTAGGATTAGACTAATGTGAAGTACTCGGGTTCTTCTCAACCTTTTTTCGAGTTCAGTTTGCTAAGCGTCAGGCCATGTATTTTCCTATTTGAATACGTCTGTTCCACCTCTTAGGATTAGACTAATTTGAAGTACCCGAAATGTACACACTAACAATGTTAGTCAACGATTGATGAATTTTTCTTTATACGTGTTTTCAGCAGGAAATGGAAGAATTTTCCTTTTATGGAAAATGATTATCCCTTTTGATTTTATCTTTTTGACACGGTTTTTTTTTAGTCACTTTTTTTTCGACTAGACTTTTCGTGTTATGACCCACGTTTTAATTACATTCTAATTCCTAAACATGACACATCCTGAACTCGTGATTACGACTCTTTTTATTTTTCATTTTTCAATTTTTTTTTTTGGGATCATATTTTCAAAGCAGAATTTTTTTTAGAAATCAATTTTGTTTTTCTGAAAAAACAATTTGAATTAATTGAGTTTTTTTTTTCCTTTTTTTTTGAAAATGGGTGAGCACATTTTTATTACATGACACTTGTGATAAATAAACAAGAATACTCTTAATATTTCAGTAATCATTTCGGCAGCAATTCAGCTACAGTTAATGATTACTGAAATATTAACCGACTGAAAACGGACAGAGGAATTTTTGAAATTTTTTCACATTATTCAATAACTGAAATAAATAAAGGACATTTGTGCATTGATCCTTGTGTCCTAAAATTCAACTCAAAGGTGATTTATTTAGGGAGAGATTATGTTAAAGTAACCTCGAGTCAGTTCCATTGTGTCCATTGAGGGTGGACGCTCCTGATAGAGCCGGTCGCAATAGCTTGCAAATGCAGGTTTTACGCCCTTAATTCATTAATCTGTCATTCTAAAATTTTGACTCTTGCCAATAGACAGATGTATCAGACCTAAAAAGAAAATGGTTAAAAACAGTGCACGTGTATGGATCGATAATCTACCAAGCACACGTAATTTTCACATAAGCATGCTATATACAAAAATAAAATTGTGAATAGCCATGATTAACTTTTTATTATATATACATATGGAAAATAATGCATTGTTCAGGTTTAAACCTCATATATTTCAAGTGGAATTAAATTCCCCAGTGAACTCGCCATCCTGTGGTATCCGATTTTTTACTGTCTTAATTAACGGTCCGAATCCCACGAAAGTCTCTCATTGGACTATGAGTTTTAGAAAACTTGGAAGTCGCCACCCTATTAATATATGAATAGGGACAGATTTATTTAATAAATCATTTTAAAATCAATTTTAAGAAATATCATTTAAAACGATGATGACTTCATATGGATAAGGCTTTTTGAAAATTGGCCTTTCATACCATGAGATAGGGTTCGGGGTTTAGGTTAAGAGGTACGAACATCTGGAACTCGTCTCCTCTTCCGTTCTACAGAATCGGCTCTTACTAAATGTGTTATTTTCCATTTTGAGGTAATCATGGCTATTAAAAAGAAAGAAAAATCACATAATTTGCACATATACACGTCAACCATTTTTATTTAGGACCAATATATCATTTGTACATGGTAGGTTTGAGCACTGAAGTTGCACTACGTACCAATCATTGCGGGCTTCGAATCCACTCATGGATCAAAACAGTCGTAGTTCGAGCATATGTCTCACCCTAAATGACCAATTCCATTGGGGAAGAAAAGGAAACAGAGATTATGAATAACTCTCCTTTAGAATTAAACAAATCTATTAGGAATAAGGTAATCACTCTAATTAGTGATTGAAATAGGGTTATGATAATCACTTTAATTAGTGACTAAATATGAAGGAGGATCAAGATAATCGCCTTAATTAGCGATTAAAAATGGAGGTTAAGATAATCACCCTAATTAGTGATCAAATATGAAAGAGGATCAAGATAATCACCTTAATTAGTGATTAAAATGGAGGTTAAGATAATCACCCTAATTAGTGACTAAACATAAGAGGAAAGATAATCACCTTGATTAGTGATTAACAATGAATGTTAGGAAGTAATCACCCTACTTGATGATTATTCAAGGTTTAAGATAATCACTCTAATTAGTGATTAAATGAGTAAAATAATCGTCCTAATTAACGATTATTAGGTTTAAGATAATCATTCAGATTAGTGATTAAATATGAAAGGTTAAATTAATCACCTTAATTAGCGATTAAAAGGAAGGTTAGGATAATCACCTTAATTGGTGATTAAACATGATGAAAGGTTAAGCTAATCATCCTAATTAGTGATTAACCAAGGTTTAAGATAATCACTCTAATTAGTGATTAAATGAGAAAAATAATCGTCCTAATTAACGATCATTAAGGTTTAAGATAATCACTCTAATTAGTGATTAAATATGATGAAAGGTTAAGCTAATCACCCTAATTAGTGATTAACCAAGGTTTAAATGAAGAGTTTGAGTGAATTGCCTTAATTAGCGATTAATCAAGGATTGAAATAACCACCTTAATTAATGATCAAGTTTATGATTTTCAAGAGGTCTTAGAAGGTTTGCTTCCTAATTGAAGGCTTTTGAGAAATTATCTTAATTGAAGATTATTAAATCATTTGGAGAGAAATGATCAATTTGAGATCGAATTTGGAGATTTGTGTTTGGCTAATTGGAATTTGGCCATTTAAAGATAGACACATGAAACGGCCTAAAATCAATTTGGAGATCGCTTTAGTCTTCTTGCTCCAATGCTGCTCCAGTACCAAATATGAAACATCTTTACTTAGTCTTCAAAATTCAAACTTGATTTCTTCCTTGACTTAGTATTCTCTTTGTTCCTGTCATTGATACCTTTAAATTCACTCACTTAAACAACTTGTTAGTCCAATACTTAGTTTGCATCTTTGTTCCTTTGTCATCATCAAAACTAGGGTTCAACAATTTCCCCCTTTTTGATGATGACAACAAAGGTACAAACTAAGGAAAACAACAAATAACATAAGAGAATGAAAAAGATAAAATAATAATTTATATAATTTAATTAAGGCAGATTAAGGATTTTAAATTTTTCATTTTTGCATTTTCAATTTTCATTTTTTTCAACTTTTAGTTTGTTCCGTATCTTTTCCTCCTTTGTCATCGTCAAAAAGATCAAACTCTTGGTGATTTCGTGAAGACTGAAATGTACAATACCTTGAGACCATTAACAAGCACCAAAAAATGGTTAAGTTAGGATTTTCAAAGGGTAGACTAGCTCAAACATCAATCACATAATACTAGACATTCCAAGTAAGAAATTATGCACATATATCACAAACGAAGACAAATATAGCAAAAGTCATCTATTTATAGCACTTGTTCCCTTAAAGTACAAAATGAGAGATAGTAGAAAAGAAAAGAAACAAAAGCTAAGAAGTCTTGTTCCTTGAAGAGAAACAAGAACTAGACATTAGGATGGGAAGGGGAATAGTGTTCCTCAACTACTTCTTCCTCAACCACTTCTTCCAACTTCTTCATCACCTCTCCATGTTGCCCATCAAGTTGCTGCTTCAAACTGTTAATTGCTTGGGCCATCATCTCCATGTTCTTTTGTTGTTCAATCACGGTATCACTAAGGACTTTCATTAAACCCATCATTTTATCAGTTTTAGCATCTAAAGTCTAGTGAAGGTGATTGTAGAACTTAATCATATGTTGAGCAAGGAGACATACTTCGTTAACCCAACCAAACTCATCTAAAGGAACTTGTTCCTTTAATTTCCCTTAAAACCAGAGGCTACAGATGGGTCGGGTGGAGGAACGGGGGTGTTTTCTTGTGAAGGACCAGCTGTTCCTGGAAGAAAAACAGATGGTGAGGTGGTAGTGTAAATGGAAGGAAGAAAAGGTGGTTGTGGTGGAAGGTCAGTAGAGGTAGAGGAGAAAGGGTTTGGTTCATTCATCTCAACCTTCAACTGTTCAAAGCTGGAAGGAACCGACAAGGATGAAGGAGAGATGGAAGAGATGTTGGTGAGGGTTACTGGTATTTTTTGTGAGGGTGGAGGAGTTGGTTCCTTAGGTGAGTTGTGATTATGTTCCTCTGCATCAGATAGGACTAAAGGAGAGTCCTTATTTGAAGGAACAGGGACAGTTTGAGCAATTTTCAATCTAGTGCTTTGTCTAATTCTTTTAGGAACATGAGGGGAAGGCTTTTTAGCAACAGTCTTGCGCCCCTTGGGTTTCTGTTCCTTTGGTTCCGTGGGGGCAGGAACTTGTTTCTCCAGTATGACTTTCACTGGTTCCTCTTCCACTGCCCTGGGCAGTTTTCTCTTGTGAGAGGAACTAGGAGCAATCCTCCCTTGAGTTAACACTCCCTCTTGCACAGAGAGATCCAAACCATACAAAGTCTTTTCATTGAGAATATTTCCTTGTTTTATTCCCAAGGTAGGCCAACCAGTAGTCTTCACTTTAAAGTGAGAAAGAAGAGAAGTGATCAGTGCACCATAGCCAACAACACAATGATTTTCAATACAATGCGTGAGATGTTGGATAAAGAGAGAAGGAAAGTTTATTTGAATGTGGTGGTCATGGCAAAACATGTAACACATATCTAAGAGACCCACCTCATTCCTCTTCTCAGTTCGAGGAATGAGTGCTCTCCAACCAAGATTAAACAGAATTTTGTGAACGGGAGAAAGAAGATTGTGATTTATTTTATTTTGGCCAGCAGTTCCCCCAAAAGATTCAACAATCTCGTCTTGGGAGAAATTGGGAAAGGCGACAGTTCATTTCCTCTTAAAATACAAATCAGTTCCTTTGCAAGGAACTTCCCATATTTTTGTTAAAGTTTCTTGGGAAAATTTTATTTTCTTCCCCCTAACTTCAGTAGTACATACTCCATCAGTGTTGATGAAATTTGCACAAAATTCATCCATAGCTAAAGGAACTAAGGCATTGTTAAATGCGGTTTCAAACAGGTATTCCATATCCTGTTCCTTTAGTATATCGGTTAATTCATTGAATCTTACTTTCTTGGCCCACTTCAAATCAACACAAAATCCTAAGACATACCTTGATTCACTTCTTTCCACTCGTTTCTTGGAGGAAGAAGCAACAGTTCCTTTGGAAGGAACAGGTGTAGCTTCTTCTTCCCCCTTAACTTGTTCCGGGGATTCTTCTTCATCATCTTCCCCAATTAGTTTCTTCTTCTCACACTTCTCCTAGGTGACTCCAATTTTTGCTCTTCTACCACCATTGTTGTTTCTTGAGATTTTTCGATTTCTAGGGTTTTTGATGGAGAAGAGGGGTTTTCCATTTGAGAGGTTTTGGGAGTTTTTGTTTTTGGAAAAGGTGAATTGAGTGAGGTTTTTGCCATTTGGAGAAAAGTATTCGTGGTTTTATGGCGTGCGAAGTGGTGTGAAGGAGATGAATAATGGTGAAGGTGAAGCGATTAAGGAACACGGTTTGGGATGGAAGAAAAAAGAAGAAGATGCATGTAACATTAAATGAAGAGTTACACGCGTGAAAATTAAAAGGATAAAAACAAAAATAAAAGATAAAAATAAAAGAAAAGAAAAGATAAAAAGAGAATCATGACTTGATAAAATCTGATTCCTATATTTTTGGGATTTTCGAATTTTTTGATTTTTATGGACTTTTTAATTTTTTGGAAAGAAAATAAACTCTAAGGAACTTGTGCTATAGGAACAACTTATGCTAAATATCAACATTCTTCATATTATGCATGTTTTTTTATTTTAGGAACAATAAGGGGAGTATTATGTGACATTTGTGAGTTGTTTTATTCCTTTGAATCCATGTTCATGTTTTTAATATCTTAATTTGCAATGGTCTTAGGCAATCAATCACAGTCACTTAATGTCACATAGAGTAAGACAAATCAATTCAGACATGGGGTATTGAAATAGGAACAATTATTTAAGTTTTATTAAACCTAACTCAAGCCTTAATTTTGCATATCTATCTCTTTGTAGAGGCTTAGTTAGTATATCAGCAATCTGATTTTCAGTTTGACAAAACTCAAGTTTAATCAAACCTTTTTCCACATTTTCTTTCAGAAAGTGATGTATGATATGTATATGCTCAACTCTGGAATGATGCACTGGATCTTTTGAAATACTAATGGCACTAGTATTATCACAATAAATAGTAACACAATTAAATATTATTCCATAGTTACAAAGTTGTTGTTTTATCCAAAGCATTTGAGAGCAACATGCAGCAGCAGCTACATATTCTGCTTCAGCAGTGGATAAAGCAACTGTGTTTTGTTTCTTGGTGCTCTAAGAAACTAAACTATGACTAAGAAATTGAACCATACCTGAGGTGCTTTTCCTATTTACAAGATCCCCAGCATAATCAGCATCAACATATCCTCTCAACTTAAATGTATCACTCCTTGGATAGAAAAGTCCAAGATCATCTGTCCCTTTAAGATATCTAAGAATTCTCTTCACGGCAATTAGATGAGATTCCTTGGGATTAGCTTCAAATCTAGCACACAAACCAACACTAAAAGCTATGTCTGGACGACTAGCAGTCAGATACAAAAGTGAACCAATCATGCCTCTATATTTCGTTTGATCAACACTTGATCTAGTTGAAGTTCCCATAGGAGTGTGATTTATCTTTGAGTTTTCAAGGCCATATTTCTTTAGCAGTTCCTTTATGTATTTTTGTTGGTGAATAATTATTCCTTTTTCAGTTTGCTTAATCTGTAACCCAAGAAAGAAATTTAACTCACCCATCCTTGTCTTTGAGCGGCCAACATTGGCCGAGGCTTTTGAAATTGTTTAAGACGATCTTAGATTTATGGACGAACCATGTTTTGGCCGGCTTCCTTAAGGGAGCAACACTCGTCTTGAAGTAGCAAACCCTTACTAGGGTCTTTACTAGTTAGTTGACCGTGTATCTGAAAGTAAGTTCCTTTACTAAGGGTTGCTTACTTCAGGTCAGCTTTCTCTTAGAGACCTTGACGTTTCTCTTACTAGAGATTTTTGTCAATTTGTTGACCATTTATGTGATTTAACCTTTAGGTTTATTACACTTTGGCCGGTGTCTTTGAGGGAGTGATGTTCGTCAGAGAAGTGAGCATTTTGGACGTTTTATTGTTCTTTGTAATTTTGTCCAAGTTACTGTCACTTTTAGACTACTAGACTAACTGGTAAAATGCCCCACAGTGAATAACTTGGTAAAAAATAAACAAAGATAAGAGGGAAGTAGAAATTGTATTATATGAATTTTGCTTGACTAAATGTCAAGATACATGTATACAATTCTTTTTCTCTTGCTTGTGCCATGGCACTTGGCCTCTTTTGAGGGAAGTCAAAGGTCGTCCAAAGGCCAGGACGAACTAAGCAATAAAAGCCCTAGTAAGGGTTCGCTACTTTAAGACGAGGGTTGCCTCCTCAATGAAGCCGGCTAAAGCATGGCTTGTCCATAAACCGCAATATATAGATCGTCCACAAGAAACTAATCCCGTCCTAAACAAAAGAGTTTAGGTTTGCTCGGCCAACATTGGCCGCTTTCCTTCTTGGGGCAAGGCTCGTCGTGAATACAAGGATGCGCTAAGTCCAAGAAGGGGGGATACCCTTAGAACTTTTAGGAAGAGCAAAGTCTGAAGGAAGAGTAACTATTATACTTTGCTACATTTTGGAAAGTTTGACGATCGTCCAAAGATCGTCCAAAATTCAGGACGAGTCTCAGTTTATACTTGGCTACATTTTGGAAAGTTTGACGATCGTCCAAAGACAAGGATGATACTCACCCTTTCCTTCACAAAGCTTAAAGTCCGCTCAAAGGTTAGGACGAGTCTCACCTGTACTTGCGCTAATTTGCGGAATGTTTGAAGGTCATCTATAGACTAGGACAAGAGGCATCTATTATTTCATTAAGTGGCAAAGACGTCCAAGAAGGGATGGACGAGTCTCAGTTATACTTGATGAAAATTTAAGTGCAATAAAAGTAAGGACAAGCATTGGCAAAAGGTCATTTCATTATATACTTGTCAAAACAACTTACAACTTAGTATAAAACCAAAAGAGGAGATAAAGCTACGACGGCAAACAAGCCAAGAAACTTAGAAAAATAAACCTAAAACTAGGTATCTCATTCAGCAGAAGTTTCTTGGTCGTCGTCAGGGGTTTCTTCCTCGTCCGCATCCTCTTCATCCGAGTCTAGGAATTCAAGTGGCTCTTCAGGAGACACCATGGCACGGTGAACGCTCTCTTGAAATTCCAGACGCCGAACAAAGCTAGGGACCTCACTAGGCTCGGCCAGCATCTCAAAAGCCTTGACGGCCCACTCTTTGGACATCTCAATGACTTGATTCAAGCCTTCTATAGCGTCATCAAAGGCCTGGGCCGCTTCCTTTTGCAGACGGGCATTCTTCGCCCTTAGGAGGATATTTTCCCTCCTCAGTTGGACAGCGGCCAATAGAGCAGTATCTCTTTCGCCCTTCAACTCGGCTGAGACGGTGTCCAAGGCCAATTTCAATTGGTCTTGGTCCTTGTACAGCTTGTTGATAGCAACAAGGTAGTTCTTGTTGCTGGACTCCAGTTCTGCTGATCTCTTCTCCTAGGCCTCCCTTGATTGGCGGTGGAGAGTGTTAGCCATTTCGATGTCGTGCATGGCCTTGTCGCCAGCCGTCGTAGCCTGGTGAACGAGTTGCTTATTTTCTTTCCTAAGCTCCCTCGCCCACTCCTCAGTCAAAATACTGCGAGCCAGAAGCTGGAAATACGAAGATGAAATAAGGCATTAGACGAGTTATAAGGTATAAAAAATTGTACAAGTATAAAACAACAGCGGCAACAAACTATACCTCAGCAGCAAGTTGTGACATGTAGCCCACATGCCCAGCTGATTCTCCCCTCAACCCCTTTATATAGGATTCAGGGTAGCATTTGAACAGCTCCTGCTTGAGCCGATCTCGCTCAGCTTTTGACATCTTGGCAAAAGCAACAGAAGACTCCTCGTCAAAGTCTATTGTGGGAGCAGTCGTGGGTGAAGTTGGTCCTTTGCCCTTATCTGAAAGAGGGGGGAGTCAGTTCTCTTGATAGGAATGACTATGGCTTGTCTGTTGGACGGACTCATGGGCCGTCCGTCGACCCGCACCGTCCTAACTCTATTTGGATAATATGACTCACCCGAAGATAAGGATGTCGTCCTAATGGATAACGGCATCTGTGAGACCAGCTTCGCCACCGAGCCGCTGAAGCCCGGGAAGTTGTCAGTAGCCGTCTCCGGCTCCGGAATAACCAGTGCCAAAGCCGATTCTAGTCTGACTTTAGTTGGATCAGCAGGCAATACATCCAACTGACCAGCAGGAACATAACTCTTCTCCCCCATGGCTGGGGAATCAGCGGACGGCTCTTCCTTCAGAATCTTGTCCTTTAGAGGTTGCATTGCTTTCTCTCTAACTCCCTTGCCAAACGGAGTAGTCTTCTCCGTTTTCCTCTTTGTAAAGCCCTTAGGCTTTTTGGCTAGAGGCTGATCCTCAGCCGCTGTAGGTCTCTTCTTGGACGAAGAAGACTTCCAGGCGGGGGCTTGTTGGTTGGGGCATTTTTCAGCAAAAATAAATAAGTTATTAACCTGATCGCCCAAAGAACTAAACTTTAATTGAATTATTGAGCTCCGGACGAGAATTGACCGACGAATGAGGTCGTCCAAGCATGAAGCCGGCCAAAATTACTTAAGTAACCTCGTCTAAACTATTTTTCAAGTTCTAAGACGAGAGTGGTGCAAAGCAGGAGGCCGTCCAAAATTAGACAGACTAGAAAAATCCTCATCCAAGAAAATCAAAACTACTCAAACGGGGAAGACCCGGAGAAGGTAGTCGTCCAAGCATGGACGCCTTCCTTTCCCGGTTGATCTTCGTCCAAAAAGTTCAAAACCACTCAGACGATGAAGGCCCGGAGAAGGTAGTCGTCCTAGCATGGACGCTTTCCTTCCTCGGGTGATCTTCGTCCAAGTTCTTGAAATCAATTTGGACGGACCAGAATGATCTTCGTCCAAAGCCGTTAAGCAACTCAGACGAAGAAGATCCGGAGGAGGTAGTCGTCCAAGCATGGACGCCTTCCTTCCTCGGGTGATCTTCGTCTAAGTATTGGAGGTCAACTTGGATGGACCTTAATGATTCCCATCCAAGGCCATTAAACGTTCCAGACGAGGAAGATCCGGGGAAGGTAGCCGTCGAACCTTGGACGCCTTCCTTCCTCGAGTGACCCTCGTCCAAAACAAAAAAAAGAATTTGCATTACCAGAGTTTCAGCCCTCTTCTCAGCACTTGACTTGGCGATTTCCTTCCAAAGTTGTCCGTAAACTTCGACATGCGTGTTTTAGAAGTGCCCTGGCTAGATCTGCAACAAGAAGTAAAAGGGCTAGTCTGATATGGGTTATGGACGAGGCATTTTACTTAGAAATTTTGAATGTATACCTTTATCAACAGCCAACCGCAACCCGGCGGCGACCAAGAAGTTATCATCATAAAACATCTCTTTAAAGGGTATCCTGTTAGCTGGCCCTTTAAAGGATGCCTGACCCGGCCTAGAATACTCCTTTATTCTAAAGTAGTCCACTACCTCTTCGTCATAATGGTCCTCCAACTCCAACCAGGATTGCTTTCGTCCAGTATTCGTGACGGCTCGATTATAAAAACGATAGCCCTCAGTGGCGTAGTCATTGGCCGCTCGTAGGAAGATGAAGTCGGCTTTCCAGTCGTGCATCTTCGACGGCTTTCCCCAAGCGGCGAGAAAGTCAGGGAGGTTGCAGATGCTGAGCCATGTTCCGTCCACAGCCCCTGGAACCTTAACCGCATAATTTATGTGGGTGAAGGCCTGGAGAGAAAGAGCCAGGTCGCGTGGCTCGCAGACGACTATGAAGGTCAGCACGTTGTACCAGGCATTAGGTGCCAACTGATTATGGCCGATGTTATAATACCTTAGTACATGTTCTATAAAGTCGTGGAGAGGGAATCTCAATCCCGCGTCCAAGGCTAGCTTGTAAACGGCGAAGTGGTTCTTGGGAGCGCTCAAAATTGTGGCCTCCTTATTAGGTATGACGAAAGAAAAGCCCGGCATGGGCATATAAGTGGACAAGTAGCTTGGGTCAGGTCCTATATTTTCTAACCATTTTCGATTGACTAAGATAAAGCCAGGGTCAGAAAGGGGACCTAAGTATCTTCTAATCTCAGACGAGGTAGTGGAGGGTTCGTCCGACTCTTCAGCAGTGCCGGATTCACTCCCGTTATTATCCTCGCCGGCTTCCTCCATATCGATGTCCCTGCCAGAAGGACTGGCCTCAGGGTTTATTTAAGGATCTTCAAAACTGTGGTCAGGGGAAGGAGGCCCGCCTAAAGGTGCAGCACTTTGGGCCTTCCTCGTCTCATCTAGAACTCGTCCAATAGATTCCTCCATTTGAGAACTATCTGTCGGGAGTATTACCCTTCGTCTTAGACGGGCCGTTTGCTTGACGCGCGCCAGATTACCCTGCACAGGCAAAGACTGGGTCGTCTGACTTTGCCGGCCAAAACCATAAAAAAAAATATACTCGGCCAGAATAGGCCTAACTCTAGAATGTGCCGAAGAAGAAGTACTCTCGGTTCTAGGGTCAAGACAAACTCTTGGTCGCCCAGGATTATTTAACGAAGAAGAAGAATTCATTTTATTGATTTTCTAAGAAAAAATAAAGAATAAAGGAAAATAAAAAAAGAAGAAAGAAAAGGTACCTGACGAAACGCTTGGACAAGTCGGTGAAGAAAACGGAGATTGGACGATCACTCTCTCTCTAGAAAAAATGCAGAGTCTATTTCTCTAGAAAATTTCCCTCAAAGTGTGAAAATGATTAAATGATTAAATGAAGACACGCCAATATATATAGGAAAAATTATTTTAAATAAGTCAACCTTTGCGCGGTCTTCCCATTTTAAGTCTACCTTTTGATTATCCCTGATTGAGTTAGGCTTGTATGTCTGTTTTCTTCTATTGAGTTTTAACCTGTTTGTGACTTGTTTAATTGGTTACTTATGATACGTGTTACAATGTCCCACCCCCACCCTCGCCTGTTTTAGAAGAAGGGACATTGTAACACGTATCATAAGTAACCTACTAAACAAGTCACAAACAGGTTAAAACTCAATAGAAGAAAACAGACATACAAGCCTAACTCAATCAGGGATAATCAAAAGGTAGACATAAAATGGGAAGACCGCGCAAAGGTTGACTTATTGAAAACAATTTTTCCATATATATATAGGGAAGTGAAAAACCCGTTGAGCCGGTTAAGAGTGACCGGGAATGATTATAACGATCGATTATGACCGGTAAGGCCCAAAAAAGGGGGCGTCTTTGCCTCTTTTTTGAATTTGAGTTAACTACCTCGGGTAAAAGGGCCTTAACCGTCAGATAGGCCAACTGTAAAAACCCTTTTAGGGGCAAATGTTGTAGCCTAAAATATCTGCAGCTCCTTTAGAGACACTTGGGTCCATCAGGGCCGTACACGTGTCCACTCAGAGAAAATAAAGGAAAATGGTTTAACCATTGGGTTATACCCAGATGGGAGAAAAGACTCACATTTTTGGCCCAAAGGTTAGTCAGAGCCCAAGTCCTTAAAATGGCTGCAGGTGATTGGTTGATGATCCATCTCAATCCTAGCCTGCCAAGTGTTATGATTTAATTGTCTAGCCAATCAACTGTCACTATTCTAGGGCAACCTAAAAGGGCAGCAGTCTTACCACAAACACTATAAATCCCCCTGAAATCAGGAGAAAGGGCATTCAATGCAAACAGTGTAAACTTACTCTGTAAAAATACTCTATCACTTTCTCTCTCTATCTCTACTTTTTCCTTACAACTCCTGATATCTGACTTAAGCTTCGGAGGGGGAACCACCACCCAAACCTCCAGGGTGGGTCCATTTTTGCAGGTTCGGGAACGAAGCTCAGGTTCGGACTGGACAGATTCAGACATTGTTGCACAAGTCTCCAAGTGAAGAACATCTAAGGGAAACTGGTTTACTTGCCGGACAAGGAGGCTAAACCTATAGCTTACTTGCTGGACAAGCAGACTAAACACTTCCTTTTTGCAAATTTTTCTACCTTTTTTGTGATTCTCTTAATTTCTAAGTGAGTTTCTAAATCCATTTAATTACTAACTTAAACTCTTTTTTGTGTTTTTTTTCTTCTTTTGATGAACTTCTTTACTTACTAATTATCTTACTAACTTTTACTTTCTTTTCTTAAGTGTGATTTCTTTAGAGGAAAGGAGTACAGAAGATGAGAGAAGTAGTAAAATTAAGTTGAATTTTTTTCAACATCCTTACTTACTAATTATGACTTTTGCTTAGATGGAAAAATTAAGGAGGAGAATAGTAGTAGAGAGAGAGGTTGTGAAGTTGAATTGAGTTTTTTTCAACTTGGTTTTGAAGTGAAAAAAGGAGGGTATTTATAGAGAAATGAGGGAGGTGAACTAGGGTTTTAAAGAGGTAGAAAATCAGATTTTTCACCTAAAAAATCTGATTTTCTTCATCCTTAATCACCCTAGACATCACTCTAATGACCTCACCCTAATGACATCATCAAATCTCTTTGGAAACCCAAATATTCTTATTCTTTTTGGATTTTCTCATAAATGAGGCAAAATCAGTTTTTCAGAAAAAATTCTTCCCTAGACATCCTAATACGTAAAAAAAATCATCAAAAAACGTGCAAACAAAACTAATTAGCTAGGACGCTGCGCCCAACGCATGAGCCTACGCTAGACGCAAGACTCTGCGTCTGGCGCAGGCCATGTTGTGCGCTAGGCGCAAGATCATGCGTCTAGCGCATGATCGTGTGCTTGGCGCACACTCGGTTCTTCCGGAAAAAATCCGGATTTCCCCCTCTTACACATGGGATTTGATTCTTATTCTCACATCTTTTCATGATTCTTATTCTCTAACTAATGGATAAAGGATGTGATTAATGGATAAAGAATATATTCTTATTCTTTATCCAATGAACAATGACTTGACCATCAAGAAAACTGATTAATGCCGGTTTTGGGATACGACTAAAATCCCGACGCCTAATCGCGACTCGTTTTTCGTTTTTCCGAAAGACTAACTTAAGACAATTAACGAAAATTCGTCAAATTAGTGAAGACGAGCATGATTATACTACGAATCATTTTATTAACACGGTGGTTGTAGCTATTGACTACGACTCATGGAAAATTATATTTCTAAGCCGAAACTGTATGACTAATACGCAAAAAAGGAAAACCGTACGACGGAATGAAACTCGCTGCGAGACGAAACATGCATTTTGACGGAGCGCACGCTCCACGATGCATGATGGTTTTTATTATTTTTATTTCTTTTCAAAATCTTTATTTATCCGAAAAAAGGGGTTCAAAATTTGGTGTCTACAAGTATTACCCAGCCTTGAGTGCCTTCCCTGCTATCGTCCTTACCCCTTGATGGCTTTTGTAGGCCCCCTCGTGTATCTCCCGAAGGATGCAATTCCCTTCGAAAGGAGTTACACAATTGAGCAATGGATGGGTGTAGGAGTTCTTATAAAGCTAATCTTCGTGCCAGATGAACAATCAGCCTATTCGTTCAAATGCTCAGCTTCTTTCTCCCCATAAGGTAATATCCCATCTCTCAAGAAGGATATAATTTCCTCCATCCATGTGCCGAATTCTTTGATTGTGTGGACATGTAATAAGTTGATGCTAGG
This sequence comes from Beta lomatogona, assembly GCA_947646795.1. Classification (NCBI taxonomy): domain Eukaryota; kingdom Viridiplantae; phylum Streptophyta; class Magnoliopsida; order Caryophyllales; family Amaranthaceae; genus Beta; species Beta lomatogona. The sequence goes on from CANSNZ010000223.1 coordinate 2,135,920, forward strand.
TTGGTTGAGGACTTCCCATATTATGGTCCGAGGAGTCAATCCTTCTGCGGAACATGCCATTCGGGTCAAGGCATCCCCTCGTTGGTTCTCTCACCTATGAAGGTGATGAATACTGAACTAAGATAACTTTTCAACCAACTCTTTCCTTTTGCTGAGGTACATTCTCATGTTATCTTCTTTGGCTTCGAATTCACCTGACATATTTCCCACGATTAGCGGAGAATCTGTTTTAGCCCTGATAGATTGAGCTCCTGAGGTAAGACATATTTGAAGGCCTCGTATGAGGGTAAGCTTGGATAACATAGTACATAGGACTTAGACTATGAAAGACCGTGATTGGTGAAGGTACCAAACCCCACAGAGCGGTAGCAGCTATCTTTCGGATCTTTTCTAAGAGGTTGGGTAGGTGGTTTTTTCGAAGCGTAGAAGGAGACTAAGTCATCGGTCGTGCTGGGATTGATTTCCTATTTATATTCTACCTCGTTAGAGGCCATAAAATCGAATTTGATGGTGTACTCCATCTTCTCCCTGACTGAGGGTATTATTACTAGTCCTGCCCCACTTATCGTCTTTACAGCTGAACCATGCACCTGTAATTCCCAGGACTCAATACTGACATTTTCATTTGGGCGGGCATTGATTCAGTGATGAAATCATCTAAGGCTTGAGCTTTGTTGGCCCATCAGGGCTCATATTCGATCTCGAAGTCTACCAATTGGTCCACCCACTCTGCCATCAGGGTCGAGTGATTCCTGCTTTCAATAAATTTTCTGATGGGTTGTCCGGTGAGGACCTTGACGGGGTGGTGTTGAAAGTACGGTTTCAGCTTCCTACTAGCCATCACAAGTGCAAACACTATCTTCTCAATTTGGCTATATTTGCTTTCAGTGCCTCTGAAGGCGTGACTAATGAAGAAGACATGGTGTTGTGTTTCTATCCTTTCGGCTACGAGGACTGCGCTGAGGGCATACTCGGATACTGATAGATAGACGTATAGCACCTCTCCCGGTAAGGGAGATATTAGCTTTGGCAGGGAGGTTAAGTGCTCCTTTAGTTGTTGGAAGGCTTGTTCTGCTTCTTCATCTCACTCGAACTGTTTTCACTTCAATGCTCTAAAGAATAGTAGACTCTTGTCAGCGGAGCGAGAGAGGAAACGGCAGAGGGCCACTAGGCACCCTGTTAGTCTTTGCACCTCCCTCACATTCTAGGGTGAGGTCATGTTTAGGATTGCCTTGATCTTGTCAGGGTTGGCCTCGATTCCCCTTTCAACCACTAGGAACCCAGGCACTTCCCTCCCCTTTACCCCGAAGACACACTTCTTTGGATTTAACTTCATGTTATTGTGTCGCAATGTACTTAATGTTTCAGCCAAGTCTCTGATATGGTCGCAGTCCTGCTTGGTCTTGACGATCATATCGTCCACATACCAAGAATCTGACATGGTTGGGGTCCTACTTGCTCTTGACGATCATGTCGTCCACATATACCTCTATATTTCGACCGAGTTGCTTGTTAAATATCTTGTTAATAGTGCGTTAATAAGTTGCACCTACATTCTTCAATTCGAATGGCATCATCTTATAATAGTAGCCTCCTTGGTTTGTTATCAATGCAGTGTGCCAAAGATCCTTTTCGGCGATGGGGATATGATGGTACCCGTCGTTAGCATCCATAAAGTTGAGTAGGCCAGCCCTGCAGTTGGGTCTACGAGTCTGTCAATCTTAGGAAGTGGGTGATTCAGGCAGGCCTTGTTTAGGTCGGTGAAGTCGACACACATTCTCCAACTCCCGTTCAACTTCTAGACCACATTGGCTAGCCACTTGGTATATTGGAATTCTTTGATGATGCATGCTTCTAGCAATTTCTTGACTTCTGCTGTAGCAATAGCATTTCTCTCGGGTCCCTGATGTCTTAGCTTTTGTTTGATGGGTGTGAATCCTTATTTGATGTTTAATTCATGGCATGCAAAGTCAGGATCGAGTCCTTGCATATCTGACGCCGAGTAGGCAAAGACGTCCTTGTAAACCTGTAAGGTTTGGATTATTTTCTTCCTTAGTTCGGGGCAAGTGCTTTTGCCTACCCTGAGCTTGTGCCGGAGCACCTCATCAATTATTACTTCCTCTTCTTCATCAGTTGGCTAGGGTTGGTCATATTGCTTCAGGTTTTCCGACAGGTAAATCTCGAGGTAGATAGGATCGGTTGTGACCTCTTCACGCTTTCTCTTCTCTGGCCTTTCCTATCTCGGTGAGGCTTTCTTAAAACTGTTGCCATAGCATTCTCTTGTTGTTTGTAGGTCACCACTTTCTCGACCTTACCATTATCTGTCTCATATTGCATGAGGAGTCGGTATACTTAAATTGCTGCTTTTACTTTGTTAAGGATGTGCTGACTCATGATAACATTGTAAGATAGAGGGGTGTCCACCGCCAGAAAGTCAACTAGTACACTTCTTCCCTTTATTTTTTCGCCCAATCTGACAACCAGCTTGACAGTTCCTACAGGATGTACTGACCCTCCCTCGAAGCCTATCAGCGGCTGGTTAGTCGGGTTGACATCTTCCTCTGTCTATTTGAGTTTTTGGAGGAAGTTGAGTGTGATGATATCTGCTGAGGAGTCGCTGTCAACGAGAACCGTCTTGACCTTGGAGTTGGCAACCTTCATCTCAATCATGAGGGGGTTATCATAATGGTATAGTTTGGCCTGCTAGGCTCTCTAAAAGTCATGACGGGGCAAGTCGGTGTCATTGGCTCTATCCCCGGTACTTGGTGCTTGAGTGATAGGAGATGGCATTTGCGAGCGCAGCCAAGACGTAGCCTCCTGCGATAACCCCGACATAGCCTTCGTTTTTGTCGCTGCCATTCTAGGGCTCTTTTTCCTTCCCCTTTTCTACCTGAGAGCTTTTGAGGTATCTATTCAGTTTTCCTTGATCCGCTAGATGGTCCAAGGCCTTTCTCAGCTTCCGACAGTCTTTTGTTGTATGGCCGCATTCTCGGTGGTATTCGTACCACAATCTTTGGTCTCTGCAACCATTAGATATTCTCAAGGGATGAGGGGTGGGGAGAACCGACTTGCCTTTGAGGTCCAAGTATATTTCTCTTCGGTTCCTGTTGAACCAAGGGTCGTTTCCATGATATGTAATTCTTAATGGTGGTTGCTGATTGTTTCGACAACCCTTGTTCTATTCTAGGTAAGGGACTTCATCTTTCCGTTTTAATTTCTAACCACCGGCTTGCCGATGTCCGAGGCCTGGATGAATTTTGAGGCCCAAGTCATAGCAGCTATAAAATTGTTACTTCACTCTCTGCAAGTGATCATCTGAACTTGTCGAGCCAGAGCCCCGACATCAGGGCTGTGAAAGCTACTCCATCTCTTAATGTAGTCGGCTAAGATTTCATGTTCTTGTTGCTTGATTGACATAAGGTGAATGTTGGTTTTCTTGTGTCTGCATCCTACTATGAAGTGTTGATGGAACAAAGCTTCTAGCACTGAGAAGTTGGTGATGATAGCGGGAGATAATCCTAAGAACCAACTGAAGGCCAGTCCTTTGAGTGTTGTCGGGATAACCTGCACCAAGCTGCCTCGCAGCTGTTTTGCACACTCATGGGGCCTTGAAGGCTACCACATGGTCATCGGGATCCGTTTTTCCCGAGTACTTCTCAATTAGAGGGACCTTGACTTTGCTGGGATTTGGGACCTCCATGATTTCCCGACTAAAGGGCGTCATGAAGTTGAGCACCCCTCTGTTAACAAGGATCGGATCCCTGTTATGTGGCAGCCCCAAATCTCCCATTCCCTCTGCCCCGTCTCTTTTTTATCCGAAGGGGGTCCTTTGTCGCTCCCTTTGAGGGGTCCGAGAGGCTGCCCAATCCTCCTGGCGAGCCTTTTCCCGCTGGCTTGCCTCATCTCGATTGTTGATTATGTTTCGGGCATCCTTCTATGATTCGCCTAGCGTCCACATCCTGAGCCTGTTTAGAGTTGCTCTACCGAGGCCCTCCAATCCTCGTTTGCTGGTCATCCCAGTGAGGAATGACAGAGTGGGATTCGTCCCGATCTTGTCCTCTTCCCCTGGTATCTTCCCGAGGACCTTCGTGTGGGATTGAGGCATTTGCGGGTTGTGGTGAGGTATGCCAGCTATGAGTTCTTGCAAGCTCCATTACATATTGAATTGTCGAGCTATTCTCTCCAGGTCTGCTCTAGTTACGATATGAGGCGGGTTTGGAGGAAATTGATCCGAGAAATGGGTTGCTCTCATTTCCCGGGGGGGAGGGGGTAGACCCTTCAACCTCCATGGGGATTGATTCTACGATCACATTGTGTTGTGATGATTATATCGGAGTGGCTTCGCTCAAGTGATGTGTAACACTCCGTCCAACTATAAACATAAATTTACAAAAATAGAACAACTTACTAAAGAAATGGCGATAGCGGAAATATCGCCTGACAGAATTATTAATCTAAACAAAGGTTAAACTGAACTAAGGCCCTGTTCTTTTGGACTTATTTTCAGTTAATTTCAGTTCAGTTAATTTAATTTCAGTTCAATTAATTTCATTTCAGTTAATTTAATTTAATTTCAGTTCAGTTAATTTAATTTCAATTAATTTAATATAATTTCAGTTCAGTTAATTTAATTTCAGTTCAGTTAAGTTCAACTTAATAATAATAATAATAATAATAATAATAATAATAATAATAATAATAATAATAATAATAATAATAATAATAATAATAATAATAATAATAATAATAGTAATAATAATAATAATAATAATAATAATAATAAATCATAAATAATAATTCATAAATAATAAATAATAATAAAAAAATAAATAATAATTATAATAAATAATAATAATTATAATAATATTATTAATAATAATAAATAATAACAATAATAATAATAAATAATAAACAATAAATAATAATAATAATAAATAATAAATAATAAAGAATAAATAATAAATAATAAATAATAATAATAAATAATAAATAATAAATAATAATAATAAATAATAAATAATAAATAATAATAATAAATAATAATAATAATAAATAATAATAATAATAATAAATAATAAATATTAATAATAAAGAATAAATATTAATAATTATTATTATTATAATAAATACTAAATAATAATAATAACAATAATAATAATTATTATTATTTTAATTTCAATTCAGTTAAATAACATTTTATCAGTTCAGTTAATTTAATTTCAGTTCAGTTAATTTAATTTAATTTTAGTTCAGTTAATTTTGTTTCAGTTAATTTAATTTAATTTAATTTCACCCAAAATAAGTTCAAAAGAACAGGGCCTAAATAAAATTAAAACCCAATTAAAATAATCCATAAATATCCATAAAGAGGCAAAAACAACCTCAAAAACCCAAAGTAGTAAACATAAATACGAAACAATAGTCATCTGTAAGCTGGTCGAGATAATCCGGGTTGTTATACATATTCTGTCCGAGCCTTTACCAACGACTAGGGAGCCGCTACCCGCGGCTGCTTCATCCTTGATCTCAAACTTCTTGTCAATCACTATACAAACCTCAGGCAACAAAGTATCCAATCCCGACTTTGATACGAATTGTGAGTATCGGTGGAATACTCAATCATGTATTCGCAAGCAATAATAACACGTAAACAACAATAAGATTCACAAAAGAAGCTTTAACGTGGGAAACCCGAAAAACCAGGAGAAAAACCACGAATCAATGCATTAGGACCTTCAATATGTGTAAGATCTCTCCGATCTAACCTAATCACCCTAGATCCAAGTCCAAGCCCGTGTTTACCTAAACACCTCACATCTTGGCTTTTTCTCTCTCCACACTTATGATTCTCATCCCACGCCTTATATTTATAGCCAACTAGAAATAATACAATCCCACTAGGAATTCATAACCTAATCCTATATAGAATATAATACATGTCAAATTATATCCACTTCCCTAAATACAATTCTTCTAGTATTAGGAATATATAATTTTTGATATACTTGTATATTTGTGAAAACATGAAAGATCTCCATATTCCAATAGGAGAAGTCTCCCAAAAATCTAAAAAAGTGGCGCAATTGCCTCTCTATTCGTGTTCTCTCCCTCAGTATGATGCATATATAATGAATGGATTTTGAGACAAAATGTTTTAGTTGAGTAATTAAAAGGATTTTCCGAAGTTTAACATGCTCAACTCTTTACTATGACAAATAGACATTATGAGAATGTTGTTTAAAAAAAAAAAAACAAAGTTTTGTATAAACTATATTTTCAGCCACCATATCATGTTCTCAAAGTGATGGGACTTGTGAACCAAATTTTTGTTAGCATGTTTTTGTACTTTGAACCTATCATCATGGGGGCAGATTCAATTGTTTTTCAGGGTTAATCAAGAAGGTTGGAACTTTATCTTTAGGATTGATTATAGTTGTGCTCTTAAGAAGGATGTTTGCTATTTAATATAAACTATTTGTGTGAAGAACTACTTCGCAGTAAAATATATTGTAACTTATTTTGAAGATTGAGATTGTAATATTTTATTGAATAAGAACTTAAGTTAATCTTTGTCTTCTGATTCGGAATTTTTAAGAGTATTAGGTTAGCCTCAAAAGGTGAATTAAATAAACCTAGGTAACAACAAATCTACTCGACTGCTTAATTCCCTTAGATTCTCTCATTATCCTTTAAGTAAGCGATGGTTGTTACAGCATAGGCCACGTAATGTTTCGACTTTCGCACACAGTACCATAGGCTAAAATTTTGAAAAGGATCATACATAGAAGCTCAAGATTTAATCTCTTAAGGTTACTGAATGCGAGAAAGTTATTCACGCATATATAGATAAGGGTGTTAATAAGTCAAACATGCTCGTGAATATTCGAGCTTGGGGTAGTTAAAACTCGATCAAAGCCCGACTAAAGTTTGACTCGATATTCAAACGAGTCAAGCCTGCGCTAGCCTTGGCTCAGCTCGGCTCAGCTCGAAAGCTCGTGAACAAGTTCGAAAATTCTTTAAATAAGAAGTTTATGTAAAATATTATATGTCCCACAACACTTTAAAGTTTAAACAATAGCATCTTTTTGTCCATAAAAAGTTACTACCCTAGTAATACTTATTGTTTGATCTTGGCCCACATTGGTTAGGAATCAAACCTATTTCTATATAAAAGGACCAAAGAATATTATATGAGTTCTCTCATTGGTTGAGAACCAAATTATGTTACAATTCTGTTATTCTGTTATAATAGAATAACAGAATCTTGGTGGGAAAATTAGTTAGAACTAATTATCTATAAATACAATTCTGTTATTCTGTTATAATAGAATAACAGAATCTTGGTGGGAAAATTAGTTAGAACTAATTATTTATAAATACCTTCACTAAGATGTAATATAGATTCATTCAGAATAATAATCACTTTTAATCCTTCTATTCTTCCTCTCTCTCTCTCTTATTTCTTTATCTCTAGTTGAGATATTCTATCTTCTATTAAGTCAAGATTAATTCAGGTTGCTTGAATTCTTGATTACCTTTTTATTAAGTAGCTAAACTAAGCTACTGTTACACTGGTATCAGAGCTAAACAGTTGCTGTTTGCTCAAAATTTTCCTCCCTTAATACTGAGCTTAAGGTGTTCGATGAATTGATCAACCCAGATTTCTTTAGAAAGAAATCATTTAAGCTGGCTCCTGTAGTAACCAGAAGAGTGCAAGCCATGGAGGAGCAGTTGAAATTACTTGAGCAGCAACTGGAATTGCAATCACAGAAGAGCTTGGAGTTTCAAGAAACAATGTTGGAAATGGTGACTGATCTGGGTGATAAGTTGAGAGAAACAGAAACAAGGTCATCACAAGCTTCCCCAAGAAACGTGGGAAATGGAAATCATTTCTCAAGAGGAGTTCAAAGGTATGTGCCAAAACTTGATTTCCCAAAATTCGATGGTTCAAATGTTAGAATGTGGATTAAAAAATGCAATAAATACTTTACATTGTGTAAAAACCTGATGAACAGAAAGTAGATTTGGCTTGTTTGAATGTGATAGATAAAGCAGAAAATTGGGTTTCTAGTTACATGGCAGTAAGAAAGAATGTAGACTGGACTGAATTTGTAGTTGATTTAACTGCAAGATTTAGAGATGAAGTGGGTGTTAATGTAGTGGAGAAATTTAATAAACTTCACCAGAAAGATTCTCTTGAGTCTTATATTGATGAATTTGAGAATATGAGATCCCTCATGTTGCAACAAAGCCATTTCTTGCCTGAATCTTATTTGTTAGATAGCTTTATTGGAGGTTTAAGACCCACTTTAAAGCCATTTGTTAGAGCTTTCAAGCCTGATTGTATTGCTAGTGCTGTGGAGTATGCAAGATTGCAGGAAGAAAACCTAGAAGCAGCTAAACAAACCCTTAAAACTCAGTACCCTGCCATCATAAAAACAACCACAAGGCCACCTCTTCTACCCACCCCAAACACTTACCAAAAAGCTTCTTTTCCTTCTAGACCCCACATAAATTTAACCCCTGCTGAGAGGAAAGAAAGGCAAATGAAAGGATTGTGTTATTTTCTGTGCACAACCCTATGAAAGGGGTCATAAATGTCAGCTCAAACAGACCCAGCTGTTTTTAGTGAAAATACCTAGTGAAGAAGTGGAAGAAATGGATGTTGTGGAAGGAATGGATGTTGGAGATATGGGTGTTGTATCATTTGAGGCTGCTGAAGTAGAACCTCAAATATCTGTTCATGCATTGTATGGTAGCCATACTTTTCAGACTATGAGGGTTCAGGGTGTTTGTGGCAAACAATCAATTCACATATTGACTGATTCTGGGTCCACTCATAATTTCTTGGATATGGGTATGGCCAGGTTATTGGGATTGAAAATGGAAACTATAGCTCCTCAAGCTATTATTGTAGCAGATGGCAACCATCTTGCTTGTCAATCAGTGTGTAGAAACTTTACATGGAAAATGCAGGACACTTCATTCTCTTCTGATGTATTGATCATACCCCTAGGCAGTTGTGATATGGTTCTTGGTATTCAATGGCTTAGCCATTTAGGGGTGGTCAAATGGGACTTTGGGAAGTTGGTAATGGAGTTTGAGTATGGAGGTAGGCGTATGAAGTTGAAAGGAGCTCTTCCTAGGCAAGTGAAGGCTGCTGGGCATAATGCCAAGGATGTTACAGCTAATTCTATACAGCTGTATTTCCTTCAGTTATTACCTAACCCTGGAAATATAAGTATTATGGACATGGATATGGCTTTGCAAAGTTGTTCAACTAAGCAAAAATCTCAACCTGCCTGCATTACCCATCTGTTACATAAGTATGCAGACATTTTCAAGGAACCTACTGCATTGCCTCCTTCTAGAGCTTTGCATGATCATAGGATTCCCTTGGAATTTGGAGCAAACCCTGTGAATATAAGGCCATATCGATATCCTTTGAAACAGAGGGATATCATTGAAAAATTGGTTCAAGAAATGATGGATCAGGGTATCATTAGGGACAACAACAGTCCATTTGCCTCGCCTGTGGTGTTAGTAGGAAAAAAAGATGGTTCCTGGAGAATGTGTGTTGATTACAGGGACTTGAACAAGAAGATTGTGAAGGACAAGTTTCCAATACCAGTAGTTGATGAGTTGATTGATGAGCTAGCTGGGGCTACTATTTTTAGCAAAATTGACCTCAGAGCTGGCTATCACCAGTTGAGGTTTCACAAGGATGATGTATACAAAACTGCATTTAAAACTCATCATGGTCATTATGAGTTTTTAGTCATGCCTTTTGGCTTGACTAATGCTCCAGCTTCTTTCCAAAGTTGGATGAACCATATTTTTAAATCACTTCTTAAAAAATGTGTATTAGTATTTTTTGATGATATCTTGATTTATAGTGCAGACCTTTTAGCTCATTTACAGCATCTTGAACAAGTATTTGTGCTCATGCAACAGCATACTCTCTTTGCCAAAGAGAGCAAATGCTCTTTTGCTATGGATAAGGTGGAATACTTGGGTCATTTCATTTCTGGAAGGGGAGTAGAAACTGATCCTCAGAAGGTGGTTGCTGTTGTCAAGTGGCCTGAGCCAAAAAGTGTGAAGGAATTAAGAAGTTTTTTAGGCTTGACAGGTTACTATAGGAAGTTTGTCAAGAATTATGCCTGGGTCAGTAAACTTCTACATCAGCTTTTGAAGAAAGGATGGTTTGTATGGTCTCAAGCTGTTACTGAAGCTTTTGAACAACTCAAACAAGCTTTGAGTTCTGCACCTGTTCTAGCCTTACCAGACTTCTCTCTTCCTTTTGAGATTGAAACTGATGCTTCAAATACTGGGATAGGAGCTGTGCTTATGCAGCAAGGCCATCCACTAGCATTCCTCAGCAGGGCATTAGGACCCAGGTGGCAAAAACTTTCTGTGTATGAGAAAGAGTTGCTGGCTGTTGTCATAGCTGTGCAAAAATGGGAGCAATACCTTTTAGGTCAACAATTTATCATTAGAACTGATCAAAAAAGCTTGAAATGGTTATTACAACAGAAAATTTCAACTCCATTTCAGCAATTCTGGTTGTCTAAATTGATGGGCTTTGACTTTGTTATCCATTACAAAAGTGGATCTGAGAATGTAGTGGTTGATGCTCTTTCTAGGGTGTCTGGTTCTGAGATGTTGTGCTTAGCATTGTCAGTTTTAGACTCCAATTTAAGCTCTCTTATTCAAAAGAGCTATGACTTAGATGTAAATTTGTTGCATCTTATCTCTCAGTTGTAGCAAGGAGTAATTGTGAACAAGTTCACTTATATTGATGGCTTGTTAAGGAAGAATCATAAGCTAGTGATAGGACCTGATGATGATTTGAAGTTGCAGATCTTAACATGGCTTCATGATTCAGGACAAGGTGGACACTCTGGCAGGGATGCTACATTACAAAGAGTTAAATCTCTTTTCTTTTGGAGAGGAATGACTAAGTTTGTTACTAGTTTTGTAAGAAATTGTCAGGTTTGTCAAGCCAATAAAAATGAAACTGTGGCTTCACCTGGCCTCTTACAACCTCTACATGTTCCTACAACTGTATGGGTGGACATATCTATGGATTTCATCACTGGGTTGCCTAAGTCCCAAGGCAGGGAAGTTATCCTTGTAGTGGTGGACAGGCTTAGCAAATATGGGCATTTTATAGCTCTAAAACACCCTTATACAGCCATGGAAGTTGCACAAGTGTATTTGGATTCAGTGTTCAAGCTTCATGATTGGCCACACTCTATTGTGAGTGACAGAGATCCTGTCTTCATCAGTCACTTTTGGCAGGCTCTATTCTCTATTCAAGGAACAAGTTTGTTACTTTCTTCAGCCTACCATCCTCAAACTGATGGCCAGACTGAAATTGTTAACAAATGTGTGGAGAATTTCCTTAGGTGTATGTGCTGTGATAAACCCAAGGAGTGGCCCATGTGGTTACCCCTTGCTGAATGGTGGTATAACACCAATTACCACACTTCTATTCATATCACACCTTATGAAATAGTCTATAACCAGCCCCCTCCCATATACCTTCCATATCTCCCTGGTGAAACTAAAGTAGCAGCAGTAGATAGGTCTCTTCAAAAGAGAGATGCTATGATCAAGTTGTTACAGTTTCATCTACACAGAGCACAGCATAGACAGAAAGTGCAGGCAGATAAAAGAAGATCAGAGAGGAGCTTTGTAGTTGGAAATTGGGTATGGCTGAAGCTACATCCTTATAGGCAGAAAACATTGAGGACTATGTACAATGAGAAATTATCTTCTAAGTATGCAGGTCCATTTGAAGTAATTGCAGCAGTTGAAAAGGTTGCCTACAAACTAAAGTTGCCTGAAAATGTGGCTATTCATCCAGTATTCCATGTGTCCCAGTTAAAGGCTTGTAGGGGTCCTTTACCAACAGCAGCCCACATTCCCTTCTGGTTACAAGGCCAGTCAGAAGATGTGTCCCTACAACCTTTTGCTCTTCTTGACAGAAGGGTAGTTAAACACCTCAATGTAGCCCAAGTTCAATACCTCATCCAATGGGAGGGCATGAGAGTGGAAGAGGCTACTTGGGAGGTTGCCGAAGAGTTTGAAAAGCAACTTCCTTCATTTGTTATTCCTTGAGTCGTTTTACTTTGCTGTTGTTTTGCTATTGTAACAAACTAGAGGACTAGTTTTGTTTCAAGGAGGAAGGAATGTAACAGTACGTTACAATTCTGTTATTCTGTTATAATAGAATAACAGAATCTTGGTGGGAAAATTAGTTAGAACTAATTTTCTATAAATACCTTCACTAAGATGTAATATAGATTCATTCAGAATAATAATCACTTTTAATCCTTCTATTCTTCCTCTCTCTCTCACTCTCTTATTTCTCTATCTCTAGTTGAGATATTCTATCTTCTATTAAGTCAAGATTAATTCAGGTTGCTTGAATTCTTGATTACCTTTTTATTAAGTAGCTAAACTAAGCTACTGTTACAGAACGAAACATAAAGTTTTTGTTCTCTACAAAGAACTACTCCAAATATCTAACTCAAGGTATATGGATCAGCTCGAGCTTGAGTCGAGCCTTAAGTCAAGTCGAGCTGCTATTGCGCAATCTCGAGCTCAAGTTGAGCCTCAAACCAAGCTCATATCTAGTTTTCTCGAGCTTGAGCCAAGGTCGACATTTTCGAGCGTGAGCCAGGACGGTCTTTACCCATTTTCGAGCCAAACCGATTCTACTCAGGCTCGGTCTTAGTTCAGCTCGTCCAACACCCCTACACACATGCATAACATATGCTTACATATGGGGAGGGAGGCCTAATACTTCTTCCTCTCTAACTTAATTAGGCTACGGAGCTCTAACATTTTTTTTTTAAGGTAAGATGAAGGGAACTCACTTGAGGGGGAATAAGGGAAAATCCTCAAATGAGTCCCACGAGGTTTGATCCCTAGACCTCAGGGATATGAGGTGGGAAGCGATGCCACTACTCCACCACCTCAACCTCTACGGAGGTCTAACATGCAAGCTCAAATATCTTTAATGGAATTAATTATTCCTTCTTTAAGGTATATTTTGAACTATAATATACAGAATACATTGGTGTATTGTGCGAGTTCACACCAATTAATGAAAGTCAACAATACTCTATTTTGTACAGCCCAACATCACCATTCATTTGACGAGGACCCGAACCCCACTTGAACATTGACCCCATATTTTGAAATTAAGGCTCTGACAATATTGTCTTAGTACCGGTAGGCGGTAAGGACAAGAATGCTTAAAAAAAAAAGCAGAAATACACAATGACAGGTAAAAGCAACATGTCTAAATATTGACTAGTCTATGATAATTCACATTAGCTGCTCCGATGCAACCAAATCCAACAAGGGAATGTATTTTACAGGCAAAGGGGGAAAGGAGATTAACTTACGAGTAACAACTCCTTTTGGAAGAAGCAACCACGTCCTCTAAATAGTACATTGGTAGGATGACATAAAAATGAAAGCCAAACAGAATCTAGTTATAAAGGTCATCTTCATCAGCTCCAGCAGACGCAGCAAAAGCATCTGTACCTGTAGTCCCAGTGGAAGTATTTGAGAAACGGAACTCACTGCCAAACCCTCTTGACTGCTGCAAGGTCTGAGCAAATGCCTGATACTTGCGAATATCAGCATCGCTGACACTTCTGCGGGCATATTTCATTGATTCTTCAAAATGTGCAGCCTTGATTTCAGCAACCTCATCCTCCACATCCTCCTCCATGGCCTCAGGGTTATCTCTTCCCCTTCTCTCTCTTTCAATATCCTGTGTACATTAAAAAAAGAAATTTATGTTGTTTCTTTTGTTTTCTTGAATAAAGGTGATCGTCTAAAGAACAGAAAGCTATGTACTTTTCAATGAAATAAATAAAATGAAACTCCCTAATCCAAAAGGTCAGGTCGCTTTGTTAGAGGTTAAACTCACTTCCTCAGTAACTACATCTCCCTCCATTCCGTCTCTACTAAAACTGTTGTTAATAATCATAACCCAGTCAAGAAGCTTGAAAATTAACTCATCTCCTTATTTTTTTCAAAAGTACTGGTCGCTAGTTGGAAACTCGGTGATCAAGGCGGTTAAAGCTTTTTTCCATTCGGGTAGAATGTTATCAGAGATTAACCATACCTTTATTACTCTAATCCCTAAAGTAGATAATCCTGATTCGGCTAACAATTTTAGACCAATTAGTTTGTATTCCACCATCTATAAGATTATTACAAAAGTTTTAACTAACAGATTGAAAGTTTCGTTAGGAAACATAATTCACCCTCTTCAAGGGGCTTTTATTCCAGAAAGATTTATTCAGGATAACATTTTGCTTGCTCGTGAGGTATTTCATTCGTTTAATAATAAAGGAGGAAAGGAGGGTTGGCTAGCCATTAAGCTCGATATGGAAAAAGCTACTTGAGTGGAATTACGTTTTTACTACTCTTGAGAAGCTAGGTTTCCATAGTAAATTTATCGATTGGATTAAAAGTTGTATTACTACTGTTTCTTTCTCGGTTTTAGTGAATGGTAATCCTGGTAAGCAATTTTTTCCTTCGCGTGGTATTAGGCAAGGGGACCCTTTATCCCCTTATTTATTTATTTTGTGTGCGGAACTTTTGGCTAGGAAAATTCATCATCAGAGTTTTTTTAGGTGCAAAGATTTAGGTGTTAAAATTGGAAGATCTAGTATTAAAATCCCTTTTTTAACTTTTGCTGACGATACCCTGTTATTCGCAAAAGCTAACGCTAGGTCCTGTTATGCCATTAAAAACATTTTAGATGATTATTGTCGAATGTCGGGTCAGTTGGTCAATTTTCATAAGTCGGCTTTTCAGTGTACGAAGAATATTTCGGTGCAAGATTGTGAGGAGTTCAAAAATATTTTGGAAACTAATCACTCTTGGTCTCTTGGTAAATATTTAGGATGCCCTGTTATTACGGAAAGAGTGACAAAAGCAACTTTTGGAGAGGTGGTGGATAAATCCCAGAAGCAGCTTTCAAAATGGAAAGCTAATTCGCTTTCTCAAGTAGGTCGTATGGTGTTAATCCAGTCTAATTTATCTACTAAAGCTAATTTTCAAATGCAAAGTTTTCTTCTTCCTTCGACCAATACCTCTAGTCTTGATAAAATTAATAGAAATTTCTTTTGAAATAAGAAGGTTGATAGTTCAAGCCCGAATCTTATTAGATGGGATAGAATTTGCAAGCCAAAGTGTTATGGAGGTCTTGGTAATAGAAAAGCAAGTGTTAATAATATTGCTTTGCAATTGAAGCTAATTTCCTCTCCAGAAAACATTTGGGTCACAATGGTTTCTAGGAAATATCTAAAGAATTATAGTATCTGGGATCATCATCCTTCTTCTTCTGCGTCCTGGCAATGGAGAAAACTCATGTCTTTGAGACCCATATTTAGGAAGGGTATTTGTTGGCAGGTGGGCAACGGGGTTAATATCTCGTTCTGGTTTGATGATTGGATTTATGCTTTTCCGTTGGTGGATTTATTTCAGGATCAGCTGCATGATGCCTCTCTGAAGGTTAGTGATTTCATCTCATTGGATAACCAGTGGATGGTGTCCAAATTGGCGGATTTTGTTTCTCATAGAGTGGTAATGGACATTAAAGGTCTTTTTATTCCTTCTTCTTCAATAGAGGATAAGTTAGTGTGGGGGTTAACTCCTCATGGTGAGTACTCTGTTCAGTCAGGAGCTAAATTATTGCAGGGATATGGTATTCATCATACCCCGAAAGTCAAATTTGAATGGTTATGGAAGAGTAATATCCTTCCGAAAATTAGGTTTTTTATCTGGAAAATTTGTATGGATGGTCTCCCTACCAAAAACCGTCATGAAAGAAGCCATGTTTTTCTCCCCCACGATAGGGGTGTGCAAAAAAATCCGATCCGAATGATCCGATCCGGTGATCCGGTGATCCGATCCGAAATTTCGGATATCCGATCCGGTTTTTGATTTTCGGATATTTCGGATCGGATACGGGTCGAATTTTTTGACAACTCGGGTATCCGAAAACCCGAAATCTTTTTATACAAAAATATTCAAATGGGCTAGTGGGCTACTGGGCTGTCTCTGTTTGGGCTAAGTCTAACACTCTAAGTCTTCACTGATCCAAAAACAACTTAACACTAACCCGAAATTTCACTCTGCCTCAAACTCTCACTCAAAACCCTCATTTCACTCATCACTCTCAGTCTCTCACTCTAGTCTTCAGTCTCACCTCTGAATCTCACGGCTGCCGGTTGAAATGGAACGGCCGGCGGGGAAGCAACCAGCAGATCCATCCAAGTCTGGGGTAAGTTCTCTCTCTCTCCATTTTTTTGTGCGAAGTTCTCCTCTCTTTCTCCATTTTTTACAATTTGTGCGAAGTTCATCTGTTCTAGTTTGTGGAATGTATGACCTGTTTTCCTTGTTTTCCATTTTGTTTGCGTAATCTCATCATCTTTAGTTTACAGTAATAGAAGTTCAGAAAGTTTTCTTCTTTGAAATGATTTTTCTTCTTCTTCGAAGATTTAATTATCATCATTCGAATTTTAATTTGTAAGGTTATGTTTAAATTTAGTTCACATGCGAAAATTTATTGTATAATGCCGATAATAGATCCGAACTTCTAGCTTCTGCTTCAATGGCTTTTCAATCTCTTTGTGTTTTTGGGTTTGAACAGTGTTATTGTGAATTTAATGACTAATTATCTTGTGGGAATTTTTTTTCTAGTGTATTGTTTGATTGTTTAATTGATAGAGTTTCAGCTGTTTGATGCATTCTGTCTTGATTCGTGGTTGGGTTTGTATTACATGATTTGGCAGAATATTGTCTTGATTGATCAATATTGTGTTGGTCCTTCATTGTGATTATGGTTTGAACATCTTAGTAGTTAACAGTTAACAGTTAACAGTTAACAGTTAATACTTAGTAGTTTTTATGAACTTGTGATGATATTTGTGAACTTGTGAATGTGATGATATTTGGGTTGGATTTCTTTAAATGTTGGATCTTGGATTGCTAGGGCTAGTGGTAGTTTTTATAATAGTGATTCAAGTATTGGTGAATTGGTGATGATTGATTGATTGTAATGGTTTGCAGAATATGGAATCATCATCTTTTGATGATAATGATGCGCCTAAATTTCCTACTTATGTGGACTTGATGATGGATGAAGCTGACGATTTCGGTGCAACTAATGAGGAAGAGGATTCCGATGATGTAGAAGAGATTAGCCAAGTGAAGAAGAGGAAGAAGAAGACTTCAAAAACTTCTACAAAGATAAAGAAAGAACCAAATGCTTCAACTGGTGAGAGGAAAAAAAAATCAAAGTGGTGGGCACATTATGAGAAAACTGAGGATCCTACCTTTGCTTCTTGTAAGTATTGCAAGACTCTTATTGGATGTGGTAGTAAAAATGGCACTACTCCCTTAGCAAATCATGTTAGGAGATGTAAATTATATCTTCCAAATTTAGATAAGAAGCAAAAGTTGATTGATTTTGAAACTCAAAGTCATGTTAATGAGGATGGGAGTGTGGAAACAATTAGTGTTCCAAAACTTTGGAAATTTGATCCTGATCTTTGTAGAAAACTACTTGCTAAGATGCTTATTGTGGATGAATTGCCTTTTGTTTTTGTTGAACGTGAAGGCTTTCGTGCATTTTGTAAGGCTTTAAATCCTAGATTTGTTCTTCCTTCCCGCACAACTGTCACTAGAGATTGTTACAGTCTTTTCATTGAAAAAAGAAATGATCTGAAAGTTTCTTTTAAGAACTTGCATTCTAGGATTTGCCTTACTACAGACACTTGGACATCTGGTCAAAATTTGAGTTACATGTGTTTGATCGCCCATTTTATTGATGATGATTGGAAGTTACATAAGAGGATAATTAACTTTTGTCCTATTCTTTGGCCATTCCGGGCAACTTATTGGTAGAGCGGTCGAAAAATGTTTGAATGAATGGGGTTTGAAAAATATTATGACTGTGACCGTAGACAATGCTAGTTCTAATGATTTGGCAACTGATTACTTGAAAAGAAGACTTAACATTTGGGAGTCTAGTGTCTTGGAAGGTCAATATTTGCATATGAGGTGTGCATCTCATATTTTGAATTTGATTGTACGAGAGGGTCTACGAGAGCTTGATGTGTCCATTATGAAAGTCCGAACTCTTGTGAGGTATGTTAGGTCCTCTCCCGCTAGACTTCAAAGGTTCAAAAAATGCATAGAAGAGGAGAAAGAAGATAGTAAAAGTCTTGTTACTTTGGATGTTGAGACAAGATGGAATTCAACCTTTTTAATGCTTGAATCTGCTATCAAGTTTAAAAAGGCATTTGCAAGTTTATACATGAAAGATTGGAAGATGATTGGAAGAGGGTTGGTAGTTTTTTGCCTTTCTTAAGTGTCTTCTATGATGCAACATTGAGGTTATCGGGTTCTCGCTATGTGACTTGCAATGTTTATGCTCATGAGATTTATGGGACTAGATTAATGATTTCCAACAATCAAGGTTCCGATGATGAGGGTATTAGGAAAATGGCAACCCAAATGATGACAAAGTATGACAAATACTATGGAAATGTTGATAATATTAACATTTTGGTGTTTGTAGCGGTTATCCTTGATCCTAGGCACAAAATGAACTATGTTGATTGGGTTGTGCGGGATTCCTATGATGAAACAAAAGCCACTCTTTTGAGCCTTAAAATCAAGGTGGTTTTACAATCTTTGTTTGAGTCTTATGCTTCTTCTATGCCTCATCCAAAGGCCGGCCCTACTACTTCTTCTACTTCTACATCTTCCTCTGTTTTCACACAAAGTGGAAGAAAAATTGGCCATCAAGAGCTCATGACGGCCAAATATCAAAGGGACACGGGTTGTTCTTTTGACTAATGTGAACAAAAGTGAGTTGGAGAAGTATTTAGAAGATGCATGTGAAAGTCATGTTCCAACTTTTGAAATTTTACAATGGTGGAAAGATCAATACAAGAGATATCCTATTCTTTATAAGATGGCTAAAGATGTGCTTGCCATACCTATATCTACCGTTGCTTCGGAATCGGCATTTAGTACGGGAGGTCGCGTACTTGACTCTTTTCGCACTTCATTGTCTCCTAAAATGGTTGAAGCACTTGTTTGCACACAAGATTGGCTACGCACTTCACGTGCACCTCTTGTAGTAGAAGAGAGTTTGCTTGCTTTGGAAGAAATGGAGGAAGGTATATTTCTTAACTCTTATTCATTGTTTCTTTTTACATTTGTGTATAATTTATTGTTTTCACCTTACTTTATGTCATATGTATGGTAGGAATGAAGGACTTAACCTTGGAGCAACCGGAAATCATAATTGATGAAACAATTGACACTATGGGAGACTTCTAAAGCTTGGTTAATGGATGCTTGGAAGTTGGAGTCTTGGAGTACTATTTTAGTTGTCTTTGTTTTCTTATTTTGTTGATCGATTTCCCCCTAAATTGTTGTAATATGAATTTAGTAACTTTGATCTTTTTATGTGTAATTGTGCATTTGTGTGTTGTATGTTGTCCAATTGTTAGCCAATTTAGTTAGCTACTACTATATAATATGCAAACTATAAAGCGGATTGTTGGCCACTTAAATACTTCATTATGTAAATTATGGGCTGCCCAAGTTTCGGATCAGCACTGTAGCAGATTAGTAATGAGCCCAGTTTCGGATCAGGACCGTAGCAAAGATCCCAACTTTCGGATCATTTTTCGGATCTTCGGATCGGATATCGGATCCGATCCGATCCGAAATCTCCGGATATCCGAAATATTCGGATTCGGATTCGGATCGGATTCGGATCGGATCGGATCCGATATCCGACAATGCACACCCCTACCCCACGAATGTGTTTTCTGTAATTTTCATAAGGAAGACGTTTATCATCTTTTTTGCGATTGCTCCTTCGTCCATAATGTTTTTGCTAGTCTTCAGGCCCATGGTTTGTGGCCTACTTTGCCCTGTTTTAATAGGAATTTGTCTTTTACTGAGAATATTTCCGATTTGAAGGACAAGCTTAATCATGAGGAAATCTGTAAAATTTTCATAATTTAGTGGCATATTTGGTTGGCACGTAATAGAATTATTTTTCAAGAGGAGTCTTTGGTTCCTTCTAAGGTGGCGGTGCTCATCCTTCATTTCTTGAGAGACTGGAATCATGCGAATAATTTAGAGGAGGGTCTCTCTATCCCTCTAAAGAGATTGACCTCTAAGATCCCTAAGGAGGTCTGTTGGATCAAGCCTTGTAGTAATTATTATAAACTTAATTTTGATGGTTCAAAACTGGCGTCTAGTGCTTCTTCTTTTGGCTACATTATTCGTGATGATCAAGGTAGTGTTACTATTATGGGTGCAGGTAGTCTTCATTTTAATAATTCTATTCTGGTTGCTGAAGCTAGGGGCATGAGAGAAGGCATTAAAAGCTGCCCTTCTTTAGGAATTTCTCATCTTATTGTGGAGGGTGATAACCTAGTGGTTATTAATTCTCTTAAGAATGTTTGGAAGGTCCCGTGGAAAATTTCTAACATTATTTTGGATGCAGGGAAGGATTTTAGGGCGCTCGAATCAAGCGGCGGATTTCCTGGCTCGCAAGGGTCATTCGGTTCGGTCTCCTCACCGCTGGTTTGAACTTAATGACTCTGGTTTTCTCTCTATCATCCGAAAGGATGCTTTAGGTTGGTCCTACATCAAGGACTAGCCTAGTTTTCCTCTCCTTATCAAAAAAAAAAAAAAAAAAAACTCATCAATCGCCAAACAGAACCCCTACCCCCACCAATGACGAAAAGACTACCACAAATTTAAATGTCACATGACATATAAAATGCTTGAAAGCACAAAACATAAGCACAGTGCTACTTTAAAA
This sequence comes from Beta lomatogona, assembly GCA_947646795.1. NCBI lineage: Eukaryota > Viridiplantae > Streptophyta > Magnoliopsida > Caryophyllales > Amaranthaceae > Beta > Beta lomatogona. Next base: position 2,156,813 of record CANSNZ010000223.1, read on the forward strand.
GCAGGAAAACGAAAGATGAACCGATAATATTCAGTCTGCCAAAGTAAAATACTTGCCTTCTCAATATTTTCTCTGATGGCATATTTGCAAGCCCGCTGACATATTTCAGTGATATCTGCACCACTAAATCCCTGAGTGTATTTCGCAAGTGCTCTAATATCAACATCTTTGGCAATAGGTGATTTCCTCAAGGCAGCCTTAAAAATGGAATAACGGGATTCCTCATCTGGAAGAGGAATATAGATGAGTTGATCAAGACGGCCTGGTCTTAGAAGAGCTGAATCAATAATATCGGGTCTATTTGTGGCTCCAATTATGAAAACAGTCTTTTTGGCAGACATGCCATCCATTTCTGTCAAAAGTTGGTTTAAAACCCTGTCAGCAGCACCACCTGCATCGCCTCCACTGCCTCCCCTCTGCGTAAGACACCCACAGACAACAGTTGCAATCAGCCAGATTAATGAAACTAGAACAAATCACTCATTCATCAATGACAAAAACCATAAATGATATTACTAAAAGGTATGTGTGAGATATCATAATAGACCAATGGCTAAACTCAACCAGAAAGTTACAGGAGCAGAATAATTGGGATTTAGACTGGTAACTTACAACGAAGACAATCATATTGCAATTCAAACACTGACAAACCAAGTGCCCCCAAAACTAACAGCACAGATAGATAGCTATTCGCAAATGTGAAAAAATTAAAGCAGAGTTTGAATCAAAGTATAATTAAGGACATCTAGAGCTTTTGTTAACTTGTTTCAGACTTTTTTTAAATGGTATTCTCTATTTTATTTCATTCAAAACTCAACAGATATGTCAACCTAAGCTTTGAACAAATTTAAATCTCAAACCACTTGAACGCCAAGAATAAAAAACTTAATGATTATTAGCCTAGACCCAACACAAGACACAAGATCATATCAATGAGCATGAAAAACTAAGGTAAATTCAGCCAAACAGGTATGAGTCTACACCTGAGTTGCAATTGAATCAAGCTCGTCAAAGAATAGAACACAAGGAGCTGACTGGCGGGCCTTGTCAAAAATCTCCCGAACATTAGCCTCACTCTCACCAAACCACATTGTTAACAATTCAGGTCCTTTCACACTGATGAAGTTAGCCTGACACTCATTCGCAATAGCCTTCGCCAGTAAAGTCTTTCCACATCCAGGAGGTCCATAGAAAAGAACTCCCTTAGAAGGAGACATCCCAAATTTTTCGAATTTCTCAGGATGCTCCACAGGATATTGAACAGTCTACAATAGGAAAACGGAAAAGTGTTCAGTTCACAGTGTAGAACAGAAAGACTGGGACAATTAAAGGGAAATGGAAGCACCTCTTGAAGCTCCCTTTTGACATTTTCAAGGCCACCAATGTCCTCCCAAGAGACATTCGGGACCTCAACAACCTGACATACCAAATACAATCATAATTAATAATTAGATATGCACATCAATTTCATACAGAATAAGAGATTCCATAAGTCCTAAACACTACCTTGAATTCACATTTCATACATGTACAAAAATTACACATAAATACTAAAAATTCACATGACAACATTACGAGTCCTTCATATCATTAACAGAATAGGAACTTAATACCAATTAAAACATAAAATAAACTACCGTTTCACGCAGAGCAGATGGATTGCTCTGACCAAGAGCAGTCTGGAAGTGTTCATTTGAAACAGCCATTGAGTTAAGGATCTCAGCATCAATAGTCTCATCTTCCAGATCAATTACATCCATCTTCTCTCTGATACACTGAAGTGCAGCTTCAGTACACAAGGCAGCTAGGTCAGCACCAACATAACCATGTGTCTCCTTGGAAATTCTTTCTAAATCAACCTGTTCGATGAAAAGGAACTCAATTAAACAAAATATCAAAGCAGAGAATATCATCGATCAAGTACCCAAAGGAGGAAAGAGAGGTCCATACATCATCAGAAAGCTTCATGTTTTTAGTGTGAATGCGAAGAATCTCAAGTCTCCCTACTTCATCTGGAACACCAATATCTATTTCTCTGTCAAATCGACCAAACCTCCTTAGTGCAGGGTCAATGCTGTTTGGACGATTAGTAGCGCCCATAACAATAACATGTGCTCGCGATTTAAGCCCATCCATAAGAGTCAAAAGCTGGGAAACAATACGCCTCTCAACCTCTCCATTGGTTTTCTCTCGCTTGGGAGCAATTGAATCAATTTCATCAATAAAAATAATGGATGGCGCATTCTTCTCAGCTTCCTCAAAAGCTTTCCTGAGATTGCTTTCACTTTCCCCAGCCAATTTTGACATGATCTCTGGCCCATTGATACAAAAGAAGAATGCACCAGTTTCATTTGCCACAGCTCGGGCTATCAAAGTCTTTCCGGACCCAGGAGGTCCATAAAGCAAAATCCCCTTAGGTGGCTTGACGCCAATAGATTTAAACAACTGTGGGTGTCGTAATGGAAGTTCTACCAGCTCCCTAATCTGGGCCATCTGTTTTCTCACACCACCAACATCATCATAGCCAACCTCATCTAATCTATTCTCTTCTTCTCGTTTAACTGGCTCACCCTCACAAAAAATCTCAGTATCCGGGGCAACCACACAATATTCAGGTGGATCAGTCTCAATAACCTTAAATTCGACACTTCTCATCCCCCCTCTCACAAGAAAAAGGTCTCCTTTCCTCAGTGGCCGGTATGCTTCAAGAAAATACGCTGAAAGCACATACAAAAAATTCAGCAACTGGACACATTGGAGATGATTACATATTATCAAAGCAAGTTCGATATATTAATTAAAGGGGGTTAAATAAAAGATTTTCAGCTTCCCATTATGAGATAAGGATTAGGATTCAATAAAGTGCATTTGATGAGACAAAACACATCTGTTATTGTCATGGACAGTATTCAGGTGGATCAGTCTCAATAACCTTAAATTCGACACTTCTCATCCCCCCCTCTCACAAGAAAAAGGTCTCCTTTCCTCAGTGGCCGGTATGCTTCAAGAAAATACGCTGAAAGCACATACAAAAAATTCAGCAACTGAACACATTGGAGATGATTACATATTATCAAAGCAAGTTCGATATATTAATTAAAGGGGGTTAAATAAAAGATTTTCAGCTTCCCATTATGAGATAAGGATTAGGATTCAATAAAGTGCATTTGATGAGACAAAACACATCTGTTATTGTCATGGACAGTTATGTACTTATGTTGCTGTATCATCAATAATAATCCATTATCAAAGCTTGTTCTATGAATCACTACTGTGAATGCCGATTCTCCGAGTTCTTTATCACATCATGTTTTAGGATTTTCAATTATTAGCTCGTAAGCTGATGTTTAGGGTGCAAATAAAAAAGAGCAAGATTTTGGCCATTTCTCTCTCCAATGTCTCGTCAAAATATGTAATTACTCCAACCTTCCAAACAATGAGAAGCAAGTAAAAAAAGGGGAGGTGGCAACATTTAATTGTGTTTGGTGAGGAATAAAGTTGATAGGATAGAAGAACTAACCCAAATACAACAACTATTAACCCTTGTGCAAAAGTATAAAGCATCAATTAAAAATAGGGCAACGAGAGTCTTAAGAAAATTTTCTTTAAATTATCATCTTAGTTTTAAAAGGGGCAAGGGGAAGGCGCATCTTGTAGGCGCCGCGCACCTTTGGTTCCGAAAAGAAACTTAGAAATCAAATAAAGAATCATTGTAATACTTAACAACATAGATATTATATTAGACCCACAAAAAAGGTATAAGAAAGCATAGTTCATCGCTATAATACCAAAACAAGTCAAAGTACTAAGTAGAAAGAAAAGCAAACAAAGTTTTCAAGTTAACCCAGTAGAACAAAAAAAATTTATCATCAACAATCAACAAGGTACAATTCAAATGATATCCCAAAACTATTTTTAAAGAAGCATGTAAAGGGATTAAAAAAAATAACTAGTCACTGCCAGTCTGCCATATGGAAAAAAATGCAATGAAGAAGAACTAAGAAATAAAGAATCTAGGTAGCACTGAGACGGATACGGGGACGGATACGGGTACGGGGACGAAAAACGGTAAAACCAAAATTTCTGAAAACGGGTATGGCTTGGATTCGGCAAAAAAAATTATTTATAATATTTAATAGATATAATCCCATTTAATTTTTGTGGAAAAATATTAAATGACATACATGTAAAAATATAAACTCATAATTTAGAAAAAAAAAGTCTTGTAAAAAAAAGTCATTAAAAACAAGTCTTCTAATATGTCAACACCCAGATAAATCCTCTTTCCAAAGAAAAAATAAAAAAAGAATAAACCTAAAGATAAGATATATGACCAGTTGTCCTTGTCCCTACTATCCATTTCTCTCTCTCCTCTTTATTTTTTTTTTGGTAAATTCTCTCTCCTCTTTATAACATTAACCCCTTTACCCATCCCTCTCCTTTTTACTTACGCTTCACCACAGTGGAGCTCTTCAATAAGTTTTCGGCCACCATGCAGCCACCAGCCCACCGCACAGCCACCGGCCCACCACATCAGAAACTTCTCGCGACTCAGAGAAGAAGTCGAGACTTGCTTCGAAGGAGATGAGATGACGACCGGCAAAGCCACCGGCGACCGGCAAGGCGGCGAGAAGTAAAACCCTAGAATGTGAATTTGGGGCTTTCAAATTTCATTAAACCTGGTTGGGTACGTGGTTTTCCTCTCAAAAACGTACCTAACCCGTACCCGAATTCGCCTTAGCCGTCCCCAAAAGCAACCCACGTACCCGACCCATTGGATTCGTTTTGGGTACGAATCCCAGGCAAATCCGTCCCCTACCCGTACCCGGTACGGGAAACTAGGGGTGTTCGTGGGTGGTTAACCGTCCCGAAACGACATCTCGGTTCGGTAACCGGAAGTTTCGGTACGCCATTTTTGTGAACCGTAACCGTAACCGTTCAAACCGGTAACCGCTTAAGCGGTTAACCGGTTTTTCGGTACGGTTTTTCGGTTAACCATTAACCGTTACTCAACTTTTATTAATATATTTTACTTAATTTATATATGAGATTTTTACTTTTTTTCTCAACATAAATAATATGACATTAATACCACACTACTCCACAAAGTTCACTGTCAAGAATAAGTGTTTAACAATGAAGTATTCACTGCCAACATAAAAAATAAAATACGAATACCATACTTCTCAAGTTAGAGAAGGCAAAGAGTTGACATGTTTAGTGTCCACACTCTAATTTTCACTTTTTAAAGTCCAGTTTGCCATGTTCTTAATCACTGCCAACAAAACTTGTCTCCAACTTTCAACTAAAATGTCTCTATAATTAATAATATATTCGGTTTACCATTTTATAATACAATAAAATAAACATATTCGGGATTTCGGTTAACCGTTTTATAAAAAATCATAACCGTAACCGTACCGTTTAACCGTAAAATTTACCGGTACGGTAACCGAACCATTTAATCCCTATTTTTCCATTACGGTTACCGCCCATTTTGACCGGTTTTTCGGTTTTTCGGTACGGTTTTTCGGTTTCGGTTTTTTGTGAACACCCCTACGGGAAACGATGCCTAGGAGGCGTACTCATGCTTCATAGTAAAGAATCATATTCGGCTATAAGGAAAAAAATTACTACTGGAGAAAAATAAGAAGAAATAAAGAAAGACAGAACACTCACTGGGAAAAAATAAGAAACATGCAGTTAAAAAAGAAGATAGAAAGAAATAAATAAATAAATAAAGAAATAGATACATAAAGAAAGAAAGAAATAGATAAAGAAAGAAATAAAGAAAGAAAGAGAGAAAGAAGAAAAGAAGATAGGAAATAGGAGAAAGAAAGACAGAAGAAGAAGATAACAAATAAAGAAGAAAGAAAGACAGAGGAAGAGAAGAGAACTTACAGGCTAGGCGGCGTCAGTAGCAAGCAAGTGCATTTCTAGATCTAGGGATTCTACCCAAAAAACGTGTCGAGCAATGACGTTCAAAAACAAGAAAACACGGAAATATAAAAAAAGAGTGGTGGCCTACAGGCAGACCACAACTCCAAAAGAGGGAGACTCTTGCGCCTCGTGCCTCAAGTTTCAGCTGATGGATACGATTTTCTCACCGCCTTGGCTCACCTTTCCCCTAGAAGCGCCTTGGTGCGCTTTTAAAAACTAAGATTATAAATTTATAAGATAAGGTTTATAAAGCATATATGTTTAGCTACAATCTGAAAACTATGTCCAAATTTCTGAAATCTGAATGATGAAGTGGACAATCTCCGATTTATCAATTCACGCTGCAATGACCACAAAACGTGACATAGCACTAACATGAATGTGCTTGCTCAACGCCACCACTGTGGCACTGTTACCCCAAATCCCCAATCACAACTACAACCACCATTACCATTTACCAAGATATAAATAGATCCTTACGTGATACAATTGTTTAACTGATGTGCTTGCTCCAATAGACTCCCTTTGTCCCAAAAACACTCACATGGTTTCTTTTCTGGATATCCCAAGACAATCTACCAATTCCTTGTATAACATTCTCTCTTCCCACTTTCACCTACTTTTTCTCTCTCTCCACTGGTTCTTATCTTTTTCTCTCTACTACTCTCACTTTATCCCAACATTTCCCCTCATTTTCTCTCTACACATTTCCAAATTTTTAATTCATAAACCAGAGGAAATCTTAATATCCATGCCAAAAGCAACTCTGAAAGTTTTCGTGGAACAAAGTTACAATTTAGGAATAGCCAGCCACACAGCTTCAAACATTAGTGTCCTTTTATTCATTAAACCATGCTCAATCGGAATGATGCTCTAGACCACCTATAGACTCAAGGGATGACATATTATAGGAAAAACCAGTTCAGCTCATAAGTCATCAAGCTAGCACCATTCATCGGAAAAAATTGAACAAAATACTCCCTTAGAGCATCCACATTTATAAGGTTCCCCGTATTTTCTCTCTCCTCACCTCATTAGTCCACATCACTTTCCACTAACTTTATCACCTACCCTTCCCATTTCACAATTTCATACCTACATTCATGAGGTTCCCTATTTACCTTCTCTCTCCTACTTTATCACCTACATTCATGAGAAAAGGGGGAACCATTTGCCCAGCCGCATGGCGCGTTTTGGTTCGTTGCCAATATGAGAAGCCTTCCTATTTGTTGGTGTTCCACTTTTCATGGGATGCATACAACAATGGTGGGAAGCTTCTCTTTCTCTTTTTCTCTGAAATGGGGGACCTCATTTCCCACTGATGTGGATGCTCTTATAGACTCATAAGGAGAACGGACTAGTCAATGAACATTCAAACAAAATCTCATTATCCTTGTCTCCAATGATATTTCTAATACGAAAATTCAAACTATAAACACAGTGGAATTGTCCAATAGCTGTACTATGACATCAAACTATACAGGAATATGACCACCTATATAATAGGAACACATTTCATTTTCTAGTAAAAACTCCTTAGCTCAACATTCCCGTTCTAGTAAGTTCATATTTAAGTAGCGTATCTCACAAGTGCAAAATTTTCCAATATATCATTCAGAGTAGTATCTAAGGTCAACAGAAATGGTTCCCAAATAATTACAGGCTAAAATTTATATTTCCTCCTTTTTATAACTTGCATCATGTAGCTTGGGCACAGCTTATAGGAGTCCACCTGAAGATGGAAGAGGTAAAAAGGGGAACTCTTGTGTTAGGAGAGAGAGAAAGTCAGAAAACCCATTGCCAATTTAAGTAATGATGCAAGTATTATGCAACTTCCATGAAAGGAAACTGAGGAAGTATAAGAGAAGTTATACAACTAGTCAGACACATTTACAGCAGCAATTGAATTTAAATACTCGAACACAAAAGGCCTAAAGCAAGTCAATCACATCACATGTCAGCTGTCATCTGTCACATATAATTTGGAACATAATCATAGCACAGGTCACAAGTGCAAAGGTGAGACAGAAATGCCAAGCAGTGAACCTCTTCTAACATGAACCCCTTCTCTCCAGCACATCCTCTTCATCCCACACCTAACCCCCAGAGCTTTATCCAGATCAATGTGACCTTCCCCATTTCCTTAATATTGTCATTGTATCACAAGTTAGAAAAGATACCAACTTTACTGAAATCTTAGAAAGTATTAACACAAGGTAGGGATGCAAATACAGTCTTGAATAGTTGGAATAAAAGAATTTCATATATACTAACAAGTTTCTATGGCATTCAAATTAAAATTTTCTTACAGGATATCTTCTTCTAAGGAAAACTCTCTCCTAAGTCCTATATGACAAAAGCTATTGTCTACAGCTATGAACATCAGATATTTTGGGGTTTCTAAGATTTGTGACAGAGAACAAGTCATATTCAGATTTTAGCATCCCTTTGTAATCCATTTTCTCAACTCCGTCCCCCCACCCCCCTCTCAAGATGAATTATCTGGTTCTTCTTCCTCTCGTCTCTATTCCTAAACCCCCACATTCTCCTCCGATCGCTGCCCTCAAAACTCTAATCATTCATCTCTCTAACCATTTCTTTGACAAAATATACAGATCTCTAATCTCCAAAAAAAAAGAATCATAATGGTTCACCAAATCTTTGTACAAATGTATTTTGCAGTTAAAAAGACATAGTCAAAAAATTAAAGCCATTCAGCAACAATATGGACATAAAAAGAGATGATAGGTTAAAAATTATCTTAAGCATCTATATGGGCAGAGATGGAACTAAACATTTCTTTGACATTCATCTATATAGCCCTCAAACTCTCTAATCATTGATCTCTCTAACCATTTCTTTAACAAAATATACAGATCTCTAATCTCGAAAAGAAAAAAACAGAATCATAATGGTCACAAAATCTTTGTACAAATGTATTTTACACCTAACAAAACATAGTCAAAGAATAGCCATTCAGCAACAATGAGGACATAAAAAGAGATGATCGGTTAAACATTATCTTAAGCATCTATACGGGCACAGATGGTACTAAACACACTTGAAAATACTCCCTCCATTAAGACATAATAGTCATAAAGTTATATAACCGTGAGCTATCCTGAAAAGGGACCATATTTTCTAGAATCTATGATATTTCGACACAGCATTTTTGCCGCCATACCAATGTTGATACGACCTGACACCAATCCGAGTACGTAACACGGTTATGCTGATTTACACTCAGATATGGCAAGGTCGACAGAGGGGGAAAAAAGGTGAGACTTGTTACCAAACTCGCTCTACACCTTCTGATTAATTGAATGTGCACCAAAGATTAACAACATTACTATCAACTTTCAGATCTAGGGTTCGAGTAGTGAAATCCGGATCTAAAAAACGAAGGTCAAAGTGTCGGTATTATTGGCTGAGATGATGGGGGCTTTTGCGCACCAACTTGAGATGACTATTGCTTGAATTTGTAGTCGCCATTGATTATCTCATCGGCAACAAGGAAAAGAGAAGATAGAGAGACTTAACAAAGAAATAGAAGAGAACGACGATACAGCCATTGTTTTACTTTCCTTCCCATTCCCTTTCTTTTATCTAAATAATTATTTTATTCTTTTTTTTTTATGGGAGTGCATGTGGAGTTATTCTTTTATTCTTTTCCTAGGGCTAGTGGTTAGCAGCTCATTTTTTTCATTTACTTATTTTGGGTAAGAAAATGACATCTCATTTCTAATGACTAGTTAATATTTTCTTGTATGTGGCGTGCAACTGCAAATTCTGAGGATTTTTTTTGGCTATTTGTATTTTATTTCTTTTCTTTCATAAATATATAAATATATTTTATAATTTTGTATCCCCATAGTCGAGTCCGAATTTAGGACAGTGTCTCCTATCCAAAACTCAAATTCGTACCCGTATAGGATACCCATACCTGAGTACATATAACATAGTCTTAAAATATTATTGTTCTAGAGGGTCTTTCAGAAAAATCACGTCATACCCTAAATCATGAGAGGTCAGGACAAAGTCACAATTATTTCTAGAGAAGGAAAATAGTAGACTAAGCAAGTGATAGATAGTTTATGAAGAAAGCACAAAGAGTCATGACTCATGAGTACTTCGACTTGTTGGAAGACTTAGCACATAGAGTGGTAATCTTTCTTAGTGTACTGTTTGAAGCCTAGATAAAGATGAGATAGTTACTTCTATAGATGTACTTTAAATCTATTAGCTTCATATTATGCAATTTAGGAAGCAGTAGATCTTTAAACTAGTTGCACCAGTGCCATAAAAAAAACAACACAAAATTTTTGATTCATGCCTGATGTGAGAAGAATCAACCAATAACAGAAGTGGAAAAATCTTCCATGAGAGAGATATTTAAATTCAAAACCCCTTCAAAACTTTTGATTTGCTAGTTTATTGAACTTTCTACAACTTGTACCCAAAGAAGCACATAATTTACACTACCCAAGGGAGAGATCCCTTAACAATAGTACAATACCCTATATTAAAAGGTGGATGTAGAGTCTTGTGGAGGTGGTCTCCAAGACCACAAATCAAATCTCAACTACATCACTATGCGCTCAGTTGCTCTTTAACACCAAAAAAAATATAAAATACCCTATTAAAAGGAGTAACACTTCTAAGTCACCAGTAAGCTTCACTGACGCCCTCTGCTCGCACTGAACAGCTGAACCAATCAACATAATTACAACTTAATGCAGGAGCACGCCTCACATCTTCATTTAAGCTCCAAATTGCGCGGACGAGATCTGATTTATCCTAAAGATGGCTTTATAGGTTTGTTGTTATCTTGTTAATAATAAACAATAATTAGTCCTATCTAGCTGTTCTGTCTAATTTTTCAAAGAAAACTAACCAACACACAGTAAAACTAGCATATAGTACATATAACAAGATAAAAAGATAGTTTCAGATAAGGAGCACAGATGATGAAGAATGGTCAAAGGCACGGTCTCATAGCTAAAATGCAGAAAATTACATGGAGATCTTGACGACATGTTAAGATAATGTCTTGCATATCCAGCTTAACCTGAGTAATATAGCAAAATCCAGTGCAACATAAAATAAAAACTCACGTTTCAGGTATGCATCAAACAGATTTCCAGTGACGCCCTCAATGGTATCATCAATAGGAAGAATATGGACACGTTTCCCATATTTCACATCAGGACATTGGTGGACAGAGACCACGTCACCAAGACGAACCCTTAAATTAGATCTCACAACCTTGTTCATCCTAATTTTTGGTTCTTCACAAGTCTCATTGGCAAGGGCAATGCAGATTGTGTCTTTCCTTTTCTTTCCCTAGAAATTGTCCCCACAAAAGAAAACACAAAAGTCAGACCTTCAAACTATAAAGTTGCAGTAGTATAACAATTCTAAAACAACTTTAGCTCTCCTAACATAATCATAGGAAACGTAAATTGAAAACTCAGCAAACCCAACATCCAAATTAGGAGAAAGACCTGCAGAAAACTGAACTCATATGTGCCACATAAAGTACGATTGGAAGGTAAAAATACATTGTGTTTTTCCCTCTAATAAACTAAAAGAAGAAACCATTAAAGAGTTTACAGCTTTTACACAATCAAACAAGATCACTTATCCATACTTTTCAGCTGAACATAATCATAACATCTACTAAGATTTTTGTAATGAATCAACCTAAGGAAAGGGGTACTTTTGGTATTGCACAATTAGTTAGTAGCTTGAGAAATAACTAAGAGGGTTAGAAGGGAAGAAACTCTATAAATAGAGGAAATTAGGGAGAAAGAAAATATGTTGAAAATTGGTAAAAGTAATCCGTTACATTAATTGGGAGAGTGTCATTCCTCTCGAAAGAGTGGCTAGGTTGTAATTGGTGATTTAATCATCTATTCAATCATATCTTCAATTGTTTCATTCCTTAATCATCTTCCTCACTCCCCTAATCTTTATTTTCTTCCATTAATCTACCGTTTTAGTCTGTTGTTGATGTTAGTTCATCACAAATGGTATCATAGCAGTTCGATTTAGAGAGATTAACTTGTTGATTTTCGAGTTTCCAGAAAAAGAAATCCTGCCATGAAAGTTGATGGAAATCTGAGTACGGACATAAAGGAGATCGGGAAAGAGTTCGCCAAAAAATGGATGAGATCATGAGAAGTTGCGAGAAACTTCAAAAGGATCTAGAGAAGATAATCGATAAAGCCTTTTCTCCAATCCAACAAGAGTTGACGTTACTTCAAAAGGATCTTGAAGAAGAGGAAAATCAGGCACCGGAAGAAGAGCATACAAATCTGGAAAAATGTAGATCCGGCGAAGCTTACACCGGCGATGGTTTTGGTGGTATGTCTGGTGGTTATCCTATCTTCTCACTAGCGGAAAGATGGTGGGATCAAGTGGGGGAGTGCGATTATTTGCGTCTGAAGACAGAGATGGAGGCTCATACAGAGGTTCTAATGGTGGTCCCAAAATTTGTGTGGATGGTGATATCAGTGTTTTTTAAGGTAAGAAACCGAGAAGGGATACTGATGAGCTTGAGGTTGTTCACCTAAAGAAAATTTTCAACATGGGTGGTGCAAATGGCAGTGGGTTCGGCGGCGGCCCTGTGGTGAGAAATTGGGCTACTCAAGTAGGTGGAGGGTGCTTCAAAGGGGAAAAGCAGAAGATTCCAAAAAAAGAGGCGGAGAAGAGTATATCTGAAAATTATTTGGCAAATTTTTGGGATGGTTTTGCCAAGGTACAAAGGGGAGATGCAGGTGGTGATTTCGTGGTGCCAACTAAGTCAAGGGCGGCAAGTTGAGGAATGAGTATGAGAGTTTTAAAGGTGGTTGGCCTCGAGGAGTATTCGAGTGAAGGGGTGTCAAATGTTGTGGTTCCGGTGGTGGGCCAGGGCGTTTAGACAGGTGAAGTGTTTGGGCTGGAGGTAGAGGACCCGGTGAAGGGACTGGATATTTTGTTAGTTCTGGTGGTGGTCTTAGTTTCTTCGCCGGAGGTAAGCTTGGTGGTGTTCTTGGGTGGTGCATCAAAGACATCTCTGATGAAGTTTCAGAAATGGTGGAGTATTGGAAATGCTTTAGTGAGTTCCTCCTTGGCAGGGAAAGAAAGGTAATGCTAGATTAAGGGTAGAATGGTAAAAAGAAAAGGAAAAGAGAGAAAAAAAGGGAAATAACAAATGAAGGAAGAGGGCAGCAGAAGGCACGTGCAATTAAGAAAAGAAAAGAGAATCCTAGTAGGCCAAGTGATTGGGTCATGCGTAATTCAACTGGGTCATGTGAAACAAGTGATTGGGCCTTCAAATTTTGAGCCCATTATTTCATTTAATGATGAAAGCATTATATTTGTGCTGCTGGACATTAAACCCAACTACTTTCTTTTCCAATACTTGAGCCTATATTACTTCATTTCCCATCTTACTATGCCTGCGTCCAACAAACCCAGCCCCTCACATTTCGTTGTCCAACCCAGCACCCATTCTTGACACTTGAGACTGACTATTATATCTTTAAGCCTAATTCCTCAACCCAATATTTTGATAGCCATGTCTCAACTTTCTTCACCATTGCTATGCCTGCGTCCAACAAACCCAGCCCCTCACATTTCGTTCTCCAACCTAGCACCCATTATAATAACCCAAACCCACTCTCGACAAATGAGACTGACTATTATATCTTTAAGCCTAATTCCTCAACCCAATATTTTGATAGCCAACTGAGCTTGCACGACAACTAATGTACGAGTATCAGTGCATCTGTTTTAGGCTGGAGGGACAGGAAAACACACACCAAATTTGCGACAACCGTGAACAGGCTGCCAATTATTATCCACCTTGAGGACAAGGTGAATGTTTGGGCGGCCGGTAATGTAATGAATCAACCTAGGGAGAGGGGTACTTTTGGCATTGCATAATTAGTTAGTAGCTTGAGAAATAAGTTAGAGAGTTAGAAGGGAAGAAACTCTATAAATAGAGGAAATTAGGGAGAAAGAATATACGTTCAAAATTGGTAAAAGTAGTCAGTTACATTAATTGGGAGAGTGCCATTTCTCTCGAAAGAGTGGCTAGGTTGTAATTGGTAATATAATCATCTATTCAATCATAACTTCAATTGTTTCTTTCCTTAATCATCTTCCTCACTCCCCTAAACTTTCTTTTCTTCCATTAATCTACTGTTTTAGTCTGTTGTTGATGTTAGTTCATCACAATTTTTCATCAATTTGTAATGGTGCTTAGAAAATCCAAACACCTACCGCAAAAAAAAACTCATTACATAAGCTGTCACCACTCAAGTCTCCATTTACCCAAAAAAAAAAAAAAAAAAAAAAATAAACTCCATATGCATCCTCAACCTAACATTCCTCTATCTCAAGAAAGGGTCTAATATGCACGCCGTATACCAACCTGGATCCCACACTCCACAGAAATTAGAAGGCCTTTCACGAGGCTCTAGCTTCTAAACACAAGATCGCCCAAAGGCCAACTACACAATTTCCTAGATTATTTCAACCACAAGTCTCCCTTTTTTCTAAATTTCTTTTTCGTTGATGTCATATAGCAAAATCTTCGACTTCACATTAGAACAATCAAACTCTTAAGTGAGCAAAAACATCTCAGATTTACCAGCAGCCAAAATCACAAATACTTATGTAGAGCTGAAAATCTCTCTATAGTACCCTGATTGATCAAATGATACCAGAAATTTTACCATAAGCGAAACAGAATAAATCCTTACACAAAATCTCAAACCAAAACAACTTCAAAACATACGCAATGTCAAGAACCCTAACAAATTGGAAATATCAAGCAGATAACACAACACATCAATAATAAAATTATACCTTGACTAAAACAGTATCACCACGAAAGAGCTGCAGTTTTTCCATGGTGTCAGGATGCATAGAAACAACTGAATTATCATCATTAACGGCTTCATCGACAACCAATCGATTCGGAGACTTCTTGCGCTCAAGAATCGCAGTACTGTAATCTCTTTTAGAGCCCTTACTGTCAAAATTTAAGAAGGAACAACACATGTTTTGAGTGAATGCGTTTCAAAATCGAATGAAATTTTGGATCACGACGAATTGGTAAAATTATTCGGTTCAGTTAAGCGTGAAATCAAATAGAAATTCGAGATCTTTGAAGAAGAAAAACTTACTCGGACGATTCAGCATTATCAGCCATAGCTTGGTTGTTAAAGGTTGAGCGCAGAAGAGTTTGCGGAGCACGAAAGGTATAAGAAAAGAGGAGAGAGAAAGTTCGATGTCAAGGAAAGGATTTATTCTATATACGCACCCCATGCCTGTAGGATGACAACGGATCGGATCGGGTCCATATCTATATTCATTTCCAAACGTTAGATTTAGATCCGACCCATATCTAGAGGGTTTGAAAAAATAGGACTCAAATTCAGATCCGACGGATCTTACGGATTAGGTTCCAAAATGGATATGTCTATAATCTATACCAATCAATATATATATATATATATATATATATATATATATATATATATATAAGGATGAACTTTTCGGGAGCATAGGGAGCTCCTCAAGATTTCGAGTTCATAGAGCGCGCCATGTAGGATTGCCACGTCATTAATTTTTATTTTTATTTTTTACAAAAATAGAGTTCTAGATGATTTAAATACATATAAGGAGATTTGGATAAGCGAAAATTAGAGTTTGGATTTGAATCAACAACCTAAATTATTATATCATGAAAATTATGAGGAACTTTTCAGGAGCATAGGGAGCTCCTAAAGATTTCGAGCTCATAGAGCGCGCCACGTAGGATTGTCACGTCATTAATTTTTATTTTTATTTTTTACAAAAAAAAGAGTTCTAGATGATTTAAATGCATATAAGGAGATTTGATAAGCGAAAATTAGAGTTTGGATTTGAATTAACAACCTAAATTATTATATCATGAAAATTGTGAGGAACTTTTCGGGAGCATAGGGAGCTCTTCAAGATTTCGAGCTCATAGAGCGCGCCACGTAGGATTGCCACATCATTAATTTTTATTTTTATTTTTTACAAAAATTGAGTTCTAGATGATTTAAATACATATAAGGAGATTTGGATAAGCGAAAATTAGAGTTTGGATTTGAATCAACAACCTAAATTATTATATCATGAAAATTGTGTATAACTTTTGCTACGTAATTCGGAATATTATAATTTTTGTATTATTGGAGAGTGCTCGGAATATGCTTCGAAATAAGATCCATTTATAATATAGTTGTACAACTTATGAAATATAAAGCGCCATGTAGGATTGTCATGTCATCAATTTTTATTTTTTATTTTTTTTCTAAAAATAGAGTTCTACATAGATTTAAATACATATGAGGAGTCTTGGATAAGCAGAAATTAGAGTTTCGTTTTGAATGAACAACCTAAATTATTATATTATGTAAATTGTGTATAACTTTTGCTACCTAAATCAGAATATTATAATTTTTGTACCATTAGATAGTGCTCGAAATATGCTTTGATATAAGATCCATTTACAATATAGTTCTCCAATTTATGAAATAGAGAGCGCCACTTAAGATTGTCATTTCATTAGTTTTTATTTTAAATATTTGAAAAAAAAATAGAATTCTACATATATTTAAATACATAAAAGAGTTTTGGATAGGGGGAAATTAGAGTTTCGTTTTGAATAAACAACCTAAATTATTATATTATGTAAATTGAATTTAACTTTTGCTACTTAAATCAAAACATTATAATTTTTTTACCATTGGAGAGTGCTTGAAATATGCTTCAAAATACGATCTATTTACAATATAGTTTCACAACTCATGAAAATATATTAAATTAGATGCATTGTAGGAAATTATTTAGTCTTTTTTTAGATAAATATAATAATGGCTATAAGTATTAAGTATAGTGTATTATATGTGATTATAACATTTGATTATAGGTCCAATTTACAGGATTAAACATATTATCTTTCAAAACCTCAACCTTACTCAACTAAACTAAAACAATATAGTATTGCAACAAAATTTATCAACTAAAATCTATAGCGATAAAGTTACATATTAGAGTTTTGGATTATGTAAAAATTAGAGTTTAATTTATATAAAACATCCTTAGAATATTATAAAGAGCTCCACCTAAGCATGCCATGTCATTCTTATCAATTTTTAAGAAAATATTCTTTCTGTCCTGCATCAATTAAATTATTACCCTCTACTTTCTTAAAGTATCATTCGGGTATTATTCATGTTAAAACTGTATTAGCTATTGTTAGTCATACCTGTTATTGGGATACCATTTAATAATAGACTTAGCTACAATATTCAATTGAATATTAAAAATTATAAAATTTATATATCACAATAACAAATCTAGAAATTACAGTATAATGACAAATACTTTCTCCGTTTTTTTTCTACTTCAACAATTGGTTTGGACATGGTTTTTAAGGAAATAAAAAATGGGTAGTTTAGCATAGAGGTACTCTTTAATTAACTAGAGTAGGGGACAAATAAATCCTTATTAAAATAAACGCAACTTTATAAGGCAATATTATTCGGCTAATTAATGATCGTTTTATTAACATAAAGTAAAGGTAATATTGTCAACTGTAGTTTCTCAAAACTGGAATGGTTCCAAAAGATGAAACTACCTAAAGTGGTAATTGTTGTAATAGAAAAAGAATGGAGGAAGTATGTAAATACAATGATATGGAAAAATCTAATTTTACAACACCACAAAATCAACAATAATTTTAACAAAAAAAATGCAATAAAATAAAATAAACAACAACCTGTGCAACGCACGGGCTTCAAACCTAGTATATTAAAAGGCGTGTGTGGCAACGTATACACGCCACGTGACACCTTTGTTACTCTACTAGAATTGTTCAATGTGTACATATGTCATGTCAATTAACAAAAGTAAAATTGGCTTGCAACAAGATTTGAACACGTGATCTCTTGCTATTATACATAGCACAATTACCTTCTCAATCAACTTTTAATCATGATTTAAATGTCCATAGTATTATATTTATACCTTTTAAATGTCGAGTTTTCTTTAATATATTTTAATGCGAATGGAAAAAAATGCATATTAAGTTTGGAAAACAATACCACCCGGGGCAACGTCCGGACCTAAATACTAGTTTATTCTATATTACATACATTTTCATATTAAGTATTTTCTAAAGCGGTGAGGGGGATACTAGTTGTTTACCATATTAAATTAAAAATCTATCTTAGTCCTTCAATATTACTACCAAGTAGTAAAATGGTCAGAAAACCTCGATCCCACGAGAAGATTGTTAAAAGTTCCTGACTCTCAAAGCTTAGTAATAACATAAACATAAAAATAAATATAAACTCTAATATATACATTAGTCATTATCTCTATTATATAAGGGAACTCTTGATCGCTTTAGTGTCCACCCTCTTTGACCAATATACCCCTAACTTAAAAAACAACTACAATTTCAACTTTTTGGTTTTTCATAAAAAAAGGAATTAACATATTACATTGCACGACAGTTTGTTACAATTCATCAACTTCCTAATAAGAAATTGAAAAAGAAAACCAACTAGAGTGCTGCAAAGAAACTAACGTCGGTTTCTCACCAACAATCAGTTTCCCTATATCCTGTTCTCCATATTGTAATATCTGTAAAATCTCCATTCAATTAACTGCAAAACTCAACAAAAGAGCCAAATACAAATTAGAGTAGCTTAATTCTACAGACCCCTAAACTATTCAAAAACTGATACCAAGATCAGGTAATTCCAAAACATAAAAAAAACAGTGATTTGTTCATATTCTTTATACCATTGCATAAATTATAGTATTCATTATGGTGTGAATTTTACTTAGGGTAATTTTCAGAAAGGTTCTACAAAACCATTGATCCACACGCCAATATAAAGAAAAAGGAAACCGCAAGTTTAACTAGCAAAATACTCAAAAGGTATTTCTTACTTAATAATTAATGTCATAATGAATTTATGAAGTAATTAGTAAATAATATACACCCTCTTATTGTTCGTTTGACTATTTCTTCTAGAGGTAATGAAAGGTATAATGGCCATGGCTTTAAGACTCTCGTACAATCACAATAAGAATGATATATTATTTATTAATGGTATAATCACAATAAGAAAGAGATTACTAATTATAAAAAATATAAATGAGAAAATAGCCCAAAAAATGAGACTGCTTCCAATTAGGAAATTTTCTCAAACATTTAGATTTGAATTTCTTAAAAATCATTCCAAAAGAGATATTCCAAAAAAAACAGGAAGCAATTCAACTTCTAATTTATACAGATTTAAACGAATGAAATGAAAAAAAAATTGTTAGAAGACATCCAAAAATTAGAGTAATACAAAGAAAGAGACTAATTAACTTAATTAAACACTCACATTCAAAAACCCCAAAAACTGCACCGCCGCCGCAAGCCTGCTATAGGACCCACCACCGCCGGAATTGGTGAAAACTATCGGAAGACCACCAATGGGCAGCAGCTTTACTTGAGCCATTTCTTTGGCTCCAAAAACCACAGGAATTAAGGATGTGAAATAAAAATCCTAATTCACCTACTTTCAATTCTCCAATTTGGTAGTTGGGGCCTTGAGTGAGATTTGTGGGGGTGGTCGAAGGGAAGAGAAAAAGGTGGAAAAGAGGGGGAGCAATTCTGTATGGTTTTTTATAGAGGAAATTAAGAGGTAGTGGAAGGTTGGGTGGTTGTGGTAGTGGAAGGGAAGAGAGGAGCGCGAGAATATGATTGACTTTAGAGAGAAAATGGGTAGAACATAATAATAAAGCAACAAAAGGAAGTTCAGATGCAACAATTATAATTTGCACAAACATTTTTTTTTTTTGACATCAGGAAAATTTGCATTAATTAAAAGCAGAATTACACACTAAGGAAAGACAAGCTTTCCCAAATTGGGGGCATCCTATATATGTGGTGGTTCCTCCAAATCAAACTCCCAAAGAGTTGTAATCTGTGGATCTCACTTGCAGACCCGGATTCATTACAAAAATAAGTTTTCGAAAATCAACCTATTTATCTCTACTAATCCAGTTCAACCTATCTATCTGTATCTATACAAATCCTTTCCTAAGTATTGCATAACCTTGACCTTGCATGACTTTATTTCCATCTATACCTTAGCTTTGCAGAACCTTGATGTAACACCCCGACAATTCTCTATTTTCCAAAATACCTTTTTAATATAAAACTTAGAGAATTATCAAAGTATTATCGCCCTTGTGATAACGTGTCGGCTTATTCAGAATTTTGCAGCGGAAAACAATAACTTAGTCAACCATAAGTCAACTCCAAAACCAAACTAAAGTCAAACTCAAATCATAATTAAAACTAAACTAAAGTATTAAGCTAACACAAGCTCTCCACGAATCCCCAACCCATGATGCATCATCTTCAAACCTGAAATGGACGATGCACTATTGATCCCGATAGACTACTCACCAAATGGGTCATCACAGGGTCAATAAGGCACATCCACGATCGACATACACGTAATTAGCAAAGCTGAGTACGTACTACATAATAATAAATAAATCCTAACATGATACTAATAAACATTAAAGCAAAGATAAATAATATTATAATAACATCATACTAACTTTACTGAACTTAACTCAACAAATCAACAAGTTAATTAAATTTAGATTGAATAGGCAATGGAAAGAGTTGTCCAAACCAAACCAGTCTTCAATTTAGAAGACGAAGTACGGGAGCGACTCCGTACTCCCATGACCAACAATATCGAGGTACTAATTAAATAAAATAGGACACGGTGATCAATCCGGTCCCAAGAAAAGCCATGGAATACCACCATGTACTCCAACTCATACTAGTCCAACACTTCAGACGTACACAAGTCTAAAGCTTATCGTTATTCACTTTTCCACTTTAAGTGATTATTAAATTATTTACTTGTTATGACTCACACAGTAAAACAAACAATATAATCATCAAGGATACATGATACTTCCATTTTTATCTTAAGATTATATAAGGTGATCAATAACTTAACAATCCAAGAATAAATCCACTATTAGTTCCATAACCATTATTTATTTGTTGATCTAAGTCAACAATCAACCAACCTTTCATAGGTGAGTAACCAACTTACCAAATAAGGCCATTGGTCCTCATAAAGTAAATAAAATAATCCAAAGGGAACAACATGATCTAATTCATGATCCAATAACAACATAATTATTAATCCATCATGTGAATTAATAAAATAAAGTTTCCAATCCTATATGTTTGCATCAATCATCCATACAAACATAATATAACCAATATAAGCAACATGCTTCACACAACGACATAAAACATGCAATTCCACTTGAATATAAATCACATAAGAACCATAAATAGTTCCCTATACATGATACTACATCAATCCTAATATTAGAACATGATACTAGTCTACTAACACATAGGTATATACCTACCTTGTATAGAAAATATGCGAGGCCACTTTAACAACCTTAGAAGTCGCCTAAAGAGAATTATCCGCCTACAAAATATCAATACCACCACTAATTAATACTTAGATAAAATTCCAACAACTTTAAAATATTTTAAACTCTCGTTAAAAGTGTTTAAAATCCTTTTTAATCATTAAAACTCCAACTATTAATGTCTCCTAGTATAATACTACCATACTAGTCATTTAAAACTCTCAAAAACCCATACTTTGACAATTAAAACTCCATCATAAGCATACTAATAAAAAATCCAGCAACTTATATTGTGTTCAAAACCCTTTAAAACATGCTTAAACATAATCATACATATAAGAGTGTTCAATTTTCATAAACTATAATATAGTACTACAATTTCTAACTCAAAAAACCCTAAAAATCCATGCTTTGATATTTAAAACCCTAGTTTAAACATAATTAATAAATCTGAAATTTAATTACTTTATTATACAAATTACGTAATCTGAAATTTATATTTAAATCATCAAACTATAAACTTTAATCATGAAATCATTAAATCAATCCTTGAAAAACATAAACTTAACTTAATAAAATAGAGGAGGAAGAGAAATAAACCAAAGAGAGAGAAAGGAGGAAAAAGACGTCGGGAGGGGAGGCGGCTGGGCTGGGCGGCGGCGGTCGGCCGTGGCCGGCGCTGCTATAACACCCCGACAATCCCATATGCTTGCATGACTTTATTTCCATCTATACCTTAGCATTGCATAACCTTGATGTAACACCCCGACAATCCTCTATTTTCCAAAATACCTTTTTAATATAAAACATATAAAATTATCAAAGTATTATCGCCTGTGTGAAAACGTATCGGCTTATTCAGAATTTTGCAGCGGAAAATATAATAAATAAACTTAGTCAACTATAAAGTCAACTTCAAAAGTCAAACCAACAAAATCAAAGTCAACTACGAAAATCATAAACATAAAGTATGATAAATGGTCTAACAAGCTCTCCAATCCCGAACCCAATGATGTATCATCTTCAAACCTGTAGATGGACAATGCACTATTGATCCCTAGAGACTACTCACCAAAATGGGTCATCACAGGATCAATAAGGCATAGCCATGATCAACATACACAAACAAAAACACGTAATCAGCAAAGCTAAATACTACATACTAAATAAATAAATAATCCTAACATGATACTAATAAATAGTAAGTAGGAATAAATAAGAACATAATAACTTGCAGATAACTTTTACTGAACTAAACTTTAACAACATTCTTATTACTTTAAATGGAATAGTCAATGGACCGAGTTGTCTAACTAAAACCAGCCTTCCCTTTGGAAGACAAAATACGGGCGCGACTCCGTATTCCCATGACCTACGATATCGAGGAGCCTTTTAAATAAGAATAGGACACGGTGATCGATTCGGCCCCAGAAAAAGCCATGGCACGCTCACCATGTACCCTAACTCCTGATTGTCCAACACTTCAGACGTGCACCAGCCTAAAGCTTATTGCTATCCAGTTTCACTTTACATGATTTACCATTTATTACTTGTTATGACTCACAAGCAACACAAATAGCACAATCAACAAACAATCACAACTTTCTTTTTATGTTAGGATTAGATAAGTGATCATACAACTTAACAACCCAAGATTAATTCCATCTTTAATTCAATCTTTCTTATTTGTTGAACCTAGCCAACAACCAAACTACCTTTCATAGGTATAAAATATCAACTTACCAAATAAGGCCCTCGGTCCTTATAAAGCAGTGAAATACTCAAAAGGGAACAAATGATCAATCATGATCCAAACCAATATATTTATTAATTCCCCCATGTGAATTAATAAAATAAAGTTCCCAACCATATGCTTGCATCAATCTTCCATACAAACATAATATAAATCTCATAGTCAACATGTTTCACACAACGGCATAAAACATGCAAATACAACATAATAGAAATCATATATGAACTCAACATAGTTCCTATACATGATACCACATAATTCTCATCCTTAAAATCATGATACTAATCCAATCAACACATAGGTATGTACGTACCTTGTGTAGACGAAATTCGAGGCTACTTTAACAAGCTTAAAAGTCGCCTAAAGAATATTCTCCGCCTTAAACAACCAATATAAATCCAAGATCAATCCCTTATGAATTTACAACAATAATAAAATACTTTAAACCCTTCTTAAAAGTGTTTAAAAACCTTTCCCATCAATAAAACTTAAGTATTAAAGCCCCCTAGTATAGTATTACTATACAAGTTGTCAAAAACTCTCAAAACTCATGTTTTAAAATCATAAACTCCAACATCAACACTCTTTTTAAATTTCCAGCAACATATAACATATTAAATCTCTTTTTAAACATGCTTAAACATATTTAAAATCATAAAAATAATCAATTTCATAAACTATAATATACCACTATGATTTTCCAACCTTTAAAACCCTGAAAATCCATGCTTTCATAAATTAAAAATCCAATTCAAACCTAATATGCAAATCTGAATTTTTATTTCTTCAATACATAACTTATATAAACTTAGATTCAACATTAAATCATCAAACTATAACTTTTTAAACATAAACAAATTAAAACAAAACTTAAAAATATAATCTTTGAATAAAATTTGAGGAGGAAGAAAGAAATCAAACCAAGCAAAGGAAGGAGGATGTTGCGCGACGAACAAAGGCCGTGGCTGTGCTAGCACTCGC
Source organism: Beta lomatogona (assembly GCA_947646795.1). NCBI lineage: Eukaryota > Viridiplantae > Streptophyta > Magnoliopsida > Caryophyllales > Amaranthaceae > Beta > Beta lomatogona. The sequence goes on from CANSNZ010000223.1 coordinate 2,180,994, forward strand.
TGGCGTGGTTGTGCTGGCGCTCGCCGGCGTGGTTAACGGTGGCAGCAGCTGCTGCGCCGTCGACGGAGGAGAGAGGACCGAAGGGGAGTGCCAAAGGAAAGAGAAAGGAAGAAAAGAAAAGGAGAGGGACAGTAATGAGATGGCTGAAATTTTAGGAGGAAAGGAGGAGAGAGAAAATAACTTGTGTGGGGAAAATTTGGGGTTTATGGGGTTTATATAGATTTCCCCTTATGGGCTTAGGAAAAGCTAATTGGGCTTGAATTGCAATTTTTCAAGCCTAAGAGTGTTTGGGTTTCTCAAACCCATCTAAGAGTCCTTTTCCAAATTCAAAAAGTATTTCAAATACTTTTCAAAGCATGACCTTAATAAAATATTTGACTTGCATAAATCATTAAAATAATTCCTTTGACATTCAAATAGTCAACCTTTGAAGAAATAAATCATTAAAATACTAAAATATATTTAAATATAAATAACTATATATTAAAATATATTTATAAAATCCATAAAATTACGGGGGATTACAGTCTACCCCTCTTATGAGAATTTTCGTCCCGAAACTTGACACGAAAACTCACACATTTTCAAAAGTTTTTAACTCAACTCCTATTGGAGAAATACTTGTGCCACTCATGTGCACTCTTTTGCCAACTTAAAATCACTCGTGTTACTCATGAACACCCTTTCTTATGCGGAGAATCTATTTATTTTGCACCAACATGTGCAAATCGCCAAAACAAGCATAAAATGCATAAAAATACCATAGAAATAGGGAAAAAAAGCGTGAAATTCTATCGCATTCTACCCCCTTTAAAGAAAACGAGTTATGCCCTCGTAACTCACCTCAGGGAATAAATCTGAGTACTTCTTTTTCCTTTCATCTTCAGCTTCCCACGTTGCCTATTCAGACTCATGGTTAGACCAAAATACTTTCACGATATTGACATCCTTATTGTGTGTACTACGCACCTTCTTACCAAGAATTCTCACAGGCCTTTCCTCATATGTGAGGCTACTATCGATTTGGATTCTTTCAGGCTCCAAAAGATGACTCTCATCAGGAATATATCTCTTGAGTTGGGAAATATGAAACACATCATGCATTTTCTCAAATTTCATTGGCAATGCCAACTTATAAGCTATCTTCCCAATTCTTTGCAAAATCTCATATGGGCCAACATATTTAGCACTCAATTTGCCCTTTTTCCCAAACCTCATCACGCCCTTAGTTGGTGATACTTTCAGGAATACTTTATCACCTACTGCAAACTCATCTTCTCTTCGCTTTAAATCAGCATAACTCTTTTGCCTATCTTGAGCAGTCTAAATCAAATTGACATTCTTAACAGTCTCCTTAATAAATTCTGCCCCCAATACTATATTCTCACTGAAATCATTTCAACAAACGGGACTTCTACACTTTCTTCTATACAACGCCTCAAAATGAGCTATTCTAATGCTCGCATGATAATTATTGTTATACTACCACTAAGGATTGAACTTTCCCCATTGGTCTCTTACGATCTATCTTTACTTTCTGACAAGCTAGACATTTTGACCCAAATTCAGCGACCTCACGCTTCATATTCGGCCACCAATAGATTTCCGTAATATCCTTATACAACTTATCACCCCCAGGGTGCACAGAATATGGAGTATTATGCCCCTCATCCATAAGACGTTTCTTAATCTCATTACATTTTTGTGGTACACACCACCTTCCCTTGAACCTCAAACTTCCATCATCATGGATATTAAAATCAATTTCCTTACCTTGATTGATCTTCTCCTTAATCTTATCTACGTGCTCATCTCCAACTTGACCCTCTTTGATCTCGTCGAAAACTAACAACCCCAATGACAAAACACTCAATCTTGCCTCAAGCTCCCCAGGATTTAAGATTTCTAGGCTAAGTCTTTGCATATCTCGACACAATTCCTCAGGAACTACCAAGTCATTCATGCTATGGCTCGACTTTCTACTCAAAGCATCGGCAACTACATTTGCCTTCCCTTCATGATACTGGATGTCTAAATCATAATCCTTAATCAACTCTAACCATCTCCTCTGCCTCATATTGAGGTCTTTTTGGGTGAAAATGTACTTCAAACTCTTATGGTCAGTAAAGATCTTACAGGTTGCCCCATAAAGGTAATGTCTCCAAATTTTCAAGGCAAACACGATCGCAGCTAACTTTAGATCATGGGTAGGGTAATTAGCCTAATAAGGTTTCAACTGACGCGACGCATACGCGATCACCTTCCCATTCTGCTGCAACACACAACCCAAACCATTATTTGAAACATCACTATACACCTCAAATCCCTCGTTCCCATCATGCAGGGTCAAAACAGGTGCGGAGATCAAACACTCTTTTAAAATCTGAAAAGCTTCATCACACTTCTCACTCGATCGAATTTTGACTCTTTTTTCATCAAATTGGTCGTTGGCCTTGCTATCTTCGAGAAATCTCTCACAAATCTTCTTAACAAACAACACAGGAGCTCCCCAAGGTGATGCACTAGGCCTAATATAACCTTTGTCGAACAACTCTTACAACTGCATCTTCAATTCACTCATCTCAGGAGGTGCCATTCTATAGGGGGCCTTAGATGTAGGCGCAATACCAGAAACTAAGTCTATGGTGAACTCAACGGCTCTTGCAGGCGGCATACCATAAATCTCACTTGGAAACACATCCATAAACTCATTCACAATTGGTACATCCTCAATCTTCAATCCAACCTCTTCACTTCCGAGCTGCTAGCTAATCACACTTAACACCTATAAACCTCAATTTACACTTAATAAACCTCGGATTATATTATCTTGCACACTACAGAAAAACAACTTACGTCCCTTCTTCACCAACTTATTCACTTGCATTGCAGAAATGACCCCAAAGTTCTTAGGCTTCCCAAAATGTCAATACGAAGTTAACTTCCCCAAAGGGCTTCTCAATACTACTTTCTGAGCTTCACAGTCTATTTTGGCCTTATAGAAACCTAACCAATTCATCCCAAGAATAACTTCTAGGTCTCCCAGATTAAACTTTATCAAATTAGAAGGAAATACACAGTCTCCTATCTTCAGAGGCAAATCTTTAAACAACTTGGTACACATTATGACTTCTCCAGTAGGTATACTTATGGGCAGGTCAATTACTTCAAAGTCTACTAATCCCAAACTCTTAATAACGGATGACGAAATAAACAAATAGGTCGCAAGATCCCCTTTAAATTCTCTACCAGGATGGTTCTTACTATATACACTTCTTACAGTTGTAACTCTTCTCAGACTGGCCCTTATCATTCAAGTCTTGACTAGAGGTGGGCATGGGACGGGCCAGTACGCGGGCCGGGCCGGCCCGGCACGGTTTGGACCCGGCCCAACACGAACCCGCTCAAGGCCCGACCCGTTGTCCGCTCCGTGGGCCGTGGGCCTGCCACAGTCAAGAAATTTTATTTCAGGCCCGTACTGGCACGAGCCCGCCTATATGGCCCGTGGGCCGAACACCCCTTTTCTTTGTTTTTTAGCCTAAAACTGCCAAGAATCCTAAAAAACAACATAAAACACGGGCCAGGCCCGCAGGAGGCACGAGCCTGCCCTGCGGGCCCGTGGACAAAATCTAGAAATTTCAGGCCCGGCACGGCAGGGCCCGCTACTCATGGGCTCGGGCTTGACCCGGCCAGCCATTTCCTTAAGTCCGCGGGCCGAGCCCATGAACAGGCCCGGCCCGGCCCATGCCCAGGTCTAGTCTTGACCATTTTTTCCTTGGAAATTTCCATTCCCATTTCTATTCCTCTTTAAGTTCTCCTGATTTCCTCCAGCATTAAAATCCTTTCTTTTCTCACCCATTACAACATTCTTTTTATCACACCTCAATTGAAGACCATATATGTGGGTTGCTCTTCCATACACAACATCTAAGGACACAAAGGTCTCATCACCTAACCCCGGTTGGATTTCCTCAGTCAAACCTTGCTCAAATCTTTGAGCCTTTAGTTCTTAAGTGGCAACTACCTCAGGTGCAGACCTCGACAGCTATGAACTTACTATAGTACTCAGAGATAATTATACTCCCCATCCTAAGGTTTATGAACTCCCAAGCCTTTTGATTTATCATAAAAGCAATGTAAAATTTTCCTCTTAAAGCAGCAAATAAAGGAATTCCAATTAAACCCTTCCACAACACTAAGTCTATTTCCATTTTCTTTTCACCATAAGTCAGCCTTATCTTTCAAACACAATATAGCTTGACCTACTTTATAGCTCCAAAAATCTTTTCAAACTCCCTAATCCAACTTTCTAAGAAGGTAGGGTCAGCTTGCCCCTTAAAGTACGGTGGTTTAACTTTGGCTAATCTTTCAAACATGTCCCAGCAGGATTGGGACGCTCAGCTCTTTCACGAGTCAAATTCTCCGCCAATAGGCGAACAACAAAAGCTAAATCGTTATCGTTGTTAGCCAATTTACTGCGCGACCTAAAGTTTTAACGTAACTCCACTCTAGGTTTCGATACATAACTAACATGCCATTCTCTATGAAGGCAACATTTGATTTGACCATAAAGATCGCATCAACATACAATTTCTCATGAAGTTATAATAATATCACATAATAAATCATCATGGAACATATAATCATTCATGAAAATATTCACATCAAGAATAACACATGTGAGGATAAAATTCAATCACAACAATAAGATAAAATAAAATATTCCCATTCACGTGCTAAAATAAATTCTTGCACACTTGTGTAACTAAATCTTTACTTTTATTCCTCAAACGATAATAATAATATTTTTCCAATCCAAAATAACCAACTTATTCCTCGACAATATCAAGATGTTAAAGAAGGAAATTTAAACCATTGTAGCTTAGCTACTTATTCAACTACTAACCTTGGAACATAAATAAATACTCTATGGAGTTACATTATCATTTCTATCCTTATTTTCTTCATACTTTTATGGAGTAAACATTTCATCTTCAAAGTCCCAGAGTCTCCACTATAATAATATTAACCTGAATTCCTAGATCTAGTAGATCTTCGAATCCTTTTGGGTTGATGTCCATTTTCATCCAACTCTAAAGTACTCACATCGCTCGGATAAGGTCTCCAAGTAGCACTGTAGATGTTCGCTCGGGTTTGCCCTCTAGTACGATCAAACTCTTGAATTACTTCATATATCGCTAACAGGGATGCCTACTTTTAACACATAACGCATAATGATCTCTAGGCTAGTGTAGCTATCACTGTCAGACTCATAACCTCCATCACTCTCATCATCACTCAACACAATAGGGTTGTAGTAGCTCACTACTCTAATATCTTCTCTATCAGACATAGCTAGGAATCTATAACAAATAAATATAACTTCTATAAGCAATTGGTACTCTCACTTAACACATAATCCCAACAATAAACAATAAGCAAGAATAACCAACAACATAAAGCATAGGAATAACATAAACAGTTAGCAGAGAAGAAAAATATAATCATGCTGAACTAACTATTTAATGCAGACATATAATATTTCTATCTTATATGTCCTTCTGATACTACCCATCTCTTTTAAAATAATATAATAATCAGAATAAACTAGAGTATTAAAATAATTTAAATAAATAATTTCGAATTTATAAAGGAACAAAAAAAAACGAAATAATAAAAAAAATTAAACATTATAGTTCGAAATTTCCGAAATCAATAAAAATAAAAAAATAAATTTTAGGACACAATATAAAAACTTCCGAACCCTTTCAAAAAAATTAATTCGAACCGAAATAATACTTGAAATCTTGAAAAAGAATTTTCGAAAGTTAATTTGAACACAATGAATAAGTAGGAGCTCAATTCTAAGAAATTCATTTTAGGTAACTAGCTAGTTAGGCACCTAAAAACTTAAAGTTGGCACGAAAGGCCAATAAAACCTGGCTCTAACACCACTTTGTAACACCCTGACAATTCTCTGTTTTCTAAAATACCCTTTTTAATATAAAACATAGAGAATTATCAAAGTATTATCTCCCGTGTGAAAACGTATTGGCTTATTCAGAATTTTGCAGCGGAAAATAAAATAAATAAACTTTATAAATAAAACTTAGTCAACTACAAAGTCAACTCCAAAAGTCAAACCAACAAAATCAAAGTCAACTACGAAATTTTTAAACTTAAAGTATGATAAATAGTCTAACAAGCTCTCCAATCCCGAACCCAATGATGCATTATCTTCAAACCTGTAGATGGACAATGCACTATTGCTAGAGACTACTCACCAAAATGGGTCATCACAGGATCAATAAGGCATAGCCATGATCAACATACACAAACAAAAACACGTAATCAGCAAAACTAAGTACTACATACTAAATAAATAAATAATTCTAACATGATACTAATAAATAGTAAGTAGGAATAAATAAGAACATAATAACTTGCAGATAACTTTTACTGAACTAAACTTTAACAACATTCTTATTATTTTAAATGATCAATCATGATCCAAACCAATATTGTTTTGTCCTCTACTTGTCCAACAAGTAACCTGTAGGCTGAGCTTTCTTGTCTAGCAAGTAAACTAGTATCCCTTAGATGTTCTTCCTTGGAGACTTATGCAACGATGTCCAAATCAACTTAGTCCAAGCCTGAGCTTCGTTCCCGGACCTGCAAAAAGGGACCCACCCTGGAGGTTTGGGTGGTGGTTCCCCCTCCGAAGCTTAAGTCAGATATCAGGAGTTGTAAAGAGAAAAGTAGATCTAGAGAGAGAAAGTGAGAGAGTATTTTTACAGAGTAACTTTGCACTGTTTGCATTGAATGATCTTTCTCCTGATTTCAGGGGTATTTATAGTGATAGCAAGATGACAGCTATCCTTAAAATCTGACCTAGAATAGTGGCCTCTGATTGGCTGAGGAATCAGATCATGACACGTGGCAGGCCATGATTTGTGAGGGTTTATCAACCACTCTCCTGCAGCCACCTCACAGGGCTGGGCTCTGACTATCTTTTGGGCCAGAAAAGTAACCTTTTAACCCAACTGAGTATAACTTAAAGATTAAACCTTCTTTCTATATTAACTAGGGGAGGACACGTGTGCGGCTCTGATGAGCCCAAGTGTCTTCAAAGGAGCCGTAGATGTTAGGCTACAACATTTGCCCCTAAAAGGGCTTTCACTGTTGGCCCATCTGACGGTTAAGGCCCTTTTACCCAAGGTAGTTGTATTCAAAATGAAGGAAATGACGCGCCTTTTCCTGGGTTTTACCGGTCATAATCGACCGTTTTATCGTCCCTTCGGTCATCCTTGACCGGCTCCACAGGTTTCTTACCCCCCTATGAATAACTTTGGGATGAGGACATTAAATCATTTCACACCTTGAGCGAATTTTTTTAGAGAAAGAAACTCTGCAAATTTTTCTAGAGAGAGAGAGTGATAGCCCAGCCTCAGCTTTCTTCACCGACTCGTCCAGGCGCTTTAGCAGGTATCTTTTCTTTGTTCTTTTTACTCTTCTTTATTCTTTATTTTTTCTTAGAAAATCAATAAAATGGAATCATCTTCGTCAAATAATCCTGGTCGACCAAGAGATTGTCTTGACCCTAGAACTGATACTTTTTCTTCGGCACATTCTAGAGTTGGGCCTCTTCTGGCCAAGTATATTTTTTTTGTGGTTTTGGCCGAGAAAGTCAGACGACCCAGTCTTTACCTGTGCAGGGTAATCTGGCGCGCGTCAAGCAAACAGCACGTCTAAGACGAAAGGTAATAATCCCGTCAAATAGTTCGGATATGGAGGAATCCACGAGACGAGTTCCAGATGAGACGAGAGAGGTCCAAAGTGCTGGGCCTTTAGGCGGCCCCCTTTCCCCTAGCCACAGCTTTGAGGATTCCCAAATAAATCCTGAAGCCAGTCCTTCTGGCCGGGACATCGAGATGGAGGAAACTGGCGAGGACGATAACGGCAGGGATTCTGGCGCTGCCGATGAGTCAGACGAAGCCTCTACTACTTCGCCTGAGATTAGAAAACGCTTAGGTCCCCTCTCTGACCCCGCAGTTATTTTGGCCAATCGCAAATGTTTAGAAAAAATAGGGTCGGACCCTAGTTATTTATCCAACTTCATGCCCATGCCGGGCCTTTCTTTCGTCATCCTTAATAAGGAGGCCACTAATCTTGAGCACTCCCAAAAATCACTTCGCTGTCTACAAGCTGGCCCTGGACATGGGATTAAGGTTCCCTCTCCATGAGTTTATAGACCAAGTGCTTCGTTATTACAACATCGGCCACAACCAACTGGCTCCCAATGCCTGGCACAACGTCCTGACGTTCATAGCCGTCTGCGAGTTGCGCGGCCTGGCCCTCTCTATCCAAGCCTTTACCCATATTCATTATGCGACTAAGGTTCCTGGTGCCGTGGATGGAACATGGCTCAGTATTTGCAACCGCTCTGGCTTTCTAACTGCCTGGGGCAAACCGTCAAAGATGCATGAATGGAAGGCCGATTCATCTACCTAAGGGCGGCCAACGACTCTGCCATTGAGAGCTACCGTTTCTATAACCGAGCCGTCACAAACACTGGACGAAAGCAGTCCTGGCTGGAGTTGGAGGACAAGCATGACGAGGAGGTAGTGGAGTACTTTAGAATAAAAGAGTACTCCAGGCCCGGCCATTCATCCTTTAAGGGACTAGCTAACTGGATACCCTTTAAGGAAATGTTTTATAGTGACGACTTCTTGGTCGCTGCCGGCTTGCGGTTAGCCGATGATAGAGGTATACATTCAAATCCCCAAGTAAAATGCTTCGTCCATAGTATATATCCGACTAACCCTTTTTCATTTCTTTTTTGCAAACTCGGCCAGAAAACGTCTCAAGGCTTCTTGGACGGGAGATATAAGTATGTCCAAATTCACAGACAACTTATGGAAGGAGTACGCCAAGGGCAGTGCCGAGAAAAGGGCTGAAACTCTGGTAAAAAAAAATTTCTTTTTTTTTTTTTTTTGGGGACGAGGATCGTTCTAACTCGTCTAGAATTTCTATCCAACCATTGGACAAGAGTCACCCAAAGAAGGAAAGCAACCAAGCATGGACGTCCACCTTCTTTGGGCCATTCTCGTCTGAGACATCTGACGCCTTTGGACGAGTACCTTATGGACTCGTCCAAGTCTTTGTCCCTTCTTTTGGACGAGAATTACCCGAAGAAGGAAGGCGTCCATGCTTGGACGTCCACCTCCTTTGGGCTATTCTCGTCTGAGAGACGGATCAACTTTGGACGAGTAACATTTGGACTCGTCCAAGGTAGGTTTCATCTCTTTGGACGAGAATCACCTGAAGAAGGAAAGCGTCCATGCCTGGACGGCCACCTTCTTTGGGCCATTCTCGTCTGAGAAACTTTAAGTTCTGAATTTGGACGAAGAGTTTATTTCTCGTCCTTGGACGGAAGTCATTTTAGTCCTTGGACGGCTTCCTTCTTTGCATCGTCTTCGTCTGTATTTAGAAATTTCTTCGGACGAGGTTCCCTTAGGAAAGGAGGTGTCCATTATAGGACGCCTTCCTTCTTTGGGTGATTTTCGTCTGAAGTCTTGTAATAGGAATTATAACTTTTGTCCCTTAGACGACCAGTTTGATGACTTGTTCATTTTTTGCAGAAAAATGCTCCTACAAACAAACTTCCACCTTGGAAGTCGTCCTCGTCCAAAAAGAGGCCTACGGCGGCCGCGGACCAGCCTCCCGCAAAAAAGCCTAAGGGCTTTACAAGAAAGAGGCCAGAGAAGACGACTTCTGCTGGTGGAGGTGGGGAGAAAAGCATGCAGCCACCAAAGGACAAGGCCCTGAAAAAGGAGCCTTCAGCTGTTGCCCTTGCCGAGGGAGAAAAGATTGCGGAACCTGTTGGTCAGTTGGACGTTCTGCCAGCGGATTCTACTGAGGTCAGACCAGAGTCGTCCTTGGCTTTGGTTATTCCGGAGTCGGAGACGGCGGCTGAGAACTACCCGGGGCTTCAGCGGCTCGGTGGCCAAGCTGGTGCCGCAGATGCCGCTAGCTGTTAGGACGGCATCTATTTCGTCTGGTGAGTCGTATTATCCGAATATAATTAGGACGGTGCGGGTCGGTGGACGGTCCATGAGTCCGTCCAATAGACAAGCCATCGTCTTTCCCATCAAGATAACTGACTCTCCCCTTCATTCAGATAAGGGCAAAGGCCCCGCCTTACCTTCAGCTTTTCCCACCATAGACTCGGACGAGGAGTCTTCTCCTGCTTTTGCCAAAATGTCCAAGGCAGAAAAAGATAGGCTTAAGCAGGAGCTCTTCAAGTGTTACCCTGAATCCTATATCAAAGGATTAAGGGGAGCATCGGCCGGGCATGTGGGCTACATGTCTCAACTTGCTGCTGAGGTATAACTTGCAGCCGCTTTTTTTTAATACTTGTGTATATTTTTCCTTTTTGTAACTCGTCTAATGACTTGTTTTGTCTTCATTTTTCCAGCTTTTTGCTCGCAGCATGCTTACTGAAGAGTGGGCGAGGGAGCTTAGAAAGGAGAATAAGCAGCTCGTCCACCTTGCTACAACTACAGGCGACAATGCCATCCATGACATTGAGATGGCTAATACCCCTAGAGTCCGAAAACAAGAATTATCTTGTTACTATCAACGATCTATTCAAGGAGCAGGATCGTTTGAAGATGGTCTTGGATGCTGTTTCTACTGATCTGAAGGGTGAAAGAGATGCTGCTCTTCTTGCAGCTGTTCAACTGAGAAGGGAGAACATCCTCCTAAGGGCGAAGACTGCCCGTCTGGAAGGGGATGCGGCCCGGGCCTTTAACGACGCCAAAGAAGGCTTGGCTCAAGTCGTCGAAACGTCTAAGGACTGGGCCGTCAAGGCCTTTGAGATGCTGACTGAGCCTTCTGAGGTCCCCATCTTTATTCGTCGTCTGGAATATCAGGAGAGTGTTCATCGTGCCATGATACGTGCCGAGGAACCTCCGGAGTTTTTGGACTCGGACGATGAAGCTGCGGTTGAGGAGGAGAACCCTGAAGACGACCAAGAAACTCGCGCTAAAGATGATGCCTAGTTTTAGGTTTATTTTCCTAAGTTTCTTGGCTTGTTTGCCGTTGTAGCTTTAACTCTTCATTCTTAAGTTGTAAATCTTTTGCCAAGTATATATGAAAGACTTTTTGCCAATTGTTTGTCTTTTTTCTTCTTGAATTACAATTCTGACTAAGTATAAGATGAGCCTCGTCCTGAATGCTGGACGATCCGCACAGATGTTTAAGGAAAGAGCAACGTCATTGCCTTTAGACGATCATAAACCTTTTCAAAATGCATCCAAGTACAAGAAGAGACTCGTCCTGAACTCTTGGACGGTCTACAAAGTTCAGATGGAGTAATCTTGCCAACCCTGATTCTTGCCCTTGGACGGTCGAGAGCCTATGGACGATTTGCATAGCACATATTGGAGAAATTGCCATCCTTGTCCTTGGACGGTTGTGAATCTTTCCAAAAAGTATCCAAGTACTTAGTGCATTCGTCCTGGAACTTTGGATGGTTTGCAAAATAAATATAGGGAAAGGTTGCCATCCTTATCCTTGGACGATTGTAAATTTTTCCAGAAAGTACCCAAGTACTTAGTGACATTCGTCCTGGAACTCTTGATGGTCTTCCCATTTAGACGAATCTTGCCCTAAGGAGGAAAACGCCCAATACCTATGGTTTTGTGGACTAGCTACATTTTAGGCGTTTTTCTCGAGTTGGTAACACTCGTCCTACAATATTTATTGCTTATTTCATCTTGGTTCTTTTTTTCTTAGACGACCTTCCTTCTTTTAGCTCGCCCTATAGGCTTGTCTTATCCCTCCCTTCTTGGGCTAGGCTCAACCTTATATAATGGATAAGCCATAGTCCAAGAAGGAGAGCGACCAACATCGACCAAGCCAGCTGAAACTGCTAAGGACGAGCTTTAGATACATGGTCTGACCATGTATTAGCCGCCTTCCTTGAGGGAGTAATACTCGTCCGGAAGTAGTGATCCCTTACTAGGGTCTTTACTACTTAGCTGTCCGTGCATTTGAAAGTAAGAATCCTTTACTAAGGGCTTATTTCTGGTCAGCCTTCTCTTAGAGACCTTGACGTTTCCCTAACTAGAGATTTTGTCAATTTGATTGCCATTTGTGTATTATCAACCTTAGGTTGTTATACTTTTGGCCGGTCTCATTGAGGGAGTGATGTTCGGCATAGAAGTGAGTATTTTTGGCGTTCTTTTATTTTTCATGTTTTTGTCCCAAGTTATTGTCTCTTTTAGTCTAGTAACTGATTTAATGCCCCAAAGAGTACTAACTTGGTGAAAATAAACAAAGGCGATAAGAAAGTAGGAATTGTATTATATGAATTTTGCTTGATTAAATGCCAAGATACATGTATACAATTCTTTTTTCTAGCATGTGCCGTGGTACTTAGTACAAACTACCAGCTAGATTCTTGATGATGAATTGAGTTAGACGTGGTACTTCTTCAGATTATCTGAGCTCCAAGTGCGCTGTATAACTCGTCCATCCAGATCTTAGAGACGAAAAGTTCCACTGCGCAGCTCTTGGATAATCAGATAAGGTCCTTCCCAATTTGGTGTTAGCTTCCCCATTTCTTTAGCTCGTCCAACCGCCTCCATCTTCCGTAGAACCAGATCCCCCACCTTGAGTGGTCGTCTAGCGACTCTCTTGTTAAAGTTATGAGCCATTCGTAGCTTGTACAATTGCATTCTTAGCAAGGCATTGCCCCTGACTTCTGGTACTTGATCCAAAGCCGTGCGTAATGCAGCCCAGTTGGCCTCTTCTGTGTACAACATGACTCGTAGGGTGGGTTCTTCAATTTCAATGGGCAAGACGGCTTCAGTGCCATAAACTAACATGAAGGGTGTCTCCCCTGTAGAATTTTTGGCGGTTGTTCTGATGGACCATAACACTAACTGTAGTTCTTCAACCCATTGTCCCTTGGCATTATCCAACTTCCTTTTGATTCCATTAGATAGAATCTTGTTGAAGGACTCTACTTGCCCATTGGCTTGTGGGTGGGCGACTGCAGCGAAGTGAGCCTTGATTTCTCGTTCTGCCAACCAATCTTTCAGTTTAGGTGTTTCGAACTGCGGGCCATTATCAAAGACGATAGATTGTGGCATGCCAAAACGGGTTATAATGTTTTTCCAAATAAAGCCCTTGACGTTGTTTGTTGTTATACCTCGCATGGGTTCAGCCTCTATCCATTTAGTGAAGTAATCCACAACCACTAGCACAAACTTCTTTCGTCCAGCTGCCACAGGGAACGGTCCTAGGATATCCATGCCCCATTTGGCAAAAGGCAGAGGGAACAAGATAGGAGTTAGGTAGTTGGACGGCTTCTGGTGCAGATTTCCGTGCTTCTGACAACTGTCGCACTTCTTTGCATAGACGAGGCCTTTTCTCCCAATGCTCTTCCCCCAATGTGAGATGCACAAGCTCCTTCATGGAGTTTCTTCAGAACCTCTAGACCATCTTCCCTGGTGATGCACATGAGGAGAGGACGATTGAATGACCTCATGTAAAGAGTCTCATCCCATAATTCAAACCACTTGTCTCTAGCCTTTACATACTTAGCCTCTACAGGGTCTGGAGGCAACCGTCCCGTCTTCTTTTATTCTATGATAGGCTCCATCCAGACCTCCCCTTGGCTAAGAAACATGATTTGTTCTTGGTCAATACTCTTTTTGGGTTTAACTTCCCAAAACACTGTTCTTAGCGCATCACCTTCAGCCGAGCTAGCCAATTTTGAAAGAGCATCTGCTTGATGATTTTCTGACCTGGGTACTTGGTCGAGAAGAAATCGTTTCAAAGGCTCAATCTCATCTTTGATCAGACGCATATATTTGCCCATCGATGCTTCTTTACATTCAAAGTCTCCATTGACTTGACTGACGACCAAGAGGGAGTCCGATTTGGCCTCGATCTCTAGAGCTCCTGCCGCTTTACAAATTTTGATTCCAGCTAGAAGTGCTTCATATTCAGCTTCATTATTGGACGCTCGGAACTGGAATCTTAGCGCATATTCGAACTTGTCTCCTTCCGGAGATTGACAAATGATTCCTGCCCCACATCCATTGACAGTGGACGACCCATCAACCATGAGCGTTCAATGCTTCCTTCCTTCAGCTGGATCAGATATTGGCTCTATAGTTGGCTGGGTAAGTTTCAACTATAAAATTTGTCAAGGCTTGCCCCTTAATGGCTTTCCTTGGTTCAAATGATATATTGAACATGTTAAGCTTAATAGCCCATTTTAGCATTCGTCCGGCGGCTTCCATCTTTTGCAGAACTTGCTTCAGAGGTTGGTCAGTATAGACGAGTATGTTGTGCGCCAGGAAATAGGGCCTTAACTTTCTGCTGGCCATGACGAGGGCCAATCCAAATTTCTCAACTGGAGTATACCTATTTTCCGCATCCTTGAGCACATGACTCACAAAGTATCTTGGAATTTGCACGGATTCTCTTTCAGCAAGCAGAACAGCACTCACAACCTGAGTGGACACAGCCAAGTATACAAACAGTTTCTCCCCCTCAGATGGACTGACCAACCTAGGCAGCTGCCGAAGGTGATCTTTGACTTGCTGAAGCGCTTGCTCAGCCTCTGCTGTCCATTCAAACTTGGCTTTTTTCTTGATAGTGGCGAAGAAGTGATGGCACTTGTCACCTGACTTGGACAAGAATCGTCCAAGAGCAGCCAAGCAACCCGTCAGTCGCTGAACTTCCTTTATCTTTGACGGGGATTTCATGTCTAAAATAGCTTGGATCTTTTCTGGGTTGGCTTCTATTCCCATCTGATCTACCAAGAAGCCTAAGAACTTCCCAGACAAGACTCAAAATACGCATTTGCCGGGGTTCAATTTTAACTTGTATTTTCTAAGAGTGTCGAAAGTCTCTCTCAAATCACCAACATGACCTTCCACTTGCCGACTCTTGACTATCATATCATCAATATAGGCCTCCATGTTTCTTCCCAACTGTAGCTGAAAGACGGTATTGATCAATCTTTGAAAGGTGGCCGAAGCATTGCGTAGGCCTAATGGCATTCTCAACCAGCCATACAGTCCCTTTTCAGTAATGAAGGACGTTTTGTCCTGATCCTCTGACCACATGGGGATTTGATGAAAATCTGAATAGGCGTCCATGAAGCATAGCAAAGCATGGTCGGCTGTGAGTCTACCAGACGATCCAACTTAGGCAAAGGGAAACTGTCCTTAGGACAAGCTTTGTTGAGATCAGTATAGTCCACACACATCCTCCAAGTGCCAATAGGCTTTGGCACCATGACCACGTTTGCTATCCATTCTGGATAATAGGTTTCTCTGATGAACTTTGATTCCAACAACTTCTGAACTTCTTGGTCAACCGTCTGATTTCTGGCCGGTCCTAAATGCCTTTTCTTCTGACGAACCGGTTTTAAATTCGGATCAACACTCAGCCGGTGGACGGCTATCTCTGGATCAATTCCAGGCATTTCTTCAACACAATAAGCGAACACGTCTTGAAATTCTTTCAGCAAGCTAATTAGAAGGCCCCTCAATTCAGGAGAGAGGGAAGAACCAATCTTTAAAGTTCGCTCTGGACGAGCTTCATCCAAACAGACATCTTCTGGAACTTCCACCGGCTCTGGACGTTCTATTGCAAGTCCCATGATGGCCATCACTTCGTCAGACGAAGGAGGTTCTTCCTTGACGGGCTCATACTTTCTTTTCTTGCTGGGGAGATGTTCAGACGTTTTCCTTGAGGGGGCGAAAGGCGTTTGAGGACTCTCAATTGCCAGCTTCAACGAGGCCACTTAGTCCTTTACCCTTTCAGACGTTTTCCTTTCGCCAGCAACCTTCGTCTTATCTTTCCCAATTTCAGACGTTTTCCGTTCGCCACCGATCTTCGTCTGGTCTTCATTGCATGCTTTCCATGATGACGGCTTGAGGGTGGTTAGGTAGCATTCCCTAGCCGCCTGCTGGTCTCCATACAAGGAGCCAATCTTGCCATCATCACACTCATACTTCATAAGCATCAAGTGAGTTACTATTACAGCTTTAACATGATTCAAAGTTGGTCGTCCGAGTATGACATTGTAGGCTGTCAAATCTCGGACAACCAAGAACTTGATGAACAAAGTCCGCGAGGCCTCCTTCTCTCCAACTCGGACGGGCAACGTGACTGTTCCCATGGGATGGATGACTCCTCCCCCAAACCCTATGATGGGATGATGGACTGGAACCAAGTTCTTTTCATCAAATTTCAATCTGGACAAGCAATCAGCACTAAAGATGTCCGTCGAGCTTCCAGTGTCAATCAAAATTCTTCTTACTCTCAAGTTTGCTATTTTCATCTCTACAACCAAAGGGTCATCATGGGGGGTCCTCAACTTGCCCCGATCTTGCTCACTAACCACCACTTTTGGGAAGGGCTCGGCCTTAGACGGATTGGTCAACAAGACTTGGCCGAGCTCCCTGAGGTAGTTTTTGTGCCCTCTATTGGTTGGCCCTCCGGCAGCAAATCCTCCTGAAATAACGAGGACTACATCTTCGTCAGTGCTTTCACTCTCCTTCTTCTTGCTTTGACGGTCATCTCTCCTCTGAAACTTCTTTCCCCCTTGAGGTAAGTATGAATTCATCTTTCCTTTTCGGGCTAGATCCTCCAAAGCTCTCTTAAGGTGTTTACATTCCTTGGTTTCATGACCGCAATCCTTGTGAAAGTGACAATACTTGCTCTTGTCCCTATTCCTGTAAGGAGTCTTCATCTCAGCTGGAGCCTTCAGCTCGTATTGGTCCTTTATCTCCATGAGAATGGAGTATTGGTCCTTGCTGAATTCGATGGGGTTGGATGAAGAAGGCTCAGATTCTTTCCTCTTGCTTCTTCTGGACGAAGTAGTGATAGAGGTTATGGCCCAAGTCTCGGCCTTTTTGGGGTTGCTTTTCTTTAGCTGAGCAACCTCTTCAGGCTTCTTGGACTCGGGATGCTTTGCCTCAGCACATACTTCAGTGGCATGTATAAAAGCTTCAGCTTCCTTTATTGCCTCGGCAAGAGTATTGATTTTCTTCTTCACAAGGTCAAACTTAAAACTCCCTGGCCTCAGACCCCTGATAAAGGCGTCAAAAGCCACTACGGCATTGAGATCTTGAATTTGAAGGGCTTCCAGATTTAATCTCTTAACAAAACTCCTAAGAGCTTCTTTTGGTCCTTGGACGACCTTGCCCAAGTGCATGCTTGTCTTTTGTTCTTGACGATTAGCAACGAAATGACTAGTAAATAGAACACCGAGTTTGGTGAAATTGTTGACTGAATTGGGGGGTAGATTATTGAACCACTTCTGAGCTACACCCTTCAGGGTAGCCGGGAAATTCTTACACCAAGTAGCATCATCTACTCCTTGGACGTACATCTGATGCTTGTAAGTGGACAGATGATCATCAGGATCAGTTGTTCCATCAAAAGACTCTATTGTTGGGAGTTTTACCTTTGGGGAGGGGGGGCTTCCATGATCCTGGCCGAGAATGGAGTAGGCCAATTGATCCGGAGGGCTCCCAGCTGTCCCTCGATGGGTATGAACTCCTTGCGATATTCCTTCAACACTGGATTAGATGAAGTGTTTGCTGGTACTGGTCGCTTATAGACCATTGGTTGAACCACCGTCTTCTCTTGTCTCGGAGAACTATCGAAGGACCCAGACTTCTTCCCTCTGTTCTGGATGGTATCCTTAAAGGAGGATCTCTTAAGTACGGGGTAGAGCCAGTAGCCGACTGTTGCAATGCTGCAGCTCTCTTTGCCTCTAAATAATCCCTGGCGTCTGTTTCCATTCGGTGCCCACTCAGACGAGCTTGATCTTGGGTCCTAACCACCAAATTCCAGTCCATCTTTCTTCGCTGCTCACTGCCCTCTGGCTGTTTTCCTTTTGCCGCCCTCCTAGAGGGTTCCTGACGAACAGGTCGACTAGGACCTGGACAATTTTCTTGGGAACGTCCTCTAGGAGGAGCTTAATTGTTGACGATTGGCTCCGGGTTATGATGGAAGAACAACATGTTGCTCCTAATCTGTTCCTAGACGACTGCTGCCATCTTAGTCTGAAAATCATTCAGGACGTTGTCTAGGTGGGCAGCCGTCACTGGACGTTTAAGATTTTCCTGAATGACCGGCTGCTAGCTTGGTCCAGGGACATGGACGATGGTTGGAGGTATATCCCTTCCTCGAGGCGGTCTCTCGTGTTCTACGGTGTCTTCGACATTAACCTGAAGACTTCGGTTTCTAGCAATGTTCGACGATTGACAATCAGTCATCGTTGCGTCTCCCCACAGACGGCGCCAAATGTTTTGTCCTCTACTTGCCCAACAAGTAAGTTGTAGGCTGAGCTTTCTTGTCTAGCAAGTAAACTAGTATCCCTTAGATGTTCTTCCTTGGAGACTTGTGCAACGATGTCCAAATCAACTTAGTCCAAGCCTGAGCTTCGTTCCCGGACCTGCAAAAAGGGACCCACCCTGGAGGTTTGGGTGGTGGTTCCCCCTCCGAAGCTTAAGTCAGATATCAGGAGTTGTAAAGAGAAAAGTAGATCTAGAGAGAGAAAGTGAGAGAGTATTTTTACAGAGTAACTTTGCACTGTTTGCATTGAATGATCTTTCTCCTGATTTCAGGGGTATTTATAGTGATAGCAAGATGACAGCTATCCTTAAAATCTGATTGGTTGAGGAATCAGATCATGACACGTGGCAGGCCATGATTTGTGAGGGTTTATCAACCACTGCAGCCACCTCATAGGGCTGGGCTCTGACTATCTTTTGGGCCAGAAAAGTAACCTTTTAACCCAACTGAGTATAACCCAAAGATTAAACCTTCTTTCTATATTAACTAGGGGAGGACACGTGTGCAGCTCTGATGAGCCCAAGTGTCTTCAAAGGAGCCGTAGATGTTAGGCTACAACAAATATATATATTAATTCCCCCATGTGAATTAAATAAAATAAAGTTCCCAACCATATGCTTGCATCAATCTTCCATACAAATATAATATAAATCTCATAGTCAATATGTTTCAAACAACTGCATAAAACATGCAAATCCAACATAATAGAAATCATATATGAACTCAACATAGTTCCTATACATGATACTACATAATTCTCATCCTTAAAATCATGATACTAATCCAATCAACACATAGGTATGTACGTACCTTGTGTAGACAAAATTCGAGGCTACTTTAACAAGCTTAAAAGTCGCCTAAAGAATATTCTCCGCCTTAAACAACCAATATAAATCCAATATCAATCCCTTATGAATTTACAACAATAATAAAATACTTTAAACCCTTCTTAAAAGTGTTTTTAAAAACCTTTCCCATTAATAAAACTTAAGTATTAAAGCCCCCTAGTATAGTACTACTATACTAGTTGTCAAAAACTCTCAAAAACTCATGTTTTAAAATCATAAACTCAAACATCAACACTCTTTTAAATTTCCAGCAACATATAACATATTAAATCTCTTTCATGCTTAAACATATTTAAAATCATAAGAATAATCAATTTCATAAACTGTAATATACCACTATGATTTTCCAACCTTTAAAACCCTAAAAATTCATGCTTTGATAAATTAAAAATCCTATTCAAACCTAATATGCAAATCTGAATTTTTATTTCTTCAATACATAACTTATATAAACTTAGATTCAATATTAAATCATCAGACTATAACTTCTTAAACATAAACAAATTAAAACAAAACTCATAAATATAATCTTTGAATAAAACTTGAGGAGGAAGAAAGAAATCAAACCAAGCAAAGGAAGGAGGATGGCGCTCAACGAACAAAGGTCGTGGCTGGGTTGGCGCTCACCGGCGTGGTTGGCGGTGGCAGCAGCTGCTGCGCCGTCGACGGGGGAGAGAGGACCGAAGGGGAGTGCCAAAGGAAAGAGAAAGGAAGAAAAGAAAAAGAGAGAGACGGTAATGAGATGGCCGAAATTTTGGGAGGAAAGGATAAGAGAGAAAATAACTCGTGTGGGAAAATTTTGGGGTTTATATAGATTTCCCCTTGTGGGCTTAGGAAAAGGTAATTGGGCTTGAATTATAAATCCTTTTTCGAGCCTAAGAGTGTTTGGGTTCCTCAAACCCATTTAAGAGTCCTTTTCCAAATCCAAAAAGTATTTCAAACATTTTAAATACTTTTCAAAGTATGACTTTAATAAAATATTTGACTTGCATAAATCATTAAAATAATTCCTTTGGCTTTCAA
Organism: Beta lomatogona; assembly: GCA_947646795.1. Lineage (NCBI taxonomy): Eukaryota > Viridiplantae > Streptophyta > Magnoliopsida > Caryophyllales > Amaranthaceae > Beta > Beta lomatogona. Next base: position 2,201,261 of record CANSNZ010000223.1, read on the forward strand.
ATAGTCAACCTTTGAAGAAATAAATCATTAAAATACTAAAATATATTTAAATATAAATAACTATATATTAAAATATATTTATAAAATTCATAAAATTAAAGGGGATTACAGCTGCTGCTGCTGCTGGCCGAGAGAAGAGGAGAGCTGAAGGAAGAGAGAGAGAGAAAAGAAAAGAGAGGAGAGAAAATTTAGGGTGAGTGTTTTAATGTGTGGGAATTTTGGGTTTAGTTGGATTTATATAGGTATCTTGTGGGCTTAGGGAAATGTGTTTGCGCTTTTAATAATCATTTAATGGTTGGGTACTTGAGTTGAGTTGGGTCCCTCTAACCCATTTTAAAATCCTTTACACTACAACTCAAAGATGTTTAAACTATTAAATAATTTTCGAAGTATGACTAAATAAAACATTTGATTACTTAAAATCATTAAATAATCCTTTTGACTTTCAAATAGTCAACATTCTAAGAAAAAAATTATTTAAATATTAAAATATATAAATAAATATACATTAAAATATATTTATAAAATTCATAAAATTATGGGGGATTACACTTGATCCTTGCATAGCGTCTCATGCATCCTTAGAGAGTATAAGTTTGCATTATTGCATCATTATGTGCCTTATTTGAGTTGTTTGCACCTATCTGCTAACATCTTGTCTTGCAGGTAATCAGATTGCTTGTAGTTATCGTCTTGCAAATGAACTTTGTTTTGCAGTTCTTCTGCGTCCAGACACAAGCTACTTTCACTTTTGGTTAGCATATTACGTGGTTGTTTAATTGCATGAATCTTGACATGATCGATATAAAGTAGAGGCCAACAATGAGCGAATTTGATTCCTGATCATATTCGTACCCTGACCCCCGAACTCAATGTTTGGTTCAATGACCAACTATGGAGTCGAGACGGGGAAATCTACATTAGATAAGTCCCTAAGTTGTCCCTATGGTTTTCCAATATCCAATTAGGTTATGATTCTTCCTTTAAGGACTTACTGGCGACTTCTCCAATTCAAAATATTTTTCGAAAATATTTTTCAATAAAATTTTTACAATGAGATAGTCAAATACGCGTTCGTCCCGCATAGGCAATAAAAATACGCCTACATATAACAAATCAACTTACCAAGGGACAAAAGTGACCAAGATTTACCCCAAGGCCTAAATACACCATTGTCAATTCATAATCATTTATGTTTTCCCACTAAGTACATCATAAATCAAAGAAAACCCCTAATTGTATATTTTCACCCAAACCCTAGATGAATAGAACGACTCACTAATCATGATCTCTAAACAAGAAACTATGAAATTATAAACTAATTTACCATTAAATATGACTGTTAAGAGGTTTAAGCAAGATTTAGGAAGAATTAAGATGTTCTACCAACTATGAACATCATCCAACAAATAGATGAACAAGGGAAACTATAAGGAACAAAAGTTAAGAATTTCAAGCTAAAAGTAGAAGATTAATATTAAACATACCTCCAATGTGCAAGAATTCCCAAGTTTGATCACAAGTGAAGCTAAATTAAACCACTAATTAAGAGATTTCTCTCTAAAAGTTCTAGATCTAGAAAAGATGAAAATAATATTTGAAAAGTCTCTACTTCGAACATGACCCAAAAAGGTATATAAATCAGGACTTAAAAATAATGACACGTGCTTAAGAATGTCAGGAAAAACCGAAAGGTGCGATCATAGCTAAGGGGTGCGTGTGCCCGCACAAAAATTCCTGCCTCCAGCTTGTTTCTTAGGCGACAAGGTGTAGGGTAGCATGTGGAAAGTGCGGGTGCACACCATTTGCTTTGCCTCATCGTTTGTTCAGTGTACACTAGTCTTATATGCATGCGATGCGTGCGTTAAATTCATATTAAAAAGTTGTTATCATATACTCCATTCGTATTATAGTTATGATTACTCTTAAAATGTGAATGATTAATAGTTAGATGAATTTAGATATATTAATTCGCTAATGTAAAAAACTAATAAAGGTTATGAGTGATTTTTAATTTTTTGTAAATGAATTTAGATATATTAATTCTTAAGATTTACTGAACATAGAACATTACACATACTTTTATGTTCAATAATGAACTGCATACCTGATTAATAGTAAAGTATCCGCAAATTTGAGAATGTCGTATTTGAGAATGTTGTCGAGCTCCAATCTACGAAGAGAACTGATTTTTTTTGGGTTTGAAGTTTGTGTTTGTGTTATGGAAAAATTATTATGAGTTTGGATTTGAGTTGTCTATGTAATGAGAATGCCGTGTATTTTTTTTGTTATTGTATGTGGTATTAATGTTTGGTAAGTTCTTGATTATGAATCTTTTTGATTGAATCTTTTTTATTGGCAAGTTTATGTGATTGAACTTTTATATGAGTCGATTGGGTTTAATAGAGATTTGATTGATTTTTTTTGGCAAGTTTATGTGTGAAAATTTGGAATCTAATATTTATGTTGTGGAGGGGCAATTAAGTAAATTCAAAGGGGGACACCGTTGCTCCCCCCTTAGCTTATATAATAGAGATCATGATGTGGGTGGACATGTGGTCGGGTGCGGAAGCACCATATCAGCCTTTCTATACCTTTTGCTTCCTTTTGCCTCATTTTTCATCTCGATACACCTTACGATTGCATTAGAGGTGAAGTCCCACCTACAAAGGTGGTCTTGTTGTCGCCATTATCTGCACGACTTGGTACTGTTGTTTAATCAACTCCAATCTTAGGCGCTTTCATTTTCTAGTTGGGTCTTCTATGTCATGAGACAAACTCAACCAAGTTCTTGTATGAGGTGAAGACCATCATTTGCAAATATTGAACTTCTTTCACTTCACAACTAAATGAAGAATTTACTTATATACTTTTACTTTACCTGGAAAAAAGAGACTTTATAATCGATTGAAGAAGACATTCAAATGCTTGAGAATTAATTTAATGCCCACATAATCCAGATGTTCAACTTCGAAAATACCAGAAGCTTGTAATTCTCGATTAAACGTTTAGGAAATGATCTCGGATTCAAAATCCAAAAATCAAACATTATACTTGAATATAAATTTTTATTCTACGAGAATTTCAATTGTCTAAATAGAGGATAATTTAATTAAAATTATATAAAAAGGCCAAAGAAAAGGACGTCAAATTGAAAATGGGTAAAAGGAGGGAAAAATTTTCAACAATTTTTGATTTGTTGCAGTAATCAATGATGAAAAGATTGTCTATAAAAATCATAAACTTCACGGAACGGTGTTTTCGGCAATTGATGAGATAAATTGTGAGATGGGAAGGATGAAAATAAGCTTGTTTTTAGAAAGAAACCAAGAAAGCCGATTAACATGTGCTATGTAGCTCCATAAAAACCGGCTTATACATGTCATCAAATCAACATAAGAGGGTACCCATTGTAATTTGAATTATGCTAAAATAATCCTTTGTTAGAATGATTAGTAGAAGACTAGTCTAGTTTGGATCATTGTTATAAATATTTCCTTGAATAAAAGAGCAAAGGAAAGAGAAGAATAAGGTTGCACAATTCTAACACCAAAACCTACAAATTTGCATATTTGTAGTATGCCAGTTCACACCAATTAAAGAAAGTGAACAAAGCTCCATTATTTGTACAACCCAACATCACCATTCATTTGACGAGGATCCAGACCCTACTCAAACATTGACTACTTTTTTGAGATTAAGGCTCTAACATCATTGTCTTGGTACCGGGGTAAGATGGATAAGAAAGGGAAACAAAACACAAATAGAAATGCAGAATGACAGGTAAAAGCAACATGTCTAAATATTGACTAGTCTATGATGATTCACATTAGCTGCTCCGGGCAACCAAATCCAACATCAGGATTTTACAGGCAAATGAGGGTAAGGAGATCAACTTACAAGTAACAACTCCTTAACAGAGGAAGCAACCACATCCTCTTAAATAATACATTGGTCGGATGAGAAAAGCCAAACAGAATCTAGTTATAGAGGTCATCTTCATCAGCTCCACCGGCGGACGCAGCAAAAGTATCTGTACCTGTAGTCCCAGTGGATGTATTGGAGAAACGGAACTCACTGCCAAACCCTCTTGACTGCTGCAAAGTCTGAGCAAATGCCTGATACTTACGAATATCAGCATCACTGACACTTCTGCGGGCATATTTCATTGATTCTTCAAAATGTGCAGCCTTGATTTCAGCAACCTCATCCTCCACATCCTCCTCCATGGCCTCAGGGTTATCCCCCCCCCCTTCTCTCTCTTTCAATGTCCTGTGTAAAGAATAGAAAGCTGTGTAATTTTCAATAAAATAAATAAAATCAACTGCCTAATCCGAAGGGTCACATCGATTTGCATAGTTGCAGAGGTTTAGAGGTTCAACTCACTTCCTTAGTAACTATATCTCCTTCCACTCCGTTTCTACTAGCTCTCGTTTATAATCACAACCTAGTCACTAAGCTTATAAATTAACTCATTAATTCACCACAAAAAGGCCTATTCCCACCAATGACGAAAAGACTTCTACAAATTCAAATGTCACATTACGTGTCAAACACTTGAAGCACAACAGATGAATAACAGTGGGAACATAAGCATTGTGCTATTTTAAAGCAGGAACAAGGAAGATGAACCATTAATATTCCTTCTACCAAAGTAAAATACTTGCCTTCTCAATATTTTCTCTGATGGCATATTTGCAAGCCCGCTGACATATTTCAGTGATATCTGCACCACTAAAACCCTGAGTGTACTTCGCAAGTGCTCTAATATCAACATCTTTGGCAATAGGTGATTTCCTCAAGGCAGCCATAAATATGGAATAACGGGAATCCTCATCTGGAAGAGGAATATAAATGAGTTGATCAAGACGACCTGGTCTCAGAAGAGCTGAATCAATAATATCAGGTCTATTTGTGGCTCCAATTATGAAAACAGTCTTTTTGGCAGACATGCCATCCATTTCCGTCAAAAGTTGGTTCAAAACCCTGTCAGCAGCGCCGCCTGCATCACCAACACTGCCTCCCCTCTGCGTAAGACACCCGCAGATCACACTTGCAATCAGCCAGATTAATGAAACTAAAACAAATCACTCAAACATACATGGCAAGTGCCAGAAATTATATTAATAGAAGGTATGTTTGTGACATCATGATAGACCAATGGTAAACTCAACGAGTTACAGAAGCAGAATAATTGGGATTTAGATTGGTAACTTACAATAAAGAAAAACATATTGCAATTCAAACAATGACAAACCAAGTGCCCCAAGAACTAACAGCACATATAGATAGTGATTCGGAAATGTGGAAAAATTAAAGCTGAGTTTGTATCAAATTATAATTTACGACATTTAGAGCTTGTGTTACCTTGTTTCAAGCTGTGACATCAATATGCTTTCAGACTTTTTCCTCTGTTAATGGTATTGTCTATTTGACTTCATTCAAAACTCAACAGATATGCCAACCTAAGCTTTAAGCATATTTAATTTCAAACCACTTTAACGCCACAAATCAAAAACTTAATGATTATTAGCCTAGACCCAACACAAGACACAAGACTATATCAATGAGCATGGAAAATACTAAGGTGAATTCAGCCAAATAGGTATGAGTCTACACCTGAGTTGCAATTGAATCAAGCTCATCAAAGAATAGAACACATGGAGCTGACTGGCGGGCCTTGTCAAAAATCTCTCGAACATTAGCCTCACTCTCACCAAACCACATTGTTAGCAATTCAGGACCTTTCACACTGATGAAGTTAGCCTGACACTCATTAGCAATAGCCTTCGCCAGCAAAGTCTTTCCACATCCAGGAGGTCCATAAAAAAGAACTCCTTTAGAAGGAGACATCCCAAATTTTTCGAATTTCTCAGGATGCTCCACAGGATATTGAACAGTCTGCAATAAGAAAATGGGAAGTGTTCAGTTCACAGTGTAGAACAGAAAGGCGGGGACAATTAAAGGGAAATGGAAGCACCTCTTGAAGCTCCCTTTTGACATTTTCAAGGCCACCAATGTCCTCCCAAGAGACATTCGGAACTTCAACAACCTGACATACCAATAACAGTCATAATCAATAATTAGATATGCACATCAATTTCATACAGAAATAAAGAATTGCACAAGTCCTAAACACTACCTTAAATTCACATTTCATATATGTACAAGAATCTCTAAAAATTCACATGACAACAGTACGAGTCCTTCATATCATCAACAGAATAGGAACTTAATACCATTAAAACCGGAACATAAACTAACCGTTTCACGCAGAGCAGATGGATTGCTCTGTCCAAGAGCAGTCTGGAAGTGTTCATTTGAAACAGCCATGGAGTTAAGGATCTCAGCATCAATAGTCTCATCTTCCAGATCAATTACATCCATCTTCTCTCTGATACATTGAAGTGCAGCTTCAGTACATAAGGCAGCTAGATCAGCACCAACATAACCATGTGTGTCCTTGGATATTCTTTCCAAATCAACCTGTTTGATGAAAAGGAACTCGATTAAACAAAATACCAAAGCAGTGAATATCATCGATCAAGTTCCTAAAAGGAGGAAATAGGGTCCATACATCATCAGAAAGCTTCATGTTTTTAGTGTGAATGCGAAGAATCTCAAGTCTCCCTACTTCATCTGGAACACCAATATCTATTTCTCTGTCAAATCGACCAAACCTTCTTAGTGCAGGGTCAATGCTGTTTGGACGATTAGTAGCACCCATAACAATAACATGTGCTCGTGATTTAAGCCCGTCCATAAGAGTCAAAAGCTGGGAAACAATACGCCTCTCCACCTCTCCATTGGTTTTCTCTCGCTTGGGAGCAATTGAATCAATTTCATCAATAAAAATGATGGATGGCGCATTCTTCTCAGCTTCCTCGAAAGCTTTCCTGAGATTACTTTCACTTTCCCCAGCCAATTTTGACATGATCTCTGGCCCATTGATACAAAAGAAGAATGCACCAGTTTCATTTGCCACGGCTCGGGCTATCAAAGTCTTTCCTGACCCAGGAGGTCCATAAAGCAAAATTCCCTTAGGTGGCTTCACACCAATAGATTTGAACAACTGTGGGTGCCTTAATGGAAGTTCTACCAGCTCCCTAATCTGGGCCATCTGTTTCCTCACACCACCGACATCATCATAACCAACCTCATCTAATCGATTCTCATCTTCTCGTTTAACTGGCTCACCCTCACAATAAATTTCAGTATCCGGTGCAACCACACAATATTCAGGAGGATCTGTCTCAATAACCTTAAATTCGACGCTTCTCATCCCCCCTCTCACAAGAAAAAGGTCTCCTTTCCTCAGTGGCCGGTACGCTTCAAGAAAATACGCTGAAAAGCCGACAAAAAAAATGAGCAATTGAACACACTGGAAATGATTACATATTATCAAAGCAAGTCTGATCTATTAATTAAAAGTGGTTACATCAAAGGTTTTCAACTTACCATTATGTGATAAGGATTCTACCGAGTGCATTTTATAATTAAAACACATCTGATGTAGCCACGGAGAGTTATGTACTTGTGTTACTGCATCATCAATTATCATCCATTATCAAAGCTTGTTGTATGAATCATTACTGTGAATGCCGATTCTCCAAGTTCTTTATCACTTAATATTTTAGGATTTTCAATTATTAGCTCATAAGCTGATGTTTTAGAGTACAAATAAAAGAGAGTAAGATTTTGGCCATTTTACTGTTCAATGTCTTCAAAATCTGTAATCACTCCAACCTCCCAAACAATGAGAAGCAAGAAATAAAAAGGGAGGTTGCAAATTTTAATTATGTTTGGTGAGGATTAGTCTTAATAGGAGAAAGGAACTAACCCAAATACAACAACTATTAACTCTTGTGCAAAAGTATAAACATCAAGAAAAAATAGGGTACTGGGAGTCTTAAGAAAACTATGTCCAAATCTCTTGAATCTCAATGATGAAGTGGACAATCTCCGATTTAGCGATTCACGCTGCAATGACTGCAAAGTGTGACATAGCACTAACATGCAGTTGCTTGCTCAATCCACCACTGTAGCACTGTTACCTTAATCACTACTACAACCGTCATTACCAAAACATAAATAGATCCATACAATGATACAATTGTTTAACTGATGTGCTAGCTCCAATATACTCCCTTTGTCCAAAAATACTCACATGATTACTTTCACGGAATCTCCCAAAACAATCAGCCAATTCCTTGTATGACATTCTCTCTTCCCATTTTCACCTAATAAGCTAATAAGGTAAGTGATAGGCAAAGTCTTTCGTTTCTGTCTATCCACTTTTTCTGACCTTTTCTTTCTACTCCCCTCACTTTATCCCAACATTTCCCCTCATTTTCTCTCTACACACTTCCTAAAAAAATTATTCATAAACCAGAGAAAATCTTAATAACCGTGCCAAAAGCAACTCTGCAAGTTTTTATGGAACGAAGTTATAATTTAGGAACAGCCAGCCATACAGCCTCACACATTAGTGTCCTATTATTCATCAAACCATGCTGGCTCAAAATTATGCTCTAAACCACCTGTAGACTCAAGGGGTTACATATTACAGGAAAAACCAGTTTAGCTCATACGTCATCAAGCTAGCACCATTCATTGGAAAAGAATGTACAAACCCTCCCTTAAAGACTCATAAGGAGAACAGACTAGTCAACAAACACTCAAACAATATCCCGTTATCTTCGCTCCAGTTATTTTTTTGAAAAAAAAAAAAAATCAATCTAAAAGAACAGTGGAATTGTCCAATAGCGGTACTAGAAAAGCTATATACTTCCTCCTTTCTTTTTTAATTGCAAGGTTTTCCTTATATGGAAGTTTCATATTAAGTAATACTTCCTCCATTTCTTTTTACTTGTATCACTTTCCTTTTAGGGAAATGTCACAATACTTGCAACCAAGCCCAAAATAGAAATTATTCTATAATAAAATGACACATATACACTTACTTAGCTAATTAATCCTAACATTTAATCACTCATAACCCACCCCCTTCCTAAGTTCCTACTCTCTCTCTCCTCACCCCCTCAAACCCGTGACAACTCCTTACCACCAACATCACCACCACCCCTCACAAACACCACCATCATTATGCCTATTTTTCCGGTGACTACCCCCTTCTTTTTTCGACCCTCTATTTTCCGGCGAATACCCCTCCTTTTTTCGACCCTCTATTTTCCGGCGACTCAAGATGTTCGATAACGGCAAGCGCGCATTATTGATGGTGGAATTTCATCATTAAAGTTCCAGATCTGGAACTTTCATGGTCAAGTTCGACCATTAAAGCTCCATGGATACCGATAATCTCTCTCTCACCTCCCTCCTCTCCCACCATCGTTGATGAATTTGCATATATTGGAGAACTTCGACAGCGAAATTGCAGCCTTAGATCAACAAAATTTATTTTTCTATATTTCTTCCACGATCTATTTCGTTTTCTTCCAAGATCTACTATAAAATGTGTTTTTCTCTCATTCTCCTCTTTTTTTATTTGGATTTTAATGTTGATTTTCTTGAAAAAATAATGTGGTGGTGGTTATTGCGGTTGTGATCGAGTGGCGATGGTCAGCTGGTGGTGATGATTAGGCTGAGTGTGGGTGGTGGGTATAGGTGAGGATGGAATTCGTGTGGATAGGAAATGGGAAAGTGAGTCAAGTAACAGAAATGCAATTAGTGGTGGTGGTGGTGATGGTGGCGGTGGTATGGTGGTGGTGGTGGTGGTGGCAGCAGTGCTCTATTTTTGGTGATGGTAGTGGTGGTTTATTGACTTGTAGGGATGAGGTTATAGTTTGGGATAAGTAATTAACTTGGTTAAGTAAAGGGACCACATGTCCCTATTACTTTATCTCTCCTGTTTCTTAAATACCGTGCAAACCCTTTGGTTGCAAGTATAAAGAAACGGAGGAAGTATAGTAATATATTCTCTCTATCTCTCTCTTATCACATGGGTCCCACTTTTTTATGTATCTCTATCTCTCCTCTTCACATGACTTTCTTAAATAATGTTCCAAGAGGTGGTGTTGCAATAATAATGGAGCGGATGAAGTATAAAGGAATATTGATCACCTATATAGTAGGAAACAAATTTCATGTTCTAGTAAAAACTCCTTAACTCAGCATTCCAGTTCTAATAAGTTCATATTTAAGCAACCTATCTTCAATCACAACTGCAAAATCTTCCAAAAAAATCATTCTGAGTATGTAAGATTAACAGAAACGGTATTCCAAATAAAAAGTTCAGGCTAGAAGTTAATACTTCCTACTATTTAACACTTTAGCTTGGGCACTGTTTTCAGGAGTCCATGTGAAAATGAGAGACATAGAGAGATAAAAAGAGAAACCCTTGTGTTAGGAGAGAAATAGAGAGAACTCATTGTAATGTTACCATGAGCACGCTAGGGCATCCGTAAGATATGTTTTCAGATATTGTCGCTGTCTATGGTGACAAAAAGTCCCTCCCTACAACTTCAAATTTTTATTTATACAACAAAGCAACAAGGTCTACTCAGCATAAATCAGTCCTCAATGAAAACTTTAAGTAACGATGCAAGTATTATGCTGCTTCCATAAAAGGAAGATGATGCAACATGCAAGTACTTCCTCCGTTTTTTTTTAATAAGTGATAGAGAGAAAGTGAGGGAATACCAAGGAGTTTAGAGAGAGAAAGTTGGGACCACTTATATAACCAATCAAATTTGAGTATTGAGTATTGGGTAAAGTGAGTAGGTGAAACAATTAAATGATGGCAAATATGTAACAAATGAGAAATATTTTTTACTACTTTGAGCTATGTGTCACTTATTATGACATTTCTCTAAAAGGAAAACGTGTCACTTATTAAAAAACAGAGGAATTTTAATAAAACAAAGGAAGTATAAGAGAAGTTCAGCAATTAGTCAGACAGATATACAGCAGCAATTAAGCTCAAATAATTGAACACAAAAGGCCTAAAGCAAGTCAATCACATCACAAGTCAGCTCTCAGCTGTCACATACAATTTGGAGCATAATCTGTCACAAGTGTAAAGGTGTGACAGAAATGCCAAGCAACCGCCCACTTCCCTTCTCTCCATCACATCCTTTTCATGCCACACCTAACCACCAGAGCTTTACCCGGAACAACTCAACCTTCCCCATTTGCTTAATATTATCATTTTATCACAAGTTAGAAAAGATACCAACTTTACTAAAATCTTAGAAAGTATTAACATAAAACGGGGCTGCAAATACAGAGTCTTGTATAGTTGGTATAAAAAAGTTTCATATATACCTAACAAATTTCTATGGCCTATAAAGACAAATTCTCTTACAGGTGTAGATATCTCCTTCTACAGGAAACTTTCCCCTATATGACAAAAGCTATCGTCTTTAACTAGAAACATCAGATATCTTGGGATTTCCAAGATTTGTGACAGAGAACAAGTTATAATTTCTTTCAGATTTTAGCATCACTTTTTGCAATCCTTTTTCTCAGCTATGCCCCCCCTGTCAAGATCAATTATCTGGTTCTTCTCCCTCTCCTCTTTATTCCAAACCCTCCCACATTCTCCTCCAATTCTGCCTTCAAACTCTGATCATTCATCTCTCTAACCATTTCTTCGACAAAATATACAGCTCCCAAAATCTCCAAAAACAAAAGGAATCATAATGGTTCACCAAAGTTGTGTACAACTGTCTTTTGCAGCTAACCAAACATAGTCAAAGAATTAAAGCCTTTTCAGCCACAATATGGACATAGAAAAGAGATGATCAGTTATAAATTATCTTAAGCCTCTACATGGGCACAGATGGTACTGAAACACACTTAAAATTACTCCTTCCATTAAGAGATAATAGTCATAATATAATCGTGAGCTATCCATAAAAAAAGTGACCATATTATTGTTCTAAAGGGTCTTTTAGAAAAATCATGTCAGTATGTCATAGCCTCAAATCAATCATGAGAGGTTGGGACTAAGTCACAGTTATTCTAAAGAGCATGGATCGAAGATACGGTTTTGATCACTGTTGCGATTCGGTGATAACAGAATGGAAACGTTCAACACGGACCGCATCATGGTTCAACATACGGTTATTGCACTATATGTTATAAATGTGACTTATATATCATTTGTTTTTCCCCCTTAAAACCACCATAGATCTAGTGATAGTTGTTTGCTTGCCTCTTCAGCTCTTCTTCTCTCTATCTATATCTTTTTACGTTGAATTAAGTCACTATAGGAGGAAGGTATAAGGAGCTGTGGGAATCTCTGGAACAAAAATCTGAAAAGTAGCGTCTTGATAAGAAAGATGCGGACGAAATTGCCTTGTCATGGTTGGTTTTGCCGAAATTTCAGCTTATTTATATCCACCGGTTTGAAACGATCAAATTTGGTTTGCCAAAGTCCAAATTTGTTCCAATATGGCTGAACTGAATTGATTCGGCTGTATTTTTTAATCATGCTAGAGAGGAGAAATAGTAGGTAAACTAAGCAAGTGATAAATAGTTTATGAAGGAAGCACAAAAGAGCTGAGTACTTGAACTTGTAGGAAGACTTAGTACATATAACAAAATAAACAAATAGTTTCTGAAAAGGAGCACAGATGAAGAATGGTCAAGGGCACAGTCTATTAAAAAAAAAAATACCCTATTAAAAGGACTAACATATTAAGTTGCCAGTAAGCTTAGTGCCCTCCTCTGCTTGCACTGAACAGCTGAACTAATTAACACAATTACAACTTGATGCAGGAGCACACCTCACATCTTCATCTGAGCTCCAAATTGGACGGACGAGTTCTGATTCATCTCAAAGATGGCTTTATAGGTTTGTTGTCAACTAGTTATTAGTAAACAGTAATTAGTCCTATCTAGCTGTTACGTCTAATTTTTCAAAGAAAAACCCACCACACAGTAAAACTAGCATGTAGTACATACAACAAAATAAAACAGATAGTTTCAGATAAGGAGCACAGATGATGAAGAATGGTCAAAGACACGGTCTCACAGCTAAAATGCAGAAAATTACATGGAGATCTTGACGACATGTTAAGATAATGTCTTGCATATCCAGCTTAACCTCAGTAATATAGCAAAATCCAGTGCAATATAAAATGAAAACTCACGTTTCAGGTATGCATCAAACAGATTTCCAGTGACGCCCTCAATGGTATCATCAATAGGAAGAATATGGACACGTTTCCCATATTTCACATCAGGACATTGGTGGACAGAGACCACGTCACCAAGACGAACCCTTAAATTAGATCTCACAACCTTGTTCATCCTAATCTTTGGTTCTTCACAAGTCTCATCGGCAAGGGCAATGCAGATTGTGTCTTTCCTTTTCTTTCCCTAGAAATTGTCCCCGCAAAAGAAAACACAAAAGTCAGACCTTCAAACTATAAAGTTTCAGTAGTATAACAATTCTAAAACAACTTTAGCTCTCCTAACATAATCATAGGAAAAGTAAATTGAAAACTCAGCAAACCCAGCATCCAAATTAGGAGAAAGACCTGCAGAAAACTGAACTCATATGTGCCACATAAAGAACGAATGGAAGGTAAAAATACATTGTGTTTTTCCCTCTAATAAACTGTAAAAAGAGACAATTAAAAAGTTTACAGCACAATCAAACAAGATCACTTATCCATACTTTTCTGTTGAACATGATCATAACATCTATTAAGATTTTTTCATCAATTTGTAATGGTGCTTGGAAATTCCAAACATCTATCGCCAAAATAAAGTCATTACATAAGCTGTCACCACTTATGTCTCCATTTACCCAAAAAAAAACTCAATATGATTCCTCAACCTAATATTTCCCTGTCTCAAAGAAAGGGTCTAATCTGCACGCCACAAATAGCTTCCGGACATAAGATCCCCAAAGCCAACTACACAAACTTCCTTGATTATGTCAACCACAAGTCTCCCTACATGAGTATGTGAATCTTAATCTCCTTTCCTTATTTTAAATGGTATATAGCAAAATCTTGAACTTCAAATTAGGACAATCAAACTCTTAAGTAAGAGCAAAAACATCTCAGATTTACCAGCAGCCAAAATCACACACTTATGTAGACCTAAAAATTCTCTCAATTGTACCCTGATTGATCAAATGATATCAGAAATCCTGCCGCCATTAGCGAAACGGAACAAATCCCTACAAAAAATCTCTAACCAAAACAACTTGAAACACACAATTTCAAGAACCCAAACAAATTGGAAACAAGCAGATAACACAACACGTCAATAACAAAATAATACCTTGACTAAAACAGTATCACCACGAAAGAGCTGAAGTTTTTCCATGGTGTCAGGATGCATAGAAACAACTGAATTATCATCATTAACGGCTTCATCGACAACCAATCGATTTGGAGACTTCTTGCGCTCAAGAATCGCAGTACTGTAGTCTCTTTTTGAGCCCTTACTGTCAAATTTGACAAGGAAAAACACAAATATTGAGTAAAGGCGATCCAAATTCCAATCAAAAATTTGGATCACAACGAATTGGTAAAAATTAATTGGTTCAGTTAAGCGTCAAATCAAATTGAAATTCGAGATCTTTGATGAAGAAAATCTTACTCGGATGATTCAGCATTATCAGCCATAGCTTGGTGTTTGAAGGTTGGTGCAGCAGAGTTTAGCAGAGGGAGAAGCGTGTAGAAGAAGAGAGTAGAGAGAATGGTCTACTTGAAAGAAGAAAGGGAGAATTGAGGTCAGATCTGTGCTCTTTTATCTCATCTCCCTATGGAAACTCTTGGCGCATTCTTTTGAACTTATTTTAGGTAACCGAACCGAACTTATTTTATTTTATTTGAACCGAACTTATTTTGACTTATTTCTCTTTGAACCGAACTTATTTTTACTTATTTTGGCTGAACTGAACTTATTTTGGCTGAACTGAACTTATTTTTGCTGAACTAAACTCTATTAACATAATATTATCAATACTTATTATTATAATAATCAATAAATATTAACATAATATTATCAATATTTATTATTATTATTTTATTATTTTATAATAATTAATAATAAATAATAATAAAATAAATAATAATAAAAATAATAAGATAATAATAATTAATAATAATAATAAATAATAAATAATAATAATAATAAATAATAAATAATAAATAATAAATAATAAATAATAATAAATAATAAATAATAATAAATAATAAATAAATAATAAATAATAATAATAATAAATAATAATAAATAATAATAAATAATAATAATAAATAATAATAAATTATAAATAATAATAATAAATAATAAATAATTAATACTAAATAATAAATAATAAAAAATAAATAATAATAATAATAAAATAATAAAAAAATATAAGAAAAAATAAAAAATATTAAAAAATAAAAAAATATTAAAAAAAATTAAAAAAATTAAAAAATTAAAAATTAAAAAAATTAAAAAAAATAAAAAAATAAAAAAATAAAAAAAAAAAAAATAAAAAATTTAAAAATAATTACAAATTCAGCGTTATTATAATTATAATATTAATAATAATAACAATATTAATAGTAATATTGAGAACAAATATACTAATTACAACATTATATGTATCTTGAACTTATTTTGGGTGAACCGAACTTATTTTGGTTGAACCGAACTTATTTTTTTTGGAACCGAACTTATTTTTACTTATTTTGGGTGAACCGAACTTACTTTTACTTATTTTGGCCGAACCGAACTTATTTTTACTTATTTTGGTTGAACCGAACTTATTTTTACTTATTTTTTTGAAAATAAGTCCAAAAGAACAGGGCCTTAATTACTTTATATTCACCTTTATATTCAATTTATAAGAAAAAATATAGTCATGTGGGGTCTTGTTTGATTCTTCTCAATTAGTACTTTATTAATATTCAATCATTTAATTTTTACTAATATATAACGAAAGATATTTAAGCTCAAATATGTGCATTGAAAGACACGCACAGGAAAGTGAGAAGGATAAAAAAAAACAGAGGGAGTATACCTCTACTTAAAAACAGAAAACTGAAAACATAAACGGCAGTCTTCTAAACTGGGAAAAAAAATCGATCCCTAAAAAAACTGTACAACACTTACATTACACGCAGGCATAGCGTGTATATAAAGCTAGTGTTAATTATATAAAGTCCACACTCGAGACCCCCCAATTCGGAGTACTCGAATTAATTAATTATCTTAAATCTTATTCGCCAAATTTATCTATGTGGAACTAGAATTTAATTTTTAAATAAATTACTTATATTTGATCCCATTGGTCGAAAATGGGTGTTTGCCTATGTGGCGTTCCTAATTCTCCCGAAATAAACATCTTATGTTTATATATTTTAACTAGTTAAAAACTCGTGCCTATTTTTTATACGCATTCCTGTAGACACATAATCATGTCTCCCCATTTAAGGATCAGATGATGAAATATATCGTGGTCTTAATTGGTCCGATCCAAGGGCAAAGCAGTCTGAAAAGCTATTCAAACCATTTCGAAATGTGTTAAAGTCCTATTTTAAAGCCCAATTAATTATTCATGATAATTAATTATATTTTGAGCCCAATTCTTTAAAAAGCCCAATTAATTGATATTTTTTAATAAATAAATATTTTCAAAAGATATTTTTTATATTTTCATAATCGGATTTTATCCCGTAAAATCGGATTTCCGGAGTTAAAAGATAAAAGAAAATCTTTACAACGCGTTTATATCAAAAAAAAAACTATCAAAACATGTCAAAAACATGGCGGTGCACTGAGCGCAGAGTCCTGCCACGTGGACTTCCACGTAAGTTGCGCCTAGCGCACAGACTGTGCTAAGCGCACCAGAACTGCCACGTAGACTTCTGTTTCATGTAGAGTCCTGCGTCAAGCGCAGTTCTCTGCTTGAGACGCGTAATTTCTTTCTTATCTTTTTCAAAAGCGCGTACCACGTGCACGCTTTTTACTGGTCATGCCGCGTCATGCGCTAGCCACGTCAGCTGCGCCTGGCGCAGCTAGCGCTTGAGGCGCAATGTCGTTTTCTCTATAAATAGGCCTGATTTCCGTACAGATTGGAGAACGGATTTTTCACATAACACTCGACTAATATATTACGAACCTCTCTACAAACTACAAAACTTCCCTACAAAAACTCATACTTTCAAACACAAATACATTCAATTTACATACTTTTAGACATTCAGATTTTCAGGCTTCACGATTGCTCGTCCCGAAGGTTGTCAATCTCTCAGACCCAAGCCATAGTATAATCCTGAGGGTCCTTAAATAAATTATTTTTATATTGAAGTTACTAACAGTTTTCTTTCCTGATGTAGATCTTTAATATAAAATCGCTCTACTGTATATTCTAAACTTTTTTTCCTTATTTTTATTTCTTTTCATATATTGTTATATGCTTGCTTGATCATTCTATGCATATTATATGATTGTCCCTGCATTATTGCTTTCATCACTCACATGTTATTTTTGATAATCAAAGACCTAAAGAACTGTTCTAACATTAATCAGATTAATTTGAACAACATGCTAGGTTCCCTGTAATATTGATTGCATAATAATATGTCACTAAAATTAGTCTTTTTATGTGTTTCCTGAACCTACTTAGACTAAATATTTAGGGTGCTTAAAACATTATGTGGTTATTCTTTGGCATAAAATCTCTAATGAATCGATATTTAGTAAAGGCCAACTTTGGGCGAATGTGGTTCATTATGACTATATTCGTACCCTCATCCCCGAACTCAATCTTTGGTTCATTTTGACCATCTATGGAGTCAGGACGGGGAAATCTACATTGGATAATTTGTCCCTACGGTTTTCCCATATCCAATTAGGCTTATGATTCTTCCTAAAAAGAATTGTTGGCGACTTCTTTCAAAATAATTTTCAATAAAACCTTTATAGTGGGGTAGTCAAATCTAATACGCGCTCATCCCGCGTAGGCGAAATAAAAACACGCCTACAATTTGGCGACTCCATTGGGGAGGATTTAAAAAATAATAATAATTTTTTTAAATGAGTGGGTAAAACTTGAAACATACGATTCATTCTCTTTTTATGCCTTAGAATAATATACTGTTTTGCATATTCATGGCTAGTGTTCAGCCACCATAAGGACAATCTACCTTGCCTCATTAGCACATGTTCTATGTGTGAGGTCACCCCCGGGGGGTTTGCGCTTTGTCCTTCCAAAAAGCTTCCTGAGCGATAGTGTTGGATCTTAGTCATAAGCAAACCTACCCAACCATGGCATTGTTCTCTTGCTCCTGACTTGAGAACTGGAGTGCGTCTTACACGTGGCCACCTCTTTAAGCAGGGGTACGAAGCGTGGGATCAATCTCTTAGTCATGGACCCTTTCAGACTGAACCTAAACCTGACCAATAGTTTCAAACATAGAATTGGACTTTAGGTTGGAACTTTTGCATCCATGTTATATGACATTTGCCTGTGATTGCAATTTTTGCCTGTTAATATCTTGTCAAATTGTCATTATTATGCGTCGTTCCTAAAATCGCGTCTAACAAACAATAAAAAATTCTTCAATCGACCAATACATCTCCTTAATCCCCGAAAAACGTGTTGGGGAGTAGTGCGCCAAGCGCATTAAGTTGCGCCTGGCGCACCACGCCCGTGCCACCGGCACGCAGTCTTTGCATCGCGCGCTTTTCGTCAATTTAGTCGTCGTAATGGTCGATCCTACGTTCAATCCTATGTTTGTCTTTCTGCATTCGCGTAGTGCAAGGTATTACCTAATTAAAAAAATCAGTCTTTTCATGCAAGGTCGAGTCTGTCCTAAAAAGTGCATCTAGAAAAAAGGTCATAATTGAGTCAGAGTCATCATGCATGTCTACCTCTTCCCATTTTCTCCCTGTTGTTCAACTAATCTTCCCTATCAATCCTACCCTACCATATTCAGCAATTTCAAAACTTACATTTTTCAAAATCAATCATAATACCACGACATTTCAAAATAAATATTTTTCAAATCAATCCATCATCTTTCCTAACAAAAGATAAAACAAGGGGTTCCTTTCAAAAATGAATTTCGAAAATTCTAAGCCCATTCCAAACACCTTCAATCCAATCGACTCAATTCACTTGCATTCATTCTAGGTCCATATGCATTAGAGTCCATTTTGCATTTATAGAGGGTCCATCTAATTCTATTCCATGCATTCATATTAGGCCCGCTAGCATTAGATTCCATCTTAGGCCCATATAAGTCTAGCTCCTGTCAAAACCTAGGCCCATTTGCATGTTTATGTGAACCCTAGTCTATGTCAATCCTAGTCCAAGTCTAATCCAACTCTATTCCAATCCAATGTCAAGCCCATGTGCATTTTCAAGTCTAACTTCAAACCAATATAGGACTAAGTCCAGAATTAGGTCCGCATAAGGCCCAACTCATTTCCAAAGTCAATCCAGTCCAATTCCAAATCCATATAGGACGAAGTCCAAACCATTAAGTCTAGCGAAGCTAGCATCCCTGTAAGACCATAACGACACCCCTTTTGACTTAGCTAGGCTAGTCATCCCTGTAAGACCATAACGACACCCCTCTCACTTAGCTAAGCTAGTGATCCCTGTAGACCATAATGGCACCCCTTTGACCTAGCTAAGCTAGTCATCCCTGTAAGACCATAACGACGCCCCCTTTGACCTAACTAAGCTAGTCATCCCTGTGAGGCCATAACGGCACCCCTTTGACCTAGCTAAGCTAGTCATCCCTATGAGACCATAACGGCACCCCTTTGACCTAGCTAAGCTAGTCATCCATGTGAGACCATAACGACACCCCTTTGACCTAGCTAAGCTAGTCATCCCTATAAGACCATAACAACACCCATTTGACCTAGCTAAGCTAGTCATCCCTGTGAGACCATAACGGCACCCCTTTGACCTAGCTAAGCTGGTCACCAGTAAGACCCTAACAGCACCCATTGATCCAGTGAAGCTAGTCACCCCTAAGACCTTAATGGTACCCTTCGAGTTTAGCGAAGCTACTCCTATTTAACATCTATAACAATACCAAATCATCAAGTCTGGCGAAGCCAATTCCTTCCTAAGCCTAGCAAAGCTAGCGTAGACAATCCTTTTGAGCCTAGTCTATTTGCCAAGTCTAGTCCAGTCTGATTGCATAGTCCAGTCCAGTCCAGTCCAGTCATTTGCATCTGCATATAGTTAGGCCCATGTCACCATCATAACCGTAATCATACCCATTTCTAATCATTTCCCCTTCCTATTTTCACTTTCATCCTCATTTCTCATCTCCATTTCCATTTCTCCATCCCTCATTTCCATTTTTCATTTCGAAATGCATTTCTAAAATCTTAAAAGCGAGGTCCACTCTATTCTGTTCATGACCGGTTGAGAGATTACAACTTAGGAGCGCCTAATGGAGAAACAAACAGTTGAGCCTACTCTAAAGCTCATCAATCGCACTATCACCACACCGACTTCATTTAGAGTCATGAAGATTACTTTTGACCGCCTTCACAATAGAGGCGCGATCACTTCCACAGGGTCTACTCTGAACCCTGCACTTAAAAGAAAATTCAAAAGGTGCAACCTATATTTCTATTGCAAATTCCAACATAAAAATGAACATCTTACACCTAGTATTGGATCCCTCAAATGGACTGGGAAACATGGACGATGACAATAGACTACTAATACTTGCTACAACGAGAATCAACATCACCAACAACCCTTTTGTGCAGTGCATCAACAATTCAACATGCTTAGTCTTTTGTTTCTGGTTTCCTAGGATGAGTTAGAGAGTCCTTACCCTGAGCCATTTCTGTCCTTTCCCATCGAGTTTATGTCACTTTAGGACTTCATCTATTGTAGCCTTTCCATTTTCATTTCATTTTAATTTTTATTTTTCATTGGCCTTTCTCCAGCATTTATGCTTCGAGTTCGATGATGAAACTCAAATCACCTAATGAACTTGACTAATAAAAAAAACTGAAATAAAAAATATTAAAAAAAGAGAAAAATGAAAAAGAGGACATACTTTGGATCAGGAGTTATTCCCCTCTCCCTTCTATTACCTTTCCTAGGCCATCCACATACAATCAAAAATCCTCTAAACCATCATCTCCGTTAGCCAAAAGCCTTTCAATTCAAAGCTCCACAAACATCCTTCAAAACCTTCCAGTACCCAAATCCAATAACTTGTGTGCAAGCCTTACTACTTAAAAAATAAAAAAGTTAATGCCAGGCAAAAATAAAAGTGAAGTGAAAAAAATTCAAAGTGCGAAAAAAAAAAGGCAAAAGAAAAACGGAAAAAACGCACATGACAGAAGAAAAAAAAAAGAAAAAGCCAAAGGCGAAATAAGAAAAAATTCAAGCTAGGGGGCTTGCACACAAGTTCTACGCCTCATTCAAATTCCTTCTATCATCAAAACTCAACCCGTATAATCCAAATCCATGATCCTCACCTTAGCCCATCCAAGTAAACCTTCATCAAACCTAAAGCCTTTAACCTTTTAACCTTTCATCAACCCCAACTCCTTCTTCAAGGTATGTCCAAGCCCGCTAGGTTGAAATCCCAAATGGGCAACCTAGGAAAAAGTTAGGGCACAAAAAAAAAGCATAATAAAAAAAATCAGATCCAGAACTACGAATGGTCTGATTCCGCAAAGATACGTAGGAATCCTCATCTCGAGGTCCAACGGCTTCAATAAAATAAAATTAGTCATGGTCTAATGATTTGACTTTCTAGAATTTAGGAGCATACTTATTCTAGATCCCGACATAGACTCGAGTCTGCACCTAGCCTTATTAAAGCCTTTTCCCACCTACATTCATTTGAGTCACAAATTTGAACCTTTTTATTTTTCAATCCAAGCTCTCCTTGTCCCTGAAGGACTCTCCGATGATTCCATGGTTTCTGGCGATATTTGACTTTGCCTACATTAACTTCCCAATAAACAATCCCCAGTGACAACTTTCAACGTTCAAGACATATCATCTACATTTCAATATGAAATCAAGTACATGACAAACTCAAGACAAGCTCACCCAAAGTGGGGGATTCCTATGTGTGGTGGTTCCCCCAATTCAAATCAAACTCCCGAAGAGTTGTAATCCGCGGACCTCGTTTACGAACCCCGATTATTTACTAAAAACGATTTTCGAAAATCATTCAATCTATTTCTAATCATTCTATCATTCTACATATCGGCATCTTCTAGCCTTGTAAAATCCTGACGTTGCAAAATCCTGACCTTGCATTGCATTTCATACACTTTAGTCTTGCATAACCCTGACCTTGCATGACGTGTCATCCCTTAGCTTTGCATAACCTTAATCCTTGCATAGCGTCTCATGCGTCCTTAGTGAGTCTAAGTTTGCATTATTGCATCATTATGTGCTTTTATCTAAGTTGTTTGCACCTGTCTACTGACATCTTTTCCTGCAGGTAATCAGATTGCTTGTAGTTATTGTCCTGCATACTAACTTTGTTTTGCATAGATCGGCGTACATAGATCAGTTCTAAACTGCAGAGCGTTTAGAATCGTTCTTTGTCCCGACACCGTATACTTTGACTATCGGTTTCCTGAACCTCAGTCAAAGTGGGGGCTTTTGTAGACACATAATCGTGACTCCCCATTTAAGGATCCGATGATGAAACATACCGTGGTCTTAATTGGTCCGATCCAAGGGCAAAGCAGTATGAAAAGCCATTCAAATCATTTAGAAAAGTGTTAAAGTCCTATTTTAAAGCCCAATTAATTATTCATGATAATTAATTGTGTTTTGAGCCCAATTCTTTGAAAATCCCAATTAATTGATAATTAATTAATATATTTTAATAAATAAATATTTTCAAAAGATATTTTTTATATTTTCATAATCGGATTTTATCCCGTAAAATCAGATTTCCGGAGTTAAAAGATAAAATAAAATCTTTAAAACGCGTTTATATAAAAAAACTATCAAAACGTGTCAAAAACAAGGCGGTGCGATGAGCGCAGCTAACTGTGCTGAGCGTTGAGTCCGGCCACGTGGACATCTACGTAATCTGCGCCTAGCGCACAGACTGTGCTAAGCCCACCAGAACAGCCACGTAGACTTCTGTTTCATGTAGAGTCCTGCGTCAAGCGCAGTTCTCTGCTTGAGACACGAAATTTCTTTCTTATCTTTTTCAAAAGCGCGTACCACATGTACGCTTTTTACTGGTCATGCCGCGTCATGCGATTGCCACGTCAGCTGCACCTAGCGCAGCTAGCGCGTGAGGCGCAGTGTCGTTTTCTCTATAAATAGGCATGATTTCCGTACAGATTGGAGAACAGATTTTTCACATAACACTCGACGAATATATTACGAACCTCTCTACGAACTACAAAACTTCCCTACAAAAACTCATACTTTCAAACACAAATGCATTCAGTCTACATACTTTCAGACATTCAGATTTTCAGGCTTCACGATTGCTCGTCCCGAAAGTTGTCAATCTCTCAGACCCAAGCCACGATATAATCCTGAGGGTCCTTAAATAAATTATTTTTATATTGAAGTTACTAACAGTTTTCTTTCCTGATGTAGAACTTTAATATAAAATCGCTATACTGTATATTCTAAACCTTTTTTTCCTTCGTTTTATATCTTTTCATATATTGTTATATGCTTGACTGATCATTCTATGCATATTATATGATTGTCCCTGCATTATTGCTTTCATCACCCACATGTTATTTTTGGTAATCAAAGACCTAAAGAACTGTTCTAACATTAATCAGATTAATTTGAACAACATGCTAGGTTCCCTGTAATATTGATTGCCTAATAATATGTCACTAAAATTAGTCTTTTTATGTGTTTCCTGAACCTACTTAGACTAAATATTTTTAGGGTGCTTAAAACATTATGTGGTTATTCTTTGGCATAAAATCTGTAATGAATCGATATTTAGTAGAGGCCAACTTTGGGCAAATGTGGTTCATTATGACTATATCCGTACCCTCACCCCCGAACTCAATCTTTGGTTCATTTTGACCATCTATGGAGTCAGGACGGGAAAATCTACATTGGATAATTTGTC
Organism: Beta lomatogona; assembly: GCA_947646795.1. Taxonomy (NCBI): domain Eukaryota; kingdom Viridiplantae; phylum Streptophyta; class Magnoliopsida; order Caryophyllales; family Amaranthaceae; genus Beta; species Beta lomatogona. The sequence continues at coordinate 2,225,311 of CANSNZ010000223.1, forward strand.
CCTACGGTTTTCCCATATCCAATTAGGCTTATGATTCTTCCTAAAAAGAATTGTTGGCGACTTTTTTCAAAACAATTATCAATAAAACCTTTATAGTAGGGTAGTCAAATCTAATACGAGCTCATCCTGCGTAGGAGAAATAAAAACACGCATACAATTCCTAATGTAAGGAAGTTCGCCTACTCATTCGGGCCGGGAAAATGATGATGGGGCGGCCCGTAAGCTTCTGGACAAGGTAGCCAAAAGCTACTCCGGCGGAACGTTGCAGTGCCTTCCTACTTAATTCCATGTTTCCTTCTTTCACCTAGTCATTGTAATTTGCCCCCGCTTACAGACTCCCCCTCCCGGTTCTCTATCAAGATTCCATCAGTGCCCTTAGGTAGGCAAAGCTGCTTCGGGCCCCTTTTCAAGTTTCTTGAACTTGAAGAAGGAGGAACCACGTTGCGCTCGTGGTACAAGCCCTGCGCGCCGCAAATTTGCTCGAGATGGGACCGGAAGGGAACGTCACGTTCGGTTGTCAGACCGATGCGTCGTAATAGTTTCGGAAGTATATTATGGTTGACGAAAACGTAAAAAAGAAGTGATGGCAAGCGAATGAATAGCCTGTGGGGATTCTTAGTGGGTCAAGACACTCTTGTGAAACGCTTTGAGATTGGACCCTTTCTTTTAGCCCTTTTTTTTGTTCACAATAAAAAAAGGAATTGGACAAAACTAAGGGTAAAGGCTAAGGATAAGGAGCCCCTTCAACTCAATTTCATTTCAAAATTGAAGCAGCAGAGGGGAAAGAAAGGGAACAACTATCAGTACAAGACGGGGTATTAGCCAGGAGGATCGGTTTGCTAGCGATATTATTCTAGTTGCATGTCGGTCTGACCGGTGACCGACCTTGTAGCGCATGTCGAGCGAATGAAGATGGCTCCATACGGGTTACAGATTTACTTTGGAAAACAAAGAAAGAGGGATTTATTTTGGGCGCACGGGGCGGAATGCCTCTAGCAACAATTACTTATTCTTTGAAGTAACCCGGTGGTGGATCGAAGCAGAGCTTGATCCTCATTAGGGCTCTTATGGGGTGGGAGCTTGCGCACTTTGCATTCAATCTTATTGTTGAAAAAAAGGGTGACAACCCTTTTTAGGTTTACACGAAAGAAATGATAGAGAATTTTACCCGAAAATAAACAAATTCTCTAAGACAAGAGATAGGAAAGTTGCTAAAACTTTAATTGTCATACAAAAATGCACGGGATGCTAATTGTGTGCGTTCATTTAAAAAAAAGTTTAAATAGTATGAATGTGACATAAATAAAACAAAGTCACATATAATTATAAAAAACGAAGTTATCGTATAATATGCAACAAAGTAGACGATAAAACAATTGTGAGTGACTATATGAACACATTGAAAGATAAACTAAGCACATAAATTAAAAGTTTTCGTAATACTTATTATACATTATGAAAGACTTCCTTATACACAACATTTCTGGTAACATGTGAGTTCCCATGCTCTTTATCACATATTAAAATCTTCAAACCTTTTTTGCTTGTAACTCTTGATACAACAACATAGAATTTATTCATCAAATCAAATAAAGAATACAGATTTTAAACGTTGAAATGGTGCAATCATGTAAAGAAAAGATTAATTCATCTATAATAAGAGTGGATTTAATCAGTTTGAACAAACAACGAAGATAAATGAAACGCTAAGTAGATAAATATTATGAGTATTGATTTCACATTTTTGAAATATTTCCTTGTACACTATATTAGTGGTAACATCCGAGTTCCCGTGATAAAAGTTTAGTACAAAGAGATTTATGACCATATGGGTGAAAAAGTTTCAAAAGGAATTATCATAAATAAATTTATTATCTTTTGTTTCCCTAAATCTCATCTGATTATAGTAAGTTCAGTATCTTATTGTCTTCATCTAACCAAAAAATATAGTCATTCTCTCTCTTTCCTTTCTCTCTTGAAATCCTAGGTTTCCTTTTTTATATGGGGGCTATTACCACCCCTTTTGGATGGTGGCCATCCCTGTTTTTTTTTCTTTCTTTTTGCTATTTATTTCTAAGTTTTTGTTAACAATAACCTACAGTCTCTTTGTAATGGAAAGTTGTTCAACCCATGTGTTGTATTAAGTTCTAAAATATTTAACTAATAATCTTTGAAATATATGTTTTTTCGCTCTTAAAAAATCCTAGTTTCCCCACTAGTAGAATAATTGCTTATTGTTGCGGTCATTAAGTGGCCTATTGCGGCGCTTTTGGCCGCGCAGCAATTAAGGGCGCAACAATAGGTAATTAAACTATTGCTGCGGTTTTTAACCACAACAATACGCCAACTTATTGCTGCGGTTTCTTCCCAAAACCGTAGCAATATGTATTTTTTAATATTAAAAAATACATCTATTCTTTGCGATTTTGGGCCAAAACCGCAGCAATAGGTGCAGGTTTTAAAAATAATTTTTTTTTTTGAAATTAAAATCTTCATACTATTTTCAATGTTAAAATGCAATTAAAACTTAAAGCAACTTAAAGCAACTAAAACCCACTAGTACAACACACTAATCCATGTATTGAGTATAAAATTATAAATAATAAAAATAAAAACAATTACAGTACAAAAGATAAAATAAAAGAAATCAGAAAAGATTATCAAGAAAAGAAATCAGAAAAGAGTGAGGAGATGAAACTAACTAAAGAACAAATTGAAACTAATTACATACAAAAAATTAAAAAAAAAAGATAAATAAAAAAAAAAGTTACAGTAGATGTAAGCCACGACGACCCAGGCCACGGCGACCCACGACGATCCACCAGGCACAAGGCACGAGAAACTATACAACAAATCTTTCCTAATTTAATTTAGTTAAAACTTAAAATCCACAAAATGACATGAAAAGAATTCAAAAAAAATTGAAAATGAAGCTTCTGGGTTTCTTGAGAGAGAGATGTGATATAAGCGAGCCTTCGATTCGCCGAAATTTGCTGCATTTCACTAATAACAAGAACAACCTTCGATTCGCCGCGTGTGGTTTGCTGTTGGAGATACGGCGGCGAGCGTAGTGTGAGAAGACGAACGACGGCCAACAGACGACGGCCATGCTATTATTGGCGTCGGGGAGAGAGTGGACGATGATGGATATGGGCCGTTGGAGTGAGAGAACGAAATCGCGAGGTGTGTAGTCGCCGGGGAGAGGAAGATCGCCTTTCGGCGATGTTTTCGCCCACCATTGTTGTTAGTTGTTGAGGAGAGAGAAAGAAGTGAGGGAGGAATAATGAGAGTGAGAGAGGAAGGAAGAATGAGAGTTGAAGGAGATGATGAGATGATGGAGTTGAAGGAGACGGTGAGAGAGAATTAGTGAGAGGAGTTGAGAGGAGTGATAGAGAAGTTGTGAGGTAAACGGGGCTATAGAGTGAGCCGCTCAACTTTTAAAAGAACCCTAATGAGCATATTGCTGCGGTTTCTTCTAGAAGAAACCGCAGCAGTAGATTAAAATATTATTAAAAAATAATATTTTAATATATTGATGCGGTTATGGGTGGGAACCGCAGCAATAAATCTGGTCAAACCAGTCAACAAATTTTGAAAAAAGTCCCGTTGACATTTATTGCTGCGGTTTCCACCCAGAATCGCATCAATAGGTTAATATTCGATTTTCCCTTTTCTTTTGGCGTGGTTTGTTGTTGCATATGGGTAAAACCGCAGCAATTCAACCGCAGCAATAAGCAATTATTCTACTAGTGCGGCCCTTTATCGATATAGGCTACTATCCCTTTTGGGTGGTGTGGCAAGCCCTATTTTTTCCTTTTTTTTGTTATTTATTTCTAAGTTTTTGTTGAGAATAACCTCCATTTCCTTTCTAATCAAGAGTTCTTCTACCTATGTATCGTAGTAAATTCTAAAATATTTTTTATTATTAATAAGTTCAGAAATACATGGACTGATGAGTCTTTTTCATTATATTAGGATGCAGATCTTCATGATTTATAATCTATTCTCTTGGTCTTCTCTGAAATTTGGTGGTGGTAGTTTTATCAATGAAAAATCCTATGTGGTGATGTAAGATAAAGTAATAGGATTTTGTTGTCTTTATACCTAATGCGATGATGTGTGCTTGGTACTATTGCTATTGCAAAGAAAATCTCATGGTTTACCTATAAATATAATAACTCCTAAAACTTAAGTTATATAAATTTACATATTCAGAGACTATTAATTTCTACCTCGACGTCTGTCTATTTCATACAGAAGAATGATCCAACACATATAAAATTATTTTTAATACTACTTCCTCATTTAAGGTAAAATAACAAAAAAAAATGGAGTTATATATGTACAATATGATGTTCAATTTAATTTTACCTCTAACCCATATTTGATTGTGAGACTCCTTGCAGTTGTAGCATATCGGAACACAGAAATAGGCCTACAAATCTTTAATAGAACGAAAAAATAAATGACGCAAATAACACATAGAAAGAGAACGTTAAATAAAATCTTAAAGACATTAAAGAATCGACAAAACTTTTCTCTCTCCTCAAAAACAGTAAACCCTTGCGATTCACTTTTCCCTTTGTTCACCGCCATCAATCTCTAGGGCTCGACCACCACTGGAGCCGCCTCGGCGCTCTTTCGCCGATCATCGAGCCCTCGCTGTCGTTGTAATTATCCTCTTCCTGTTTCGCTTCCCGGTTTGTCTTCCGTCGCCGCGCCTACTCTCCCCGTTGTTCGCCGCTCGGGTTTCCTGCCTCCTCCTCCTCTGTGTTGGGCTCCCATTTCCCTTCCCCTGGTTGTTTGTCGGGCCTCCCTCTTCCCCTCCCCTAGTTGAGTGTCGGGCCTCCCTCTTCCCCTCCCCCAGTTGTTTGTTGCGGTTCCCCCTTCCCTGTTTTTTCCTTGTTTTGGGCTCCCCTACCCCTCCCCCTCCCCCCTCTTGGTTTGTTCATTATTTTGGGCTTCCCCTTCCCCGTACCCTTTTGTGTTAGTATGTTGTGAGGATTTCCCCCGTCGGTTAAGTAGTTCTATAGGAGTAGTCTTGTGCGGTGGCGTTTCTAATAGGTTTAGGCTGGTGTTTGTCGTTTGTTTTCCTTCAATAAGTTCCACCTTTGTGGTGGCTTTAGTCCCCTATGTGTGGGGTGTGTGTTGCCCTTTCTTGGAGGGTTTGTTAGGTTCATGTATGTATGTGTGTGTTGTGTTTCATTGGTTGGGGTTTAAGGCTTTACATGACGATGTTGGAACCTTAGGTGCGTTAAGCAGGGGTCGATCAAGATTGCTCTTCTCAAACTACGTTAGAATGATAGGTTGCCTCATTCAAAGCTGCTTGGATCAGCCATTTCAGGAGGCCCATGCTGTATTGTTTGATCAGGCTCATTGTAGTTTTCTAGAAGACGAGTTTGATTTCACTTTGCTTGATTGTATTATGTCTTTCTTTACTATTTTTTGTAGCTGCCGTAGGGCTTTCAATTAATGAATTTACTTTTATCCTCAAAAAAAAATCTTAAAGTAGGGCTATATCTACCTGGTACTCATAAGTTGTAGAAGACTTCCTTGTATACCACATTAGTCGTAGTGTTAGATTCTTCGTGCTTTTTGTCGCATATTACGATTTTCATGCCCCTATTACTTGCGACTCTAAAAACGTCCACATGAAATAGACTCTGGTAAGAAAAAAAGGTCTAAGGAAATACAAACCCATGCTTTTTTTTTCTCATGCAAACTAATTATGCAATTTAATCGATAATTTTCAGTTAGAGTAAAATCACCGATGTTTTTAAAGTTTAAAGATTAAAAAAAAAACTTTTGATCATATTATTCTATTACATTTAACTATAATTTTACCCACAAAAATTATGCATATAATGTACATTCCCCTTTTTTCTCTATCGTGATATTAACTCTCATCAAACAAATTTAATGACAATCTTTCATGTGGCAAGTTAAGCTCTCCCACTTTCACAAATTGTGCAATTTAGTGTCGAAATTTTAGTTGGAGTAGATTGACCCCCCCTGTATCATTAATTTTGCACTCTTTTTTTCTAGAATGGTCAAAGTATAAGGTTATCTCTATATAAGGGCGTGTACCTTGTGATATTAGTGGAAATATATTACGCTTTTCGAGCATAATAAACTTTATCTTTTTACATGCTAATATATTGTGATCTACACCCATTGTTATATGATTGCCTTTTTTATTTCTTCCCTCAAAACTGATTACATGAATGATTATTAAGTTGTTGTCGTCGACGAAGTTTGCTCATAAAATTTGAAAAGGATATGAAACTAATCACAAAACTCGATAATATTTGTTGCACATAAATTATTTAAAGAGTACTGATTTAGATTGATATCGAACCATGCAATATACAATTATTTTACGTAAGCATCCATCTTTAAAATCATCTAATAAATTCCTTTGTATAAAAAAGCCCTCTAATTAAACTTTAAACTCAAATACAACAAATTACAAAAGAATAAAATTCTCTCTCTTTTTCTCCTTCAATCCCCAGCTCATCTATAGTAAATTCCTTTGCTGCAAAAACCTCTGAACACCACCAATATAGTGCCATCTGCGAGATCCTTCGAGATATGGCTTCAAAGGAGATTAATAAAAGAATATCAACTCTAATTATGCATGAATATTAACTCCTTCATCACTTGCTTGATAATTTGTGGGAACTCCGTCGTTAGTTGCCTGATCTTTTTCATTGAAAACAAACCGCTTTTTCGATATCTCCATCTTCCTTTGCCTGATCTTTTCTAATACTGAAGATATGCATTTATCAACCATTGGTACAGGCTTTGAAACCCATGTTTTTCCTATGTAAATAAAACAAAAGAATCCAATTTACAATCCAATTAACGCATAATAACCTCGGATTAAGTTCATATTCAATCATTTCTTCTAGTACAAACTAATGAAATTACCTCTCATCACCTTCTGAAAATCAGCAAGTTGGGCTTGATGTTCTTTACTCTCCTGAAATAGTCAGTGCAATCAATTTAAATAACCATGAAAATGACAAAAAAATGATTCAAAATCAAATTAAAGTGATTCTTACTTTGTTTTCAATCCACTTCAAAGTTGCCGCCTTTCCTTTCCTCGTCTTCTCGATCTTCTCTGTGTCACTCTTAATCCTTCTTTTCTTATCTTTACTACCTTAAGACTCTGCCCAATTTCACCTTTTTTTTTCTCAAATCTACTTTCACAATAAAATAATTAAACTCTTGTCCAACTTTATCCATTTCCTAAAGTATATGCAAACTAATTATTTTTAACTGGAATAATACAAACTTTGGCCCGTTCTCTCGCAATAATACAAACTTTTGATTATTTTTTTAATAATACAAACTTTAGGCCAAAATTCCTCCAGTAGGTCAAGTTTACAGGCAACCGGTTAGTCCTTCCAACATGTGGTTGTCGACTTTGTTTAATGAGTTTTCCTCCCAAAATTGGTTGACTCCTCAACAAAAAACAAAACCCCTAAAAATTCGAACCTCCCCTTCACAAACTTTATGTCTCTCCTCTTTCTCTCTCCGCCATTACTGAGCTCACCAACCTCGACATTAACGTTTGAAGACCAACTGGGCATTAGCGCGTTGAGTTCCTTACAGAAGAACAAAGACAACATCGTTTTGTGCAAGGTAAAAAATCGAAACCCTAAAGTTTAAAATTCGTGGTTGAAGATGAGTTATTTTGTGGTTTTTGACTGAATTGCGGAAGTTGTTGGGTGATTTTGATGGAATTGTTGCTTAAAAGTAGTTAGGTTATTCAATTCGGTTATAATTTGCTAGTAATTCAAGTAAAATAATAAAATTTTGTTCATTTCCCAATTTAGGTTCAATTGAAGAAATTAGGGTATCTGTTTCAATTTTTTTAGATTTAGGATTTCTGTGTGGATGTTTGTTGTTGATTTTGCTTATTTTTGATGCATAATTGTAGGATGCCTACTGTGACTGTCAAATTTTGGCATGGTGGTGTTTTTAGGAACCATGAGAAATGTGTTTTAGTTTATGAGGGAGGTAAGTCTAGGACTGCGAGTGTAGACTCTGATGAATTGTGTTGGTTTGACTTAGAAAATGAAGCAAAAAAATCAGGAAATTATGCAAGGATTAAGGGTCTTTTCTACTTGGTACCAGGTTTAAGTTTTGTTACTGGTTTAAGGAGGGTGTATGCAGAAAAAGAGGTGTTGGAGATGGCTGAATTGGCTGTTAGGAGTAGGTGTGTTGAAGTATTTGTGTACCATAGTGGCCTTTCACCAGAGATTCAGCCCACTGACCCACTTGTTATTCAAAGGTGCTTTCTGTCTTTGCAAAGTGACCCCAAAACCTCAACTGAAAAGCCTAAAAGCCCACCTTAGAAACTGATACCCAGAAGGAATACAAGATTATCCTATTCTACAATACCACCAACAGAATCTTCCACATTTGCAGGGTTCATAAATCAGCCATCCTTTGACTCCTCTCCTAAAGTAAGCACAGTGAACCCTAAGAAAATTGTACCCTCTCAAACTCCTCCACCCAAGCAGACTTCCCATCCTTCGCAGCGTTCACCTCCAAGACAATTATCACCTCACAGTCAACCACCACCTCCACCACCTCCTAAGCCATCATCACCACCTCCTAAGCCATCATCACAACCTACTAAAACAAAAAAAAATCAACTGGGACCAAGAAAACACTCCCATAGCCTTCACCACCCAGAAAACCTTCACCACCACCCAAACAGTCTTCACCACCCAAAAAGCCTTCACCACCCAAAATACATTCAACACCCAAAGACACAACACCATCCATTTAATGCACTGAGCCCATTGACACAAACTTCATTGATAGTTATGAATGGGAGGACCTAAGGCCAGACATTTCAATCCCTTTGAAAGATCTACATGGCCCTGACAGTGATGAGTTTAGTGATGATAGTGACCCTAGTCATGAAGCTGATGATGGTGCAAGCAGTAGTGATGAGGAGGTCAGTGACATAGTAAGTGAAGGAGGAGAGACTAATCTAGAGGAGTTAGAAGGCGAAGGTGAAGGAGGAGGGGCTGATCTAGAGGAGTTAGAAGGTGAAAATTTTGTGTTTGGGATCCCTGAGTCTGATACTAGTGATGATGAGTTCATAACAGCTAGGAATAGGGTTAGGGAGTGCAACAACAAGTTGTTAAGAATTGCAAAAGAGCTGCAAGAACAAGCAGCAGAAGGTCTTCTTGGTGCTCAACAACTGAGCCAAGCCACAGAACCTCCCTCCACCCTTGAAGAAGGTAACATCAGTGAGTATGAAGAGAGTGGAGATGAGATACACACACCACCTGAGAGTGAAGAGGAGGGTGATTTGACTGTTAGAAAAAAGAAAAGGGTGGGTGTAATTGTGGACCCAAACACTGACTTCTCTAAGTTTAAGTGGTGTGTTGGGAAAAGAATCCCTACAAGGGAGGCATTCAAAGAATCTGTAGCAAAGTGAGCTATATTACAGGGTAGGAATGTGAAGATTAGTCACAGCAACAAGAACAAACAGTAACAAATTGGGATTAAGTGCATTTCTGGAAGCCCTTTTTACTTGTATGCAGCTTGGGACACAAGAAGAGCTACACTAGTTGTTAGGAGAGTTAAAGCACAGCACACCTGCCATAGAAACATGAAAAAGAACAGACAACTTAAGAGTAGTTGGATTGCTAAGCAGTTGTTGGATGTTTTAAGGCGAGGCCCCACTGGCCAGCTAAGGAAATAGTTGAAACTATAAGGAGGGCTTATAAGATTGTGGTCCCAAGGGGTTTTACATACAAAGTGAAGTATGCTGCACATAAGTTATTGCATGGGAGCATGACAGATCATTACAGGAAGGTTATGCCATACTTGGAGGCTTTTAAAACATCTAGTCCTGGTACATCTATGGAGTTGGTTACAACAGTTGGTAAAGGTGGTGCACCTGTTTTTCAGATGTTATTTACATGCTTTGAGGGATTGAAAAAAGGGTTTATCGAGGGATGTAGAAAGGTAATATATGTTGATGCATGTTTCCTTAAAACTTTCTTGGGTGGACAACTCTTATCTGCTGTAGGGAGAGATGGGAATGAGCAGATGTATCCCATAGCATGGGCTGTTATAGAGAGTAAGAATAATGAGTCATGGCAGTGGTTTTTTTGAGCACATTCAAGCTTGCCTACAACTTGGAAATGGTGAAAGGAGTTGCCATCATTTCTGATGAACATCAGGTATCCTAAACCACCTATATTACATTTTTTTTCATTTTCTTCATTAATTGTGTGCTTGTTGTTATAAGAACATAAACTAGCTTTTTTAATCAATTGTAGGCTACACTTAGTGTTGTGTCTGTTGTTCTACTCAAAGCAAAACACAAACATTGTGCCAGGCATATATTTGCCTTATGGCATAAGTCTTTCAAGAGTGATGAGATCAAATTGCAATTGTGGAAAATTGCAAAAGCTTATAATCAAGCTGATTATAAGAGGCTCTTGAAGAATTGGGGGTCATAAGTGAATAGGCTGTAAATGCTTTCAAAGCATACAACCTCGGCTTATCCTTTAGGGCATTCTTAGACAGTAGGATGAGGACTAATGCCATTACTAACAACATGGCAGAGACCTTCAATGCCTACATTATCAATGCAAGGACAAAACACCTGCTTTACATGATGGAAGACATCAGAGCTGCTATGATGCAGAGACTTGTGCTCAAAAGGCAGGAAATGGAGAAGTGTACATCTGCATTGTGTCCAAGGATACAAGCCATGTTGGAGAAAGAGAAAGATAATGCTGCAAAGTGTGATGTTCTTCCTTCCACAGACAACTTATTCAATGTCAGCTACTATTTAGACCAGTTGGTTGTGGATCTAAATGCAAGGACATGCACCTGTAGGAAGTGGGAGATGAAGGGTGTGCCTTGCTGTCATGCCATTGCGTGCATATATTTTCAGCACAAGGAAGCTGAAGATTTTGTTGATCCTTGTTACTGGAAGGATGTATACTTAGCAGCATATGCAGGTATATCATTTCTCCTTCTGTATTTTTTGCCTATTGTCTATGAGTTCTAAGTGTTTTTTGTTAAATGTGCAGGTTCCATTCCACCATTAGAAGGGAAAAAACATTGGAGGGTGCCATGCGAAGTACAACCCCCTCCTATCAAAATAGGTCAAGGTAGACCTAGAAAGAATAGGATGAGGGACCCTTAGGAAGACCCTAAGAAGCCTGGGACCTTGAAGAGAACTGGATCTGAGATGACTTGCAGCCTATGCAAGGTCATGGGCCATAATAAAAGGGGGCGCCTAAACAGGGACACCATAATTGTGCTCGAGCCTGCACAAAAAACCTAGGGGGAGGCCTAGGAAGGATGGCCAACCACCCCCGAGCCGAGCTCGGCCCTCTTGCATCATCATCAACTCATCACAATGCAACTACACAACCCTCTTAGCTGGGCAGAGGAGGAAGAATGGTCAGAGGTAGAGTTGGCTCCAGGGGAGGTGGAAGAACAGGCAGGGGCAGGGGAAGGGGGAAGGTCCCAGTTGGTGTAGGTGTGTTGATTAGGGATGATGGTTCACCCATTTTCAATGTAAGTCACTGTGACTTTTTTTTGTTTCAACATTTGTTGAACTTTAACCTAACTTTTTGACCTTTTTGTGCAGCCACCAACATCTGCTGCTCAAAGGATGCTTAATGACCAATACTTTCAAGGCTCACAGTCCAGCCAATGCTCCACTCTTCATCAAGCAACTCAGTAAATTAGGCCTATGGTTTTCTTTTGTTAGGAACGGATTTTAGGTAGTGTAATTAAGGCTGTGGTTTTTTGGTACATTAAGGTTATTATTTAGTTCCTAAGTTTATGACATTTGTACTGCTGTTTGGATGAGCATTTGACTCTAGTTAGGATCTTTTTTGAACAGTTATATGTGAAATTTCATGATGTTTTTGACTCCACTTAGTGTATTGTTAAGCATCAGATCATATTATCATCATCAAATCCAAACATTTATTTTCATTTCACCAAATGCAAAATAACATGACAGCAACTTGAAAGGTTCCAACAATTGTTTTTGTATTAACTGACAACAAAGCATCACATCTGTTACATCCACCAATAACAACCTTAAACTAACTTAAGTAAAACAAGAAAATGGCAAAACAAGCCATGAAACAAACAAAGCCAAGGTCAAGTTCTTCCCATTGTGTGAAGTTTTCAACACCTCAATACGCACTTGTGAAAGCTCAAATTTCATCTCTTGCACATCTTCTTCCATGTTGTCCTTTTTGAGCTGTAATTTTTTGATTTTTTCAGCCATTAAACTCTTCTCATAATCCATCTGAAATATCTGAAATCTAAGATCATCAACTTCACTCCCTTGCTCATTAAACCACTTTAAAAAATCACACTTAGTATCCTACAATACAAGAACAGTCAATTAGTTGCAAAAAAACCCTAGATTTCCCATTTTTGTGAAAAAATCAATTAAAACAAAATTAAATGCTCACAGGCCATAAGGGCACCCATAAAACTTCTGCCCAACATTTGCGCCATGCTTCGCAGTACGAACAACAGCTTCTTTTCCACAAGAACATTTCGTGGAACCATTCGAATTTGCCCTTGAATCAGAGGAAGAACCCACTGACGTTTGTCTTCTGGCAGGCATTTGTGCTTCAGGTTCAAAAATTGCTTTTGGGATTTTGTCTTTTGAGGACGAATTTTTAAAAAAATATGGAAGAATTTGAGGGAGGAAGAAGAAAATAAATGGAGGAAGAAGAAACAGAACAAAGAAAGAAGAAGAAGGGGAAATAACGAAAAAAAAGAGCTAGAAAAAATTTTTTATAAGGTCCCCTCCAACGGTAAATGCCACGTATGCATTTTACCTGCACCAATAAGTTAGGAACCGGTCATGACCTACTGGAGGAATTTTGGCCTAAAGTTTGTATTATTTAAAAATAATCAAAAGTTTGTATTATTGCGAGAGAACAGGCTAAAGTTTGTATTATTCCAGTTAAAAAATCCTTATTTTTTTCCTTATTTTTTGTATTGATTGCTTTTGAGATGACGGCTTTGTCTAATACCTTCATGTTTATATGGGCCAAAAACATTTCACTAAAATGTCCTAGGCTCCATTATCAAAAGCTCTGATGAAACTCACAATAGACTAGGACATAAAGTTTAACAAATATCCATAAAAATCATCAAAAACTCCAGCAATCCCATGAGATCATTCACTTTAGAGAAAATAGACCAATGGTTACTCTATTGCCAATATTTTGTATATCAGTCCATATAAGAAAAGTAATCTCTACCAACTGCACGCAGACAATGAGAAAATGTTTACTAAAGTTGTAGCACAACACATCATCCAAATAAACTAAAAAAACAAAGTTGCAGATTCGGCTCACCAGCTTGTACTACTAACAACAAGTGCTGACCTGATTGACTTTGCAATGACAACATCTTTAGAAATGGTAGTGATTAGATTATCGTTTGGTTCATCTGTCCTCGTATGTCTGCTTCCTGAAGACGTAGGCAGCTTAACAACTGTTTATGTCACCTAAATTATGCATAAACATCGGAATCTGCATCTTACCATGACTGATACAATCTTCAATTGCCTCACAGTGTCTAAGCTCTTTCTCCAATTCATGAAACATTTGTACACAATTCAGAAAATATTAAACATAGGCTGAACTAAAAGAAGAAGCTAGCTCACCCTATGTTTCTCCTCCATTGAAAATTTGAAGCAGGATGAAAAAATTCTGGAGGCAGATCATACAGCACGGTGGCTCTATATCCAATAGAGTTAGACTACTAACAAAGAGAAAAACGTATAGGACTTGCAGATTTGGCTCACTACCTTGTACTACTAACAGCAAGTGCTGGCCTCATATTAGTGGAATACAATTTCCCAATGATATTAGAATGCTTCCAAGGCCAAGAGGAATTGATATGGATGCGACAAGGAGATTCAAGATAATCAAATTAATTGATTTATTTAATTATTGGGTTTGGATCATCTTACAATTCAAGGTCATAAGTAGTGTTTTAGTGTTAGTTTTAATTATTAAGGGCTGGAAATCTCTTATTTAAATTCGGTTCTTAAGTTATTTTTATTACTTTATTAGAAGTATTACTAGAAATCATAGTTCTGTTAGGATTTGTCCAATCGTAGTCCTATTTGGATTAGTAGTCCTAGTAGTAGTCATAGTTCTACTGGGATTAATAATCTTAAGTGTGTTAGGATTATAGTTGAGTTAGAATTCTACTTTTAGTCGGATTCCTAATAGATGTAGGAATTCCGTTGTTTTCCTCTTCCTAGTTTATTTAGTATTCCTAAACCAGTAAACCTAGTAGAGGTTGGAACCAGTTTTTGTAAGCCTATATATATGGCTCGTTTTTCATTAATAAGAAATAGACAGATTTATGAGATTAAAGTTTTAATTTTCTTTGTGAAAATTTTCGGACTTCTTTGTGATTTCCAAACCTTGAATCGATTACTTTGTGTTTGAGATTTAAGATTGATTGCTAAATTACTTTGTGTTTGAGATCTAAGATTGATTGCTAAATTACTTTGTGTTTGAGAGTGAATCAAGACCCAATTCGTGAATACTTTGTGTTTGATCGAATTGTTTTATCCATAATACTTAAAGAAAACCCTAAAGATCCAGTCATTTTTTTCCTTTTTTTTGGATTTACGTAAAAACCAACTAAAGTACATCCGCATCCACATCAAATTGGTATCAGAGCTGGTTGAAAGAAAGTCGAAAAAACTTGCAGTGCGTTCGTCTAGATCAAACAGTTTTCAGGTGTGTTTGGATTTATTTTGTTCTCCTAGTTGGAAACAAATTTTTTGGTGATTCTTGATCCTAAACTGGAATACTACATGTCTAGTTGAATTTCCTAAAGTTTGGTAATATTTGAAGATCGTTTGGTATAGTTTCAAGACAGTTTTGGTACATCTGTCTGATTTTGCTGGAATATGGCACAATCATCTTATTTTGGCTGTTGCAGACTATCTACTGTGAATTTTCGAGTGATTCAAATTGAGTTGATTTTATAACATTTGAAACTTATATGTATTAAATTTTCATGAGATTTCATCAAGATTTGAACTTGAAATTGTCGAGTGACTTGGAACCTAAATCTGCGGCAAGTTTTGTCAACTTCATTGCTGATTTTTCCTCATTATCATGGATGATCTTTATCATGCGTTTTAAAGTGGTGAACTTCGATATATTCAATATGTTAAATATGAAAATCATCGTCATGTGATTGAAGAACTTTGAGCAAATATTAAGAGTTGGGAGAATCCTTGAAAAATCTTGAACGCCTAGTTCTCAAACATTATCCTCAAACAAATATTATACAAAAAACTGAGGATTCTATTGATTTTGAAGATCATATTACACACGAGAATATAGTTTTAGATCGAATTCTCGAGAACAATCAAGAAGAGGAGATTAAAGAAACTTCTAGTCATATTTCTCTTGCTATCGTATTTGTTACGAGTTTTCCAAAGATTCCACTATTTGCAACTTGCCAAGTAAGGTTGTCGTGAGAGATCTTGATATTATTTTTGAACCTCCTTCAACTTGGTATGTTCATACTTTTGGGTTCGACAAGAGTAATGTTGATCATGATGGTAATCTTGGCATCCCTAAAAGTTCATGTGATTCAATGTAATATACAATATTTGATGAAGTCCTCATTCCTTCTGATCAAGTTCTACTGTTGAAATTCAGCAAAATTCGAGGTCGGATTTTTTTTCAAGAAGGGGAGAATGATATGGATGCGACAAGGAGATTCAAGATAATCAAATTAGTTGATTTATTTATTTATTGGCTTTGGATCGTCTTACAATTCAAGGTCATAAGTAGTGTTTTAGTGTTAGTTTAAATTGTTAAGGGCTGAAATTCTATTATTTAAATTCAGTTCTTAAGTTGTTTTTATTGCTTTATTAGAAGTATTACTAGAAATCCTAGTTCTGTTAGGACTTGTGCAATCGTAGTCCTATTTGAATTAGTACTCCTAGTAGTAGTCATAGTTCTACTGGGATTAATAATGTTAAGTGTTTTAGGATTATAGTTGAGTTAGAATTCTACTTTTAATCGGATTCCAAATAGATGTAGGAATTCCGTTGTTTTCCTTTTCTAGTTTATTTAGTATTCTTAAACCAGTAAACCTAGTAGAGGTTGGAATCAGTTTTTGTAAGCCTATATATATATGGCTCATTTTTCATTAATAAGAAATAGATAGATTTATGAGATTAGAGTTTTAATTTTCTTTGTGAAAATTTTCAGACTTCTTTGTGATTTCCAGACCTTGAATCGATTACTTTGTGTTTGAGATTTAAGATTGATTGCTAAATTACTTTGTGTTTGAGAGTGAATTAAGACCCAATTCGTGAATTACTTTGTGTTTGATCGAACTGTTCTATCCTTAATAAAACCCTAAAGATCCAGTCTTTCATTCAAGATTCTTGGATTTCCGTAAAACTCAACTAAAGTACATCCGCATCCACATCAGGAATACAACATAAAACCACAAAAATTCACACCCCTGTGAAATTGAAAATTTTCCCACAGAATAAATTCAATTCAAATCGTGCAATAAAATTAAAGAAATTTTATAGTATCAATGATAATATAGAAGTTCGATGTAATCTAATTTGCGAGATTCAATTCGTGCAGGCGAGGTTCAATTGCGGAGGGTTTCTTCTCGAATCTAGGGTTTCATGCTTCGTGCTCTTGATTTTATTATCGGATATAGGGTTTCATGCTTAGATTGGTCAATATTTTTCTCTCTTCAATTGGTCAATTAGATTAAACCACAGAATTGATTCGAGTAATTCAAAAAATAAAACTTGGAGTTGGGAGGTTAATTGAAGAAACAGCGAGGTCGACGCGAGGGAGGGAACAGCGATGTTGATTGATTCAACCAATTGAACTGCGGCGGAGGGAGGGAGCAACGAGGTTGATTGATTTAACAAATTGAACTGCGGCAGAGGGAGGGACTACAGAGGGAGATATGGACGACGTAGGGAGGAGGGAGGTATAGTGCGAGGTTTCATTTGAGAGATGGTCCAAATGTCCAATTGAAAGAGCGGGGGACTTGGGAGGGAGGGAAAACAATAGAGAGAAGGACTGATAAGGATTGAGGAGGGTCGAAAATTATTTCAGTATGTAGAGTGCATGTTTCATGAATTGAGAGAAGGTTCAAATGCTCTGGTTGTCAACAGGAGCATTTAACGTCAAATGTTCGGGTTGACTAATCAACCAAAGCATTAGTGAAATTTTTTTAACAAATGTTCGGGTTGATTAGTCAACAGGGGCATTTGAAAAGTAGCAAAAGTAGTTTATTCCTCTAGTGTGATTAGAAAAAAGTAAAAGTATATTTCCTATATAGTATTCCCTTCATTTTTGAAAGCCTTTTTTGATAGGATTAAGGAGGTTATTATTACTTAAGTTGATATTGGCCTTTTTGGTGGGAAAAAGATAGGGAATACAATAGGCCAAACCATGTATAAAAAAATTGAGCAAAATAGAAAAACTTGGTAGAATTAAGATAACTGGTCTTAAAAAGAAAAGTGAGCATAACATTAGAATATGATTGGAGTATTATTTTATTTTAATAAACATAATCTTAATTTCATTCAATATTATGAATGGCTTAAAATTTATTTTTATAGGAAATTTATGTTTTTTTAGCTGGCAGTTTTTGGCCACCCCATATAAAGATGTTGGATCCGCCACTTGATATGTACATATATTTACTCAAGCATATAGTAATTATTATAGTGGTAATCCCTCCTACCAACTCTTTCACCTGCTATTGTAAAAGGAGTAATGAAGGAAGGTTATTTAATAGTCAATGGAATAATAAAATACCAATATATATTAAAGATTAACGAGTCATTTTCTCTTGAATAAAGAAAAAGACGTTTTAAATTTAAGGGTATTGCTACAGTGCTATAGGTTATAATATGTTCAGTCATTGTTTTTCTTGATGTAGTTTCATTTTCTAAACTTAAGATTACATTTTAATTTTTAAAAGCTTTATCATTCCCAAATTCTTGACGTCTACCAATTAAACACTCAAACAAAAGTAGTATTTACTTCACAACTAATTAGTTTTATATACACCTAATGTATGCGAAAGCATGTAGAAAATGAAAAGAACTATCTTGTTTAGTCTCTTGCAATCACGTTTGACTAGCCTTATATGCACCCAATGAGTATGAAAGCTGATAAATAAAAATAATTATTTATAGGCATTTGACGTCTTTATCTCAATCAATTCCGTCCTCTTGGTTTGTTTTTTTGTTGCTTTGTTAGTTTGGTACAAGCTGAATTAAAAGTACGTCAATTAATGTATGATAACAATTACGAATCAAACAAAGAATTGTAAAAATTCTAATAACGACAATAAATTTACTCCAACTTTACAGTTTTACTCTCTTGCAATCATAAATGATCATGTCCAATTAATTCAATTCAAGTCAATCAAGTTTAACCAATTTCTATAAATTCAAATATGCTAAGTTCAAGTTTCATCTGGCAAAGCGAATGAACTCATATTGTTATACATATATAATTAAGTAAACTGACTTATTCGATTAACAAAGGCTATAATTTGTTTCGTTATTGAAGTGAACGTGAGTTATATTATACCTACTTGATCGAACTTAAGCTGGACTTATATGAGCTTAAAAACAAGCATAACAACGATTGAATATAAGTATAAAACAAGCTGAAAAAACTAGATCCTAACTAACATCGACTTGTTCGATTGAATATGATGCATGTGTGGAATTTGATCGCTAAATAGCTCAAACAGCATAGCAACGAGTCAAACAAGCTTGACTGATAATGAATTAAATGAATTTTAGTTAAAATAAAGTAGTACCCGATTTTCGATAAAATCCAATTTTTTAACAAATTCAAACAGAGACAAATATGAATTATACCATTATAGTATTAACAAATAACACAAGCACAAGTTAAACAATTAAGTTATTTCAATAAGCTTGAGATCAAATAAGTTCCAATAAGTTCAGATTATTTCCATTCTGGTCATATAAGTTTTAGTTGAGTCATATAAGTTTACTGTTTTATAATCAGGTTTAATCAAGTCCAATGAGTTCCTATAAATTTCAACCATGTTCAATCAGATAAGTTATATCCAGATAAGTTTAGGTGCTATAATGTGAAAAATATTGCACATTCTCCTAGTTAAAAGAAAGTAATGTTTGATTACCCAGTTGAGTTACGATGTGCTGAAATCATATAAAATTAGTTTAAACAACTCGAAAGGCTAGATAAAACCAATGTGAAATAAAAATCACGAGCTTTTTGGTATAATATAACAATTTTTTTGGGCTTTTTTTTTTGTTATTTGCTCTTCTTCTTCTTTGTTTGCTCAGGTTTCTTCTTCCTCTCTCAAATCCTTCCAATCTTTTTTTTTAATTTCGTCCTTAAAAAACAAAATCCCAATTGCAATTTTTGAACCTGAAGCACAAATGGCTGCGAGAAGACAAACGTCAGTGGGTTCATCCTCTGATTCAAGGAGAATTTCGAATAGGTCCACGAAATGATCTTGTGGTAGAGAACCTGTTGTTCGTTAAATCTTGTGAAGCGTGGTGCAAATGTTGGGATGAAGTTTTATGGGTGCCCTTTATGGCCTGTGAGCATTTAATTTTGTTTTAATTGATTTTTTTTACAAAAATAGGGAATCTAGGGTTTGTTATATGACTAATTGACTGTTCTTGTATTGTAGGATACTAAGTGTGATTTTTTTTAGGTGGTTTAATGAGCAAGGGATTGAAGTTGATGATCTTAGATTTCAGATATTCGAGAAGGAGACTACCATAGCTGAGATGGAGTATGAGAAGAGTTTAATGGCTGAAAAAAAATCAAAAAATTACAGCTTAAAAAGGACAACTTGGAAGAAGATGTGCAAGAGATGAAATTTGAGCTTTCACAAAAATTTCACGCAATGAGAAGAACTTGACCTTGGCTTTGTTTGTTTCATGGCTTGAATTTGCCATTTTCTTGTTTTACTTAAGTTAGTTTAAGGTTTTTATTGGTGGATGTAACAGATCTGATGCTTTGTCATTAGTTAATAAAAAAAATGTTAGAACCCTTGAAGTTGTTGTCATGTTATTTTGCATTTGGTGAAATGAAAAAAAATGTTTGGAGGCGATGACATGATATGATGCTTAACAATACACTTAGTGGAGTTAAAAGTTCATGCAATTTCACATATAACAACTGTTCAAAAAAGATCCAATGGAGAGTCAAATGCTCATCCAAACAGCAGTACAAATTGGATCAAATGTCATCAACTTAGGAACTAATTAATAACCTTAATGTACCAAAAAACCATAGCCCTAATTAATCTACCTAAAATCAATTCCTAACTTTCAATTTACTAAGTTACTTGATGAAAAGTAGAGCATTGGTTGGACTGTGAGCCTTGAAACTGTTGGTCATTAAGCATCCTTGGAGCAACAGATCTTGGTGGCTGCATAGAAAGGTCAAAAAGTAAGTTAGCAGGATATGTTAAAGGTGAACAAATGTTGAAACACAAAGAAAGTCAGAACTTACATTGACAATGGCTGAACCATCATCCCCAATCAAAACACCCACACCAACTAGGACCCTCCCCCTTCCCCTTCCTCTTCCCCTTCCTCTTCCCCTTCCTCTTCTTCCACCTCCCCTGGAGCCAACTCCACCTCTGACCATTCTTCCTCCTCTACCTAGCTGAGAAGGTTGTGCAGTTGTATTGTGATGATTTGATGATGATGCAGTAGGTTGGGTGGCTGGAGTACTGGATTGAGCTCTAGCTTGGGGTGGTGGCCATCCTTCCTAGGCCTGCCCCTAGGTTTTTTGGTGCAGGCTCAGGCAAAGTTATGGTGTCCATGTTTGGGCACCTCTGTAATAGCCCCGATATTAAGCAGGTTTTATTAATCGTTAATTATTTATAAATTGTATTTGACATTGGAAATAACATTCTTAGCTATTAATTGGTATTATGGCATTTAAGTGATTTGAAGAAAATATGATTTTATTTCCATTAAAATTAAAATACATTTTTGCCCTCAAAAACAAAATAATTAAAAACATGAAAATTCAATTATCTTCTAGATTGTTCTAGCAACCCATAACTTTCATTGTTCTCTAGTTAAAACCTTGTGAAGGAAAATTACAACTCAATTCTCTCTCTCCTTCGTGACTTCGTACTCCCTACTCAATCCATGGAAAGACATAATTTTGCCTCAAATGATGGTTATAAATCGTAATCTTAGCTAACCATTTGCATCTCTTAAATTCTTGAGCATTTCTCAGTGGAGAAGGCCACCAAACACTACCCTTAGTTTACCCAATTCAGCCGCATGTTCTGTTTGTCCAAATATCTCCAGCATGAAGTCGATTTTTAGCCATAGTTGCTGCATAAATATTGTAGATATCGAAAAGTTATTGAATTTAGGAACAAAAATCGCTCAATTCGAAGTCCGGAGCTATGAGTTACGCCCTCTGGAAGTTGCTGCTGCTACGAGTTTTCTTGTCTGCGAGCTACTGATTTCTGTTTTCAAAAGGACAAATTCTGGTTTTTAAGAAAGAATAAGTTGAGTTATCATCTTTCCCTTGCTTAGTACACATACATATATTCTAATGCTAATGGGTTCTGTAATTTGTCGTTTGATTTCATTTATAGATTCAGCTATAAATCTCCTTATGAAATTGCAAAAATCAGTTTTTGGTATGAGTATTTTAAGTTAAAAAAATATTAAATCTTTACTCCTCGTTTAGTCAACCGAAATATGTTTTAAAGCTTTGGAGTTCAAGTTTAGATCTTTTCTTAAGATAAATTACTAAGTCAGTATTTTGCAAGTTACGTCTCCTATGATTCAATTCTAAATCATCTTTTCATGTCTAATTTTTGAGATGAGGTTAGTTAGAGTAGGTTTATAAGACTTGTGTTGATTAGTATCTAGTGGAAGAATGTGAATTAGGTTGGTAAAAGGAAAGCGTATTGAAGATGGTTCAGATGAGTTTCTTGGTCTAATAAGATTCTATTTCTCCAATTGTTGTTGAGGTCAATTATTGTGGAGTTCAAGCTGGAGTTGGAGATCAAGTTTATAATTCTTCGAGATCATGCAAAAGTACACATTGTCCATCCACCTTATAATTACACTTGTCTGGGTAACTGCAAGTTTTATGAATTTCATGATTTTATTAAAAGAAATTAGAGTTATGACTTGAACATGTTATGAATCTATGATTATAAAGTTCAGCTTGTTTGAAGGTGTGATTCTTAAGTAATAAGTTTTTTTCTGATTTTCTGGAGATTATGATTTAACTCCAAGTCTTTGATTATATAGAGTTTAGCATTGGTTTCCTAATTTCAATTTGAGATATATTTATAAGTTTTGGCTATGGACGATAGTTTTATTCGGAAATTTGAAGTAAAGAATATCCAATGATATTAACTTCTGCTACACTAAGTCAGTCTTGTTCCGTATTGAAGAATATTTTGGTTCCTGAAATCTAATAGTATAAGTTAATCAATGACCCACATGTTAAGATATTATATGAAAGTTAAGAATGTCTGATTATAAGTATTTAAGTAATGTCGATATGATTCTCAATGTTATTTGTAAGAGTATTATAAGTCAGATATTATGAGCGATTTCGTGTGCTCTGCAATAAGTGATAGACTTAAGTCAATGAGAGTGATAAGCTTATGGAACTTAATTATATTTTCACTGCGAAATTAGTCTATGTATAGATGTATGGTGTATAAATGTACCAAGAGTTTCATCTATAGAATGTTATTGAGAATCCGAGTATATTATGATAGTCAAGTGTTTCTGATTCAAGCTTGCTATGTAAATTCCGAATTATGTTCACGATACAAAAGATTTTACATATATTGGTTATCACTTTGAGGAATCTTACTATAATACAAGATTTCTGATATATCCTATTATAAGTTTTGCATGCTTGGGATTAATGGGTCATGAAATGTTCGAGGTTAGAGATTTCAAAAGTAAACTATTATTTGGAGGTGTTAGATATATTATAAATTATGACTTGGAAGATTTAGCTATATGTTGGATTTATGATAAAAAAACTGGAATTAGCCATAAATCCTTGGGGATATTAAATGGAGAGTACATCGGTAAAGTTATAAAGTAAGCTTTCTTTTTCTGTTCTTGTGAAGAAAAGAATTTTATACTTATTTAGAAGTATTTTCGGAGAATCTCCGGGATTGGATTATATAAGATTGAAAAATCTATGGTGGCATGGTCATAGGATAAGTTGATTGTGTGAAAAGTTCTACTTTGGAATGTAAGTTGTTACCTGATAAAGTTAAGTTGGACAATTAGAGTTGTAATTTGGAAGTAAGTTTCGGAGTTTAAATGTCGTTTAGTAGATTAAAGAAATTTCTTACAAGAATTTGATGGGTCCTTAAAGCATGATGAGTAAGTAGTTGTAAATTTTGGATAACAAAAATCAAGTATGAAGAAGTGAAAACGAATATGTGAGATTTATATTGGTGATGTAATCGCTCAAGAGATATGTGATGGATTGAGGGAATATAAAATAGTATAATAAGGCCCTGTTCTTTTGGACTTATTTTCAGCAAAAATAAGTAAAAATAAGTTCAGTTCAGCAAAAATAAGTAAAGATAAGTTTTTTTTTTTTTTTTTTGAAAGAAAATAAGTAAAGATAAGTTCAGTTCAGCAAAAATAAGTAAAAATAAGTTCAGTTCAGCAAAAATAAGTTCAGTTCAGCAAAAATAAGTTCAGTCTTGTCTAATGTTGTAATTATTATTTTTGTTTTCAATATTACTATTAATATTGTTATTATTATTAATATTATAATTATAATAACGATGAATTTGTATTTTTTTATTTTTTTGTTTTTATTATTTTTTTTATTTTTTATTTTTTTATTTTCTTATTTTTAAATTTTTTTATTATTTATTATTTATTATTTATTATTTATTATTTATTATTTATTATTTATTATTTATTATTCATTATTCATTATTTATTATTTATTATTTATTATTTATTATTTATTATTTATTATTTATTATTTATTATTTATTATTTATTATTTATTATTTATTATTTATTATTTATTATTTATTATTTATTATTTATTATTTATTATTTATTATTTATTATTTATTATTTATTATTTATTATTTATTATTTATTATTTATTATTTATTATTTATTATTTATTATTTATTATTTATTATTTATTATTTATTATTTATTATTTATTATTTATTATTTATTATTTATTATTTATTATTTATTATTTATTATTTATTATTTATTATTTATTATTTATTATTTATTATTTATTATTTATTATTTATTATTTATTATTTATTATTTATTATTTATTATTTATTGTTTATTATTAATAATTTATTATTTATTATTTATTATTTATTATTTATTATTTATTATTTATTATTTATTATTTATTATTTATTATTTATTATTTATTATTTATTATTTATTATTTATTATTTATTATTTATTATTTATTATTTATTATTTATTATTTATTATTTATTATTTATTATTTATTATTTATTATTTATTATTTATTATTTATTATTTATTATTTATTATTTATTATTATTTATTATTATTTTTTATTTATTTATTTATTATTATTATTATTATTATTATTTTTATTATTCATTATTATTATTATTTATTAATTATTATTTATTATTTACTATTTATTATTTATTATTTATTATTTATTATTTATTATTATTATTATTTATTATATTTATTATTATTATTATTATTTATTGTTATTTATTATTTGTTATTTACTATTTATTATTTATTATTTATTATTATGAATTATTATTTATTTATTATTATTTATTATTATTATTTATTAATATTATTATTATTATTTATTATTATTATTATTTATTTATTATTTATTATTTATTATTATAAAATAATAATAATAATAATAATAAGTATTGATAATATTATGTTAATACAGTTTAGTTTAGCAAAAATAAGTAAAAATAAGTTCATTTTAGCAAAAATAAGTAAAAATAAGTTCAGTTCAGCAAAAATAAAATAAGTTCAGTTCAGTTCAACCAAAATAAGCTCAAAAGAACAGGGCCTAAGTCGTATAGTATATAAGTTGGGAGGAATTATATACGAAACGGGAGACTTTTACTATGTGTATTGGACGGGCACTAGTAGAATAAATGCTTATTCTTTGCGGTCATTAAGTGGTCTATTGCGGCGGTTTTGGCCGCGCAACAATTAAGGGCGCGGCAATAGGTAATTAACCTATTCTTTGCGGTTTAAAACCGCAGACAATAGGCCAAGATATTCTTTGCGAGTTCTTACCCAAAACTGCAGCAATAGGTATTTTTTTAATTAAAAAATGAAGCCTATTGCTGCGGTTTTTGGTAGAAACTGCAGCAATAGGTTAACATATTGCTGCGGTTTTGGGAAACCATCAGCAATAGGTACAAGTACAAAAAAAAAAATTCGTTTTTTGAAATTTAAGTATTATAGTAGTTCTCAATAAAAATTACAACACAAAAATAACTCCAACAAACTACACATTGAATTCATATATTGAATAAACATGATAATCTTACAATAATTGCCAAAAATATAACAAACATAAAAATCGAAAAAATAAAATCAGCTACACTAAAAAACAAAAAGCTTGAAAAGAAATGAAAAATAACGAAGGATTAAGAGATATGAAAAACTCCTCAAAAAAAACTAAAAAACAAACTAAAACTAAGAAATCCAAGAAATCAGAATCTTGTTACATAATATTAGCCAAAAATACTCCTGCTTTGCTTCCTTTGTATTTGGGCGAGCTATACCGCACCACCACCGAACCACCACTCCACCACCGCAGTGACGCTACCCAGACAACCACCGAACACCCACCGGACCTCCACTTTCGAACCCCGCACTTCCTTTCTCTCGCACACCCACTCGCAGCACATCCCTGTTCTCGACCCACCTGTGCCGACGCGCCTCCACCGGAACTAATTCCTTCGTCACTCGTCGGTTGTCGGGTAAATCACGGACTTGACACGTTTTTGTTCTTCAACGACGGCGAAAATAAGAGGCGAGAGAAAGCTACCGCGCGACTTGACGAGTTTTTCGATTATTTGGGCGAAAGGATGAGAGGATTTCGACGGTGATGAACGACCGACGAAGAAGAACGGCCGACGAACGCCACTGATTGAACGACCGACGGAGAAGGACGAATCTCGGGGAGGAGAGAGAAAGGAGTGGCGAGGACGACGAAGATGTTGAGAGGAGTTTCTGAACCGCCGGCGAGTTGAGAGCGGCCGGTGAGTTGAGAGGAGAGTGAGAGGTTGAGAGAAAACAGCTACATGAGAGAAGGATGCTAAGTAAACAGTGAGGAACAAGAACCCTAACTGCACGTGTGTCTTATATTAAATCATAGTTTATTACTGCGGTTTTTTAGGAACCGCAGCAATAGGTTCAAATATTATTAAAAAAGTAATATTTTAAAAGAATGGGGATATTGCTGCGGTTTTTTGTAAAAACCACAGCAATATATTAAAATATTTTTTTAAATATTATATTAATATATTGCTGTTGTTTTTGGCCGAAACCGCAGCAATATCTTTATTTTATATTTTACCTTTTCTTTTTACGTGATATATTCTTTGCGTATGGGTAAAACCGCGAGCAATACCACCATGATAATAAGCAATTATTCTACTAGTGGGGATAAATAAAAGGGTTTAGAGATATCATCCTCTAACGGAAAGAGTAAGTTAAATAATGGAAAGTGGGAGAAGTATAAATATTTTGTAAAATGAGCATTGGTGATAGGCTTTAATAATAAAATAAAGGAGTCAAGATTGATATGAACATTAAGTTCAATTATTTAAGAAATATTGTTATGAGTTATAAATGAGTTTAAGTATTTGGAGTGATAATAAAAAAATATAAACGAATAACTGAATAATGGTATAACTATTTATGGCACAGAAAGATGAAATAAGATGTTGTTGAGTTATAATAATAATAATCGTAGATTATAAAATATGGTATAATATATTAGTGGTTATGGAAGTATGAAGTATCGAGGCAATAAAGTCGGGAACCCAAATAACTATCTCATGATACTAAGGCTAAAGTAATGAGGTGTCGGCTCAACTATGAGATGGAGTTTAATCATTTTAGATTCTTTGTCAATGGGCTACTAGAAGTTGGAAGTTCAAGTATGAGAGGTCTAAATAATTGAATGAAGGGGAGGGGGGATGTTAAACGCCAAATTATTTTAATGGAAGAGTTACTTGTAGTTATAATATATAAGTCCGATCTTTATGAGTTTCACCTAAATTATAGAAATATGTCCTTTGAAGTTTTATATTATGAGACTCAGATAGATGTAATATGATTTATAAATCTAGAGATATGAACAATGTGGAATTTAATATTACTACATTTTTTACTACTTAAAGTTTATGTAAGATTTAAGTTCTATTATGGGATTATAATCTTTCAGGAAGCTGTGTTTTGTTGAGTTCAATTATGATAATCGATAAGCTCGTATAGTTGAGACCACATTTCTCTTAAGAATCTGCATTTGAGTAGTTATTATCAAATAAATTTTATAAAAGGTTGTTTATACTAAGTTGTTGGAAACTAGAGTATTTATCAAGAAATTTAAGTTTTGTATATAGAATGCCTAAGTGCAATTGTGTTATAAGATTCTGATATACTACCTCCGTCCCTGGAATAGTGCGAACACTTTCCTTTTATGTTTGTCCCAAATTAGTTTGAACACTTTCATTTTTAGCATGGTCCCACCATTAATATATTATTTCTTCTACACATCTTTGGCCCACACTCTACCTTTTATCAATAAAAAGTTACTCAATTTTCTCTCTCCTATAAAAAAAAATACCCCACCAACTCCTATCACATCTACTTTTTAAATAAAATAACATTTGATAACCACACCACAATTTGTCACCTTAAACTACGTGTCCCAACAAGTGTTCAGATCTTTCTGGGACGGAGGGAGTGTCTAATTTGAGAATCTTGAATTTGAGTTTCGAAAATTATTGAATTACGAATTATGTTTTCGTGAGGGGAAGAAGCTGCTAGAGCAGTGATGAACAACATTCTGTATTCTGTATATTCTGTATTCTGGGGACATGTCCTGAAAAGTCTTGCAAGCTATACATAACAGAAGAGGGATACGTCCCTTGTAAAAGTTTAGAGAATGCGCCAGGATGGCAACTCTATTCGTGTTCACTTCCCCAGTGTAATAAGATTTATGAAAGAGAATAGAATATGTATTTGAATATTCAAGTGGTTTCGTGGAAAAGTTATTTCAAACTCTATTTATGAAGTGATGTTTTACTCGCCCAAGTTATGGAATTCATGCGCCGATTATGGAAATGATTTACCAAGAAACTCGTTAGGAACTTATGAAAGGAGTTAACTACGATATACTTATTGGATTAAAGGTTTTTGTATCTGGAACACATAAGTGGGAGATATTGTTATGACTTAAAGTATGTTAGAGTTGATTTCGGAAGATCGTATTAGTTCTATAGAATTCTCATGGTTCTGTCAATTGAAGTATATACTATATACGTTATGAGATATTCGTATTATTACTTTAAACAAGAAGTAACATCTTAAATTGTGTTCAAGTATTTGTCATATAATTCATTTATTTTGACTTCTCTATATCTTGATTTCAAATGTCTCGTAAGATAAACTTAAATCTGTAAATGCGTTTTAAGCCACCAAAAAGATTTTCTGGTTGGACAGTGTGTACTCAGTCTATCTGCTTTTGTGCTTTGAATCTGTCCTGGTGGGGGCAGAGTTCATTCTTAGTTATTTTGCAGGTATAGTGCGCCCCAAAGAGAAAAGATTGGGATTGTAAGTTTGTGATCAGAGAGGTGTCTCGTTTAACTCAAGATATGGGTTATATTGTTGCTTAGAAACATATATAGATGTATTATGGTATTCATTTGGTGATTGTATTAGTTCAGCTCATGAAGTTGTATGAACTATTTTGGGTTGTTGTATTGTGGACCACTAAAGGTCCAGGATCACGTTTAAGTTATGTTTCGCTCAAGTGTCTAATTGAGGTTAATTAACGTTAACTGAGATTTTTGAATGTTAAGCGTGATTAACTAGCAGCTCGGAAGTGCGTGCTGTTTCAACCTCCTTTAATTATGGCCCTTCAGCTTGCATAGGCTGCAAGTCATCTTAGATCTAGTTCTTTTCAAGGTCCCAAGTTTCTTAGGGTCTTCCTCAGGGTTCACCCTCCTATTCTTTCTAGGTCTACCTGGATAGGAGGGGGTTGTACTTCACATGGCACCCTTGGCCAATGCCTTTCCCATTCTAATGACGGAATGGACCCTGCAGATTAAACAAAAAAACACTTAGAACTGATATACAGTAGGCAAAAGTATACAGAAGCACAAATGATATACCTGCATATGCTACTAAGTATACATCCTTCTTGTAACAAGGATCAACAAAATCTTGACTTCCTTGTCTTTGAAAATATATGCATGCAATGGCATGACAGCAAGGCACACCCTTCATCCCACTTCCTATAGGTGCATGTCCTTGCACTTAGATCCACAACCAACTGGTCCAAATAGTAGCGGACATTGAATAGGTTGTCTGTGGAAGGAAGCACATCACACTTTGCAGCATTTTCTTTCTCTTTCTCCAACATGGCCTGTATTCTTGGACACAATGCAGATGTCACCTTCTTCATTTCCTGCCTTTTGAGCACAAGTCTCTGCATCAGAGTAGCTCTGATGTCTTCCATCATGTGAAGCAGGTGCTTTGTCCTTGCATTGATAATGTAGGCATTGAAGGTCTTTGCCATGTTGTTAGTAATGGCATCAGTCCTCATCCTACTATCTAAGAATGCCCTGCAGGATAAGCTGGGGTAGTATGCTTTGAAAGCATTTGCAGCCTGTTCACTTATTACCCCCAATTCTTCAAGAGCCTCTTATAATCAGCTTGATTATAAGCTTTTGCAATTTTCCACAATTGCAATTTGATCTCATCACCCTTGAAAGACTTATGCCATAAGGCAAATATATGCCTGGCACAATGTTTGTGTTCTGCTTTGGGTTGAACAACAGACACAACACTAAGTATAGACTACAATTGATTAAAAAAGCTAGTTTATGTTCTTATAACAAGCACACAATTATAATGAAGAAAATGAAAAAAAAAGTAATATAGGTGGTTTAGGATACCTGATGTTCTTCAGAAATTATGGCAACTCCTTCATCATCTCCAAGTTGTAGGCAAGCTTGAATGTGCTCAAAAAAACCAATGCCATGACTCATTATTCTTAACAGCCCATGCTATGGGATACATCTGCTCATTCCCGTCTCTCCCCACGGTAGATAAGAGTTGTCCACCTTTGCCAACTATTGTAACCAACTCCATAGTTGTACCAGGACTAGATGCTTTAAGTGCCTCCAAGTATGACATAACCTTCCTATAATGATATGTCATGCTCCTATGCAACAACTTATGTGCATCATACTTCACTTTGTATTCAAAACCCCTTGTGACAATAATTTTATAAGCCCTCCTTATAGTTCTTATAGTTTCAACTATTTCCTCAGCTGGGCAGTGGGGCCTGGCCTTAACAACATCCATCAACTGCTTGGCAACCCAACTACGCTTAAGTTGTCTGTTCTTTTTCATGTTTCTATGGCAGGTGTGGTGTGCTATAACTCTCCTAACAACAAGTGTAGCTCTCCTTGTGTCCCAAGCAGCATACAAGTAAAAAGGGCATCCAAAAATGCACTTACTCCCAATTTGTTGCTGTCTGTTCTTGTTGATGTGACTAATCTTCACATTCCTACCCTGTAATATAGCCCACTTTGCTACAACTTCTTTGAATGCCTCCCTTGTAGGGAATCTTGCCTAACACACCATTTGAACTTAGAGAAGTCAGTGTTTGGGTCCACAATTATACCCACCCTCTTCCTTTTTCGAACAGTCAAATCATCCTCCTCTTCACTCTCAGGGGGTGTGTGTATTTCATCTCCACTCTCTTCATACTCACTAATGTTACCTGTGTCAAGGTTGGGGGGGGAGAGGTTTTGTGCCTTGGCTCACTTGTTGTTGAGCACCAAGAAGACCTTCTGCTGCTTGTTCTTGCAGCTCTTATGCTATTCTCAACAACTTGTTGTTGCACTCCCTAACCCTATTTCTAGTTGTTTTGAACTCATCATCACTAATATTAGACTCAGGGATCTCAAAAGCAAAATCTTCCCCTTCTAACTCCTCTAGATCAGTCTCTCCACCTTCACTTTCTAAGTCACTGACCTCCTCATCACTACTGCTTGCACCATCATCAGCTTCATAACTAGGGTCACTATTATCACTATACTCAACACTGTCAGGGCCATGTAGATCTTTCAAAGGGATTGGACTGTCTGGCCTTGGGTTCTCCCATTCATAATTATCAATGAAGTTTGTGTTAGTGGGCTCAGTGCATTGAATGGCTAGTGTTGTGTCTTTGGGTGGTGAAGGTGTTTTGGGTGGTGAAGAATGTTTGGGTGGTGAAGATTGTTTGGGTGGTGAAGGCTGTGTGGGTGTTTTCTTGGTCACATTTGATTTTTCTTTGGTTTTAGTAGGTGGTGATGATGGCTTAGGAGGTGGTGGAGGTGGTGGTCCACTGTGAGGTGATAGTTGTCTATGAGGTGAAGGTTGTCTAGGAGGGGAAGTTTGCTTGGAAGGGGGACTTTGAGTGGGTAAAGTTTGCTTAGGGTTAACTGTGCTTACTTTAGGAGAGGAGTCAAAGGATAGCTAATTTTTTGTGCTTGCTGATGTGGAAGATTCTGTTGGTGGTACTGTAGATTTGGAGTTTCTTGTATTCCTTTTGGGTATCAGTTTTTGAGCTAGGCTTTTGGGCTTTTCAGCTGAGGTTTTGGGCTCACTTTGCAAAGTATGAAAGCACCTTTGGATAACATGTCGGTCAGTGGGCTGAATCTCTGGTGAAAGGCCACTATGGTATACAAATACCTTAACACGCCTACTCCTAACAGCCAATTCAACCATCTCCAACACCTCTTTGTCTGCATAAACCCTCCTTAAACCATTAACCAAACTTAGCCCTGGTACCAAGTAGAAAAGACCCTTAATCCTTGCATAATTTCCTGATTTTTTTGCTTCATTTTCTAAGTCAAACCAACATAACTCATCATAGTCTACACTCAAAGTCCTAGGCTTAGTTCCCTCATAAACTACACCACGTTTCTCATGGTTCCTAAAAACACCACCATGCCAAAATTTCACAGTCACAACCGGCATCCTACAGTTACGCATACAAATAAGCAAAAATCAACAACAACAAGCCTAAGAAACATTTACACATAAACCCTAAATCTAAGAAAATTGAAACAGATACCATAATTTCTTCAATTGAACAAAAATTAGGAACTCAACCAAATTTTGTTGCTTTATTTGAAATATTAGTAAATTAGAAGCAAATTGGTGAAGCTAACTACTTTTAAGCAACAATTTCATCAAATTAATCCAGCAACTTCCGCAATTCAGTCATTAACGAAAAAAATACTCATCTTCAAACACGAATTTTAAACTTTAGGGTTTCGAATTTTACCCTGCAAACAATGTCGCCTTTGTCCTTCTACAGGGAATTCAACGTGCTAATGCCCAACTGGTCTTGAAATGTCAATGTCTAAGTTGGTGAGCTCAGTAATGGCAGAGAGAGAAAAAGGAGTGACTGAGCTTTTGTGAATAGGAGGTTTGAATTTTTGGGGGTTTTGTTATTTGTTATGGAGTCAACAAATTTTTGGAGGGAAAGTCACTAAAAAAAGTCAACAACCACATGTTGGAAAGGATTAACTGGTTGCCTGTCAACTTGACCTATTAGGGGAAATTTTTTAAAAAGTTTGTTTTATTTAAAAATAATCAAAAATTTGTATTATTGCGAGAGAACGGATAAAAAATTGTATTATTCTAGTTAAAAAAATCCTATTTATAATAACCATATGTCAAAATTTTGACTATAAGCTAAATATTTAAGGATTTTTTAACTACAATAATACAAACTTTGGCCGGTTCTCCAACAATAATACAAACTTTCGATTATTATTTAATAATACAAACTTTGTAACAAAATTCCTGGAATAGGGCAATATGACTTGCAACTTGAATAACAGGTAAAAAAAATCAATTTTGTTCTTTCAAATCAGCCAATCAAATAAAGACACGTGTCCTAGTGGGTGTCACGTCAGCTTATTTACCTCCTACAACAAGTTAATAACCGGTATTGTCCTACTGGAGGAATTTTGGGCAAAAGTTTGTATTATTTAAAAATAATCAAAAGTTTGTATTATTTAAAAATAATCAAAAGTTTGTATTATTGCGAGAAAACAGGCAAAAGTTTGTATTATTCTAGTTAAAAAATCGAATTTTTTTCCTTCAATAATGCTAAAATGAGTATTAATTCCTGAAATGTGCCAAAGTTCAAATTAATTCCATGGATACCGTCCACGTAGGACGGCACGCCATAAAATTGTTTTTTTCAAAGCAAACCGCTACTTGAAGTAGCGGTTAAACTTCAAGTTATTTGAAAACGAATATATGGGGTAAAACCGCTCTTTGGGAGTAGCGGTTTCTTAGACAAAACCGCTACTTGAAGTAGCGGTTTAAAAAAAAAAAAAAAAAAAATTTTTTTTTTTTTTTTTTTTTTTTTTTTTGTTGTTTCATAGTAAACCGCTACTTCAAGTAGCGGTTTATATACATCCCTTTTATAACTTGTCTCAGGGACATCATATAACCGCTATTTGAAGTAGCGGTCAACTTTACATTATTGGTATTAACCGCTACTTGAAGTAGCGGTTTATATGCATGCCTTTTATAACTTGTCTTAGGGACATCATTTAACCGCTATTTGAAGTAGCGGTCAACTTTACATTATTGGTATTAACCGCTACTTGGAGTAGCGGTTTTGTTAAAAAAATAAAATTCTAGCGTGCTGTCCTACGTGGACGGTACCCAGGGAATTAATTTAAACTTGGGCACATTTCAGGAATTAATACCCATTGTAGCATTATTGAAGGAAAAAATTCTAAAAAATCCAATATTTTAAATACTTTAAATAAAAATTTAAGTGGAAAATCAAATTTCAGGAATCAGCACTTCTACATGTTCTAATTTCATTATGCTACATTTAGAATATGAGTAGCTTTCTCATTCTTCCATAAAAAATTATGGAGCATGTCGTTAGCTTTGCTGTTCTAATTTGTGCTTCTTGGCCCTCCTTTATCAATCTCATTCGCCGCCTGCATAAATCATCGATCTCAGCCAAATATCTCATTCTTCGGTGGTGGCAATTACACCGAAACACCGCGTTTCATCCGTTTTGTTGTGGTGGTTCGTTTCATCCATTTGAAGGTTTAATTTACTTTTCCTATTCTTTTTTTCTTTTTTTTTTTTTCGTTTTAGATCTTCACTTCTTCGTTCCTTGTTAATTTTCTTTTTTTCTTCTTCTTTCAGTATGAGGCAACCTAAAGACTGGTGATGAAGGATGTCAGGAAGAACCAATTGAATTACTCTAGTAATGAGCGAACGTAATTTTGTTTTCAATTTCGAGAAGTTTGGAAAATTTGAAGATTGGTGATGCATAAAGAACCAACTTAATTTACAGAATCCACCAGTAAAGGTGTTAGTAATTAACTGTAAAAAAATTTCGTATTTTGTAAATTTTAGATCTTGTTATCATTTTTGGAAGTGAGCGAATGTAATTATGAAGTAAATTTTTTACCAAGATTTATACATGTTCTTTTTTTTATAAAGATTTATACATGTGTCTTTTGTGAATTTCGAACGTGAGATTCTTTTTCCGCTTTGATATATGTTGATTTATGCTTGGTTTGTCTGCATTTTCCTTAAATTTTCTGATATTGGTTCAGATTTTAATTGAAAATTTAAGATCAGTGGCATCTCTCAAAATGCTTTTAATTGAAATTGGTTCAGATTTTAATTGAAATTTTACGTTAACAATTTAAGGCTTTTTCTTCTGTGTCTGTGCTCAGTTCGGGTGTGCTGCAGACTGGGTGGAATGGTGTTGTAAGTCGTTAGATGGGGGAGATGTGGAGCTTGCCATGATTATAGCCTGGTCTATTTGGAACGACAGAAATGAAGCTATGTTTCGGGGTACAAACCGTCATCCTGCAGAAGTGATTGCAAGCGCCAAGTGCTTGTTGTCAGCGTTCCACGAAGCAACGGACATCATAATGCTGCAGCGGTTGCCACTGTCAGGCACCACCGGAGCTGCTGGGCACAGGTCTGATGCTCGTTGGTCTTGCCCTCCTCCTCATATGCTGAAGGTTAACGTGGATGGTGTTGTGTTTGGTAATGCTGGTGTGGGAATTGGAGTAGTTGTGAGAAATCATGATGGGCTGGTTGTGAGAGCAACGTGCCAGCAGAATAAAGAAAGATGGGAGGTGAGTGTCGTGGAAGCAAAGGTAGTGGTTCTGGGGTCATTAAGGTAAGTGGTCTTTTGGGATGATACCCTAGCTAATGCTCACTAAAGTTAGGAGTGTTGCAGATATGATGTATGTTTTGGATCCTTAACACTACGTAAAATTGATAATCACAGCGAGAGGCAACTTCACCATTTGACTAAATAATACTTCTTTTAAGAATGATATAAACTTTTGCGAGATAGATGATTTTTTTATCTTTTTGTTTGTTTTATGCTCTTATTTTCCTATAAGCTCCCGTTTGAAGTAGTAATATTAAACCAATTTTATGCCCATCTAATAAAAGCATTCTCCTTAATCCTTCTTGAGTTGTGTTCCTACTCTTTTCCTTTTTCAAACATTTGAAATTCGTCAGTTGCCCAGGAAGTCCAAGATAGCTGGTTTTGGTGGTTGCTTCGCATAAACTGCAACCTCGCTACTTGGAGAACTAGAGTACTACTAGCTAGCTAGACCTATAATCTCGCATTTGGCAAACAATAATTTTGTTCATCCTAATGTTTGTTATCCAACAACCCATTTTGATTTCTATAAAAACAAAGATGCCCCTTTTGTGTTAAGCACTTTGGTGTCCTATTTGAATCATGCTCATTTACTTTGTATATTCCTGCTATTGTGGAATGTTAGTTGTAACAATTTTATGGTTGTGAAGTACTGAAGTGATAGTGTCCAGTATGATCTGTTTCTTCATGGTGTCCTGACTTTCTTCTTCATGGATCATTATTCAAGGAGATTGAAGATTATTCAAGGAGATTCTATATATGGTTGTATTATGTCGTTACCTTGAGTTTTAATTTAAGTCAATCTGATTCTATATTAGGGCTTTTGTTTGATTTTCAGTGGAAGATTTATTTAGGGATTTCTGGCTGAAATAAAGGTAATTTGACCTTAGTAAATTCTCTAACAAAGCTAAACAAAAGGTTCTTTAATTGTGAAGAACAAATACCTAAATATGTGCTCTTCCCTCCCTAATACCCATGTTTGTGAGTTTTCGTCTCTCAATCTTCACTCAAATTCACTAAATTTGCATCGCTAGCTTTTTAATTTCTGCTTGAAACTCAAATTTAGAGCTTTATTTTGGTTGTTGAGGTAATTTCTCTACTCAAAATTTGGGGTTTTAATTATGGAAATTGAGCCAAAATAATGATTCGTTATCCTCTCTAGATTCAATAATAGAACTTACGATTGCTGAGTAAACCTCATCCCTTGTTCAAAGTTAAAGCTAGAAGTAGAATTTTGGGAATCTGTTGTTAATGGCTTTGTTTAAGGAATTGTTAAGCTAGAAGTATAAGTGTCCACTAGTCAGGTTTGTATCTATGTGACCAATAAGGTGTGAGCTTATGTGTGTTACCTATCTTAGAAGCCTATCATTTAACTACAAAGCCTTCGTTTGTTGACATCATTATGATACACATATCTTAATCTGGTCTTAGATTGGTCGATCCTGGTCATCTAATGATTATTTTGGAGCTTAATTACATATGGCATTGATTTGCTAAATATTCGTTTCGAAGGTGAAGCAGCACCTGATCGAGTCACCTGTAAATGTTGCTACTGTTGGTTGGTTGCTGCTGCTGAGTTGTGCTTCTAATTACTGTTGT
Source organism: Beta lomatogona (assembly GCA_947646795.1). Classification (NCBI taxonomy): domain Eukaryota; kingdom Viridiplantae; phylum Streptophyta; class Magnoliopsida; order Caryophyllales; family Amaranthaceae; genus Beta; species Beta lomatogona. The sequence goes on from CANSNZ010000223.1 coordinate 2,262,480, forward strand.
TGAGCTACTTCCGGCTGCCGCTGTCAGAGTCTCCTACTGCCCCTGCTCTTATCTATGTTTACTTAATGTAACTAAGGTTGCATATGTTTGTTGTAATTAGATACGAATAATATATCTTCTTTTTAGGTTCAAGTATATCACAAATACTTTATTATTAGTTGAATATAGTTCCATGATAATGTAAATAGTCTGTTTGGCTAAGAGCAAGGTTAATGATGAAAAAAAAAATGGTTCATAAGCTTGAACCATTTTTTTTTCTCTTAATGGTGAATTGGAGAATGGTTGATGCGTGAATCGAGGCTCAACTATTCGTTTTTTCGAATGGTTCGTGAGAATGGATCGGTGATACAAGCTGGCAAAGGAAAGGGGAAGAAAAGCCCAAAAAAAAAAAAAAATGCCACATGTCGCGACTGGATTCGCTGGAGCAGCAAACAAGCACGGAAATGTGCTGTTCTTCTGACGCCTTGCTGCCACAACCTGCGGTCCTACCACATAACGCCAAGTGTTGTGATTCTATTGGCCCTCTTATTATTAACGTTACAATTTTTGTAACGTTAATATTTCAAAAAATACAATTCAAAAAAAAAAAAAAAAATTACCTAAATTCATAATTTTTCATTCTCTATAAATAGACACCAATTTTGCTATACTTTTATCACAATTTCAGTTTTCTCTTCTCTTCCCATTATCATTTCTTTTCACATAATTTTGTTTTAGCTTACAATCTTCCCAAAATAAAAAATAAAAAAACTTCATAATTATGGATTCTAATTATCCTAATTATGTACCTAATCCTAATCCTAGTAGAAGACGCAGAAATCGTCCAACAAATCCACAACAAAATACAAACCAAAACCCCATAAATTACCATCAAAATCTTAATAATTATCCCCAAAACCCCCCAAATTACCCACAAAATCCGCATAATTATCAGCAAAATTTTTCTAATTATCCACAAAATTCAAATCAAAACCATCCTCAAAATTACCCCCAAAATTATCGCCAACATCAACCGAATTACCAATATAATTCCACCCCTGAAAGTTCCCATAACCCACAAAATTATCTACAAACTCAAGATTACAATGATGATAGTGATGATGAAGATGAAGATGAAGATGATGGTGAATTTCAAGTTCCATGCACGCAACAAACTTTCACTCATCTTCTGTCTGAACCAACACAATTTCAACCAACTACTCAACCAACTCCTCAAACAACTCCACAACCAACTCAAGAACCCATTGTAAATGAGAAAAAGATTTGGTTGAAAGCTGAAAAAGAAGCACTAGTCTCATCATACATGAATACGAGTATAGACAGCATTGTTGGAACGCAATGAAAAAAGGTGCATTTTGGGGGAGAGTGATGGAAAAAATATGAGGCGGCGAGAGAAGCCAACCCTCATGAAATTCGGGTCCGCACTATTGGCGGTATGAAGGGCCAATGGTTCGGAATGTCCAGCGGTGCAAAAGTGGTGTGGATGCTACGACAAGGCAGAGGTAAGAAAGAGGAGTGGCCAAAATGATGATGATGTGATCTCCCAAGCTCATAAGATATTTGAAAGCACGGGAGGTAAATTTCACTTCTTTGATGAATGGATCCACATGAGTAAGTTTGATAAGTATCGTTCCATCTTGACTAACCCGGTTTACAAGATAACACGTGGACGTCCATCGAATACGCCTCAAATGTCTGATTCTGTTGGTTCTGGAAGTAGTGGGAAGAGAACAAGGTCTGAAGATGGAGGCTCCACACCAACCACGCCCACAAGCGGATATGTTCGAGATTCGTTGCCTCGTCCAGAAGGCAACAAGAAAGCTAAGGCCAGACTCAAGGGTAAGAGCCAAACCGTTGAAGCTATTGAAGCTTTTTCATCATTTGGTGACAGACTTCAAATCTATGGTGAGCAAAAGGGTAAAGCTCATGATATTCAACATGAGAAACTAGAGTTTCTTAAGCAAAAGGAAGCAAGGAAGCAAAGGCAATTGGAGTTGGAAGAGATAAACAGGCAGAGGCAGATGGAGTTAGAAGAGAAAAACTTAAAGATGCAACAGTATCAGATGAATTGGCAAATGCTCCAATCATTAACATCTAAGGAAAATCGCACACCATGGGAAGATGAAATGATCAGCAATCCGCAAATATATTTTCGTAACTTTGTGGGAGTGTAGTATTCACGTTTGGAGTAATATGTTTTAGGTGTAAGTGTTTTTAATTATGTTAAGTTGTATGTTTGAGTGTTAATGTATTTTGTTTTAGGTTGAGTGTTTCAGTAGTAATGTATTAAGTTTTTGTTGTAATGCCAGTTTCTGTTATAAAAGTTTGAGTATTTTATCCATTATCTATGATCTCATACTACTTTCCAGAGAACCCATGTGCATGATACTATATCTGAAGAGACATGTCTATGATCCCCTACCTACTCCTTTTCAGAGGACCCATGTGATACTGTCTCTGAAGAGACATTACTATGATCACATACTACTTTTCAGATAACCCATGTGTTACTGTCTCTGAATAGACATCACAATGATCCCATACTACTTTTTTCAGACAACCCATGTGATAATAGCTCTGAAGAGACATCATTATATACTCCTTTTCAGAGAGCCCATGTGATGATCCACTTCCTACTTTAAAAAGGATCTCTATGCTCCTCCATTACTTTATATAAAAAGGTTCAGAGTTCCACAATTCTCTACAACAATCTCCTCTACCAAAACCAGATATCCTACAATTCTCAACAACAATCTCCTCTACCAAAACCAGATATCCTACAATTCTCAACAACAATCTCCTCTTCTAAATCTAAAATGAATTCCTACAAATTTAGTATAAGTTCAACTTCTTCTTCTTCTTCCGATGATTTAGAAGAGGATATTGAGAACCAAGAAGTAGATGACATGATCGACAATGTCACTCATACTTACCTCCCTACCCTTGTGTCGGCGGTCACTCCTAGAATGAGGCCGGGTGGGCGTACTGGACCTCGGTCTGATAGGGGTCGAGAAGAAGGTCATTTAAGATTATACAATGACTATTTTGCAGAAAATCCAGTTTACTCAAATAGGATGTTTCGACGTAGATTTCGTATGCAAAAACATGTTTTTGAGCGTATTATGAATGAAGTCGTGAGGAATGATGACTGGTTCGAACAAAAGAGGGATTGCACCGGTCGTTTTGGCTTGTCGCCGCTGCAAAAGTGTACTGCAAAGAATACGACAATTAGCTTATGGGTGTGCTTCCGACGCTTGCGATGAGTACATACGTATTAGTGAAAGTACGGCAAGATTGGCGCTTCAGAGATTCGTTGACGGTGTCATCAACCAATTCTTTAATGTGTACTTAAGACGACCACATGAAGTCGATCTGAGTAGGTTGTTACGAATTGGAGAAGAACGTGGATTTCCTGGCATGATTGGTAGCATCGATTGTATGCATTGGGAGTGGAAAAATTGTCCAACGCATGGAAAGGACAATATCAAGGAAGAGCAGGGGTAGCTACACTTGTGCTTGAAGCCGTAGCTGATAGGGACTTGTGGATTTGGCATTCTTTTTTCGGAATGCCGGGAAGTTGCAACGATCTGAACGTGCTTCATAGATCTCCTGTGTTTGAAGATGTTTTAGAAGGTCGAGCTCCAGCTGTTAATTTCGTTGTAAATGGGCATCAATATAACAAAGGATATTACCTTACTGATGGTATCTATCCGAAATGGGCTACTTTTGTGAAGTCCATAACGAGTCCACAATCTCATAAAGACAGACTCTTTGCAAAACATCAAGAAGCAGCAAGGAAAGACGTGGAACGAGCATTTGGAGTACTACAAGCTCGATTTGCTATTATTCGGATGCCATCCCTTGCTTGGGATGTCGAAATACTTCATAAGATTATGTTGGCGTGCATAATTATGCACAACATGATAGTTGAAGATGAACGAGAAACCTACCAAAATTACATGGATCCATCAGAGTTCGATGTTGGGAGATCTCGACGTCGTTCTGCTCACAGAAACAATGAAGAGCAAGAAGGTCGCTTTGAATATCATAACGAGCGAATTGTCGACATCAACACATATTTGCAGCATAAAGCACAAATCGAAGATCAACAAACTCATTTATCATTGAAAAACGATTTGATCGAACATATATGGGCAAAGTACGGTAGCAATGGGAACTAAAATAAGGGAATTTTATCAATTTTAGTTTTTTATTTTATTGTTGCATTTAATTTTCCATGTCTTGTTTTCATTTGATATATGTAATATGTTTTGAATGGATGCATCTTTTTTACTATTTGTCAACTAATATTAATTAATTTCAAAAAAAAATTAATTAGATTACGATAATTAATTAGTCATCGATAATTAATATATAATAAAAATAACTAATTATGAATTAATAATTATAAGAGTTAATTACAATTAATTAGCGTTAATTGATTTTACATTAAATCAATACAACTTGTGATAATTATTTGAAGAGAGAGAAAATGTGGTGGGGTAGGAAAAAAGGATGAGAGAGAGGGATGAACCATTATTTTTGGGTTCATGGTTAAGAGTGAAATTGAAAATGGTTTGTAAAAATGATGTGGAGGAGAGAGAAATGGGGATAGAGAATGATGAACCTTTTTTTTGGGTTCATTATTAGTGATGCTCTAATGAGGTATTTTGTGAAAATTCAATTGTTAGGTCAAAGTAATGTGGGAGGATACTCCTAATGTTAATCAATTATTAAAAAAATTACAAAATACCTTTTTTGTCGCCTTTTATACGATAGGCGACTCATATTGATTAACACATTATTATAAACTAATTCAGAAAACAATTTTTGGTGTCGCTGACAAACTTTAGCGGCGACTTGTGAAGGTTAATTAGTTTTTACAAAATAATAAAACAAATGTCTTTCTAGTCGCCTCTTAGCATTTAGGCGACTCGGTATAATTAATAATTTGTTATAAATATCTAGAAAACTTTTTTAGTCTTGCCTACAAACTTTAGAGGTGACTCGTAATAGTTAATTAATTTGTTTTTTTTTATATATCTTTCGTGTCGCCTCTTAGATAATAGGCGACTTGCATAATAGCATACATGTCGCCGCAAAGGGGCGACTCTAAAACTCCACATAGTTTTAGAGTCGGCAGCTTCGGAATCGCCTCTTAGGCTACACTAAAGAAAATTTGGAGGCCACTCGCAAAAGTGTTTTTATAGTAATGAATGAGCTTTTAGGAGCCGCATCAATTTCAATAATGCTAAAAAGAACATTTAGAGGGAATCATAATTCAATTGATGTTAAAGAAAACATTTAGGAGCGATATAAACTTCATTAATACTAAAAGTTACTTTTAGGTGCAACCTAGATTTTACTATCGCTAAAAAGGTGTTTTAGAGGCAACCATTAGTTTATTAATACTAAAAAGTAGTTTTAGGGGTAACCTGAATTTCACTAATGTGAGAAAAAAAATTAGAGGCAACCATTATTTCATTAATGCTAAAGCTATTTTTAGGGCAGCATAAATTTCCCTGATGCTGAAAAAAATTTTAGAGACAACCATTATTTCATTAATGCTAAAGCTAATTTTAGGGGCAGCATAGATTTCCCTGATATAAAAAAGTTTTAGAGGCAACCATTATTTCATTAATGCTAAAAACTACTTTTAGGGGCAACATAAATTTTCCTGATGCTAAAAATATAGTTTTAGAGGCAACCATTATTTCATTGATGCTAAAAAGTACTTTTAGAAGCAACCTAAATTTTATTGATGCTAAAAATAACATTTAGAAGCAACCAAAACTAATTAATGCTAAAAAACATTTTTAGAGGCTACAAAAATATTATTATATATAAGTAACACAAAATATATAAATGTACAGTGATAAATATTATTTACCATTCCAAAACATAGAGGTGCCTTGGGATTGTTGCAATCTAGGGACTTTTTGAAAATCATTATGGCATTACTATCAATCGGGCATACTCGATCAATTAATTTGTATATGGAAACACGTTCCATAACCTTCTCTTCATTAGAAATCGAATTTAACATCTTGCAACTGAGCACAAATTTAACAAAACAATTAATTAAAATACTATGCCGACCATGACTTATTATATAGTAAAAAGTTTAACACGATATACCTTAGTTTGCAACGAAATAAATCGACAGAGATTCAGCTACTACACGTCCAAGGATCTCAATTATGATCTCATTAGGGAGACGGTTAAATAATTGAGGTCTCCCGCATGATCGTCTCTTCATGATCATTGACGCTTATAATTTTTGAAATTTTGATATGATTGTAATTAGAAGTGTTTACTTCTTGTTGTTCATGGCTATTTATAGATTTGAAAAGGCACATAGCTAATTTCTTTTTAAAATATTTTATAGTGCTAGTCTTCTTTCCCTATCAAATTCATTTTCTAGTATCATTTGTTTTCTATCCTTTATTAAATAGAGTCTTCCTTCACTAATTTCTACAAATTGTCTATTTTGATTAGTCTTATGTATTTTAAATGGACCATCAGGGTATCTAATTATTTCATCTTCAATGATTTTTTCGTTTTTATTCATCATTCTGATTGTTCAATTGTTCAATTACTCTTTCATATTTCTATTACTATTCTTTTTCTTAAAAGTAATTCTGGAAATAACTGTGAATATTCTTTAGTTATCTTCTTTTCTAAAATTTCATAACCTTGTTCTTCTAGTTCTATTGGTATTTTATTATTACTAGACATCGATTTATCTAGATCTTTCTTACTTTCTTTTTAGTAATTGTATAATTAATAAAATATTTGTATTAATTATTTTTAAATTAGTTCCTAAATTTTCTTCCTTTTCTAATTCACTCATACATACATGCTTGATTTTCTAACTAACGTTTTAATATAATCTGTATGTATTTTCTGAGATATATCTTCCTGTTCTTTAATTTGTATATTCAGTAGTTCTATTTGATTATCAAAAGGTTTTAACTCTTTTTCAATTTCTTCATGATTATGATTATCACTTAATGTTGCTCTTTCTAATATTTGTAATTTATTAATGATAGCTATTTGTTTTTGATTTCTTAATTCTAAATTTTTTATATCAGATTGCATAGTTGATATAAAATATTGAAAATTAGCCTTTCTCATAGCCTTTTTTACTTGTGAATTAGTACTCATACGTATAACGAATTTTGTAAATCTCCAAGTTCTTGTCTATCGTCTAAAAGTTTCCTTATTGTAAGTTATTTTCTTTGTATTTCTTTTCTTATTGCATTTGTCATTTCAGTATCTTTCCTTCTATATGCTCTATATAAATAGTCGTGATATTGTGTTATTTTGTCATTGGTACTTCTAAGTCGAAGGTTATAAGATAATTCTCTAATTGCTATTTTTTCTTTGCAGTTTTGTATTCGTGATTTATCATAACGAATTTAGTAAATGTTTAAGTTCTATTAATAAATATTAAAGTTCTATTTGTTTTAACAGATCTAGCAATTTTTTAAGTTCTATTTGGTTTTTCGAAAGTTTTTCTATTTTATTTTGCTATTCCTGTATTAGTTTAAGTAAAGCATACCTTGTTTTCGTATCGTCTAGTACATATGCTTCATGTAGATGAATATTATAAATACTTATTTGATCTTTTACCCTTTGAATCTTAAATAGTAAGGCGTAATTTATCCATTCAATACCTATTTTAACAGTATTTATTTGAGCATTCATAGTATAATAAGCAAATAATCAGGTAAATATTTAAATAAATAAACAAGTAAATAGGTAAGTAGTCTGTTTCTTTATGAACTTTCTTTTAAGACTCGATCTCTTTTGCTCATAATAAACCTTAATCGGTTAATAACAATTCTATCAGCTTTCATATAAGTACTGCTAATCCGCTTTGCTACCCTTAAGCACTTAAGCAGAATTAATAAATTCATGTTTTTCAACCTCACCACATAGGTTTTATGCATCACACCCTCAACGCCTTCTCATTCATCAACGGCTAAACGGGCTCCTGCTACCAATTGTCTCTTGGTTTCTAAACATGATTTTACTTAATCAGGGAAAGCATAATTAAGATAGCATATATCTTATATGAAATTATAGAATCATCTTAACAGATTTTAGTATTATTATAAACTAGGGGATTGAATTTAAATTTAGTTCATAAGAAAATGGATTACCTTATCTGCTTCCATAATTGTTTGTGAAATATCTTGAGTAATAAGCTCTAAGTGAATAGCTCCGGTCTCTTGTGAATAGTAGCTCTGATACCAATTTAGGGGGTTGCGGAAAACTTTAGAGATTTTTAAGAAGTTTGAGGAGATATAGATAGAAGATGTGTTGGGTAAGTGCCTTCTGATGATTTTGCTTCATCGGAGAACTCTTATTTATAAGCAAAGGATTACAATGGTTCATACAAAAATACATACTATTACGAACACTATTGCTACAGTGAAAGTGCTACAGTAAAGTAAAAATACTGTTCACACTATTCACATATTTTTCGGGTGCTAGCCGCCTAACTTTTGTCTTATGCAACTGTTACAAAACTTATCTGTTCTCTATTACATGATAGATATTACAAGAGTATCTTTATCCGTTTATCTCTTAGTAGTTTATGCTTATCTTGTCACGACTTGCTGTTGACTTCCGCCGGAAGATTCGGTTCTATCCTCAGCATCCATATCTTCTATAATGGGGACAGTATTTTGTTGAGTCTTGCATAGCTGGCATCTATGATTGTTATTTAACTGCATCCAGCTACAGTGTCTCTTCAAAGTATATGGTGTCATGAAATTTCTCGGAATATACCGGGTAACTGGTTCTTGGTCTGGGTGGAGTAAACTCCATATCCATGACTTAATAGTTTCCACGGCATCATATCCATATTCTTTGCTCTGAGAAGTAATTAGTGTATTAGGCTCCTTATGGTTTATCCATAACGGAGTCTTTATTATGTTGCATAGTGCTTCATAGATTGTCTTTATTTAACTGCTCTCTTTGCCCGGAGTATTTCCGGTATATCGTTGATATTTAACTCAGGCTGAGCTTTTATCTCTTCTGGGATTTGGTAATTGAGTGTACATCCCATTTTGATGACTCGTATACATTGCTTTATCTCTTGATAAGTAACTTCGCCAGGGGATATATAGCATCTCACAAAGATCATTGGGGCCTTTGTGATATTTAAATAGTTTTTAGCTGCTTTGTATAACTTGGGTATAGACGATAGTTCTTCTCCATTCATGGTATAAACCGAATTGAGAAGACCATAGTCATAGGCTGCTTTGATCATATTTGTATTACAACCTGGGAAGACAATTAACTCGTTTATCCTTTTTAAGGGATTGGTGACATAACCTCGCTCAATTTTCGACCGGCTATCTTTAGTAGTTACTTCGGGGTTTATGTTTAACTTATTGGCAATTACTAGGAAATTGGAAATATATGCTCGAACTCCGTGGGTTCATAGTTTGTTTTGTTCCAAGGGTCGTTTTTCTTTGAAAGAGGTAGTATCTGGTACGAGGGTAGGGAATTCCATCTCGTTAATAATGGTTTTGGATTTATCTTGGCTTGGAAAATATCTTTGCAAGGACATATTTCTCCTGTTTATTGGAGTATTAACTTTTTTGGTAATAGCTTAAGTTTTATAGTTTTGGCTACTGCCAATATAGTTTTGCTCCGTACCAGGATTGGAAGTTGCCCTTTCTCTTTTCATGAGAGTTAGCTTTTCCATTAGTTCTTTTATTTGTATCTCTTGTGCCTCGATTCTTTAGAACCAGGTTGTTGGACTAGCTCTGGAGAGATAATCTGCATAACAATTCTCGTTAGTTTTTAGTAATTCAATAATAAACTCGTATTGATTAATATCTCGCTATAATCCCGTTTATCTCCTTCCTTGTAATTGAATCCTGCAGGTTTTGGGTTAGCCAACTTCGAATAGTTCTATTTCGGTTCTAATTATGAATTTACTATAAACTATATAACATTCAAATTTTTTAATTCCATATTTTACTTGCTTTTAATTCTTTTTTATTTATATCCCAATTGATCTCATTAGCCTTAAAAGTTCCTGAGTGATATCTACAAACATATTCTTGTTTATCATTTTTATATCTCGTATTTTAATACTTGCTCCATAACCATTATTGGTTTCACTAGCATCTGTTTCTACTATCCATGTAAATTCTTTGTCTTCATCGGAGAAACTTAGTTTTGGTAACTTTCGACTAATTCCTTAATTTTCTCTAAAATCTTTGTGTCGGTATCTTCCCATCTCAAGTCGTAATCTTTATTTAGTTTCTTAGTTAGTGGTTCAGTATATTGTGATAGTTTTGGTACAAACTCTCTAACCTGGTTTACTATTCCTAAGAATTTTTGTAATTCTTTCTTAGTATTAATTTCCTTTTGAAACTCTATAATTTTTTGGGCTATATGGTCTTGCATTTTTATTCCACCTTTATCTATTTCGAATCCTAAGAATTCAATTTGTGTTTTAAATAATTCCATTTTCCTTTTACTTAAGACTATACCACTAGTTTTAATAATTTCTATAAACTGTTCTAATAACTTATAGTGTTCGTCTTGTGTTTTTGAATATATTAGTATATCATCAATATAAACTACACAATTTGATAATTGATTTACATATTTATCCATAAATGCTTGAAATCTGCCTGGGGCATTTTTATATCCAAAGGGTAAAATATTCCGTTCATAAAATGCATTGGGGACTTTAAATGTTGTTAGTTGTTTGGAATCTTCAGTTAACTTTAATTGGTGAAAACCACTTTTACAATCAAATTTTGAAAAATAATTATATCCTTGTATTTGCCTCATTTTAAGTATCTTATTTGGTATGGGATAATTATATGTAATTGTTTTTTCATTTAGAATTCTATAATCAATAACCATTTTTGTTTTCCCTCTTTTTTGTTCTGAATGATTATTAACTATAAAGGCACTGCTACTATGTTTTGAGTTACTTGGTCTAATTAGTTTTCCAGCTAATACAACATAAAAATCAAAGAGCTATTTGTTATTTACAAAGATACAATTCATGGAAGTACGAAGGATTTACATTATCCCCTAATGATCCCCCTTTTGCCGATCTTATATTACCTATAGAGAAAGGATTAAAATTATATTCTAAACCTAATTATGACGACTTAAAAAATTTTCTAATTCACTCATACATACATGCTTGATTTTCTATCGTATGTTATATAATAGTAGTATATTCAAATAAAAAAACACATGAATGAGATTGAAGTTTAATTATATTGTCAATTGAAATGGTATTACATTAATAGTCATCAACTTTCAAATTGTTTTATTATTCGAAGTAACACTCCACAACTTTGTTAGAATTGGTAACCTTCCTTGTGAACTCCGCCTTATATAATAAAAATAATTAATAGTAAATAATGTGTGTATATTAGTTGCAAATATAACAAAATATAGCACTATTATATATTGAAAAATTAAATGATAAAAGAAAACAACATGCACAAAATACAATATATTCAAATAAAAAATCACACGAATGAGATTGAAGTTTTATTATATTGTCAATTGAAATGGTATTAAATTAATAGTCATCAACTTTCAAATTGTTTTCATTATTCGAAGTAACGCTCCACAACTTTGATAGGATCGAAATGGCAACATTCCTTGCGAGCACTATATAATAAAAGTAATTTATAGAAATTAATATGTGTATATTAGTTGCAAATATAACAAAATATAATACTATTATTACATTATTGAAAAATAATTAAAAAAAATTACTTGAACAAATTAGCATATTCCTCGCCCAGCGTACATATGTGATATCATCAATGACATGAGCGAACAAATATGTATTAGCAATATTGGGGCTTAAAATGAGTACATATGCGCTATTTGTACGGGACATTCAAGTGGATTGCAGTGATGTATTTTCTTTGTCCTAAATATAAAATTAAATAAATTTACATTAATTAAACACATAATAACAATGTACATTATTAGAGTATATTTTTATATACTGGAACAATAAATTACTAATTTTAAATATAACTCAACCAAATCCTTGATTAGGCGAAATATAGTTGTGTGGAATATGAGTTCAATTTGTTTGTCGCCTAGTAATATAGTATTGATCCGGTGTTTTCTTCAATGGTCACCACAACAAATAAGCTATACTCATGAAACAACTTGAAACTATGAACATCGATATCAAGTACACTCCCAATAACCCTACTTATTTGTTTCCATAGATAATGATACAAAAGATATAATAAACATGGTCAGCCTTCAACTTTACAATAATATTTTCATTAAATGTAAAAATATAATTCCATTTAATATTTTTAATCGCTTGCGTTTGATATTTTTAAAATTTGTGGAAGTGGTAATGGACATTGAGCTATGAACTTCACTTTTTTCTTTCACAAAGCGATCATAATTAAACTTGTATATTCAACATGAAAATAAATCATATCAGTATAATATAGTTCACACTTATAGAGGAAATATAAAAGTTAATTAAATGTTACGATAATCATATCATACAAATTAATCAACTTAGAAGCTTTCTTCATTCGAGGTCGTATGTAGATTTTTGAGTTACTTGTACATTCCAAATAAACATCTAATGAATTTAATAAAAGTTAATAACTCGAATAAAAATGATTATTAAAAATAGACTATTACGAAATAGTTTAAAAAAGGAAAAATTGACAATAGAGGTCTCAACTTTGAGTGATAATTTTTAAAAGGTTCGAATCGTTGATTAACTTTGTGTAGGTCCCAACTTTAGGGGGTCTTAACTTTTAGCGGGCCGTAGTAACTTGAAACTGGCTTAATAGGTCCTAACTTGTAAAACTTGGGTCACACCAGAAGGGTTAATTGAGGGAGGGAAGTAGGAACTAGGTGAGATTTTAGAAAAAAAATCGTCAGTTTTAAGTCACCGAGGCCCGCTAAAAGTTAAGACCCCCTAAAGTTGGGACCTGCACAGGTTAATCAATAGTTCAAACCTTTTAAAAATTATCACCCAAAGTTCAGACCTTTATTATCAATTTTTCCAAAAAAGAAATGGAGGCAGTAAGATAATTAGAAAGATAATTAAATACAAATGCATACAAAAAAAAATACTTATGTGTAATGGACAATGAAAAGGTCTTTAAAATACAAAGTATGTCGATATTACCAAATAATTGATGCACAACATATAGTGATTTATCATCAAATGAATCTAATCGGAAAATTTTGATTTTGGATGAAGTACCAATCGAACCTCGAATATCATGCCACAATATTTATTAATGCCCAATGCCTATCCATTAGATTGTATGAGAAATGAAGGTCATTAATTAAGGTTGTTATATGAGTAATGCCACATAAATAAGATCAATTTTTGAAATTTGTATAAATCAGTATTTTTATAAAATTCTGTAAATCACATTTTATGATTTTATGCAACCAAAAAATCATATCTAAATCAATATTGATTAGTTCCATTTTGGATAAGGAATAACCGAGTTTTAGAAAAAAAAATTGAATATAAAATGTTATAAATTTAAAAATTTACTGCTTAATGATCATTATTTTCCAAAATGTAATCGATTTTATGCCAAATTTACTTAACTAATAGGGGCGTAATTTAAGGCTTGCTTTCCTCAATTTTGTAATAGAATGGTGTTACATGTAGCCATCATTAATTAAATGTTACAATGAACTGAAAAATCAAATTAATATATTGATGATGTAATAACACATTTTCAATAAAATAAAATCCTTTATTTCAAATTATAATAACCGTCGTATATGTTACAGCCCTACTTTTATTTTTTCTCCCTAGCTTAAAAATAATAATACATGCATAATTATAAAATCTCTATTAAATAACGGAAGGGGGAGGAAGATGGTGCCCACCTGAAAGTACTAAATTACCCTTAATAATCTAATAGAAGGAAAAAAATTACAAAAAAAATAATAATTTAAGAACTCTTTCTCATTTCAACTTGCCATTCTAAACAAGTTAAAAATGGTATATGTATCAAATACTTCAATCAAAAAAAATTAAATGGACAAAATATCTTGACCTTTTTTTTTTATAAGAGAAGATGGTATACATAACATCCACCTGAAAAGTTTGAAACACTTACTACCTTTGATACTCTTTAATTCGATCAAACCAACTCATTATGTCTATTCTTTTTGTTCAAAATTCATTCACAAAAAATTAATATTAAAATCACTTACAACCTTTGTTAGTTTTTTTACATTAGCGAATTAATATATCTAAATTCATCTAACTATTAATCTTTCACGTTTAAGTGTAATCACAACTATAGTACGGATGAAGTATATAATAAAATAACATGTTTTGAAATTAACGCACGCATCGCGTGCATATAAGGCTAGTATATACTCCCTCCGTTTCTTTTGAATTTACTCACTTCACTTTGGGGGAGAACCAAGAAGAAAGTGCAAAAGTATGAGAGAGAAATTGAAAAGGTGAAGAGAGAAATTGAAAAGTGAGAGAGAAAAACTTAAAAGTGGGTTAAAATATTAAAAAGTGGATGACGTGGGTGGAAAAAGAGGAGAAAGTAGATGTGACATGTTACCAAAAATAGAAAAAGTAATAGTCGTAGATTAAAAGAAACAAACCAAAAAAGGAAAGTGTGTAAATTAAAAAGAAACGGAGGGAGTATGTAATAACACTTATTTTGGTCTTCAATTATATATGAGTTCGAAAATGTAGTTGATAAAATAACGTAGAAATTAAAAATATTAGAAAGTTTATATGTACATTGCTATGAAAAAGAAGTAGTTGTTCCTAAATCATTTAATCAAACAATTTTTTATGATTCATCCATGAATTACGTATTCTACAATTAATAAGCTAAAATTGAAGCAAAATTATTTCGTATAATGTAATAGTATTAATCAGTCAAAACTTGATGCATAAATAAAATGTATACTGTTTTTTTCGCTTTTAGGGAACTAAAAAATATAGGTAACTCAATTTTATAATTATTAATATACATATCTTTTTCACATTAAAAATCACAAGTAATTATCTCAACCTTATTCATTCATAACAAATATACAAGAGTAATTATAAAACTCGAAAAAAAAATAGATACTTCAAGCTTGATATCATAAAAATAAAATATATAGAAATTCTTGGGACCTACTACATAAATATTTCATCAAGAAATGCAAAATGGATTTATTAAAAGCGGATACAATAATATAACTATCGACTTACTAGTCATCGTTAGCTAAATAACGCAACAATACCATATTTGCAAGTGTAGAACATCTCCATCGTTCAAGTTGAGTTATTCAGAAAAATCTTCATATACTCTATGAGCATTGGAGGAGTACAATGAAGAAAGTGTAATACCATATATTCATAATCTAAATACATTCTAGAATCCATTTTTCAAGAAAAGACGTATTCTACAAGATCCCAATTATCCTAATTTAATTAATTCTAAGTCTGTTGTAAATTCCTGGAATTCTATCTATATAAGCTTGAAGACAACCTAAATGGAACATGGTTAAAACCATAGCTTCCCCATCAAAAAATGTTGAATGTTCCAATTTAGGATGCCAATTTTTCTTGCGCGTTGAACTTATTTCATTTTCCATTGCAATGCTAATTTCGAATCTCGGATGTATAGGATGAACCTTATAGAATTCTGGATAGTGTAGGAATATAATGGAAGTATGATGATATTATTTATAATGTAAAGTTAAGCTAAATAACCTCCAATTTAACCATGTTTTAAAAAAAAAAAATCTTACTAATGATTTTATTTCCATCTACACTAATATTACATAATTCCTTAAATTATGAAATAACTTTACTACTTTAGGTAGGCATCATAAGAATAAGCAAAATTAAAGATTCCTTCCTTTTTTAATAAGTCTTGACCGATTTTTTCAAACTTTTTTAAATGAAAGAATTATTTTTTTTCTAAATAGCCAAATGTAAATTATTTCTTAAAATGGTTACAATTACATATCATTTTTACTTAAATTATGGGGAGTAATTTAAGGAATTGATTATCGTTTTTATGAAAGATTGACTGATTTGTACACGTGGCACTCGAAGGATTGTATGCACGACACATATAGCTTGACACATGTGCAAAATAAATTTAAAGATGCCATTTGGCAAAAATTATTTTGTTTAATATATATGAATGATGCAAATCTAATGTTGTATTCAATTACAATGAGATTTTATATTTTTGTAGTATGTAGCAAAAGTTATAATATTCAATTGTATTATTAAATTTTGTTATAGATAATTTACTAAAAATCAACTCTATTTTCTGTTAATAACTCTAAAACTTTTATTCTTACCATAATTTATATAGTACTTCACTTGCTTATTGTTACATGATCCAAGCACATGCTAAAAACAAAATATTAGTCATATGGTACCATTAATCTTTAGACTTATGTTTTTATACGTTGTTAGCACTCTCCGATGGTGTAAAAATTATAATTTTCAAATTATGTAGCAAAAGTTATAATTAATTTATATTATATAATCCTTTTAGGTTTTAGTCAACGTAAAACTCTAACTTTTCACTATCGAAAACTATAAATGTATCTTTATTTTTTATCTCTATATAACTCTATTTTTAAAATATGATTTTTATGAATAATGATATGGGATCATTGATATGAACATAATTATAATAAATATTTGGAAAAAATTACATACAATAAGCCAACCTTTTCGTGATCTTCCCAAAATAATTCAAACTTTGGATTATTCCTTATTGAGTTAAGCGTGTAGGGCTATTTTCTTCTATTAATTTTAACATGTTTGTGACTTGTTTAATAGGTTACATGTACTGACCATAAGCCCTTGCAGCTAGTATCAGGTTGACCCCACTACCATTGGAACCCCACCACCATGAGCCCTTGCAGCTAGTGGTATCGAAAACAGATCTGGCCGCTGGATCAACCTAATATCGACCTGACTTGAACTTGGTTCGACCTGTGAGGGTCAGTCCCCAGACCTGACCGAAACCTGACCTGGGATTACCCAGACCTGACCGGCACCCGGCAAGATTATATTCTGACATGACCACAATGACTTGCATTGAAACCCGAACCTAACCATAACCTAACCAAATATTAAACCAAAAACCCGATTAGACCCAGTAAATATCTGGTTCAACCCAATTTATTTATGACCGGCCCGAATTCAACTATAATTCAGTTGAACCAGATAAAATAAGATCCGCCTTATTTGATCCAATTTTTCAAACCAACTTTTTTGGACAACTAAACCCTACAAAATTATTATAAGCTGGTATATCATTCCTGTATACTATATCATTCCTTTATAAATATTTACAAGTTGTTACTACTTAGAAATATTTTTTTTGATAACATGATATTTTAAAATGTTGCAATTGATACATATAAAAATCTATATAATAATTGATATATTAAGAAAGAGAGGCAAGTGAGTTTCTCTCACTCTTGATATATTAATAATTAACATTTCTAACTCAATCATTCCAACTCAATTCAACACACATACAAGGATCTAAATCCAAATAAATATTTTTTTTACCAAATAAATCCAATAAATATGAAACTAAACATTACGCTGATTAATAACCAAAAATTATAAAATAATTACACAAATTAAACCCAAAAATTACCCCAAAAAAACATATGTACTATATACATAAAAAAAGGCTAAATACAGCACATGAAAATTTAATTAATTATGGTTAGTAACTCTTTTTTGTATTCCTTAGAGCATCCTTAGTGGTGATTGAAAAAAAAAGATTACATACATAATCTTAAAAAACCCCCTTAATGGTGAATGAAATAAAGATTGTGGGTTGATTGGCAAAAAAATTTTATATGGGACGATTGAATTGATGATCAGGCGTGGGAGTGGGACCCACCGCCTGATCTGGCGAAAATTAATTTTTTTTGCTTTTCTTCCAGTCAAAACGCAGCGTTTTGGCTGGAGATTAGCCAAAACGCTGCGTTTTGGCTTTAAAAAAAGTAAAAAAAAAAATTTGGCAGATTTCTGACGCGCGTGTCAGATTTGTCAAATTCTCAAGGAGAGAGAAATAATGCAATTTACAAATATTAAAAGTGCAATATCTTTAAAAATACCAAGCCAAAAAAAATAAAAAAATTACCAATGACTCTATTTTTCCGAGATCTACAAATAGAGACCCATTTTGTAATATTTTGGACATTTTTTTTTCTAGCTATTTACTAATTTTCTATTATTTTTCTTATTTTATATGAAATATCTTTCACTTGTACCCTCTAAAAAAAACTTTTTTTTTGTGCATTTAATTTATTTAATGCTAAAAAACTAATTATGTATTTATTTAATTAATTTTTTATCAATCAGTAATGAATATTTTAAATTATTAAAAAGTAAATAATAAAAATATTGTATAATGGTGGTGGGGTGATGAGAGAGAAAAAATAGTTGGGTAGGGTAAAAAAGGTAGTTGGTATGCAAAAGTAGTTGGGATGATCTTTTTTTTGGTTCATTGTTAAGAAGAAAGTGGGAAAAGATTGTGGGATGTAATTTTTTAGAGAGAGAAAGTTAGAAAGAGAGTGGGATGATCTTTTTTTTCATTCACCAATAATGATGCTCTTACATTGTCTCCCTCTTGCCACATGCAGCAAAGGATCCACAAGACAGCACCAAAATGTAAGAGGATACATCATTTGGATAATCAAATGTTCAATCCTAGAAGCCATTCCAAGAGAACTCTTACTGGAAATTTCTGCAATGAGTTTCTGCTCTGTATAACTCATTTCCAGCATAGTATGGGCCTAATGGTCACCTATTCCCAAAGAATAAATGATATTGACTATAGATGCATACCTGTGGGTCGTCTATGGAAAGTTCTGATGGATGAGTGAATAAAGAACATCAATGTTCAATTACCCAGATCAAAAAATTAGATACATAGACCATTGAAAGTTCTAATAGTTAGATCATTCAAATATCTAAGCACAAACAAAAAAAATTCTACTATCTTTAACAAATAGACCCAAAACACATTAATGGGCAACTCAAAACACATTCACTGATGGGCAATTAAAACACAGGCGATCGATGAGGGTGGTGGTTATGAAAATTACACACATTAAACAGAAAAAGAAACAAAAAACAATTACAATCTCAAAATTAATAAAAATAATAATTTCGAGATAAACCCTAAAAACGCAAATTAATCAACTATCTAAATTACAATATCGAAACCAAACCCTAGATAGATCCACAAATTCATGAACAATCTTGAAAATTTAAAAAAAAAAAACAAAAAACTTGAAACCCTAGATCTAAAACGAGCAAAGAATTGGTGGAATCGAGTTTGATTTCGAAATTTGCCTCGGTGTTGCGACGAGCTGGTGTTGCGAGTTATGACAGAGAACAAAGAAATCTTAGGTGTTGGGGTGGTGGTTATGGAGCGTCTATTCTTAGTCGAAAATTGGAGCGTGGGTACGTAGTGGAGATTGAGATGGTGGTTGAGTGACGGAGAGTTGAGAGAGGAGGGGGAGGATGGAGATTTCACCGTTGTTTCAGGAAGTCGTCGGAGAACTCTTCAGCTGGTTCCGTAAAAATTGATAGAGGAGATAGGTGAGGTGGGGTGGGGTGGCGTGGTTGGAGTTGAGGAGATAGGGGGGTGACTATGACTTGGTGAGAGAGGAGTGAGAACAGGGATTTGAAACCCTAGGAAGAGACGAGGGAAAATGTTATAGGAAACAATCTAACGGTTCAGTTTGTTTTATGGCTTTTATCCCACGGTTAATATTTATGATCCGTGTGCTTTGTATTGTTTTCTTATGTGCCATTGATTGTGAAGATCTGGCGATTTAGATTTTACCCCTTAGCAGGTTTTGGATTTTGCCTTAAGAAAACAAATAATCCTACTAAATTAATGAATTATTATCCAAAACAACTAAACTCTATGCTCCAAACCTTAAACCCCAAATCTCATACCCTATACTATAACCCCATTTTCAAATTATAATCATAATTATTTACAGTAGTAATTAAAATTTTCATAATCTATATCATTCGTTTAATCAATATCTGCTCGTGTCAATTATCTCATTGTCTCATTTATCGTAAATTAATTAGGGAATAACAAAGATTCATATCATAAAACAAATAACCAATCATATAGATATGTATTGAAAAATTATCTTGAATCTTTATAATATAATGAGCACAAATGTTTTGATTATAGTCATTTACGTAAATTATACAGCTATTACTTGCTTGATTAATGTTTCGATTATAGTCATTTACGTGAATTATAGTACAACTATATACTTATATTGATATCTTTCAAAAAAAAAAAATACTTATATTGATATGCTATAATATGAATGAGGTTTAAGCCAAAGGTTTATTTCGATCGACGACTTTGGATGAGATGATCTTTTATTTCTTTGTTGGATTTTACATATCTATCAATAAATAATCAATGGATAAATAAAAAGATTACTCTTTAATATATGAGTTTTACATTTATTATTATTGTTGTTGTTTAAAATGTTTTAAAATATATATTGAAATTTTTGCTTAGATTCACTTAATTAGTGAACTTAATTAAGTTATAACAAACTTTATAGTATACGTCATTTTGCTTCGTATCAAGATCTTGCTAATAAGCTAAGTGTAGACACATAATCGTGTTTCCCCATTTAAGGATCCAATGATGAAATATACCACGGTCTTAGTTGGCACGGCCCAATGGAGGAGAAGTTTGAATAACCAGGCAATATGTGTTTTGAAAAAATATCATAAAAGCCCAATTAATCATTCATGATGATTAATTGTAAGTTCAACCCGTGAAATTTTTTTTTAGTCCATTTTAAAAGCCCAACTGAATATTTATTGTTTTAATAAATATTTTCTTAATATTTATTGTTTTAATAAGCATTTTCTTAAAAGTTTTTATTACTTCCTCCGTTCCATTTTAAATGAAACACTTACTATTTTAGGCCTTTCAAAATAAGTGAAACGTTACCTTATTTGGTATTCACTTCTCTCTATCTCTCTCCTTATCACATGGGTCCCTTCTTTTTTTTCTCTCTATCTCTCTCCTATTCTAAATCCCCGTGCCAAGACCCTACGTTTCATTTAAAATGGAACGGAGGAAGTATTATTTTTTGCCCGTAAATCAGATTTTTTAACCCGGAAAATTCGATCTCCGGATTTTTAGGGATAAAAATGGCATCTTGAAAGCACGCGTAGAATAAAAAAACGGATATTCTGGAATATACGGCTGCGCTCAGCGCGCCACGTGCGTCCAACACATTGATCAGATCGCGTCAGGCGCGCCAATGAGCACCTGACACGTGGACTTGTGACTCACACAGAGTCCTGCGCCTGGCGCAATTCCTGTATGAGACGCAAGATAAAATTTATCTTTTTGAAAACGCGTTTCCAAATGCGATGTTTTAACTGGACGGACCATGTCAGGCAGGCCAACCTGCGCCTGACGCGTGTCCTCGCGCCTGCCACGTAGGATTGCGCCTGTCGCAGTGCTTGCGTGGAGTGCACGTTCTGTTTTGCCTATAAATATGGGCTGATTTCCCAAATGAGAGACAGCTTCGAATTATTATTTTTACGCATACAAAACTCTCGGATACTCCGAAATATACTTCGAATACAAAACACCCACACACTTTTAATTTTCCAAATCAATTATTGTTCCTGATCCTATTATATTCCTGGTTCCAAGATTGCTTCGCCTGAAGGTCACTACACTCTTTGATCTAAACCACATAGGTATAATCCTGAGGGCCCTTGAATAATTATATTTATTTTATTGAAGTTACTAAGCTTTTCTTGTCATGATGTAGATTCCTAATTAATAATCGCGTCCCTTTGTAAATTCTAATCTATTTTCTTATATTATCTGTATATAATATTCATGATATTATGATTGTCCTGTATGCCTTTTTATCACCCACATGTTATTATGCTAAATAAGACCTAAAGAATTGTTCTCATTAATTCAAATAATTTGGACAACCTGTTAGGAACCTTGTAAAATGATTGCATAAAAACTGATCACTAAATAATTAGTCTTTTGATGTGTTTCCTGAACCAATCTAGATTAATTATTTTAGTGTGCTTTAAAATGTTGTTTGATTGTTCTATTGCATAAAATCTATTGTGAATCGTTATTTAGTAGAGGCCAGCAATGGGCAATATAGTTCCTGACTATATTGTACCCTCACCCCCAAACTCACTTTTTGGTTCCTGACCATCTATGGAGTAATGACGGGGAAATCTACATTGGATAAGTCCCTAAGATGTCCCTTCCGTTTCAATATCCAATTAGGTTTACGATTCTTCCTTTAAAGAATTGTTGGCGACTTCTTTCAAAACATATTTTTAATAAAACATTAACAATGGGGTAGTCAAATAAATGCGCTTACACCGCGTGTAGGCATTAAAGGAATCCAAAATCCACGCCTACACTAAGCAATAAGATTTAGTCGATTGTTAATATGAAAAACGATATAGTAATTTAACAAACCTCCATATATGTTATAACAAACTATGTTATTGAAATAATTAGATTCAATGTCTCCTGTTAAGTTACTAGCTCTACAGCTCTATGATTTTTTTTTTGAGGGTTGCTCTATGGTTATTTACTTATCAAGCTAGACTTCTTATAGCGTTACGTATCAACTATCACTCGATTATGTAATAGTTAGATTATATCTATTTAAGTAGACTTATCACTAGTGGAAAAATAAGGAAGGGCTGCGGTCAAAACAGCCCTAAGGGCTGCGTTTTTGGCCAGCAACCCTTTCCATAGCAGCCCTTCATTAGATAAGAAGGGCTGCGGTTTTTAACCGCAGCCCTTCACAACGAAGGGCTGCGGTTAAGGCCAATAACGCAGCCCACCCCTGCCCCCCCACCCCCTGCACTCCCACCCCCTGCTATTGATTTATATGAATTTCATTGAGTTGATAGGGACTTCTTATAATTTATGTTTATTATTATTATTGTTCTCATTATTATCATAGCTATTCACAAACTTATATGTCAATTATAATGCTTATTATAATAGAGTCATTTATATAAATTTTGGAAATGATCGTCTACTCGTTATTATTGTTGTTGGTTATAATATTAGAACATATGAAGAGTCGTTATACTCATTTATATATTAGAGTGGTTTTACGCAGTTGACTAGTCCAAACACGAGTTGACTAAGAGAATACACTAAACATCACGGTAAACAATATACTATTTTTATTAGTTTTTCGTTATCATCTATATATTTATCGCGCACACACACACACACACACACACACACATATGTATATATATGTCGATCTTAATACTTTTAATAATATGATTCATTTACAAAATGCATTACAAAATCAGAATTGGTCATACCTCTATAGTAGTTCATGTATAATAACTCGATCTTGAAACTATTTGATAAGTGATAATTAGTTGTTAAAGAAGTTAATGACATGATATAAAATGACCCGATATGGAGTTTAACTGAAGCTGAATTGACGTTTAATAGCGAATGGACCTGATGCTTCACAATGATCGAACTAAGGTCATAAACGATTCAACCCGAGCAAACTTGACTCGACCCAAGTGTACATGAAACCCAAATACGACCTCTACAAACCCGGTTAAAAAATATTCACGGGTGATCGAACGCGGGAATGGATCGACTTGTAAATGGTTACGACCCAGACCTGTCCGGCAACTGGCAATTCGATGATTCAAATGTGATTGACCCAGATTAACAAAACCTGACCGATCACGACCCAGTGCACTGACTGGCAGAATCTTGACCTGTCCGGGTTTGACCTGGTTCGCCGTGGGTATACCCAAAACCTGTTCGATAACCTGTTTTGACACCACTACTTGCAGCACCATTCGAACTCCACCACCATTCGAACCCCACCGGCCAAAATCCATAACCACCGAACCCAACCAACAACACCATCGGCCAAACCCCACCATCAACCAAACTCCAAAATCGACCACCAAACCCCACCACAAACCAACCCCAAATTCGACCCCCAAATACCACCCACAAACCGAACTCCAAACCACCATCATCAACACCATTATTACCATCCAAAAACAACCAGAACGAAGAGAAGATTTTTGGAGATTGAACAAGTTGATCTAAAAAAATAGAAGTTGGGTGGGAGACCTGCGCTCAATGGAGAGAGAAAGGAGATTGGCAATTGTGTTGGTGGTTAGTGGGTGGATGAGGAGAGAGTAGGTGGTGACGGTTGTTGCTGCCTTGTTGGGTGGGTGAGGAGAGAAAGGGTCGTGGCGCTGGTTGGGTAAGGACAGAAAAGATGGTGACAATGGTTGTTGGGTGGGTGGGGAGGAAGCATAAAAAGGAAATTAAAATAAAATGTAAAACATAAAATTTAAAATAAAAACTTGTTGTTCAGGTAAGAAGTATCTTGACTCAATAGAAGAAAATAACCTTACAAGCTTAACTCAATCAGGAATAATCTAAAGTTTGACTTATTTTGGAAAGATCACGAAAAGGTTGGCTTATTGTAAGCAATTTTTCCTAAATATTTTTGAAGACAAATAATGTCGTAACAACAAAGTTTCCTTCATGAATTTTGTTGGAATACTAATTTGATTTGGTTCAACTTAGCAAGGCGAAGATTTTGAAATATAATTTTGTTTAATCCTATAGACTGTACCTGATGATCAAATGCTATAATCCATATGTATAGTACATTATTCTTATAACTATTATTATATGCATCTAGAATAAAAGACTACATATTTTGTTTATCCTATAAACTAAACCCAATGATCAAATAATATAACCACATATATCAAGTTAATTTTATACCTATTATTATATGTATCAAAATAAAGACTAAATAATATGTTATTATTTATCTAAATAAATATATTTCCATAAGTTATAAAACTGTAGGCATATGTTTAGCCTATGCGTTGGGACTTGGGAGCGTGAATTTGATTACCTTATAGAAAGTTTTAAATTAAAAAAAAGTTTTGTAAAAGAAGTCGCCAACAATTCCTTTTAGGAAGACTTATAAACCTAATTGGATATTTGAGAAGCCAAAAGGGACAATTGAAAGGGACTTGTCAAATGTAGATTTTTCCCGTCATGACTTCAAAATTGGTCAATAAATCAAAAATTGAGTTCAGGGGTGAGGGTACGAACATGATCATGAATCAAATTCGCCCATTGATGACCTATACTAAGTACGATTAATAGGTCTAATTTTACGTAAATAAACAACTAAACAATTAATTTCAAACATGCTAAAAATTTATCTAAGTTGGTTCTGTAAATGCAAAAGACTAATTTTTGTTATATTTTCATTAAGCAATTAAATTACGAGGATCCTAAATCAATTGTCTAAATTATCTAACATTAATATTGGAACATTTTATTTAGGTCTTGATTAGTTAAAATATACAAGTTGAAAAAAATATTCAATCAACATAAAAAAATAATATACATGAAAAAAAAACAAATAAGATAATATGCGTAGGGTTTTAATTAGTTACTATACATGAAATATTTACAGTTTCAGGAATACGTTAACAATCTACATCATGAAAAGAATGTCGGTAACTTCAATAAATATAATTAAAAAGAGATTGAATTAATTAAAGGACCCTCATAAATTTATACCAAAATGGTCGTTTATTTGTACATATTTTTGAGATCGAATTGTTGAACTTAAACCTGGAAAATAATGGTATGTCGAATTAAAAAACACTTGGTTGGTTTTTGTTGAGAAAATATGTAATTTGGTTTTTGTCATGGTGATGTTTATGAGCCATGATGATTATCAGTTGTAGAGATGGGCATGGGTCGGATTTGGGGCGGGTCAAGCTAGACTCAGAACCACGGGGTCTAAAAAAATCGGATCCTTACCCAAATCAAATGGGTCTCGCGGGTCCTCGGAACCGCACCGTAAATATTGATTTGGACCCGGCACCCATTGGGTCTAAATTTTTGATCCTTACGGGATCCAATGGGTCTCGCGGGTTCGGATCCAAAACGTGTCCGAAATAGATCTCAAACTTATTAAGAGTTTTCATTTTACTCACATTTTTTACACTTGTTTTTTTAGTTATTAAAATTATAAAATAAAAAAAATAATAGTCTAGTTCTTCAACAAAACATTCCAAATAAAAACATTCACAAATAAGTTGGCTTCAGTCCTGGTTGGCAATGGATAAAATGAGAAGTTTAAGGCTCGAGAACTTGAATCACTTGACTCAATGGCTGCATGCAAAGCTAAAAATTCAAATATTAGGATAAAAAATTTCATTACTCTCTCTCTCTCTCTCTCTCTCTCTATATATATATATATATATATATATATATATATATATATATATATATATATATGGGTGTGTGTGTGTGTGTAAAAGAAAATAGATCCGATCTCGAACCCGAGGCCCTATTTCTAACACCTATACTTTATAGGTCCTTAAATTCTAGATCCATACCCTATGAATCGGGTCCAATCGAGTTTAGGTCGGGTCCTGGGTCCATGCCCATCCCCAATTAGGTGTAGATGTGTGTAGGAGATGATGATAATTGATAAGAAGTAGATGACGAAGAGAAGGATGAAAAGTGGCTTAAAGTGTTGCTTGTGTTAATGTATTAGGTGATTTTAAGAATAAAGGGTTAGCAAGTAATAAGTGATAATGAGGTGATAATGTATGGTTGTGTGAAGAGATTAAAGGGTATTTTTGTTCAATAAGGTAAGAAAAAAGAAAACATTAGAGGACCCTCCTCACGAGGGAAACCCCTAATGTGAGAGGGTATTTTTGTATTAGGCGTGAGGAAAATAGGAGATATAAGAAAGTGCGAGAGAATGGGTATTTAGGTGTTGTAGTTTGGTATTTTGATGTGAGAATTGTTGGTTGTTGAAAAGTTAGCCCCCCGCCAAACTAACGAGTCATATATATAATGTAAAAACCAAGGCACGGAGAATTTCTTTTTATAAAAGATATTTCAAAAATATTTCAATAATTAATAAAACTAATTAATATAATTAATTAACTTGGTAATTAAAATGGGATAGAACAGAGTTTTAGAAAATGGGCTTTTATAAAAACTATATTTAAAAAGGTTTTCGAAATTGGGTTGAAAAATTATCTTGAAACGTTTTTGAAAGTGGGCTTAGAAAATGGGTTAGAGAATGAAATTGAGCTTGAAATATGTTTATTTAAGACTCAATCTTTATTCGTTCTTTAATTCGTACCAATTAGACGAATGTAGTAGTCAACATAAGGTACTAAAATGGGGAGACAAATATATGTATCTACAAAAATTATATTGTAAATGGATCTTATTTCAGAGCATATTTCGAGTATTATCTAATAGTAAAAAATTCACGGGAATAATCCAAACTATTGGGGATCTTCTTTAATTAATCTCAACAATGGTTTTATTCCAAGTATAATCCCAATTATAAGGGATATCTTCTCAAAATGATCTATAACTCCGATTTAACTTAGGTTGAGAAGGTCTTTTGATCCAAGTGTTCTTCACTCGATTGAATTTAATTTTAAGCAAAAGAAAAGAAAATAGTAATCTCCAATTACCTCCACAATGAACAAAAACCCAACCACCCATCAAGCTAACCAACCAAGCCCAACCAACCACTACAAAAACCCAACGGCCAAAAATCAAACAGCCAACCTGAAACCCCGAAAATCCGACGGCCAAACCACGAAACTATATCTAGCAACGACCAAAAGCCCATATTTGATTGCCTCGTCGTCGAAAACTGCGGGAAAACACGAAGTCATTTTCTTTTTCTCTCCTCTTTTGGCGGTGGTCATTTGTTTATGGGTGGTTTGATTGAGGTTTTCAAAGGTGGGGGATTTCGGGTAAGGTTGGTTTAGGTTGGGTGTGGATTTTCGAGGTAAGGGTCGGTTTTGGATGAGTGTGGGCTATTCCGCCGTTTCGGTAGAGGTGGCATTTACGGTGGAGTGTTGTTTATAAGGAGGTTCAGTGGTGGTGGTATTTAGGTGTTGGAAGTCAGTGGAGGTGGTTTATATGGGGTTTTTTTGTGTGGAGCTGGTGTTTAATGGGTGGATTTTGGTAAAGGTGGTTTATAAGGGGTGGGTTTCGGGCGGAGATTGAGACGGTTCGGGTGGTTAGGAGTGGTTTAAAATTAAATAGGGTGGTTTTGGGAAGTGGGGGGCGTCGGCCTAGGTGGTTTTAGGCTAGGTGGTGCATGTGTGGCTTGATTAAGGGGGTGGTCTGATGGTGGTGGTGAGTAAGAGAGGAAGAGAGAAAAAGGGTAAAATAAAAAGAAAAAAAAACATAAATTTGTTTTTTGAACCTGTTTAATAGGTAGTTGGTCTTATTGCCATTAAGTTGAGATTATAGCAGAATAAACATAGTTAAAATTAATTTGAGAAAGACCCCAATAGTTTGGATTATATATGTGAATTTTTCCTAAAAATTATAATATCACAAAAGTTATTTTCAATTTTAATTTATCTTTATCCAAATCTCTATATTTACATCTATGTAAAATTATATTTTCAAAAAAATTAAAATTAATAACAGGACCATTGTTTTGACAATTGTTGACCCTCATTCTATGCTCTCAAGTCTCAATGACTCAATATTAGCTCCAATCATAATTTTTGTGGAATCTGACAAACGATCAAGTCGGTGAACAAGAGCTTGAGCCACCGCATGCACTGCGCCAAAAACCATCGAATCTTCGCTGTTGCCTGTTGCCTGTTGCCTGTTGCCTGTTGCCAAAACAATCGAAAGATCAATAATCAGAAGGTGTTGAAGATAATAATAAAAAAAAAAGTGAGCATGAGCCACCACTTGCACCGGCCGAAACTGGTGGGATCTCCGGCATTCTCAACCTCATATTCTCTCTCCTCCGTATTCAGGATTGGACGGCACTCTATGGTAAAGCAAACCCTCTTCACCGTTTCCCTAATCGTCGCTCTTTACCTCTTATTCAACATCTTCTTTCTTTCTCCTCTCATCACCAACACCAACACCTCCGAAGATAATGGTAACAAGGTTAAAATCTACATGTACGATTTACCAAGGGTGTACACCTACGGTGTGATCGAGAGCTATGCAATGGCTCGAGGTGGAGGCCTCGTTTCGGACGACTCGCAGCTCAAGTACCCTGGACATCAGCACTCGGCGGAGTGGTACTTGTTCGCCCACCTGCTTAACAATAAGGCAGCTGCTATTATTCGGGTATTTGATCCTGAAGAGGCGGATTTGTTTTACGTCCCGTTTTTCTCATCATTAAGCTTGGTGGTGAATCCAATTAGGGGTAATGCCAATAGTTTGTTGTATAGTGATGAGAAGATGCAGGAGAATATGATTGATTGGTTGGAAAATCAAGTGTATTGGAAGAGGAATAATGGGTGGGATCATGTGTTTATATGCCAAGATCCTAATGCTTTGTATAAAGTTATTGATAGGATTAAGAATGGGATTCTTCTTGTTTCTGATTTTGGCAGGTTGAGGCCTAATCAGGCTTCTCTTGTTAAGGATATCATCTTGCCTTATTTTCATAGGATCAATCCTTATAAGGGAGATATAGGTGTCCAAAATCGCAATTCTTTGCTCTTTTTCATGGGTAATCGCTACAGGAAAGAGGTATACTTGTTTCGTTTTCATCATATGTCTTAGGCCTATTTTTTTTTTTCTGACTGGTAATGATTCATCTTGTATTTGTTGTATGAAGTTACTGATTTCGTACTAATTAGAACTGATTTTTTTTTAGAATATGATGCTCTTAAGTGGAAAAGATCAGGGCCTTAACATATTTGAAAATTGAATTAAGCAGACATCTTTTTTAAGTATTGCACTTCTAGAAGTTAAATTAACTAGTAGCTTTGATTAATATCATTGCGAATTTTGCTGTGCTGGTTATTTTCCATTTTAGGAGGGCTGATAAGTCATGCGTGCTAAGCTTTCTAATTTCTTTTTATCCTTGTTGTTTTCTTCGCTAATTATGGAGGATCGACCAATTATAATTATTGGCTTCACTAGTTTGATTGTATTTTCTTTTTGCTTTTCCTCCTTTAGAGTTTGGGTGAAGTTGGTTTAAAACAGGTTATGCTATAATACCCGCCCGGGGGGGTGTGAAGGGGGAGGATAGTTGAAGGGGTTGAATTTGTTTTAGTAGAGTATTGTTACTGGGATTATTCACCTTTTTCTTCTTTCTCTACAGTGCTGAGAAGAATCCCCATAAAAAATACCACTAGCCTCAATTTAATGGTTAACAGATGATGTTGGATTTTCTTCATTGTAAAGTGTTATTACTGGACATAGATTGTTATATTATTAGAAAAGTTCCTTTGGAGCTTGAAGGAACTTGTGTCTTTTTTCACAGTTATTTGGTGCATTTACTGATAGGATCTCTGTGCCTCATTTCCTTGTCCTTATCTTTTAATTTTAGTAGAAAGCTTTTACAGATTAGCAATACACAAACTCTAGACTTTGTTTGGTTTGGTATTAGCTTTGTAAAATCAGCTGCACTTCAGGGAAGTGAGTTTCATGAATACCAACTGGTAGACTTGGTTACTGGAGAGGAGAAAAAAAAGCTCAAAACAACTTATTCATCTCCATTTTCTATTGCTCAATTCCTGTCTGCAAACAATCTCCTATGCCCTAAATCACTTTGATGTTCATTTCCTGCCAACCATACTAGCCCTTAATGGTGTGCTTTTCTTGAAATCAATAGGATGGTGGCTTATAATGATTGATGCTGGAGGGCATAATATGGAGTTAGTATAAAAAAGGGAGCTAGACTTCATACATGCTATGATCACAGTGTGAAGTAATCATCTGGAAATAATAATACACATTATCTCCTTCTCTAGAAATTGTGGATTTCCTAAAATTTGACTTATAAGTTGCTCCTCCTGTGAAGGCTTCTCTTTGATCTTTGTTCATGTGATGGCTTTAACTTCCATCTCCCGTGGCAAATTGCTGCACCGGTGATCTTGCATCAAGCCGCACTGCTTTTTAAGCTGTGTTTCGTTCTGTAAAATGGCAGTGACAGACTTGAGCAAGAGGAGTTTGCTTCTTCACCATATATTAAATTGGCCATAGACTTGGTGGGAGTAGCTTAGAAGCATAACCATATACTTAGAGGGGTCGTTTTTGGTGTTGCACTTGAACCTATTGATACTAATTTATGAATGGTTTTCTTACTGCCCAAATTGTAATATTGAATTGTTGCCTATTATCTCTATATTGAAGGATGGATTTATTAATTCTATGACAAGTAGGCACTGCTTATGCCAGGAACCGAAGGCTAGTTTATTTGATTAATTAAGGTTTTACAGTAGCATACAAAAGTCATTAGGAGAAAGACTGGTGTATAGTATCAGTTTCCCACTTGTCAATCATGGCTTGTATCAATGTCAATCAGTTATGAAATCTTAACTTTTGAAAATCTTTTTTACTGTGAACGAGTTTGCCAATTGGAGCAATGGTAGAAGGTAAAAGATTTGGAAGGAGAGTTGGAGCATTTTGATCTGGTTCTAGACCACCCAGCAGTTTCCTGTTCCCTTCCATTTTAAAAGTTTTATGTATCTTTGAGTTAGTTGGATGGAGGGGGTTGGCTATGAGGTTTTTTATGTACATTTATCTAGTCTATGCTCATTCCTGTTTTCCATGTGATATTGCTTCCAGGGTGGAAAGATTCGGGATATGCTGTTTGAAATTCTCGAGAATGAAAGTGATATTGTTATGAAACATGGTGCACAGTCACGAGAGAGTAGACGTGCAGCCATGCAAGGAATGCACTCATCAAAGTTCTGTTTGCATCCTGCAGGCGATACTCCATCTGCATGTCGACTGTTTGATGCCATCGTAAGCCTGTGTATTCCAGTTATAATCAGTGACCATATTGAATTGCCTTTTGAAGATGTCATAGACTACAAGAAAATTGCAATATTTGTAGACACTGCCTCATCAGTGAAGCATGGCTTTCTAGTTAACCTTCTCAGGACTATTACTGAACTTAGAATTCTGGAATACCAGCAGGAGATGAAGAAGGTATTGATCCTAATTATGAAGGCTTTCTCTTTATAAATTGGTATATATTGATGTTTACAAATGAACCCTGCATTTAGATCAACAAAACAGATAAGTAAAACATGGATTTGCAATCTCTTCAAAAGCAAAATATTGTGGCTGAACTTGTATGTTTACAAGAATGTCAACTTCAATGTTACACAGCTTTTAGGCTAGTCATCATCTTGGGATGTTATCGTATCAACTAAAGTTATGGGCTATAAAACTGTTATCTTTTTGTGTCATGATTTGCATTGGGGGGTCTCGGGGGGGGTGTGTGGAGAGGTGGTTCTGCTGCCATGCTCTTCTCAGCTCATTTATTACCTTTTGGAGTCTAGTTTTTACTGGGTCCATACTTTGTCCAAATGCAGTGTCTTAGAGTTTTTTTTTTTTTTTTTTTTTATGTTGTGAATGACAGTTCTGGAACATATAACAGTAGAAGTGGAATTGGCTTGTGGGATATCAGTTACAACCTACTAAAGCCCATTTGTTCTCGATGTACTCCGGAGCACTAGATGTGTAACTAGTAAATTAAGTTTAATTTTCCTATCAACCTATACTATATACTAAAACAGAAGCCATCACTTATTTTCCATCCCAAACGTACTAAAGTTCCCTCCTATATTAACCATGACTTTAAATCAAAAGCATCTGATGGGTACAATTATTTGAATGTAAAATTGTGTTTCTTCTTAATAAATGAGATATATTAGTTAAAAATAGCACCTTGATTTGTACCCCTGTTAGCTTTGGATAATAATTTTTAATTGGTGTAAATCCCTACCTGGTAATTTGTTTCTATTATTAATGGCTTTTTATGGTTTGCTCCTCTTTCTCAATTATTCTGCTCTTTCTTTTAATATTTTAGTAAATTACCAAGTATTGTTTAAAGTGGGATCATATCTATTGAAAGTTTGATGGGTGTGAGAGACCGTAAGTAATGCATGTGAGAGAGGCAAATGTTTGCTTACTTGTGCAGTTGTTATTACTGAGAAATTTGATTAGTTAAACACTCATATGTGAGGTGTTGTCCAACTTTCACCCCTATATGATGAAATTGCAAATAAAAGACACAAAAGAAATGTTACATGAAATTGCAAATAAAAGACACAAAAGAGGTGTTCTCATTTGTTTCCTTAAGTATGATTTAGTCATTAATTGACAGTAGGGATCCGTTTTCCTTCAAATTTTCATTAATGCTATGAGTGGTATATGTTATAAACCAACCGTTTATGAGCAATTTGCCATAGATTTTCAAAGTTCTTTGTTCTTTTTATGACTTATCAGTTGTCAGCGTAGGTGGAAGGTGGAACTAATTGGCCATAAGTTTATGTATGGTTTTTTATTTGTCTTTATAAGGGTGATTAATGCAAATAATTCATGTTCTGATCATGATTTGACAAAAGATGGTTTTGGGTGACACCCAAAGTACAAAGGCGTGTTTATCTGCAGTTTGATATATGGGGATGTCAGTTGGAATATTACTTATGGCTATCTATCGAATTTTTTTTTCCTATGGGTTAATTTGTGTGTTTTCTGAGTGGTGCTTTGCTGTTGAATGTGTTTTCTGTACTTGTTGGACATGTGCTCCCCCCTCCTCGGTTTCCTTTTTGGCTCACTAAAGTTGAATGCTAAGTCCATGCACCTTTTCAATTGTTTTATGGGTAAAGAAACACTTATCTGATTTCCCAACATACCCTTATGGGCACGAATCTGTTTTTTTCTTGTAATATTTCAACTATCACATGCTATGCCCCACTTTGTCAAACGTTATTGTGATAAAGATAAGGGACCAAGGAGTATCATACTTCCTCCGTTTTCCAATAGTTGCCGGTTTGCCACTTTGACTTTTATGCTAGTTGTACACCAACTTTCTCCAAATTTTCTACTGATATATTTAATTTTTTTTTTTTTATGGGATTTAAAAAGAAATGTTACATGTAAATTGTTGCTAGATTTGTCTCAAGGTATAAATATCGACTTTTATAACTTCTACTATAAGATATTAGAAAAATTGACAAGATTAATCCCAAGTTTAGAGTGTCACTCCATTTTAATCCCAAGTATGTTTTATCTTTAAATGATCCTAAATTTATAGGTAGCCTTTCCATATTGGTCCAGGTGACTTTTTACCCGCCAAAAATGGTTAAAAATGCTGATGTGGCACTATATGTGTACTCTCTTTCTTCTCTTACCTCATGTTCACCTTTGAACATCATTTACCCTAACCGTGCTATATTTTCACCATCATCAACCACCATAGCCTACTCAATTACCACCACCACCACCACCACCAGTCCCAATCTCTCTGTTCCTTTGACCACCAAAGCCCACCACCATAGCCTAGCCAATTACCGTCACCACCACCATATTCCCGATCTGCCCTCTCTCTCTTCCTTAGACAGCCAAAGCATAGTTGACATAATAAATCATCGTGAAATGTCGCTCCTTGACAAAATTCCAAAGTAAAGAAAACATTAGGATAACTTGAAGTTGACACCTTTGATATCCATGGAAGCTTGAATTGAAGAATTTAAGCTAGAATTGAATTCCATTAATTATAAAAATGAGAGGCAAACCAGTAGAATTCCCATATTTTTCGGTTAACGAGATATTGAACTAGACGCAGTTTGGGAACTCGAATTCCAATTTCAATCTTTCTTTTTCGTTTCTTTGCTGCTTTTCATTTCACCTCTTTTCCTATCAGACCGCTCTTACTCTTTTTCGTTCTTTTCCTATCCTTTGATATTGTTGTTCTTTTGGTAATTTTGGGGAAAGTGAGATGAAAAATTTGATAAAGTTTTCCCAATCTGAATTTTTCTCAATCTTTTCCCAATCTCACTTGATTTATCTAGTATTCCTCTGCGTCTTCCTCTTCTATTTTAGTAACATGAAAGCAACAATTAAATATGGCTGTGAGAGAGCCAGGTGACTTGAGATGGTGACGGGAATGGAAGGGGGATAGCTGAGTAGCTTGGGATAAGTTTGGGTGGGCAAGAAAATGAGAAGGGAGGAAAAGAGGGTGGTGGTGTTGGCCTTGGGTGGGTAGCGATGGTGCTAAGGTAGGTGCTCTAGTGGGTGGACAGTGGTGGGGTGGAGTGGAGTAAGGAGGGATGAGAACTAAAGCAGCAAGGAAGGAAGGATGAGATTTCCTTTTTAACAGGTTACCAGAAGCTTGCTTTGGGAAGACTACGTATACAATTTTTTTGGATAGCAAAAATAGGAGGGAAAGGAAGAGGAGGGGTAGAGGAGGAAGGGGTGGGGAAAGAAAGGGAGGCGGAAGATGAAGCTATATTTTCTTTCAAAATTTCTCCAATTTGGGAAGGATGAGGGTTTATTAAAGGAGGGAAAATGGATCCTTCCCTCTCCCTCTCCTTCCTCCTTCCAATCCCTTATCCAAACAAGGGAACTTGTTCCTCTCCCTTCCTTTCCGTTCTCTCCATTTCCTCCTATCGAAACAAAGTGATAAACATGGGATTATTTAGAAATAAGAAATACTTGGGATTAATATAGAAAACACTCCAAACTTGGGATTAATCTTGTCAATTATTCCTATGTTATTTGCCAATACAAGCATGCATGTCAGAGTATTGCAACTATTGAGAATGGGAGGAAGTTTAATTGTATTTACCTGCATTATATTATTACATTCCATTATGTTACTCATACTTTTTCATTGTACCTCAACTACTTGTGTCGGACCCTCTTGGTACTCCGACATGGACATGGACACTTTATTTATAGTGGGTGGAACTTTTACATAAAATAGTCGAGTCGGACAGTTGGGCACATCTCTGTATCCAGCACAAGTACCCAGTCTTAATATCATAGAGGTACCCAAGATTGGATCACCTACTCTACTTTTGGAGAGTAAATAATAGTTTCTATCTGAAGTCCCCTGTTCCTTTAAAGGTGATG
Source organism: Beta lomatogona (assembly GCA_947646795.1). Classification (NCBI taxonomy): domain Eukaryota; kingdom Viridiplantae; phylum Streptophyta; class Magnoliopsida; order Caryophyllales; family Amaranthaceae; genus Beta; species Beta lomatogona. The sequence goes on from CANSNZ010000223.1 coordinate 2,298,503, forward strand.
TAAACTCACTCCATTCTTACTGTGCACATCTGGCTTCTCACAATTGGTTTACCTAGTTTGCACAGGAATGTTTGGCCTGTATACTAATTAAATTACCTACCTATAGTGAAATCAGCAACTGATTGTTCTTTTTGCTGAAGTATCAATTTGGACAACAATTATGCTATTGCAGATTATGGTGGTGTACATCTCAGTATCTCACCCCCGTCCCTGCTCGGCTGAGGGTGGGGCTCTTTAGAGGAATAGGGGTATTGTTGATTTTGATGTAGAAGTAATGTTAATACTACAATAATTATGATTTTCTTCTTTTCTTACATATTGCTGTGCCTATCATTTCTTTTGTCGAAATATAACGTGCAATTATGGTTTATCCACTGTTTTCTCTTATGTGGTGCAGGTCAAGCATTATTTTGAATACGAGAATCCCAATGGAACAGTGAATGAAATCTGGCGTCAAGTTAGTATGAAGGTTCCCCTGGTTAAGCTGATGATCAATCGAGACAAACGGCTTATAAGAAGGGAGTTATCTCAACCTGACTGCTCTTGTATTTGTTCAAACCAGACAGGCATCTCCTCCGCTTTCTAGAGTTATTGCTCTGAAATACTTGTCAAATGTCTGCCCCTTCGCTGCTAACTGAGAACTGTTTGTGGAAAATCTCAAGCTGAAAGGACTGCAGCTCAACATTTTCCATAAAAGCAGACACACGAAGCTGCACATCCGCTCCACACTGCATAGCTGCACTGTAGCTGCTTGAGAGATTGGCTGTGGATTTGTGTTCATGTTGTCGTGAAACTGACATTATAAAGTTAACTCGCATGGATACGATTACTTTCGTGGTGGTTGTTAAGTTGAACATAGCTTAGGTAATCGCAAGAAAATTCGAGATATATATATAGTACTGTAATTATATTCTTTTTTGCAGAATCTTCATGGACTTTTTCCGCTTATAAATTTGATATACTTGTAAATGACAATTTCGTTGGGAATACTATTTAGACTATTCTTTTTCGAACCTAGATCCTTTCTAGCTATCTTGATCCTTGGATAAATTCATTGCCCCCTTCCCTATTATATGCATCTCAGGGTGTATTGGGAATTTGCGCTTTCTGTTTCTTCACATGCTGGAATTCAATAGTTAAATTTCGAATGATACAATTCAATTTACTGAACTTGACTGAAATGGTCTCATTGAAGTAAATAACTTGAGATGGCCCAACCACAGATCTACGATGGGGAGTCAACAACTATTAGCTTCACCATCAACGTCCACCTCCATACCCTTTACTGCCATCAAGGATGGACTTGTAGTGCCATTTTTGGATTTTCTCAAAAATTGTAGCTAAAGACGGAAAATCTTAAATCTCTTTAAATTTAGGCAATATTCAAGCGATTAAATGTGATAGTGTAAAGCTTGCCGCCTTTTTTTTTTTGTTCGATTTGTACAGATTACTTGCAGCAGACATTCTTATAGGGGTCGGCATTCCAACTTATAAGATTAGGGGTATCATAGGAAGGGAGCATAGGCGTACCCTCTTTCCATATAATGGTATGAGTAAACTCAAGTTTTAACTCGACACCCACGACTAAAATCTCCACCAAAACCACCTAGTACTACAACAACAGGATCATGAGGCGTAGATTGCGCGCTCCTCCCCTGCACCACACACAGGATTATCTCAAGTTAGGGCCGTGCTTGGCCTAGCCGGCGGATAACTGTTGGGGAAAAAACTTGCTTTACAAACTATTGACATCCTAGCGTTTGGGGTCTAGAATGCCTTGGGATTATGCCCTTTAGGAAGGCCTCGCTAATGTACGAGTAGTTCTAAGAGTAAAAACAACCCAAAAAAATCAATACTTGACAAGAGTAAGTAAAGGGAACAAAATATTAGAGTAATACTTGCATTCAAATCAATGGCAGATACAACAAAAGAATAGATAAGTTCAGGCTGGACAGTTGCAAGGGGTCATAATAGAATCAGAAGTTACCTCGATCATAAGCTTGGCAATTGGAGAAAGATGCCGGACGATTATCTCCAATACATGAGCGGTAAGTAACTAAGTACTCTAATATAGGCTACTAACCCTAGATGCTAAGACTAGCTAAGGGCTAAAGCTAAAAATAACTAGAAGATAGTTTGTTTGATTGATGTTGATGATGTTTGTTGTTTGCCGTCCAAGTCTATTTACATAATCATTTTTGGCGGTTAGTTCCATTCCCGTCCACTTGATTTGAGTATCCATCCACCGTCTTCTTCAGTTAGTGTTTGATCCATGTTCTAATAATCCCCTTCCTTTAACTACTTTTAACCGTTCTTTGGTGCCGGTTTATTTAACCGTTCTTTGGTGCCGGTTTATTTAACCATTCAACCATTCATCCACCGTCTCCAATACATGGACATGTATTTTATGGTTGGATTTCAAATATTTCTATGACTTGGGCTTTATTTTTGGATTCAGTTGGGCCCGATTCTTCTCATAAACACTGTGTGGTCCAAAAGTTAAAATTGAGTATAATAAATGCCCCCTAAATTTGTGCAGTTTAGGCCTAATTGGCGCAAATTATTGATTCCCATATTCTTACTGTCACATGAAAACATTTAAGATTTCATGTTTTGCTATAACATATTAAGGCATGTTTAGAGTAGATGTTAATTGTAGACACAAAATCCTGTCTCCCCATTGAGTAACCAATGGTGAAACATACTGTCGTCCTAATTGGTCCGGTCCAAAGGAAGAGCAATGAAACGAGCTAATCTTAAAAGCTTTTCGAAAATATAAAGTCTATTGATCAAATTCAAGCCCAATTTTGAAGGCCCAGTTAATTATTCCTCATAATTAATTGTATTTTTAATATTTAAACTTTAATTATTCATGATAATTAATTGTATTCTCAAGAGGGAGAGGTGGTAGCTCAGTGGAGTACTACCCCAGATTCCAGGGCATTGCCCAGGGTTCGAATCCTCTTCCCAACAATATGTTGGGGAATTACTTATGGGCTGTTTAGCGTTGTACCTAGCCTCTGAGCTGGTGTGCCCTGCAGGCTAGTAGCCTAGTAGGGGGTTGGTCTTCGGACTAATTATCTTTCCTAATAAATATTTTCAATATTTTAATTTTAATTATTCATGATAATTAATTTTTACAGGATATTTCGAAAATCATTTTTTAAATCCTAAAGATAGTTGATTTCGAATTTCAAAGGATAAAATTTCATCAAGAATCAAAAGAATATTAAAACTATAAAAAACTGGCCAGATTAACATTGCGTTTGCCGTAGGATATTGCGCGCGTGCAACATCAATGCCATACACAAATTTAAAAAACGCAAAGCCAGTGTGCGAGATCCACATGTCGTGCGTCTAGTGCATTGGGTGTGCGTCTGAGGCACAGGTTGTGCATCCAGCGCACGAGTTGTGCGCCTAGCACACAATTCCTTCTTATCTTATTCGCTTCATTGTCGAGTTCCTTTGCCTATTAATAGCCGGGATTTCTTCGAACGTTATGCACGGTTTTCATGTACTTTTTCCCTATGACTTTATACTGCATAAACACTCTCTACATACATTCAAACACTCAAACACATCCATCCCTCCGAATTTCATATTTCAAGCTTCAAGATTGCTCATCCTACAAATTATAATACAAGACCCAGGCGACAAAGGTATAAATCCTGAGGATCAATTCCAATAAATCTCATGTTTTACTAACAATCTACTTGTTGCAATGTAGATGTTAAAGTAATTAACGTTTCTTGTATATTCTAATCTCTACTTTTTTTATATTTCTTTTACATTATATTATTCATATTCATATGCATGATTATATGATTTAACGCTTTCATTACCTCACATGCTTGTTATTTCTAAACAAAGACCTAAAGAACTGTTCTGACGTCTAATAAGATAATTGGACAATCTTATTAGGATCCAATTAATTTGATTGCATAATAACATTTCACCAAAATTATTCTTTTGTATGTTTAATGAACCAACATAGATTAATTATTACATTGCATTGAAATATTATGTGGTTATTTAATTGAATAAAACCTGACATGAATCAAATATTAAGTAGAGGCCATTAACGGGAGAATTTGATTCCTGATCTAATTCGTACCCTCACTCCGAACTCAATCTATGATTTAATGACCATTACTGGAGTCATGACTGGGAAATCTACATTGGATAAGTCCCTAAGTTTTCCCTACGATTTCCCAATATCCAATTAGGTTTATAAGTGTTCCTTTCCAAAATATTTTTCAGTAAAACCTTTACAATGAAGTAGTCAAATATGCGCTCATCCGGCATAGGAAATAAAAACATACCTACAATTTGGCGACTTTGTTGGGGAGGATTTTAAAAAATCAATTTTTTGAATGAGTGGGTGAAACTCGGAAGACACGATTCATACTTCTTTTATGCTTTTACATGACATTACAGTTTTGCATATGCATGGCTATTTATCTTGGCCACTATAAGGACAATCGTTCTTGCCTCATTCGTGCATGTTCTATGCATGAGGCCACCCCGGGGGGTTTGCGCTTTGTCCTTCCAAAAAGCTTCCGGAGAGATAGTGTTGAATCTTAGTCATAAGCAAACCTATCTAACAATGGCATTGCTCTCTTGTTCCTGACTTGAGAACTGGAATGCGTCTTACACATGGCCACCTTTTTAAGGTACGAAGCATGGGTTCAATCTCTTAGTCATGAACCCTTTTCAAGCCTTAACCAAAGCCTGACCATAGTAATAAACATAAATCTTGACTTTTGGTTGAAATTGCATATTATTTTCGGCTATATGACATTATTAATTGATTGCTTGTTTGCTATGTTCAACATGCTTTCCCCTCGTATTTGCCCTCGAATTAGGCTAGAAATCATCGAAAAACGACCAGTACATCATTGAAGCAAAAAACCGCATCACCACCACTGCGCCAAACGAAAGAAGCTTGCGTACTCACGCAACTGACTTGCGCCTGACGCAACTATTGCTTTGCACTCATGTAACTTGCGTCTGACGCAAGCTGCTTGCGTGGCACGCGATTTCTATGCATGTGAAGCGAGCTTCCCATCTTCGTCGCGGTTTGTTTTCGTCGGTTTATTTGCCGGTTTTTTATCCATCTTTGCATCATCTTTCATGATCACTCTTAGGACATCTCTTTCAAACAAAACTCACCTAATCTCAAACATAATAATCGATCTTTTCATACATACACTAGTGGAAAAAAGGTCTGCTGATCCGGTCATAATGGGCCTTACTGATCCGTAAATGGACCAGAGCGGGTGGCATCGCAGCGGGTAAGGAAAATAAACTGATCCGGTTTACAATCGGATCGGTTAATTATTAACAAATCCGGTTCAGGTTTTGTACACTAACCGGATCAGTTATCCTTTTCAGTTGAAAAAAAAAAATTTGCTCGTGAAGTGAAACTGCACAACTCAGTTTCAACTCCAAATTTGCAGAGTATCCAAATTTGCAAATATTCCAAAATTTGCAACGAAACATTAACACAAATCTCACGATAAAATTACAAACATTCCAAAATTATGAATAACAATAAAATTTCAAAACAATATATTACTGAATTACAAACATTATACAATCTCATTAATTACATATGAACTAAAAAACATTAGATAAAAAATTACAATAATGAAAAATTAATTTACAACCCTAAACCCTGAAAAAACGAAAAAAGAAACGAAATTGTATCTAAACTAAAAAGTGAAATGAAATTGATATATGAACTAAAGAACGAAAAAAATTTAAAGAAATTAGATCTGGAACAGATCTTGAAATAACGAAAATGAAAGAAAGAAAATTAGATTTGGAACAGATCTTGGCGACAAAACGCGTTTACTCCTATGTGTTACTTGGACTCTAATGTTGTCCTCGTTGACGACATCTACAAACTATGTAATACACTAGTGGAAAAAAGGCTAAATGTCACTTTAAAACTGATCCAGTTAGCATAAAAAAGGATCAGTTAATGTCAACTGATCCGGTCGACCAAGTGAACCGGATAAGTTAACATTAACTAATCCGGTTGGGCATGGTTCAGATCAGATAATGGGCCTTTTTAAAACGCATGAGATAATGTGAAGCTTTGGGCCTTTCTTGTTTGAGGAACGCATCCTGGGCCTTTAGACACCAACTTCTTTTTGAGGGTTTATAATTAGGGTTGTGCTTCTCTCAGTTATACTCATATCCCTCTCATCTCTCATTCCTCTCATCTCTCATCTCCCTCTCCTGCCTCCACTAAACCGTAACCACAACCCTTATTTTTCAATACAAAATCACACCCAAATCTACCAAAATTTTAAACAATTTATCAACTTCAAATATCAACCCACAAAACCCCAAAGCATCAGATCCACCATGGGACCACCGCTTCGTCTCCTCCATTTCGCATCCACCGTCAGATCCACCACCGTCGAGAATGAATTCGCGTTTTTGGATCTCTTTCGCCACACTAGGACCACCCCTGAGCCCGAAAAATCATTAAAAATAGTCACCTTTACTTGAGAATTGCGGTGACGAGAAGGTTAGGGAAGATCCAATCTCCCCTTTTTCATAATTTTTTTTTGGTATAATTAATTTGTAATTAAGGTTTTTTTTAATAATTACTTTCTAGTTAGGGTTTTTTATAATTATGGTTTTGTTTTTTGTAATTAGTTTGTAATTAGGGTTTCATTTTTTATTTTCTTTTTCTATAATTAGTTGGTAATTAGGGTTTTACTAGATTTTTTTTCATTTTTTATTTATTCAGCTGTTAAGTTGGTTAAGTTTTCGTTGTTCTTGGCTTAATATTGGTGATTATTTTGCTTATTAATTTTTCGTTTTTGTTGGCTTAATATTGTTTAATTTTTCGTTCTTTAATTTTGTATCTTAATTTCAATTTTAGCTGAAGAGGGGTTTCCATACATTTTGTTGTTTCATTTTGTTAACTTTTGCTCGCCAAATATTGAAAGGCTTGGAACTTTTGGCTGAATGAATATCGTTTTTTGGCTGAATTAGTAAGGGTCCCTACATTTTTTGGCCTTTACTGAGTTACCCTATTTTGTATAATGGTAAATGGACCTTTACTGATCTGGTTGCATCACTAATAGCCGCTGCGAGTCCACCAGATCAGTCGCTCCACTAATAGTCGCTGCGAGTCCACCCGATCCAGACCAAAACCGGATCTGTAAGCCTGGTTTTGACCGGATCGGATGGGCTTTTTTACACTAGTGATACTCCGATCGTGGCGACAGGAGAGGAGAGATTAGGGTTTAGGTGAGGAGGAATTGAGTGAGGAGGGTTGGGGACTTGGGGGTGGCGCAGGTTAGGGTTTGGGTCAGGATGAATTGAGTGAGGAGCGAGAAGAGAAACTGAAGAATGAAGAATGGTGATGAGGAGAGAGAGAGAGAGGATGGAGATGATACTGAGAGTGAGAGAGAGGAGTTGAGGAGGAGTTAAGAGGAGTTGAGGATGTCGCTGATAGAGTGAGAGAGAGAGAGGAAGGAGATGGAGATGAGGAGGGAGATGAGTTAGGGTTGAAATGAGGTGGGGGCTTAGGGCATAGTTTATACTTTATACGCAAGCTGGCCCCATATATGCACGCTGGCCTAAGTATATTATATGGCCCAAAAGTAACTGATCCGGTTATTTGAGCCTTGACCGGATCAGTTACTTGAGGACATGATTGAGACAACGATAAAGCTGGCCCAACAAATTTTAACTGATCCGGTTTGGGCCTTGACCGAATCAGTTGACTTTAGCTGATCCGGTTTGGGCCTAATCGGATCAGTTATGTTGTGACAAATCCACTTTTTTCCACTAGTGATACCATTTAAGGTTGAGTCCATCCTAAAAAGTGCATCTAGATAAGTGATAATGATAGAGTTAGAGTCATCATGCATGTCTACCTCATCCCATCTTAAACCATCTCCAACAAATCTTCCCTGTCATATCTTCCCTAGCATATCTATCCTTTCATATTCCATCCATTTCAAAAAAACATCTTTTTCAAAATCAATCATCCACCCTCCTCTATTCTATCTTTTTCAAAAACATTTACTTATCATTATCCTACCGCACATACATAAAATCTTTTTCATAAAAATTAATTTATCCCTAATCATCCATCGTCTTTTCCTATAAAATATAAAAACAAGGGGTCCCTTTCAAAAATGAATTTCGAAAATTCTAAGCCTAGTCCAAACATCTTAATCCAATCTAATCCAATCCCAATCCACTTGCATTCATTTTAGGCCCATGTGCATTAAAGTCCATACATTCATATTAGGTCTAGTTGTATTAGAATCTATCTTAGGCCTAATCTAAGTCTAATCCCAGTCCATTCCTATCTAAGTCCAAACCTAGTCCATTTCCAAAGTCAAGCTCATGTGCATCTCCCAGTCTAAATCAAACCTATATGTTAATCCCAGTCCAAATCCAAACTTAAGTCCATTTAGGCCCAATACATATCCTAGGTGTAGTTTGCATCTCCATGTAGGCCCTAGCCAAGTCCAAACATAGGTCCATTTAGGCCCAATTCATATCCTAGGTCTAGTTTGCATCTCCATGTAGACCCTAGTCAAGTCCAACTCATCCATAAGTCCATGAAGGCTTAGTCCTCGAGTTTAGCAAAGCTACTCCCCCCTAAGTCCAAAACGACCCAAATCCCTTAAATATAGCGCAGCTGGTCCTCCCTTTAGATCTATAACAACCCGAATCCTCGAGTTTAGTGAAGCTACTCATCTCTTAAGATCATAACGACAACGCCTAAGTCTAGCGAAGCTAGCATTCCTTAAGACCACATAGGCAATTTATGAGTCTAGCCTACTTAGTTTAATGTAAGTTCCAAAGTCTAGCTGTCAAGAATGCTTAATCTAAATCTAAGTTCAAGTCTAATTGCCTAGCATGTTTGCCTTAAGTTAAGTTCAAAGTCTAGTCTCCCTTATTGTATAGCCTTCCTTATTGTCTAGCCTACTTACTCTCCCGTAAGTTCAAATTCTAGTCACCCTTAGGTCTAGCCTACTTATTCTAAATATAAGTTCAAAGTCTAGCCTTCCCTCATTGTTTAGCTTACTTAATCTAAACGTAAGCTCAAAGTCTAGTCTCCCCTATCATCACCAAAACCTAATAATTGAGTCCAGTCTGCTTGCATAGTCTAGTCCAGTCCAGTCCAGTCCATGTCTGCATTTGCATATAGTTAGGCCCATGTCAACATCATGGTCAGACCCATACTAGTCCAAAACCCATATCTATTTCAAATCTCCCATTTCAAAAACGTTTCCCATTTCCCATTTTCATTCCATTTCCATTTCCATTTCTCATTTCCATTTCCTATTTCGAAAATCATTTCAAAAAACTTACAAGTGAGGTCCACTCAAGTTTTGTTCAGGATCGGTTGAGAGATTACAACTTAGGAATGGAGAAACAAAAAATTGAGCCCACTCTAAAGCTCAACGAGCACACTATCACCACCCTGACTTCACTTAGAGGTGCGATCACTTCCATAGGGTATACTCCGAACCCTGTACCTAAAGGAAAATCTAAACGGTTTTTTCACCAAATACCCCTGACAAATAAATTTATTCACCAAATACCCCCACTTTTTTCAAAATTCACCAGATACCCCTGACCTTTAAAAAAATTCACCAGATACCCCTGACCTTTAAAAAAATTACCCAAAATACCCTTTTGACTAACGGACGTTAGTGTTCCATTAACGAATTAACTAATTAACCCTAAAAAACTCTAATTAACCCTAAAAAACTCTAATTAATCCTAAAAACCTAATTAATCCTAAAACCTAATTAACCCAACCTAGCCCCCCAACCCCCTCCTCCACGCAGCCCCCCCCCCCCACCAGCACCCCCTCCCCCACGCAGGCCCCCCCGCGCCTCCCCCTCTCTCACTGTCGTCCCCCTCCTCCTCCCTCATTCTCGCCGGCAGCCCGCAGACCCCTCCTCCCTGCACCTCTACAATCCTTCCCTCGCATAAAAATGAGCAAACTCAACAGATGCCGGCGACAGCGACACTAATTCACTGAACTGTTTCTTCCTCAATGAACTGTTTTTCTGTCTCGTAATTCACTTTCTTTCCTTTTTTTTTTTTTGCATTTATAAACCCAAATTCTTGATGCTCACAAAGAAGATGGCATACTACTCTTTGATTTGCCGACGGATTGTGCAAAAATTAGTTTGATTTACGTTACAATTTCAAAACGAAATCTCATTATGCAAATATGAAATTTGCAGCACTCAATCTCAAAGCTCGTAACATGATGGCGAATTAGCTCCTCTTTATCACTCAATTTGAAGGATGTGAAGGAATATGGTTTACGTAGGGGCGATGCTAGGATGGGGGGTTTCGGGTGTGGGGGGTTGGTGGAAGAGGAAGGGGAGGGGGAGAGGTAGGTGTGGCTGCTGGTGGCGGGGTGAGGAAGAGGGGAGCTTTCGGTGGGTGGAGGGGTGGTGGTAGAAGGGGGGTGGTGGAAAGAGGGTGGTGGTGGAAAGGGGGGGGTGGTGGTCGGGCTGGGGGTGGTGGGGGAGGGGAGGCGGCTGCTGGGGAGAGCGAGGGAGGGGAGGGGGGAGCTGCGGGGGAAGGGGAGGGGGATGGAGGGAGGGGGAGCTGCGGGGCGGGATTGTTGGTGCGGTGGTGGGGTGGGGTGGGTGGCTGGGGTTGTTGGGGGGGGGGGGGTGGGGCTGGTAGGTTAGGGGAGAGAGAGTGGGTTAGGGTTAGTTAGGGTTAATTAAGTTGACTTAGGGCTAATTAGGTTCAATTAGGACTAATTAGGTTGACTTAGGGCTAATTGGGTTGACTTAGGGCAAACTTGTAAATAAACGCTAACGGAAGACTAACGTCCGTCAACAAAAGGGTATCTGGTGAATTTTTTTAAAGGTCAGGGGTATTTGGTGAATTTTGAAAAAAGTGGGGGTATTTGGTGAATAAATTTATTTGTCAGGGGCATTTGGTGAAAAAACCGAAATCTAAAAGGTTCAATAACCTAAACTTCTACTTCAAATTCCATCTGACATCAAGTGTTGGATCCTGCCGATGCACTGCAAAATGTGGTCGACCACGATAGATTGCTAATACTTCTTACGACGAGAATATGTGTCACCAACAACCCCTTACGCAATGTATCCCCAATTCAAGAAGCTTAGTATTTTATTTCCGAATTTCTAGGTTAAGTTAGAAAGTCCTTACCATAAGCCATTTATGTCCTTTCCCATTGAGTATACGTCAGTTTAGGACATCATTTATTATATTTCCATTTTTGTTTTTGTTTCATTGGCCTTTCACCGTCATTTATGTTTCGAATTCAACGATGAAACTTAAATCAATATAATGAGATTGATTAATTAATTAAAAAAATAAAAAATAAAAATGTACATACTTTGAATTATGAGTTATTTTCCTCTCCATCCAAAAAGTCATCACCTTCCATAAGCCATCATCCCTTAATATATCCATATGCAATCAAAATAAAAAATATAACCCCTAAACCATCATCTCCATAATCCTTAGCCAAATAATCCCATCAAAACCCTACAAATATCATTCGAACCTTCCAATATCTCAAATCACAAAAAACTAATTACATAAAAAAATCAATGCCAGGCAAAAACAAAAAGTGAAAAATTTCAAAGTGCAAATTAAAAAAAAAAGCACAAGGAAATGCAAAAGGAAACGCACAAATCAAATGCAAAAATAGAAAGAAAAATCCAAACGCAAATAAAAACAGTCAAGTTAGGGGGGCTTGCACTCAAGTTCTACCTCTCATTTTAAAATCCTTCCATGAAAATCCATGATCCTTACCTTAGCCCAACCAATTAAAGCTTCAAACCTCTAACCTTTCAACCTTCCATAAACTCCTTCTCCAAGGTATGTCCAAGTGGACCAAGCCTGCTTGGCTGAAAACCTATAAGGGAGGCCTGGGAAAAAAGTTAAGGCACAAGAAAAACAAACCAGATCCTAACTATGAATGGTCTGATTCAGCAAGGATACGTAGGAATTCACATCTCGGGGTCTGTCTGCTTCAATAAAATAAATTAATTGAGGTATAATGATTTTACTTTCTAGAATTCATAAGTATACTCTTTCTTCCCACCTGCATCTATGTGAGTCACAAAATTTAAACTTTTTATTTTTCATTCCCAAATCTCCTTATCCCTGAAGGACTCTCCGATACTTTCATGGTCTCTAGCAATATCTAGAAATTGCGCATGCTCCATCTGAACGCTCAATACAAGACATACAATCTAGGCTCAAAGTGCCTAATTCAACACAAGCTTACCCAAAGTGGGGGTTTCCTGTATATGTGGTGGTTCCTCCAAATCAAACTCCCGAAGAGTTTTAATTTGCGGATCTCACTTGCAGACCCCCGACCCGTATCAAAACAACTTTTTGAAAATCAATCTATCTCCTTCTATCAATCTAGACCTTTTAGCCTTGCATAACCATGACCTTGCATGACATTTCTTTCAATTTATCTATCCATCTTCAGCTTTGCATAACCCTAATCCTTGCATAGCGCCTCATCCATCCTTAGAGAGTCCAAGTTTGCATTATTGCATTATTATGTGCATCATTATCTAAGTTGTTTACACCTATCTGCTAACATCTTCTCCAGTAGGTAATCCGATTGCTTGTAGCTAACCTCTTGCAAACTAACTTTGTTTTGCATAATTTGGCGATATATAAATCAGTTCTGGACTGCACAATGTCTAGAATCGTTCTCCGTCCCGACATAGGCTACATTGACTTCCGATTTCCTGAACCTCGGTCAAAGTGAGGGCTTCTGTAGTCATAAAACCGTGTCTCCCCATTGAGTACCCAATGATGAAACATACCGTCGTCCTAATTAGTTTGGTCCAAAAGAAGAGCAATCAAACGAGCTAAGCCCAAAAGCATTTCGAAAATATAAAGGCTATTTATCATATCCAAACCAAATTTTATAAGGCGTAGTTAATTATTCCTGATAATTAATTGTGAATTTGATGAAATGTGATTATTGTTGAATTATATAAATTATTTTATTGTTTTGTTTCAGTAGAAGATAGTTGGTGGGATAGACATAGTCCTCGGTGAAGAACATGCTACCTTGAGTAGAAGGTAGGGAACTAGGGATAAACCTTGGCTATGTTGTCATCCGAGAGGACATGAAGTACTGAGCTGGGTGATATCTTGCATCGGGGGTATGTCCATTCTTAGACACAGACAGTAGGGAATGTAAGCCCATATGCTGTTCTGAAGGTTGCAATATGATATATCCATAGATAGTGGGTTGCGATCCACTAGCGTTCGGTCCTTTCTCAAACTATGAAATTATCATTTTCGAAATGAATATTTTCTCTTTGATGAAGATGATGATAATGTAATTATCTATATTCCCTTATTAATATGTTTAACTCTTTAGTTGGCCAGTTCTGTGGATTTAGCATGTTAATTAGCTTGTTGTGGTTGTCACTTGATTTTCTATGTTCAATTTATACCGTTACTCTTTATAATCAATTTAACGTCTATATCGATTATATTGCATACAAAGAAAAAAGTCCAGTTCCACTCGATTACATAGTTTCCATTTGTGGGTGAGCAAAACATGTGATTAATATTAATAACATTACGTACAAGACCAAAATAAAAATTGAAGATATATTTCAATTCAGTAAATTTAATATGTTGTGATATTTATTTAAAATCATGATGCGATAATACACAAATAACTAAAGAAAGATATGAATGAAAGATAAAAGATTTGATAGGTTTTTTAGTTGATATATGGTTTGCTTAAATGGTTTTTGAAATTTTTCACTGACTTACGAAATAATTATATTTTGAATTTATTGATTTACACTCGTGCAGGTTGCACGCAAATTTTGTTATTGTAAATATGTCTTAGTTTTAGAACTATTTAAGGTTTACATTAATCTAATCGTTGTTTTTAGTGCCTGGTAAAATTAAGCATATTCACAAACAAAATAAAAAAACTAATAATGACATTCATGCTTATTTTTCACTCCACACCCTTGACAATTTCATTCTCAATTTGCCTTTTCAGAAAACTTTCTTCTGGTTATTATATATACTACTTCCTCCGTTTCATTTTACTTGCTACACTTCTCAATTCACGGACTCCTAGGCAATTTTTGGAGAAGAGAGAGGTAGAGAGTAAAAAGAAAAGAGACTCATGTGAGAGGAGAGAGATAGAGAGGTTTATTGCCCAAAAAGGAAGTATAGCAAGTAATATGAAACTTCCCTATATGGAAAGTGTAGCGAGTAATTTGAAACGGAGGAAGTAGTTAGATTAGATCAGGAAGGGAAAAAAACGAGTAATAATAAGCAATGTAAACTACACTAACCTACAATCTTATATATACAAACCCATTTGTCAATTATTTGAGAATCATTAGTTGTGTTGACGATAGTATAAACAATATTGTGATTGAGATCATTGCTATGTGGTACGTATTGTTAACATTGAAAATATAGTTTTTGTCCAAAAAAAAGCCTTAAATTCTTCTAGAAAACTTTTCCATCACCATTCTGATAAGGACTATATTAGCATTGTTAATTTAGTTTTAACCCATGTGAATAATTTTGCAATATACTATATGTAAAATACATTTTGTTCACATTTATAAACTTTTATGAGTAACATATATTTGGTCAATAATTAATCAAAAAATAGACTATTTTTAAATAATATTGTATTAAAAAACAACAAACTGATAGATGAAATGTTTCAATTTTCGTTAAATATTGGTTTTCAAATTTGGTTTATAGCTCCTCTATTTTTGTCATCATTGGCAATATATTGCTCAATTTACACATACATAATCTCAGTAAATTTGGATTCACTTTTGGTTTACCTTTTCAAAAAAGTTATCAATTATAAGGTGAATAGGAACTTTTTTAATATTAGTAAAAAAAAGTAATTTGATTTTAGATATTTTTTAATTTATTGATTTTAGATCTATAAAAATACTCGTTTTGATCAATCACATGTTTGATCAATCACATGTTTAAATTTTTTTTAAAGGATCAATTCCAATTTGCTTTATTTTTTCTTGATTTTTGTTCACTAGTGGAAAAAACGCTATATGTTACAATACAACAGCTGCGGTCCTTAAGAGAAGCGTAGCGGTAAATCCTCGAAATTTTGGGTGGGAAAATTAGGAACATAAACCGCTGCGGTTCTCAGAAACCGAAACGGTTAACAGAAAACCGCTGCGGTTCTCTGTTAACCGTTTCGGTTCCGAACCGCAGCGGTTAATACTATTTTTTTCCCTTATTTCCAGCCCAAATCTCTCTTAAGCCCAAATCTCTTCTTCACTGCTCACCTGATCTTCGATCTCTCATTCAATCATCCCTCATCCCTCTCTCTCATCTAAATCTCTTTCTTCAAACGCTCCTCCTAATCCATCTCTCGCCGTCGCCGATCTCCTAATCTTCACAGCGCCACCCATATCTTCTCTTCTCTTTCTCGCACACTTTGAAGCTTCTTCGTGGCGGTTCTTCACTCGCTCACCGTCGCTCGTCGTCCTCTCTCAGCCTTCACTCGCTCACCGTCGCTCTCTTACATAAGGTCTGGTTGCCGTCTCACACCTTCCTGTAATTTCATTTTTGTTTTTGTTTTCTTGTAATTTAATTCATTTGTAATTTCATTTTTCGTTTTAATTTTCAATTAGATCTAGGGTTAATGTTTTATCTTGCAACTTTTTCCTCTTCAATTCGTTTTTTTTGTGTTTTATTGCTGTTGTTGTTGATTTTATTGTTGTTGCAGATTAAAAGAGGCGAAAAACTCAAAGCAAGGAGCTTCGAATTGTGCTTCAAATCCGACGATTTTGGATCGATTTTTGGAGGCGACTACTCCGTCAGTACCAGCTTAGTATTTCTCCGAGGTACGAAATTGAGGGATTGAGGGTTAGGGTTAGTGCTTTTGATGATTTTGAATGGTTTGAGTTGAATTTACTGAGAAAACCAACTAGGTCAACTCGTTTATTGCTCATTGATGGTTCTTCCTTTTTCTGGGTTGATTTTGCTGCTGTTGAGGTTGCTTTGAAGAAGCAGAACATCTCCATTTCTTCGAAAGTTTGAAATTTTGGAATTCGGTTTTGTTTGGAAGGTGAAAATTGGGATGATTATTGCATAATAGTTATGGAATAGATTGAGGTGGTGCTGTTAGTATCAATTAGATCTGATTTTTACTGTATAATGTGGGGTGAAATGTGATGAATTTCATTGATTTTAATGTGGAATTGATGATTAAGGGTTATTAGTTACAACTGTTGGGCTGCTAGTCCTATAGTGCAGTGCGACTTGCCTTTTGTGATCTTTGTGCACTTTAAAATATGCCAGATTGGTTCCACATAATCGTGGCAGGAAGTTCTTAAGATTAACAATTAGAAGCCTTAGGGATGGAATCTTAATTAAAATTATTTGCTAAATTTCCTTACTCCCAAGATCAATGAACAGTGTATAACCAAGAAATATCAAGTAGTGCTCTTTTTATATTAACTAGCAAACTGTTAAACTCAACTCTCTTTGAAATTTGCTACCTAACTGAAAATATGTGAATAAAGCCCAATAGGAGCGCACTTGATTGCTGCTCCATGCTTACTTATTCCTAGTTTGTTTTTGGTAGATTATTGAAATTATGTCTGCTTTATATATGCTTGCTGTGATTTTTTTTGCATCCACATCTTATAAAGTTGTTATATCTATCTGGATGTCCAATTTCATTTATTTGAATCATTTTTCACTCTCTTTTAGCCATGGACTTCAAATTTCTTCATTCTAATGCTTTGTTGGTTCCTATTACAGGTGGACCTACTTCTGTCCTTTTGTTCAGAAATTGGGTTTTCTTCAGTGATACTTATCGGCCATGATGATGGTGGATTGCTCGCATTGAGGGCAGCAGAAAAAATGAAAATGTCTGGGAGTTCTGCATATGTGAGTAATGCTACCAGGTTTTCTTTCAATTGGAGACTTTTCAGTTGGATATATGTTAGGGAGTACTGGCCATTGGGGATAAATAAATGGTTTTTGTATATGATAATTGTTGTCGAATTACTCTAATACTTGCGAATATTTCTGATTTTTTTTCACAATTCTGTATATGCTTACATTATTTTTGATTGCTTAATTTTTCTTTGAAGTTGTGGAGAGTTAGAAGGCAAGCAAACTCTTTCTAGCTGTTTGTGACTTTGTGTGGTGCTTATTCATGTGTTGTTGATATTGGTTATTAATAATATGTGTACAAATTGTTTGTGTCTCCAAGATTTGCTATGTATAATCGGTCCAAATGTGTAATTTCTAATTGGGTTTTGCAGACTTAGTAGGGATATTTTGCAAGTGAAAGATGCAGAGTTTCAGGCTCTTGATGCAATATGGGTAACTTAAGATGGGATAAAGAAAGGAACTCGGCATAATTTATGTTATTTTTTTACTAATTATGCAAATAGCCATATAGTGAATGAAAATAAATTTCTTTTGACATGATCAATTTATGTGGTCACCTTTGGGATCTCATTTATATTCTGACTAAGTTGGGGCTGTACGAGTGTTTGAAAATCAAGGTGCATCGAAGAGTAACTTATGAATTTCATTGATTTTAATGTGGAAAGGTTATGCCAGCTCTGAACGGGAAGCTGACAGGAATGGTTTTGCAGGCGCAGTGCACTCACCTATACTGCAAGCCTGGCCTGACTTATGTTGTTAGCATAACACATGCTTGTCCCTGTGATAACTACAGGGTGACTGAAGCGGAATGCAAGGTGCTAGGCCTTCCATTATATAAATGATACTTAGTTTCTGGCTGGTTGTATGGTGATTATGTTTTTATTGTGAATCTATCTTTTATTTGTCACATCCACTTTTGGAGTCAAATAAAGCATTGACAGACACAATTGGGAACATACAAGTTCATTGCCTCTATAACAGGGTGTGCCATCTCATGTACAACAACGAGGTACTGTCCAAGATATCACATCTACACATCTACAGGAGCTGTAGCTGCTGCTGATCAAAGCCTGAATACTGCTCAGACAGGATTACCTGCTTCTCAAGCTTCTTTTCTTTTTCCCAGTTCTAGAGCTTACAGAAAATTTCCTAGTCTAAGGTACCTAAGCTTTGTAATTAGCGTGCTAAGTTGAGCTACATTTATAGACTTTGTAAAGGATTCTTATGCTTCAATTGAGCATAGTATGCTTAATAAAATGAGTATTGATATATACTATTGATTTTGTATCTATTAATAATGAAAAAATGCAAAAAAAAACAAAAAAATTGGGGTTTTTGGGGTGGTCAACCGCTGCGGTTTTGGGTAAAAACCGCAGCGGTAAATTATTAACTGATCCGATTTAGGACCGGATCAGTTAATATTTGGGGACTGCTGCGAGTCCAACCGATGCGGCCCAAAACCGGAGCGGTAAGCCCGTTTTGGACCGCAGTGGTTGAACTTTTTTCCACTAGTGGTTCATTTTTGGACAAAAATATTTATTCGATAATTGATAATATATGATGGGCTTGTTGTAAAAACGCTAAAAATGCCTAAACTACCCAATATAGGGTAAGTATAGGGTCGAATCCACAAGGCGGTAAGGTTAATGAAGGGCTTATTCGCTAATTACAATGAGCTAAATCTATTTGGGAGTTTTTGAAAGATTAGTAACAATTCTATAGTCTTAGATAACTAGGACGTACGACATTGGTAAAGTAAATTAACAAGGCAAGTAAAGGAGATAAATCAAAGGTAAAGGAACTAGGGGATTAGGGGATAAATCAATCCATGAATCCAACATCAAGGTCAAGGGGAAACAAATGGGGGATCACAAGGGGAAATCATGCACATAGGAACTCTAATTCCTCTCTCAAGCTAATTAGAGGAGATTAATTAGTCACTCATGACCTATTCTGATGGCATGAGCAACTAATCTAGCCAAATCAATAACAACATAATTAATCAAGCTTCCCTAAACTAGAGAATACCTATTTTCATGGAAATCCTAGTCTAGCAACCAAACTTAGTCTATCCCTAACTTCATCTTTCAATACTTCACTAGGGATTCCAAATATGCAAGTCAAGTGGTGATCAATCACCCAACGAACAAAATCAAGCAACTTTAATCCACAAGTTTAACCCCAAATGTTAACCCCCTTAGATTTAGGATCCAAAGAGTAAATGAAGGCTACATCCCTTCCCCTAGTAAGAAACTACTCACAAATCATGGAAATAAAGCAAACCAAAACTTGAAATAACTTCATCATCATAACAATGGAGGAAAGAGAAAAAGGAGAAAATAATCAACTAATAAAAACGAATCTAATCAAACAAAGCATGAACTAAACAAGATTAGAGAAATAAGAAGTAAAATAAACAAGAAATTACCAACTTTTAATCTTGCATAAATCTGGAAATGGAGTTCAAAAGTTTCAAACCTCGACTTTTCTCTCCTAGGGTTTTATACCTTGAATGCTAAACACAAAATAAATCTCTCTAATTAGAATGTAAATTAGCTTAACCTAAAATGAGAGGAGTTTTTCTTATAAAGTCTTAAAATAAAACAAGTCTAATTACAAGAAAACCCCCATACAAAAATCGAAAAGAAAAGAAAGTTTTCTGGAAAAACCCAGCGACCCGGCGGGTGACTCGACTCGAGCGCTCAGGTTGACCGGGCAGGTCGTTTCGTTAGTGGCGAAATTTCTTGGCTCCTTTGACTGACCCGGGCGAGTCAAGTCACCCGAGGCCTCGTGTCAAGGCTGACCCGGGCCCTCGGCTCAGTTATTTGCCTTCTTCTCCTCTATTGATCCTCTTGATGCCCCTTTTGTCGATTCTTTGGCCCCATCTTGTGCAAATGTCCTCCAAGCATGCTCGTAAATCCTGAAATCAAACCAAACACCCAAAAAAATGCACAAAGGAGGAATATTGCACAAGTTAAAGGAAATAGAAGCAAATTAGCCTAAACTAACCTAAAAGCTACTACAAAATCAACTAAAAACTATTAAAAAGCCAAGTAAATAAACATTAGTTCTAAAGGAAACCTCAAATCCGGAGCATTCACTATGGGGGCGAAAATTAGGGCCTTTTTAAAGGTTGCAAAAGCATGCATGCAATCCTTGTCAAATTTAAATTCAAAGTCTTTTTGAAGCAAATTGGATAGGGGCTTTGAAATTTTTGAGAAATAATCCCGCATGCCCAATAAAAGATCTTACTCCCTTTACCGAAGTTGGAGGAGGTAATTTCTCAATAACCTCAATTTTGGCCCTATCCACCTCAATCCCTTTTTTAGAGATCTTATGACCAAGGATTATGCCATATTCAACCATAAAATGACATTTTCCCCAATTAATAACAAGGTTCATTTTTTGACATCTCTCCAAAACATTTTGAAGGGTGGAGAGACAAATAATGTCAAATGAGGAACCTACCAAGGAGAAGTCATCCGTGAAGACTTTTATAGTTGATTCAAGCATGTCCGAAAAAATGGCGGTTATACACCTTTGGAAAGTGGAAGGATCATTGCACGATCCAAATGGCATCCTTCGATAAGCAAATGTGCCAAATGGACATGTGAATATTGTCTTCTCTTGGTCATCAGGGTGAATGAGGATCTGAAAGAACCCCGAATAACCATCCAAAAAGCAAAAATGGGTATGACCAATGCACATTCACCACCCAGTGACGGATCTTGTGGAGATAAGCTCACCTTTTTCATTCTTAATGACGATCATACCTCCTATTTTTGGGACAACTTGGACGGGACTAACCCACCTACTATCCGAGATAAGGTAGATTATCCCCGCCTCTAAGAGTTTTAAAACTTCCTTTTCTACCACTTCATTCATGTTAGGATTTAACCTTCTTTGAGGCTCAATAGAGGAGGCTTGACCATCATCCAAATGAATTCAATGTATACACAAAGTAGGATTTAAACCCTTGAGATCATCAACTGTATGCCCAATGTCACTTCGATATTATTTTGAAACATAAATAAGTTTATCAAGGGAAGGACCATTGAGTGTAGAATTGACAATAATGAGGTAAGTCTCATTTTCTCCAAGAAAAGCACAGTTCAAAGAAGGGGTAGGGGTTTTTACTCACATGTAGGAGGCGTCGTAGTCCACTCCTCTTTTGCCAGTGAAGTTTCTAAAACCTCAAAGCTTGCATACGTAAGTTGGTAGATTGGTGCTTTTTCCATGGCTTGCTTGAGGTGCCAAGCTTCACCATCCTTTTCTTGTTCTTCCCCTACGAGAACATCTTCAAGAGGATCCCTTGCTTCGACACCAAAGCCCTTATGCTTAGCAGTTCGTGCTCAAGGGTATTGATCTTATGCACTTCTCCATAATAGGGGCTTTCATGCTCTTGTTGAAGGCAAATGCCATTTCCTCATCTCCAACTCTCAATGTCATGACATCTCTCTTCATATCCGCTAGCACTCTGGCCGTTTTCACGAAAGGCCTTCCCAAGATAAGAGGTACTTGGGAGTCTTCTTCCATCTCTATCACAACAAAGTCACAAGGAATAAAGACTCTCCCAACTTACACCGGAACATCCTCCAATTCTCCAATGGGCACATTATACTGAGTGGTCCACTAGTTGTATCACTCTTCTTGTGGGTTTAAGCTTAAAGTAAGCTTCTTTACAATGGAGAGTGGCATTAGGCTAATACTAGTCTCAAGGTCGGCCAAGGCTCTCTTAGGCTCCAAATCTGCAATCCTCAAGGGTATGGAGAAGGACCCCGGATATTCAAGCTTTTTGGGGAGCTTGTTTTGGAGGACCGCACTAACTTCGGTGGTGAGAGAAATGGTGGAACTTTCCTCAAGTTTGGACTTGTTAGAGAGATTTCCTTTAGAAACTTGGCATAGGTGGCATTTGAGCCATACCTTGGAGAAATGGAATATGAACTTGTAAATCCTTTCATTACCTCAAGAAAGTTGACAAATTTCTATTTGAATTGCTTCTTTGCTAACCTTTGAGGATATGGAACCGGAGGAGTGTAGCTCTTCATTGGAGGAGGCTTTTTGCTTGATTTTTTGGGTTCAACCACTATAGGAGTCCCATCCTCTTGAATGTATTCCGCAATGACTTCTTCAACCTCTTTACCCACTCCACTATCAACATTCTCACTCCTTGGAAGGACTAGCATCATAAAGTTCGGGCATCTTAGGACCCTCATAGCGAGCCCTGGATCTCAAAGTGATGGCTTTAGCTTGCTCTCGAATGATTAGTTGGCTAGAAAGTTGGGTAGAAGAATTTGAGGAGTTGTTGCTTACTTGTTGAGCCACTTGAGCAAGTTGTGTCTCAATCATCTTATTGTGAGCATTTAATTGTTGGAGGGAGACATTTATCTCTCCAAACTTCTTATCATTGTCGGAATCGGTCTTTGTTTGTTAGGCTAGGATGAGTTGGAGAGTGGATTCTAGGGAAGATTGTTTGGGTTGGTTAGGTTCAAAGGGAGCTCTAGGGGGTGGTTGTTTGAATCCTTGTTAGGGGTTATAAAATCCGGGTGGTCTATTTGAGGTTTGGTAAGCTTCAGATGGTTGAGGGTTCTTCCATCCACCACTTGCATTGTTGTTAGACCTTCCTTGATTGTTGAAGTTGGGATTACCTTCACCTCTAGAGTTCACCCATGCTACATTGTCCATAGATCCACCGAAATAAGAACTAGCATGGTCCAATCCACCATAAATTTCACATGAAAAGGCTTGAGAAGTGCCTTGGCTAGGAGATGTCAAGCTAACTTTTTCCAACTTCTTTGCAAGGGTGTCAAGTTTTTCATTGATGTGCTTAATAGCATCAAGATCATACTTAACCTTACTTGCACTCTTCTTGTTTACGTTTCTAGTAGAGTTCCCCAAGAATAGTGTCTTACTACCTCTTCAATGGTAGGCTTAATGTTGTCAAGTGAAAACTTTGTTAGTTGGCCTCCCGCACCCGAATCAAGGCTTGCACGGGTCATAGGAATAAGACCATCATAGAAGCTTTGCATAAGCATCCATTGACTATAACCATGGTGAGGACAAGATCTTCGGAGGTCCTTGAACCTATCCCAAGCTCCATATAGTGTCTCATCCTCCTCTTGGGTGAAATTAGCTATCTTCCTCCTAGCTTCGGAGGTCTTCTCTTGAGAATATAATTCATTCACAAAAGCCGCGGTCACTTGTGCCCAAGTAGTCAAAGAATTTTCCGGAATGGACTGCAACCATTTCTTAGCCTTTCCCACAAGAGAGAAGTGAAAGAGGTTGAGCCTCATGAACTAAGTCACATTGTTTTTCTTCACCGTGGCACATATCTCCGAGAACAGTGGCGGAGCCAGGATTCTCAAAGTGGGGGGGACAAAATACGAACATCGGGCATTCGGATAAAAATTTTAGGAAAAAAAGCACTACAACATAATTTTTGTAATACTTAACGTTTTACATACGAAATTCCAAAATGTTTATAGTCTAACAATCCAAAAAGAAATGACAAAAATGCTGATAGAGGATCAAGGTTGGTCCATAATTGTCATACCCTCATGACCTCCTTACCACTAAATTCCATTTCCCTTATAAAAAAGTCCATACAGATGACCAAAAAAACAATCAATAAAAGTACTAAAGACTCCCCTTTGAAAACAGCAACACAATTAAAATTAAAGTATTAAAGATGCCACGTGTGTAATGAGTTATTTACATTATGTTATAGAGTTGTTACATGTATAAGCTTCTTAGGACATAGGAGATATAAGTAGTAATTCTTTAATTGTAGTTAGGTGAGCTATAATACCCTCTTTTGTAAAGGAGCTAAAAGCTCTCCTTCTCTCTCCACATGAAATGAAAATAATCTTCTTCTTTCATCACTTTCATGGAAACATAGTAAATTCACTCAATCTTTCTCGTTTTATCATTTAATTCTTTTAGATTCTATGCAGTAGTTGTTCAAGCATTCGAATTTTCTGGAAAAATCGAAGCTGGAAATCTGCAATTTGTATTCCTCAGTTGAATTTCTGGAAAATTTCGTCCTGAATTCGTTCTTGAACTCAATCTAAGTTCGATTGAAGTTTGGTTGAAGTTTTTCTTGTTGAATTTGTGGTCGATTATCTCAACCTTCAGTCTGAATTCGCGAGCTGTTCTTCGAAAATTTGGTTCAAGAAATCTGAAATTGTTTGCAATCGATTTTGTTCAATTTTTTTTGAGGTCGAATTATCAATTTTTTTGTAAATTTGTTCGCGAGTTTGAGTTTCTCCACTTGAAATGAAAATGATCTTCTTTCATCATCATCAAACATTAAACTAACGCTCTGTTTCTAGTTTCAGTAGCTTGAATCATCATCTTTACCAAATTACTCAAAATTACTTTTTTTCAAGTGGGGGGACATCTGTCCCCATGTCCCCCCTGCTGGCTCCGCCACTGTCCGAGAATTAGCCAAATACTCAAGAGGGCACTCATGAGTCATAACTCCATAAGGTTCTTGCTTAATCATGCGAATGAAGTGTGGGGAGAACTCAAAGTTAGCGGTTATGGTAGGACGATGAATTCCACTCTTAAGTTCAAAAGCCTCGGGATGTCCAAAGTCCCTTAATGCTCTAAAAGGTTGTTCATTACCCATCGTGCTAGAAGTAGACGACACTTGTTCAAATGGTGGTTCTTCCACCTGTTGCTCAACAATTGAAGGTTGTACCATTGGTTCTCTAAAAATTCTCCTCGATTGTCTCCATGTGTTCTCAAGATTATGATCAATAGGGATAGTAGGATCACCCTTTAACCTTCTTGACATGCAAACAACACAACTAAGGAGAAGATTAGAAAATAACAAGGCACAAATCCGACAAGTAGTCAACAACCAAGAAGTAAACAAAAAATAAAAAGTTATTTAGTCTTAAAACTAACAAATTAAAACGATGTTAACCGTTACTTCCCAAGCAACGACGCCAAAATTTTACGGGCTCGTTGTAAACACGCTAAAAATACCTAAACTACCCAATATAGGGTAAGTATAGGGTCGAATTCACAAGGAAGTAAGGTTAATCAAGGGTTAATTCGCTAATTACAATGAGCTAAATCTACTTTTGGGATTATTTTAAAAACTAGTAACAATTCTAAAGTCTAAGATAACTAGGAGATTGGGAAAGCAAATTAACAACACAAGTAAAGGAGATAAATCAAAGGCAGAGGAAGTGAGGAACTAGGGGATTAGGGGATTCATCAACAATCAATCCAAGAATCTAACATCAAGGTCAAGAGGAAACAAATGGGGGATAAAAAGGGGAAATCATACACATAAGAACTCTAATTACTCTCTCTAGCTAATTAGAGGCTTAATTAGTCACTCATGACCTAATCTCATGGCATGAGCAACTAATCTAGCCAACTCAAGAACAACATGATTAATCAAGTTTCCCTAAACTAGAAAATACCTATTTTCATGGAAATCCTAGTCTAGCAACCAAACTTAGTCTATCCCTAACTTCATCTCTCGATCCTTCACTAGGAATTCCAAATATGCAAGTCAAGTGGTGATCAATCACCCAACAAATAAAATCAAGCAAGTTTAACCCTAAATGTTAACCCCCTAACTTAGATTTAGGATCCAAAGAGTAAATGAAGGCTACATCCCTTCCCCTAGTAAGAAACTACTCACATATCATGGAAATAAAACAAACAAAAACTTGAAATAACTTCATCATCATAACCATGGAGGAAAGAGAAAAAGGGGATAATAATCAACTAATAAAAATGAATCTTATCAAACAAAGCATGAACTAAACAAGATTAGAGAAATAGGAAGTAAAATAAATAAGAGATTACCAACGTTGAATCTTGCATAAATCTGAAAATGGAGTTTAAAAGCTTCAAACCTCAATTTTCTCCCTCCTAGGGTTCTAAAACTTGAATGCTAAACACAAAATAAATCTCTATAATTATAATGTAAATTAGCTTAACTTAAAATGAGGGGAGTTTTTCTTATATTGTCCTAAAATAAACCAAGTCTAATTATAAGAAAACCCCCATACAAAAATCAAAAAGAAAAGAAAGTTTTCCAGAAAAACCCAACGATTCGGGCGGGTGACCCGATCCGAGTGCTCAGGTTGGCCTAACCCGGGCGGGTCACTTAAACGACCCGGGTGGGTCGTTTCATCAGTGGCGAAATTTCTTGGCTCCTTTGACTGACCCGAGCGGGTCAAGTCACTCGGGCTGGTTGGCTGACCTGGGCCCTCGGCTCAGCCTTGTTTGCCTTCTTCTCCTCTTTTGATCCTTTTGATGCCCCTTTTGTCGATTCTTTGTCTCTAGGCTTGTGCAAATGTCCTCCAAGCATGCTCCCAATTCCTGAAATCAAACAAACACCCAAAGAAAATGCACAAAGGAGGAATATTGCACAACTTAAAGGAAATAAAAGCAAATTAGCCTAATTTAACCTAAAAGCTACTACAAAATTAACTAAAAACAATGAAAAAACCAAGTAAATAAACCATACATCAATATCAAAGAAGATTTTGCTAATCTGTACGTAAGTTACTTATTTTTGTCCTCAGAGACCCAAAATTTCTTTTAAAATATTTAAAGATAATAAATGAACAAAAACATTTAAGCACCCAAAAATAACGCATTCTAATCTTAAAGAGAAATGACTATTAATGGAGAGCAAGTTCTATGACTAATATCTTAACTGATCCAGTACTTATGTCCTTATTATTACCATAATTATTAGATGCAAATATGATCATATTTCTCAATAATCTATACAAATATATTAAAAGGCGTGCGAAAGAAAGCCTATGTGCCCCGTGGCACTCTCCTCAACTTTCTAATGCAAATGTTTTATGTCTATGTGTACTCCTCACTTTTAAAAAAGAAATGTGTAAGTGCAAGGTATCGAACACGTGACCTTTGAAATGAAAAGTTAGAGCTTAACCATCAATACACTATGAATTTATTGTCTAATGTTTCAAATAAAATATGATAAAGTCTTGTAATAAGTATACTTAACTAAAAAGACTTGAACAAGTATATACATCTCTAACACTCTTATTACGTAACTTACAAGAGAGTATTGATGTATTGTTTTCAAACTCAAACCTTTCAATTTTTCTTTACTTATCACTTTGTGATGTGAATTTTTCAATTTCTTAATGGACAAAAAATACGAAAAGTAGCAATATAAATTATAAAATTTAAAAATAATAATATATTAGTTTATTGTAACTGACCCGAGGCATCGCCCGGGCAAAAAAAACTAGTTACTCATTATTCCAAGAAAAGGTTACAAAATGGTAATTCAGTAGCCCATATTTTTTTGTAAATAATGAATTAATAACTACTCCCTCCGTCCCATAATATAGTGCTCACATTCCTTTTTTGGTGTCCCAAAATGTTGTGCCTATTTTCTTTTTTGTCAATTTATTTGGACTAAATTATCCTTAATTTCTACACAAACTTTCCAAAATACCCCTACTTTATTCTCAAAACATGTGACCCCATTTATTGCTTTACACCATTCCAAGGAACATTTATTACCTTTTGATTTTGTTTAAAGGAAAAAGAAAATAAATAACTAGTTTCAATACAAAAGTATCAAAAAAGCACTTCATTAAATATATTTTTTGGAAATTCTACCACTCATTCCATTTTCCTTAATTCTTGTGAAAAATGAGAAGTAAGCACTATATTATGGGACGGAGGGAGTATTATAATATTTTTCTTCTTAACAAATACAATATAATTATAACCAATAGCAAACGCTATTTGATTTAATCCAAATTTCTTAATTGATTATTTTTGTTTATTAGATTCAAGAAAATTTATATTTGGGATCAATTCGAATAATAAAACAGCATATCTTCTATTTATTTTAGACAATCCTCATTCTTAAATCTTCAATTCTCCATATTGCTCTTGCTGCTGCTAAGGATTGACTAAAATTTTGTTAATACTTTGTTTGTTGAGATATTATCCTAATTGTATGTTTGTTGTTATCGTTTAGCTTTATTGCGTTTATCTTTTAGGTTCTTATGTATTTGTTGTAGCTTCGTGCTTATCATTTATCTTAGCCCTGATCTCATACCCGGATACACTTGATCTTTTCCTTCTTTTTTGTTATTTTGTCCTCTTCCATGTCTACAACTAACACCTCACACACTCTTAATAGCTGCAAAATCATTCATGGCATAATAAAATAAGAGCAATGCTATAAGTGTTTCGGGTAAAAAACTAGGATATGATGTTTAGGGAGTTGTCTCGAGCTGTGCCCCTGTCAGTCCAAGCATGTCTTGTTTGGATCAGCTAGAATCCTACAAAATAAGGAAACCTATCCCGGGGGGTGCCCTGGGAGCACCCCTTCGACGCTCAAGTCAGTAAATAACTCTGTGGAGGGAGAAAGTAGTGAGAGAAGTTCTCAAGTGGTAGAGATTAGATACCTAAGTTATGGGGATGCGTTCCTTATTTATAGGGAACTGTTCTAGATGGGAACTGTGATTTATACTGCCAACAGGGGTATTTTCGTCCCTTCAGTGATTATGGGCCTAGCAAGGCTATAGGCTAATATGTGAAGCCGAGTTCCCGGTGAGGGTATTTTTGCCTTGTCACATGCTATTGGGCTCGCCATATTATGGGCCCAAATATTAGCCCCACGCTCAATATGCGATAAAAGTCCCTCTGTAGATCATGTGTTGGTTGGAATTCTGTTGATTATTATCTCCAAATATAGTTTTCAACCTTGTGGACCAAGTATACAATATATATGTATATACAAGTCGGCCAGGTGCCAGTTGCCAATACATTTGGTTGTAATTTGCATTTGTTATTCAACTTGGTGCCTTTTGCATTTCAAGATTAATACACCCTGCTAACAACTAAGTACATATCAAGCAAAGGTTAACTCTTGCTTTTTTATGCACCCATTATTTTATGTGACTCAGTAGTAGTACTTCAACATCTTGTCTAGCAATTTGCATTTAGGCGCCAATTTCAAAAATTTGCAAGTCTTCGAACTCATTAAATACAAATCCTTTCCTATGCTATAACCTCTTCGAGCAGAACCATGCATGTCATACTCGTGCTCCCCTTCGAGAGGATGAGAAATCATCTTGAGAGGAGGAAGAGTCATCTCGAGAGGATGAAAAGTCACTATTCGAGAGGGTGAATGAAGTGAGATTAAGCACGAGCCGAGTGATGTTGTGAGCATGAACCCAGTTAGCTCGAGCGGGAGAGGGTAGTGAGTGGCTCGAGCAGCCGAGAGGAGTGAGTGGCTCGAGCAAGAGCGTGAGTGGCTCGAGTAGCCGAGCAGGTTACTCGAAGGCTTGCATTTGTCGGTTGAGCACTCGACTAGCTTTCTTCTTTTCCTTTGAGCACTTGACCGAGAGAGAGAAAACTATGGTTTCACACTCGTACACCTTCCTTGACAAACCCGAGTTTGTCCCATGTTCGAGTTCAACTCTTGATGATGTTGTATGGTGTGGGATTCTTCGAGTCGAACATCCCTTATAATACTTTGAGGCACTGCTACTTCATATGCTGAGCCGAGGCTCGTCGATCA
Organism: Beta lomatogona; assembly: GCA_947646795.1. Taxonomy (NCBI): domain Eukaryota; kingdom Viridiplantae; phylum Streptophyta; class Magnoliopsida; order Caryophyllales; family Amaranthaceae; genus Beta; species Beta lomatogona. The sequence continues at coordinate 2,328,009 of CANSNZ010000223.1, forward strand.
TAATATGACTAGAGGCCAAACATGAACCAAGTGAGCTAGAGCGCGAACCAAGCGAGCTCGATCGCGAAGGCGAGCATGAGCCAAGTGAGAGTGATGCGAGGTAGACCAAACCAAGCGATAGTTTAGCTGGGACTTTGTAAGTTGAGGTACATGCGCCGACGCGGTGCCGAAATTACTTGTCCGAGGAGGATCATGCCAAACTTAAGCTTGATGGACTTAGTAGAAAAAATATGGCTCGAGCAGGTTACTCGAAGAATGCCAAGCTTCCAAATAATAAGTTGGAAGGCTACGTTGATTAACACATGCCTCCAAAGTATTCAAGTGAGGACCATGGTCATGAATATCTTCCCCTAACAATCTCGATGGCTGTCCCTTAAAGTTGCAAGTATGGACTTCACTCAAAATATGGGAATAATGAAGGACCATGGAGGTTGAGGGTGGCTTGATGAGTGGTATCACTTTTGTTGAGTTGCGAGCCGAGGACGAGATGTAGATAACAAGGAGGCTTCTTGAATCGAGTAAAAATCAAGTAACATGCTTCTTCAATGTATATATACACCACCTTCCTGGTCGAGCCAAATGGAATATTGACAGCTAGGCACCTTCCACCGCCAAGTTATCAGAGTGATCGAGGAGGGTCATGAACTCACGAGAAATGCGAGGAAGGCTAAATCAAGGAGGAGCAACTTAATTCATTTATGTTGGTATAACTATCTCGAGGACCTGAGAATCACCTATCTTACTCGAGGCAATATCGAACAAGAACCATAGGGGGTTGCCAGGTCGAGCGAAACTTTTGAGGTCGCGGGGGACTCGCCAATCATGATTTCGGAGGATTTGTGCAAGAGCTCGAGGGCTTTATGTAGTGTTGAGCATGAATGATGTCAACTTGTTTTCCATGTCATTAAATAAAGAGAGCTCCCATAGTGAATACTTTCTTTTAATAATGACAAGTTGGAAGATTGAGAGACACATTCCTCCAGATTATTCGAGCCCATGCACACCTTTGAAGAATATAATACACCCAATTATGAAGTATCAAATTTAAAGTTGACTTTTCAACCCATAAATATAGAGGCTTTTGAGCAGCTAGTCGAGAACTCAAATATCTCCCTTAATTGAGATGCTTGAAAATATCGCTTTGAGTCAAACATTGCCAATTTGCCATATTACGTTGAAAGGTCCCCCTTAGTCTTTCTAAGTGGCAAGTAGAGGCGGTTAACTTTGAACTTTCGACCACCTGTTCACCAATCACTCTTTTGTAATGCTCGAGAAGTGATGAAGCGTTGGGCTTTTAAAACATTCGAGCAAGAACTAGGGGGGTCGCCGAGCAAGAATCATGAGAGGCGAGCAAGAGCTAATAGCCAAGTGAGAGTGATGTGGGTACGAGCAGACCAAGCTGGGGCTTCTTTTGCCGAGGAGCGTATACCTTCGCCGTGCCGAAACTAATTGTCCTGATCGAAGAGAGGTTCGAGCAGGGTCTAGGCCAAACATCAATAGTTCGAAGGACTAAAAAGTCCAGTTCGAGTTGTAGTTACTCAAAGAATGGAGTAGGGCTGCATTTTTGCGAGAAGATGATACCTTCGAAGTTCAAATGCTGATTAAGAAAGCTACCAGGTAGGTAATCCTTGCTTGACTCGAGCAAAGCGACTTAATTGAAGGGATTTTTAATGAAAATTTCTATGTATAATTCCACTTGTATGACCCCCTTCATCCAATTAGCCCCAAGCATAACTCTTAATGTGGGACTTTTCTTTACATTGAGTGTTAGGCGGAATTGCACTTTCAAAAGATCGAGGGAGGTACATAATACCTCCTCGAGATGAATCGGGAGCTGGCGAATCCAAGGAACTCAAGGGAGGTGCATGGAACCTTGTCGAGATGAATTGGGGGCTCATGAGCCCCAAGAGCTCGAGGGACGTAATAGAACCTCCTCGAGATGACTTCTTCGGGGGGAGGTGTATGGTACCTCCTTGAGATGAATAAGGGCTGGTGTAGGCGTGGATTTTTCATTCCTTTAATGCCTACACGCGGTGTGAGCGCGTTTATTTGACTACCCCATTGTTAATGTTTTATTAAAAATATGTTTTGAAGTCACAAACAATTCTTTAAAGGAAGAATCGAAGAATCATAAATCTAATTGGATATTGAAACGGAAGGGACATCTTAGGGACTTATCCAATGTATATTTCCCCGTCTGGACTCCATAGATGGTCAGGAACCAAAAATTGAGTTCGGGGGTGAGGGTACAATATAGTCAGGAACTATATTGCCCATTGCTGGCTCTACTAAATATCGATTCATTACAGATTTTATATAAAAGAATAATCATATAATGTTTTAAACACCCTAAAAAATATTAGTCTATGTTGGTTTAGGAAACACATAAAAGACTAATTTTAGTGACAAGTTATTAAGCAATCAAATTACTGGGTTCCTAGCAGGTTGTCCAAATTATCTGAATTAGTTAGAACATATTTTTAGGTCTTGATTAACAATAAAATAAAAGGTGATAAATATTATAATCAGGCACAAAAAATAATATGTTCATAAGAATAAATAAAAATGAGAAAATGAAATATTACAGGGAGTTAGTATAATATACAATACTTACAGTCGTAGGAATATATTAATAACCTATATCACGAATAGAATGTTAGTAACTTCAAGAAAATAATAAAAATAAATAAAGAAATAAAATAAAGTTAGTTAATTTAGTTGACCCTCATAATTATACCACCGTCCGAGGTCGTTGATTTGTACGGATCTTGGAAAATTGAATAGTTATACGAATCTTTAAAGAAAGTTGTTCTCTTGCGTTGTATAAGCGTGTAGCAAAGAAAAATTATGTCTTGGGCTCTAATGTACTAGGCGTGAGTTTTAGATGAATTGGTGTTTGATAGCAGCGGGCCGTAAGTTGTTAAATTATAGTAGTAGTATTAGGGAGGATGTAGCATGATGATGATTAGGATGAATTTGTTGGAGAAAGGAGTGATGTGGCGTGAGATATTTATGTGGCAGGGAGTATTATAGAGGGTGCCGAGTGATGATGATTGATGATTAGATTATGGGATAAATGGCGATGATGAATTTGGTGTGATGATATGAATTGAAAGGATGTGATGCTGTAGGTGAGCGGTAGGGTCGTTTTTTGAGGTTTGTGGTATGGGATTTTTGTTATGAGGTTTTGTGTTTTGTGCCGTGAGAGTATCGAGTGAAGGGATGGAGGTGTTAAGCCGTGGGTTTTGTTACTGAGGATATATATAAGTTTAGGTAGTTGAGTTGCAATAGGTTTTTCAAAGATAATAGGTCTCTAAAAGATTTTTATTAAAAAAAAGATTTTAGAAAAGAGTTAGATAAAAGATAATTAAAAACACTTTAGGAAAAGATTATTTTTATAAAAGATATTTTTATTAATAACACTAATTAATAAAATTAATTAATTCTATTAATTAAATAGGGCTAGCAAAGGGGTTTTATAAAACGGGCTTTCATAAAACTATTTTTAAAAGGTTTTTAAAGGTGGGCTTTTAAAAGGTTATTTAAAAACGTTTTAGGAAGTACGTTTAGTAAAACTAGTTATAAAAAAGGTTTCGGAAATGGATTAATAAAAAGATTTAGAAAATGGTTTAGGCTTAAAAGATTTTATTCTAGACTCGTTCTTTATTCTTTCCTTGATCCGGACCAATTGGAGCAGGGTATTAGTCATTATAGGGTACGAAATGGGGAGACACGATTATTTGTCTACAGAAGCCCCCACTTTGACTGAGGTTTTAAAATCGAAAGCCAAAGTATACGTGTCGGGACGGAGAATGATTCTAGATGCTCTGCAATCCAAAATCACTTTTTTACGCCAGTACCTGCAAAACACGAAAAAGTTTCAGAAACAGACATATGTGAAACATAATTGCAAAATAATTGTAAATTTGCAAAAAATGAAATGATATGTGGAAAAAAGGAATCATGAGCTATTCTGATCCGGTTCATGTCGGGGTAGAGCTATTATGGTCCCGCTCTAGGGTATTGATGATGTGTAGAGCTATTCTCGTCCGGCTCACGTCGGGGTAGAGCTATTATAATCCCGCTCCAGGGTAATGTGTAGAGCTATTATGGTCCGACTCACAACATGATAGAGCTATTATGTTCCCGCTCCAGGGTAATGTGTAGAGCTATTATGGTCCGGCTCACGACGGGATAGAGCTATTATGGTCCCGCTCTAGGGTAATGTGTAGAGCTATTATGGTCCGGCTCACAACGGGATAGAGCTATTGTGGTCCCGCTCCAGGGTAATGTGTAGAGCTATTATGGTCCGGCTCACGACAGGATATAGCTATTATGGTCCCGCTCCATGATAATGTGTAGAGCTATCATGGTCCGACTCACAACGGGATAGAGCTATTATGGTCCCGCTCCATGATAATGTGTAGAGCTATTATGGTCCCGAGGGTAATGTGTAGAGCTATTATGGACCGACTCACAACGGGATAGAGCTATTATGGTCCCGCTCCAAGGTAATGTGTAGAGCTATTATGGTCCGGCTCACGACGGGATAGAGCTATTATGGTCCCGCTCCAGGGTAATGATGATGGTCCGCAGAACTAACAGTGTGTTTTCTGCTGTTAATACTCCTGAGTACTTGTTGTCTCTCGAGCAAGATTTGTGTGAAGTATAGCATGTTGGAAGAATGGCAAAATTGTATTTTTGTTACGGATTTGAAAATCCGTAAGTTTATCACGCGCGATGTCGTAACAAACATTTGAATTCATTTAGAATTGAGCGTGTGGGTTACACTTGGCTAAGAAGCCCCCAAGCGTGTTGTACAAGACTGTGCGCTAGACGCACAGGCCTGCTCTTGGCGCACGCTGTACAGGGCTGTGCGCCAGACGTACATGCCTGCGCTTTACGTGGTATGCTGCGTTGGACGTAGTTTGCTGGTTGTGTTGTCGGTGCGCTGGACGCACTATGTATATAGCACTTGTCTTCTGTTGTTAACTTTTAATGGTCCGCAGACCTTGGCGGAATATAACCCATATAGAGCCGTTTAATGTTGGGTACCTGCGAATACAAATATCACACATATATACAAACAAACAATTAGGAGACATGCATGTGTCCCGTGATGTGTATGGATAGGAAAAAACTTGACCTATAAAGAGTGACCTCTAATACTCTAGACTTAAAGGTGTTATCGTGTGTGCATACGTGTGTGTGTATGTGTGACTCGATGATTGACTCTAGAATCCTATGGCTAAGGACGAAGGTTGCAAGTTGCAATGCTTGACACAATGTTTGGATGATGCAGATATGTAATGCAAATGTAGAGATATGACACTAATGCAGAGATATGACACTAATGCTGATGATATGATTTGATCGTTCTATTAGAAGCTCAAATTTTCGTTCAGAAAACTGTTTTTGAAAGAGGAGGAATGGGAAGGCCCCAAGGATGATCCACGTAAGTTATGTTTAATTTGAAATGCGTTGTAGTTGTTATGAGCCTAAGTGAGCCCACAAAACAGTTTAGATTTCGTATGGGTATGGAGCCCACAATCTTTTGTATTGACTCGTAATGAAGTCCTTATCAAGGTACACATGGAGCCTAATGATCTTCTATGCAGCCAATGGATTATATGTTCGATTTGGAATACGATATTGAACGAGCTTTTGTAGCTTTTGAGTTGTATATGCTTTGAGTTTCCTAAGTGAGCCCACAAATAGGTGTGATCTTGTATCCGCTTGGGTTTGAAAACCCAAGATATTATGTATGGACTCGTAATGAAGTCCTTCAATAGGTCTAACTTGGAGCCTATGATTTTATGTGGGGATCGGTGATGAAACCCCCAGTAAGATGGAGTTTATGAAGTACTCAGCTTGATTGATTGATTTTGAAGATATCTCGTCATGCTTAGTGGAAGTTTCGACTGAAGATTCCATATAGGGTTCCTAAGGTGAAAAAGACAAGAAAGGTAAAAGAAAAGAACACTCAAGGGATGAGGCACGGTCATATCGCTGAGTGTTGAAAGGTTATGCTAAGGTTGGCTTAGAAGCGATAATGCGACTTAGAAAAAGGAAGTGATTAGAATAAGAAAAGGCAGAGTCATAATGAATCGACTCACGCAATGAGGTAAGCTAATGATGCAGGTTCAAATCCCAGTCTAGTTTTAAAGGTAGGGATGAGCATTTAAAATTCATGATTTCGAAGATCGCGCTTTTCTCATGGGCCTAGGCGAGCCTTAAAAATATATTTTGAATTAAAATGGCCGGGCCTCAAAAGAGGTTGCCTACGTATCCATGATGGAATCAGGCCAGTCGTAGTTCTTAGCATTTTAATCGGTGGCCTAGCATTTTTTCTTTGGAGCCATTTGTAATGAATTAAGCATTGAATTGGAAGAGGTCTTTGGCAAGGGTGGATAATGATGTTTGTTTGGTTTTAAGCGGTCGGACCTCAGGGTGAGGTTTCCTACGTATCTTTAGCAGAATTAGACCATTCGTAGTTCAGGCTGATGAATGAGAAGATGCCCTGACTTTTGTCTAAGTCGCCCTTATGTGTTTTCGACCTAGCGGGCTTTGATTTGTCTTTTATGGCTTATTGGGATGGGATATGGATGGTTGTCGATTGTTTATGCGAATGTTCATTAGAGATGCATGATTTGACTTGTAATGGTTTTTGGTTATGGAGGTCAAGGCCGATTGGTTAAAGTTTTGGGTTGAAGGTTAAAGGTTTTGAAAGAAGTATCTTTGACAAAGCTATTGATGGGCTTATTTGCAATACTTCTTCTATTTTTTTTTTGCCCTTTTTGTATCATTCTTTTTTTGCTTTTGCTTTTTAATTTTTTGCTTTGCTTTTTTGTTGTTGCTCTTTTTTTTTTTTTTAGTTGCCCTTTACGTTGAATTATTGTCAAGTGTACATCCCATGAGGTAGGTTAAAGGGAGAGGGGTATTATGCATTTAGGAATGGTGAAATCGCTGCGGGGAAAGGGAGGAATGCCTCTTTTATATATGCTAGTTATTCATAGCCTTTATTAGAACAATCATGAGAATTAAATTCATTTCTTTTAAGGCGACAATCATGATTTCTGTTGATGCTCATTAGTGCAAGGTTAGAAAAGAAATACTCATTTATTAATTGAAAATTATGAGTACATGCAATAAAAAGGGAAATCCTATTTCAGACTGGGAAAAACAAGAGAGATGAAACAAAAAATGAAATCATAAGTGTGGACCTCTACGTCACGTGACGAGGCGACTTCATTGCTTCGATCTTAATGGGTTCTCTTTCTAAATGAAAAGAGAAGAAGTGTATTTTTGCCGCGTTGATTGGACCTAAGCGAGTCCAAACGCATTAATGAGTGATTGGGCTTATATGTCTATTTCTATGACATTGAGGTCATTGTCTTCGGCATTTTTGCAGCACTAGGGATTGTAAGCCTCCCATCGTCAATCATGTCTTGGATAAGTTGTTTTAACTTGTAGCAAGAAGCAGTCTTATGTCCATTGCCTCTATGGTATTTGCAATAGGCATCCTATTGAATATTTGCATTACAATTCTCTTGAATAACAGGGTAGTGTGCCTTTAGTCTGATGGCACGTGCTACAAGATCTACCAGTATTCCCTTCAACTCATCAATTTGTTCTTGAGGTGCTCTTGACATATTGCGTATTTACTACAATGGATCATCCAGCAGGAGATTAAAGATGGAGTGATGATGGAGAGAAATGAATGGAATGGGAGAACGTACGTTTGCTTTAAAAGAGTTGAGCTTCTAGGAACGAATCTGAATATCCTAACTGCATGATGTTTTTTTTTGTTTGATTTTTTTTAAGGCACCTAGACCTAATGCATGTATGCATGACTCAATCTATGCGTTCGAACCTATAAAGGTTGCCTACATATCTTAAAAAATGGAATCAGATCGCTTGTAGTTCAGGACTACTAAATGCGGAATGCATGAGATGAAATGGAGAGTATGAACGCAATGAGACTCCTATGGACTCTAGTTATGCATGAGGTGTGTGAATGATGGACTATGCAATGCAAAAGGATTCTAGTATGAATGCAATCCTAATAGATATGAAATTCTAATGACTTCAGAATCCTAAACTTGATAGACATCTAATGATGTTAGAATTCTAGATTCGACGAACATTCAAGGATGCTAGACTTCTATTATGCATGAAACTCTAGTGGACCTAGACTCCTAAATGGATGGAATTCAAACGGTTTAAGACTCTAATATGGGCGGAACTCTAATGGACTCGAAACTCCTAAGACGAACAGAATTTTAATGGATTTAGACTCCTAAGATGGACAGAATTCTAACGATTTTAGATTCCTATTATGCATGGACTTTCTATGAATTATAGACTTCTAAGATGGATGAGACTCAAGCAAATTAAGACTCCTAACATGGACAGAGTTAGACGGGATTAAGAACTCTAAATGGAGTGAAACTGGATGAACATAGACATATGAGCTAGATGGACTTCTAATGGAGTAGAATTCCTAAGTGGATGAGACTTTTACAACAAGATGGACACTAAAAGGAATCCTAAATGATGTGCACATGAAAAGATGATAATATACATGAAAGGGTGGGGTAAATAAAAAGGATGAATTTTTGAAAAAGGATATGTGATAGGAGATGGGATGAAATTTTGAAAAAGATAGGAGAATAACTTTCGAAAAAAAAATGAGGATGAAATTTCAAAAAGGATGGGAGATATAGTTTCTGGAAAAAGATGAAGATAGAAATTTTGAAATAGATAGGAAAAAGGTGGAGAGATTTTTTTTTTATAAAAAAAAGTGGAGATAGAATTTTTGAAGTAGATAAGAGATCGAAGATGGGATGAAATTTTGAAGAAGATAGGGGAATAATTTTTGAAGGACAAGATGGGGATGAATTTTAAAAAAAAGAAAAATGGGAGATCAATTTTTAAAAAGGGATGGGGGATATTTGGTAAAAGATATGGATATAATTTTTGAAATAGATATGGTGTAAAAAAAAAGATGAGGATTGTATAAAGATTAAAAAGGAATGGTGGGTGGATAATGGATAAAAAAACCAAGATAATTTACATCCAAAATTTTGGTCGAAAATGGTGTTAGGCAAGTCAAAGCAAACAATTGAGACAAGGAGCAAAGCCGCGCTAAACGCATATCAAACGCGCAGCACGCATAGCTAAAGGCTGCACGTAAGGAAGACCAAAGAAAAGGTGCGCTGAACGCAGGATGATGGCGAGGGACGCGAAGAAACTGCGCTGAACGCACGACAGTCGTTGCGCGGGACGCAGCGTCCAGCATGGAGCGCGTTAAGAATAATATGCAAAGTTCTCAACCTGAAGTCAAGTTCTATGTTCAACTATTGGTCAGGTTTAGGTTAAGGCTGAAAGGGTCCATGACTAAAAGATTGATCCCACGCTTCGTACCTTTGCTTAAAAAGGTGGTCACGTGTAAGACGCACTCCAGTTCTCAAGTCAAGAACAAGAGAATAATGCCATGGTTGGGTAGGTTTGCTTATGATTAAGATCCAACACTATCGCTCAGGAAGCTTTTTGAAAGGACAAAGCGCAAACCCCCCAGGGTGACCTCACACATAGAACATGTGCTAATGAGGCAAGGTAGATTGTCCTTATGGTGGCTGAACATTAGCCATGCATATGCAAAACAATATATTATTCAAAGGCATAAAAGAAGAATGAATCGTATTTTTCAAGTTTCACCCACTCATTTAAAAAAATTAAATTTTTTTAAAATCCTCCCCAGTGAAGTCGCCAAATTGTAGGCGTGGATTTTTCATTCATTTAATGCCTACACGCGGTGTGAGCGCGTTTATTTGACTACCCCATTGTTAAGGTTTTACTAAAAATATGTTTTGAAGTCGCCAACAATTCTTTAAAGGAAGAATCATAAACCTAATTGGATATTGAAATAGAAGGGACATCTTAGGGACATATCCAATGTAGATTTCCCCGTCATGACTCCATAGATGGTCAGGAAGCAAAAATTGAGTTCGGGGGTGAGGGTACATATAGTCAAGAACTATATAGCCCATTTCTGGCCTCTACTATATATCAATTCATTACAGATTTTATGCAAAAGAATAATATACAATACTTATAGTCACAGGAATATATCAATAACCTACATCACGAATAGAATGTTAGTAACTTTAAGAAAATAATAAGTATATATAAAGATATAAAATGAAGAAATAAGAAATAAAATAATATAGAATTTGGTGTGATGATATGAATTAAAAGGATGTGATGCTATAGGTGAGCGGTAGGGTCGTCATTTTTTGAGGTTTGTGGTATAGGATTTTTGTTATGAGGTTTTGTTTTGTGCCGTGAGAGTATCGAGTGAAGGGATGGAGGTATTAAGCCGTGTGTTTTGTTATGAGGGAGGATATATATAAGTTTAGTTAGTTGAGTTGCAATAGGTTTTTAAAAGATAATAGGTCTCTAAAAGATTTTTATTGAAAAAACGATTTTAGAAAAGAGTTAGACAAAAGATTTTTAAAAGCACTTTAGGAAAAGATTATTTTTATAAAAGATATCTTTATTAATAAAACTAATTAATAAAATTAATTAATTCTATTAATAAATTGGGCTAGAAAAGGGATTTTATAAAATAGGCTTTCATAAAACTATTTTTAAAAGGTTTTCAAAGGTGGGCCTTTAAAAGGTTACTTAAAACGTTTTAGAAAGTAGGTTTAGTAAAACTAGTTATAAAAAAGGTTTCGGAAATGGATTAATAAAAAGAGTTAGAAAATGGTTTAGGCTTAAAACATTTTATTTTATACTCGTTCTTTATTTTTTTCTTGATCCGGACCAATTAGAGCAGGGTATTAGTCTCATAGGGTACCAAATGGGGAGACACGATTATGTGTCTATAGCTGGTGAGCCCAAGGAACTCGAGGGAGGTGCATGGTACCTTCTCGAGATGAAATGGGGGCTGGTGAGCCCCAAGAGCTCGAGGGACGTATATGGAATCTCCTCGAGATGACTTCTACAAGGGAGGCGTATGGGACCTCCTTGAGATGAGTAGGGGGCTGGTGAGCCGAAGGAACGCGATGGAGGTGAATGCTACCTTCTCGAGATGCATCGGGGGCTAGTGAGCCCCAAGAGCTCGAGGGACGTACATGGAACCTCCTCAAGATGACTTCTTCAAGGGAGGTATATGGGACCTCCTTGAGATGAGTAGGGGGCTGGTGAGCCCAAGGAACTCGAGGGAGGTACATGGTACCTTCTCGAGATGAATTGTGGGCTGGTGATGCCCAAGAGCTCGAGGGACGTACATGGAACCTCCTTGAGAGGACCTCTTTAAGGGAGGTGTATGGGACCTCCTTCAGATGAGTAGGGGGCTGGTGAGCCCAAGGAACTCGAGGGAAGTGCATGGTACCTTCTCGAGATGAATTGGGGACTGGTGAGCCCTAAGAGCTCGAGGGACGTACATGGAACCTCCTCGAGATGACTTCTTCAAGGGAGGTGTATGGGACCTCCTTGAGATGAGTAGCTTAGACCATGCTCGAGGTGTTAAGGGGCTGATGAGCCCCATGTACCTCGAGAGGGAACTTTGACCATGCTCGAGGTGTTCAGAGGCTAATGGGCCCCATGTACCTCGAGATGCAACTTAGACGAGCCCTTTGTACCTCAAGAGGCAACTTGACCATGCTCGAGGTGTTAAGGTACTTGGCACCGTAGTTCTTGACGGGTGCCGACTCCGGGGTTCTTTGGGAAGCTCAGAGTATCCTTTGCTCGATCAGAGTGATGTGCCTAGGTGTAGGACTTAGTACCTGTAACTCTTGCCATATACTGACTTTGAGGACCCTTTGTTGGGTGGATGTTCGAAGTATCCCTCACTCGATCTGAGCTACGGTGCCTAGGAGTGGGGCTTAGACCATGCTCGAGGTGTTCAGTGGCTAATGTGCCCCATGTACCTCAAGAGGCAACTTAGACCATGCTCGAGGTGTTTAGGGGCTAATGAGCCCCATGTACCTCGAGAGGCAACTTAGATGAGGCCCTTGTACCTCGAGAGGCAACTTGACCATGCTCGAGGTGTTAAGGGTACTTGGCACCGTAGCTCTTGACGGACAACGACTCAGGGGTTCTTTGGGAAGCTCAGAGTATCCTTCGCTCGATCGGGGCGAAGTGCCTAGGTGTAGAACTGAGTACCTGTAGCTCTTCCCAGGTACGGACTTCGGGGACCCTTTGTCGGGTGGATGTTCGAAGTATCCCTCGCTCGATCTGGGTGTGGTGCCTAGGAGTAGGGCTTTGGATATTTGGAACAGCTGCTATGTTTAGGTGGACTTCCTCAACCATGACATGGAGCTAATAAGCCCCAAGAGTTAGAGGAGAGTCCAATTGCCTTCTTGGAAGGGCTTTTGTACTTAGAACATATTCCTGAAATAAGATGAATGCATGTTGCTTGACCTTAGCGAGGAGCTGATGACCCGGGTTGTCGAGGAGCTATCATATTGGAGATCCTTACTCGGCTCGAGCGAGGCCATCTCCGGTTTTTATGAATGTTCGAAGGCTACATCAGAGGACCTCTTCGAACTATGATGAGGATGGGACATTCATGAGTGTTCGAAGGTCTCTATGTGAGGACCCTTACGAACTATGGTGAGGATGAATAACCTTCATGAGTGTTCAAAGGCCTCTGTGAGGGGACTTTTACGAACGACGTTGAGGATGGACATCCATGAGTGTTCGAAGGCCTTGATGAGGGGACCTTTACGAACTATGTTGAGGATGGACATCCATGAGTGTTCGAAGGCCTCTGTGAGGGGACCTTTACGAACGACGTTGAGGATGGAAATCCATGAGTGTTCGAAGGCCTTGATGAGGGGACCTTTACGAACTATGTTGAGGATGGACATCCATGAGTGTTCGAAGGGCTTTATGAGAGGACCTTCACGAACTGTGTTGAGGATGGACATCCATGAGTGTTCGAAGGCCTGAGAGGACGTTCACGAACTGTGTTAAGGATAGACATCCATGAGTGTTCGAAGGCCTTTATGAGAGGACCTTTAGGAACTGTGTTGAGGATGGACATCCATGAGTGTCTGAAGGCCTCTGTGAGGGGGCCTCTACGAACTATGTTAAGGATGAGATATCCATAAGTGTTCGAAAGCCGTATGAGAGGACTTCTTCGAACTATGTGTTTGCATGTTGGCTGACTCGATAGAGCAGTTGACTTAGGTCATGTGCGAACGACGTGAGCACACTCAAGTAGTTGTGACCTTTTGTTTGACGATCCCCACAGACGACGCCAACCTGTTTCCGGTAAAAAACTAGAATATGATGTTTAGGGAGCCGTCTCGAGTTGTGCCCCGTCAGTCCAAGCATGTCTTGTTTGGATAGTCTAGAATCGTGCAAAATGAGGAAACCTACCTCGGGGGGTGCCCCGGGAACGTCCCTACGATGGTCAAGTCAGTAAATAACTCTGTGGAGGGAGAAAGTAGTAATAGAAGTTCTCAAGTGGTAGAGATTAGATACCTGAGTTATGGGGATCCGTTCCGGATGGGAACTGTGATTTATACTGCCAACAGGGGTATTTTCGTCCCTTCAGTGATTATGGAACTAGCAAGGCTATAGGCTAACATGTGAAGTTGAGTTCCTGGTGAGGGTATTTTCGCCTTGTCACATGCTATTGGGCTCGCCATATTATGGACCCAAACAATAAGAATCATTGCTTGTCAGGCTAATAATTTTTTAAGCATAAACCATATGTGTCTTATGATCCCTTAATACTTCATAATCCATTTCCTTAACAACAAAAAGATTAAAACTTTAATTGGCCCTAAAACCTTCATTGTTGTCCGTTGTAAGTAGAGATGGCAATGGATCCAAGACCCCGTCTGGATCCGTAGACCCGGATCCATTTTTAAGGATCCGGACCGGAAAAAGTTGGACCCTTTTGATTCGAGCCAGATCCGGATCCTGAAGTTAGAACACAGGTCCGGATCCAGATCTTACGCCAGGACCCAGACCCGGACCCTTTTTTAAAAATGTAGTTGGGCATATGGTTTGGGTTCTAATTTTTAAACCTTTGCAGCATACAGTAATACTAATAATGCTATCCTTTAGACCTTTACATTCCAAAACCCTAACTCTTTTAACTTCTCAAGCACTCTCACTCTCTCATCCTCCTCCCCCTCTCTCCGGCATCCACCTGCGACCGCCGACCAGCAATCGCTCACTAGGGGTGTGCATAAATATGCGATCCAGTTAATGTGATCCATGATCAGGTCGATCCGATCTGGTAAATCGGATATCCGTTTCGATTTTTTAGTTTTCGGATATTTCGGATCGAATATATGAAAATTTTCAGATCCGATATGGATCGAAAATTTTCAATTTTGGATATCCGAAATATGGGGATATTTTCGAATTTTTTCCAATATATGATCGGAAAATATTTGTTTCAGGACCAGTTATCCGAAAATATCCGGTCATGTCAAAAAATATCAGATGATCTGATCCGAAACTTACTTTCATGAATTTTTCCTTTGAAAATTTTAGTTTTATAGTTATCGGATATCCGATTAGATCCAAACCTAAACTTCGAATATCCATTTTTTTCGGATCGGATTCGGATCGCATTTTCCCTGATCTGAAATTTTCGAATTTCCAGAATTTTGGATTCGAGCGGATCGGATTAGTCGAAATGAACAGCCCTACCACCCACCCTTAACAAAGGTCACGCTCCACCGTCCAACTCAAAGCCATCACACTACTTATCTCCTCTTTGCACTCATGTTCTCTCTCTCCACCACCGCGACCCACACAAGTTTTCTCTCTCCACAATCAGTCAACGACTTAGCGACAACTCCCCTTCTCTTCGCGTCCACCATCAGATCCACCGGACCACTGCCACACCAATTCCCCACCTTGAAAGTCTCGAAATTCTTTTGTAATCTAGTTCATTTTTTATATTGCGAATTTGCTATAATTTGTTGTGAATTTGTGGTTTTATTGCTGAAATTATTGAATTGAATTTGTGTTAAAATTGCTGAATTTAGTTGCAAATTTGTGGTTAGCTTGCCAGACACAGATCCCCACGATCATCAGTATTTAGATCTGGATCCTATTTTTCTAGACCTGTCGGATCCAGATCGGATCTGGAACCAGCGTCTAAAAACTGCTCTGGATTCGTGTCCATGCAAACCTGGCCTATATCCAACCCCTTGTCATCCCTACTTGGAAGTTTAAACAATACAAAATAAAAATAACATAGTTGAGTTTGAAATTCAAGTTGGCAGCACTTAAGCCCGTTCTTCTCTGCCGTCTCCCACCCCTCTCTCTCAAAACTTGCTTTGCTCCTCTGTAAACCTTCAAAAGTAAAACAATGTATTAGTTTATTTTTGTGGCTCACTAAATAGCTAAAAAAAACGAATTGGTGATAGTTGAATTATCTTCACCCATATTATCTTGTTAAGTTTTTTTCTCATTGCCATGGTATTAATTTGAAGAGCTTGACATTAGGGAATTTAAGATAGAAGAAAAAGGAGAGGCAACAAAAATTGAATTTTTTGATGGTTAAAACTTGAAAATTTGGAAAAAAAAAATTGAGGGAGGAAATTTAGAATTTTAAATTTGTCAGTTTGGGAAGTTGCAGACTAGAGAAGAAGGTGATAAGTTGTGAGATAAATGCTCTTTGATTTTCATTAGGTATATATATTAAATTATTATCATTGGTCGCGATTAATATAACTACTTTTTACTTAAGAGAAGAAATAACTTGACCTTCTGTGGTATCTGATTTTTTATTGTCTTAGTTAACGGACTGAGAGCCTCTCATTGGACTATGAGTTTTAGAAAACTTGAAAGTCGCCACCCTATTAATATCAGAATAAGGACAGGTTTACTTAATAAATCAATAAAATCAATTTCAAGAAATATCATTTAAAACGATGATGACTTCATATGGATAAGGCTTTTTTGAAAATTGGTCTTTCATACCATGAGATAGGGTTCGGGGTTTATGTTAAGAGGTGCGAACGTCTGGAACTCGTCTCCTCTTCCTTTCTACAGAACAGGCTCTTACTAAATGCATTATTTTCCATTTTAAAGTAATCATGGCTATTAAAAAGAAAGAAAATCACATAGTTTGCACATATACACATCAACTATTTTTATTTAGGACCAATATATCATTTGTACATGGTAGGATTGAGCACTGAAATTGCACTACGTACCAATCATTGCGGGATTGGAATCCACTCATGGATAAAATCGTCGTAGTTCGAGCATATGTCTCACCTTAAATGGTCAATTCCATTGGGGAAGAAAAGGAAATAGATTATTGATAACTCACCTTTAGAATTAAACAAATCTATTAGGAATAAGGTAATCACTCTAATTAGTGATTGAAATGGGGTTATTATAATCACTTTAATTAGTGATTAAATATGAGGGAGGATTAAGATAATCACCTTAATTAGTGACTAAACTTAAGAGGAAAGATAATCACCTTGATTAGTGATTAACAATGAAGGCTAGGAAGTAATCACCTTAATTGATGATTATTCAAGGTTTAGGATAATCACTCCAATTAGTGATTAAATGAGAAAAATAATCGTCCTAATTAACGATTATTAAGGTTTAAGATAATCACTCTAATTAGTGCTTAAATAGGAAAAATAATGCTAATTAACGATTATTAAGGTTTAAGATAATCGCTCTAATTAGTGATTAAATATGAAAGGTTAAATTAATCACCTTAATTCGCGATTAAAATAAAGGTTTGGATAATCACCTTAATTAGTGATTAAACATGATGAAAGGTTAAGCTAATCACCTTAATTAGTGATTAACCATGGTTTAAGATAATCACTCTAATTAGTGATTAAACGATAAAAATAATCATCCTAATTAACGATCATTAAGGTTTAAGATAATCACTCTAATTAGTGATTAAATATGATGAAAGGTTATGGGATTTCGATGAGAGTGCCACGGGAGAGATGGGATAAGTTTGGGTTTTGTTTCCCAATTTCACCGACAAGGAAAGGAAAAGAAACAGACTCTAATTTCCCTATTTGGCCAAATACCACTCAACTTAAACTTAAAATTTGAAATATATCAATAATAAAGTCATAAAATGAAATAAATAAATATTTTACAAACACAATAAATAAAAATATTCATATTCGAGCCCAATAAAATAACAATATCAGGAACATAATTAATTGAAGAAATATAATTAGCATTTAATAAACACTTCTAAAAATAGAGCTATTACACATGGTATGAAAGACCAATTTTCAAAAAAGCCTTATCCATATGAAGTCATCATCGTTTTAAATGATATTTCTTGAAATTGATTTTAAAATGATTTATTAAAGAAATCTGTCCCTATTCAGATATTAATAGGGTGGCGACTTCCAAGTTTTTTAAAACTCATAGTCCAATGAGAGACTTTCGTGGGATTCAGACCGTTAATTAAGACAGTTAAAAATCGGATACCACAGGCTGGCGACTCCATTGGGATATACTTTCACTTGAAGTATAAGAGGTTTAAACCTGAACAATGCGTTATTTTCCATATGTATATATAATAAAAAAAAGCTAATCATGGCTATTCACAATTTAATTTTTGTATATAGCATGCTTATGTGAAAATTATGTGTGCTTGGTATATTATCGATCCATACACGTGCACTCTTTTTAACCATTTTCTTATTAAGTCTGATACCTCTGTCTATTGGCAAGGGTCAGAATTTTAGAATGACAAATTAATGAATTAAGGGCGTAAAACCTGCATCCGCGAGCTATTGCGACCGGCTCTGTCAGGAGCGTCCACCCTCGATGGACACAATGGAAGTGACTCAAGACCACTTTAACATAATCTCTCCTTAAATGAATCACCTTTTAGTTGACTTCTAGGACACAGGGATCAATGCACAAATGTCCTTTATTTATTTCAGTTATTGAATAATGTGAAAAAAATTCAAAAAATTCTTCAGTCCTTTTTCAGTCGGTCAATACTTCAATAATCATTCACTGTAGCTGAATTGCTACCGAAATGATTATTGAAATATTAAGAGTATTCTTGTTTATTTATCACAACTGTCATGTAAAAAAAAGTGTGTGCTCACCGGCCATTTTTTTTTACTTCAAAATTCTTTTCATTTAAATTGGTTTTTCGAAAAACAAAATAGATTTTAAAAAAAGAAAAAATCCTGTTTTAAAAATATAATCCCAAAATAAAAATAAGAACAAAAAATGAAAAGAGTCATAACCACGAGTTTAAAACGTGTAATGTTTAGGAATTAGAATGTAATTAAAACATATAGTCTAAAACACGAGAAGTCTAGTCTAAATTTTTGTGTCAAAAGGGATAATTGTTTTAAAAAAAGAAAAAATAAAAAAATTGTGTCAAAAGGGATAACTGTTTTTTTTTAAAAAAAAGAGGATTCTTCCATTTCCTGCTAAAAAAAACCCTATAAAGAAAAATTCATCAGTCATTTACTAACGTTGTTAGTATGTACATTTCAGGTACTTCACATTCAAAAAAAATAAAACAAAAGGAGGAAAACTGAAACCTGCATCATTTCACAATGTCTGATTCTGGAAAGCAAATTCAGACTAAAGCTTCAGCAAAGAGCAAAGGCCGTTGGAGGTCTATTAATCAAATTTATGCAGACACGGAAGAATATCTAGGAACCATGTACAGTCGTCTGAAAAGACAGGGTCTTTTACAAGTGAAGCATCACTGTTTCACTTTGCCACCGCTAGGGGTTAACATGGGATTATACTGCAACTTTTGCCATCAATATGGACACGAAACTGATAGGTGTGTTGACCTTCGACATGCCATCCACCAGCTAATATAAGATGGAAAAATTCCCATTCCTCCATCATGGATGTCCCTAATTGTGTCCTTCACTAAGGCTGATCTTCCTAAGGAACTGGATCCTCATCAAGCTTTATATATCACTTTGAAATGCAAGGGGCGAGAATTGACCAATGTACTAATAGATGATGGATCGACACTTAATGTTTGCCCTAAAGGAACGCTTTATGAGTTAGGGTATAACAGCACATTATTAAGCCCTACTGATACAGTATTGGGAGCATACGACAATTCTTCAGGGAGGACTATAGGGACGATCAATCTTCAACTAAGGCATAAAAACTGGATTTGTGATGCATATTTCACGGTTGTCGAAGCTTTAACCTCATTCTCTTTGTTGTTGGGGCGACCATGGCACCATGCTAACAAAGTTGTTGCCTCTCCTGCACACCGAAAACTCAAATGCCCAACAACCTTGGGAACGATAACCATCCATGGGAATCCGACATGACCAAGAAGTATCACCCCCGGACCGCCAACGGTAGAAGATGAAAAAGGTCCTCAGGGTGGTTCTCTCAACCCTTGCATGCTAGGGAGTAATATTCCTTCAGTACCCCAAGGATCTAATTCAGAAGCCATTCACACTATTCCAATAACAATTGATCAGCTCATCGCTTATGCTGACATCTGTTGTGCTCAAAATATGCCAATAGGGCCTCTCAATACAGATCAAGCTGAAACCACCTCTGTCATAACCTTCTCTGATAAAGATCTCCCCAATAACCCAACTCATAACAGTGCTTTGTACATAGCTATTGATCACAGTGCCAGACATATCAAAGGTGTAATGGTCGATAATGGAGCTTCTGCCAATCTCTGTCTCCTCAGTACCTTCAAGTGGCTCGGGTGTCCCCCTCCCCAAGGAGAAACTTCAATAGGGACTATCGTTGCATATGATGGTTCCAAACGGGAAATTATGGGGGCAATAACTATGATCTTGCGTATCGAAGCAGTCATACGAAAGGTTGACTTTATGATCATCGATTGCAAAGCTCCTTTCATGATGTTGTTAGGACGACCGTGGCTCCGCGAGAACCATGCTATCATCTCAACTTTACACCAAAAAGTGAAAATGGTAACTCCGCACGGAGTAATCACCATCCCAGGAGATATATCCATGGGAGCAGCAATGCAAAAATCTCACATATCTCATGTGTGTCACTTAAATCACGAATAGAACGGCAAGGATTCCGAAGGAACCGCATCAAATATACTGCCCCTCAAACTGGTAAAATCTTATTTCCAATGGCCAATTCCCGAGGAGGATCTTGACCAACCGAATTGGGTACCGGACATGAGAGAAGTTAAGAGAGTTGAAGAGAAGTTCCATTGGTTATACAAAGAGACCTGGGCCGTTCAGTGTGAGGGAGAAGAAAGTTCAGCACACAAAGTTGCCGTCGTCCAATCTATCACGGAACCCTATATATTCCTTGATGAAATTGATTATATAACAAGAGCCTCTTGCATGCTGGTGTGCAAGGCATGGGTGTCATGGCTCCTCAGCTGAGAAGACAACCCCTTATATGTCAAGAAGAAGAAAGAAAGGTGGGACAGACGTCTTCAAACAGGATAACATATGGCTTGGTGCCCGGTAAACTGAAGTCTGAAAAGTTTAGGAAGTACCTGATTCGTTTAGTCTCTTTTATATTGTGTTTTGTAGGTAGAGCTACGTGCAGCTTGATCCCCTAAAAAAAATGATAAAAAATCTAATGTTGTATGCATCTTCTTAGTTTCTCTTCTATATAATGTACTAAAAGGGGTACGTAGGCAACTCATTTTCTGAGTGCAGTTGCAAACAAAAAAAAAAATTATATCAGAACTACGTTGGGCCTGATTCTCCATTCAAAAAAAAATCATCACAAGAAAAATTTCTTCCCCAAATCGAAATCCAAATCCACTTATGGAGATACATAAGCAACTTTTGGGTTCGGCCCCTTTTGCATTTGATGTTTTCTTTTCTGGTTTCAGCACTTAGAAGCAATCAATACATGCAGATCACCACAAAGAAGAACGATATCTGAGGCATTATAATTTGCCAAAATGAGGACACAAGCCTCGTTATACCTCTTTTCTCTTATTTCTGTAGTTGCAGGAAATGGAAGGATATCATCAAATTGATTTTGAAAAGTGTTTGTGATCCCAAAAAAAAAAAATGTGTCCAAGAGTGGCAGTTTAAAATGTAAATAAAAGGTCCAAGTCTAAAAAAAAGAGAATAACAAGTCAAAGAAATCTAATGAAAAATCTAAAACAAATGATAGAGTCAAGGATTCGCACCTTTTAATAAATGATAGCTGAAATTGGGGTAAAATAATTTTTTTTTCAAAGATATCATTTCTTTCATTCCCTACAAAAAAAAAAAAGAGAGAAAAGAGAAAAGAAGAAACAAGGTCTGGACAAACTTCTGTGCTAACTTTTCATATCATTTCACAGGAACTCTGCCTGGGCCCGCTTAGGATCTAGGCTAATTCGCCGAAGTTCTGCCCATAGTGAACATTCTCTGTCAGTGATACTGTCAACCTTGTCTACACCAGCTGTATTCTCTGCTACACGTCTCAGCAACATGTTTGAAATTCCGAACAACGAGCACCAGCAAAACTCTACCCCTCCACCTGATCCAATGACTGAGCTCCGAGGACTTGTCCAAGCCATGCCTGACCGACAGGATAATATTGAACAAACTGTGTTGGGCATAATGCGCCAAAGCGCCAAGATGCCTCCTCCTCCTCCGGAGTTGGAGGTAGCCTCACCTTTTCACCTTGAGCCTCTGAACAATGAGAGAGAAATTCCCATTAACTTCGAGGAAGAAGTAGTGAAGCTCAAATAAGTTTTAAAAGGAATAACTAAGGCTGAACCATGGATGGACATACATGGGTTAACACTTTTCTCGAAGGCACGATTACCTCATGGTTTCAAGATGCCGAATCTAACAAAGTTTGTTGGGACCGGTAGCCCCACCAATTTCCTGAAAATGTATGTAGAAATCCACTTGGGCTGACATAGTCAGAGAGTTCTCAAACCAATACAAATATAATGAAGAAATTGATGTTACTAGAAGGGATCTGGAGACCACTTCTCAAAACCTTAACGAGACATTTTCTTCATTCATCACTCGGTGGAGAAACAAGGCTTCCAAAATGATAAGTAGGCCTAATAAAGAGGAACAGCTGCAAATGGTTGTGAAGAACCTTCTTCCTGTGTATCAGAAGCATATGACATACCAATATTTCCCGACCTTCAAAGCTTTGATTGCTACGGGAACTCTAGTTGAGGACGTTGTGAAATGGGGAGACATCATGAAAGATGAACCTACTGGCAACGCCGCTTACAATAAAAAGTTTGGAAATAATAAAAGAGTCCCAAACAATGATTCAGTAGCTCCTAAGACAACTAATGCGATCCATGCCATTGGCGCATTGTCTGCATTCCAGTTCCAACCACAAAGGAACTTTACTCCTTTGAACATGACTTATTCCCAAGCTCTCTCCAAGCTAAAAAAGGCCAATCTCATTCAACCTTTGAATCCACGTCCACCTCCTAAAAATCCTTACCCTGGTTATGATCCAAACCAAAACTGTGAATATCATCAAAGCCCGGGGCATAATACTGAAAGCTGCACGGCTTTAAAGCATCAAATTCAAAACCTTGTGGATGATGGAAAACTCTCTTTAGGATCCATTTCCACTAAACCAAACGACTCTCAACCCAACATCACAAAAATCCCCCTTCCTAATCATAAACCCTAATTTGCGATTAATGCAATATCTTCTGTGCTAGATGGATGCGATCCAATCCAGTTAATATGCAAGACAGTTCCTCAAATGTATGAAATGCCAATAGCTACAGGTTACAAGTTTCTGGTCTATGATTATTCCACTCGAGAAAAAGTTAAGATGATGCCTTGTAAAGACCCTAGTTTCACTCTCAACAAGGATCCATTCTCTGACATGTGTGGAACTTTATATTATGAAGTTGCTTTATTCATCTTGGACTCTGATGCTAATGAAGATGCCTCTTCGGCCTTGACAATCGTGGAGAAAAACACTGGAGGACAATCCACCACTCCAAATACATACCGGTGCCCCATCTGCCTCGATGATCTTAGTAATGAGGAGTATGTGGATATCTCTCATTTGACTAGAGCAGGCCGCCATTTTAAACCATCCCATTTGGAGGATGAAAATCCTTTGGAGGTATTAAGGAGGAAAGAAAAGGACAAAGAGCCAATGACAGAGGATAGTAACAAGGAGGATGATGCTATCAAGCGGATGAAAGAAGTAAATGCTAATGTTTCAATCTGGAAATTGTTAATGCATTCCCAGCCTCATAGGGCAGCTATCCTAAAGCATCTTAATGAAGCCTCTGTAAGCTCTTCCATAACACTTGACCAGATGGTGGGGCTCATTCATGGGGGAACTCTCATGTTCACAGACAATGATCTCCCTGACAATATCAACCACAACAATTCATTGCACATCACTATACGCATTAATGGATGGGAGATACCTAGGGTGTTGATCGACAATGGCTCCGCAATCAATATTTGCCCTCAGCGTGTGCTAACAAGACTTGGGTATTCAAAAGAAGATCTGGTACCATCCAACCAGGTAGTCAGAGCATATGATAATGCTAAGAGAGAAGTATTGGGTTTAATTAGCCTCCTCATTGAATGTGGTCCCGTGGCAAGGAAGGTGGAATTCATGGTCATTGACATTCAAGCCTGTTTTAACTTCTTATTAGGAAGACCATGGCTGCATGAAAATATAGCAGTGGCCTCTACTCTACATCCAAAGGTGAAGCTTTTCACTGATCAGGGTGTTGTGACTATTTTAGTGATCTAGAAATCATAACCATCTCCAACACCGAAAAATCAGTATTGTATCTGAACGAAGTAGAGGGCACTAGAGTGGATGGTTATACTATTCATTGCATTCTAGCAGCACCTGAAAATTCATGGATGAATGAGGTTCCAGTAGCCACATCAGATGTAAGTGTTGAAGAAACAGAACCAGAATATAGTGAGGATGACGAGGAAGAAATAGGAGTTCCAAGCATCGGCACTCATGATACGTGAATTGAAGCACTGGAGGAATCCTGTGTCGGCAATCCTCAAGATGATGATAATGACTCAAAGAAAAGATCTAGGACTGATGATTTTGACCTGGACTTTAATGTAGTATGCCCTGTTCGAGAGGTTCACACTGAGTCACTGGTCTCTTTCCAGGATATCAACATGAAGATCACTATCGCGAATTGCCACATTTCAGGAAATTTGATGGGAGCGGTGATCCTTTTGTCCACTTAGTTGGTTTTGTGAATGCATTACACCCATGGGGCATACTAGAGGAAGATTACCCCATGCTCTTTGGCAAGAAATTAGAAGGACCAGCTCTGGACTGGTACTATTCTTCAGATTGTGTAAATAGAGCTAGTTGGGAAAATGCTAGCCAAGCTTTTGTTAATTGGGCTCTCGAGCATAAACAGACTGATGTCAAGAAGTTGAAGCTAGTCACTTTGCGTCAGAGCGCCTTAGAAACTTTCTTGCACTTTTGTTCAAGATGCACTCATATCCGCACATAGCTTCATTTCCCTAATACTGATCGAGAGTTCATGCTCATATTGCTGTGGAACCTGGACGATTTCTATTATCGTCACATGGTTACTATCAAATACACCTCCCTCAGCCACATGGAATAACATGGCTTTAACATCGATACTATGAAATTACAAGAAAAACGACCCCAATAAAATCTTTCAACTCCCAATACAAATCCAAGGGTTTATGCTAAGATGGATGAACCATTAAGTATGGTGTATGATCGTCTTCGGAGGCAAGGTATACTTCAAGTCCCAGCGCATGTGCACTGTTTACCCCTTCCTGGAACAGACATGAGCAAACTCTGCTCTTATTGTCGTCAATTTGGGCATGAAACTGATCGATGCCATTACCTTTACTACAAAGTGCAAAGCCTGATTGATCGAGGCATCATTAGTCCAACCCACAAAGAAGTACTCGCAAGGAAGGTGTCGTCACATCCACGACCACAATCCCAAGTCGATATCTTTCATAAAGTGGTTGAATAAGGTCAGATTCATCCACTTCCCAGACGCCCAGGGGCAGGTCCTGTAGGGTCAAATCTCCAGAAGTACTGCCAATATCATCAATTGCATGGTCACGGCATAAACCAATGTCACGCTCTCAGCTATCACATCAAGCAAATAACCAACATAGCTCTTGTCTACCGCAAAGCTACTTGATCATCTTGCAGAAAGAAAAAATCTTTGGTAAAAGTCTTGTAGGGGGTTAGCCCATCAAAAAAAAAAATCTTTCAGCTCGTTACTATAAGAGAACTACGTGCAGCTTGAATCCCCAATATCACGTACACTTGCACTGTGAGATCACTCCACCTATGTAACACCTGGGGTACGTAGGTAGCTCAATATGAGTGCAGCTGCTTTATTAAATAAAAAACTGTAGTTCCTGAAGAAAAAAATGAATGAACTATGCTGAGTCTAATTCCCCATAAAATGCAACTGGAGCAATGGGGATATGTAGGCAGCCTTCGGGTTCGACTCAAATGTATTAACTATTGTATTTCAAACAATGTGATCAGAACTCGAGATGCCAGTCATCATAGAAGCAATTTCAAAATGCTGAATTGACGCATCAATGGGGATACAGGCCCTAATCTTTATATTTTCAGTCTTTGTTCAAATATTAAGCAGGGAATGGAAGAATGAAAAATCTGTTTTCAACCCCAATGACAGTAAAATCGTTCAAAAGAGTCAAATAATAAAAAAAAAATTGAAAAGGTGGACCATTCCACTCAAAATATTGCAAAATCGTTTTCGAAAATTTTATTTACTTTGCAATGCATTATGCAATATGTAGTTTTCCTCTCTCTTCTTTTAATTATTTTTCTCTGCCTTTAGGCCCAAAAAGAAGAAATTTGTCCCTTTTCAAAGGATGGCCAATTACCATTAGAAAACAAACACCTCAGCCATATCCACAAATGCGGTCAAAGAGCCTGTTGGGATTGCCATGCAACCTCTGTCCAAAGGATTTCAAATCATGATGAAAGAACAGAGGAAATACTACAAGGAAAGACTAAGCCATACTATGAGTTTCCAGAACCTTCTTTTACCCTCAATGGTCAGTTCATTCTGCAAGGAAATACTAAGCCATACTATGAGTTTCCAGAACCTTGGCTTAGTAGGAAAGAACAAAGGATTTTACCGGGATTGGAGAGATTCTTCAATGAGGCTAGAAATCTGAATTTAATCACAAGTTGGTTTGTCCGAGAACAAAAAATGAAAAAAAGAAAATGACTGGGTGGATAACCTGGAACATGGAGTCCTTAAGAAACTCTTCACTTTTGAGTCCTCTAGGGAAGGGGATTTTGACCTGGTGTCTTTGATGATACCTTTTGGTGGAAGCATTGAACATAAGTGGAGTATTGAGTGTAAGGCAAAAGACGGGCCTATAGAATTTAAAATGTTTTTAGGAACCCGTCCTCCACATCCATCTCATGAAAATACCTTTTCACCCCTTTCAGATGGATATTATACCGATAGCTCATCTTCCAGCCAATCTACCTTGCATACCCAGTCAAGAGACTCTGATAGTGAGGAAATTGAATGTGAACCTTTATCTAAATACATCTGAATGCAAGATGTTATTTATGACAGTGAATTTAATAATGATGAATCACCTGATACAACTGAAACATATATAAATCCCATGGAAGTGTCCATTGTAATTAATAGGCAAAATTGGCTTCAACACCCTGAACTATAGATCGGGTGCACCCAACACCACCAACTACGACTAGTAGCCTAAACACCACCAACTATGGGGTGGGGTGCATTACGTACCATAAATGAGGCCGGAAGCCTAAAATGTTGCCGAAGACGGTGGGTTTTTATGGTACAGACTGCACCCCACCCCGTAGTTGGTGGTACAGACTGCACCGCACCCCACCCCGTAGTTAGTGCTGTTTAGGCTACTTGTCATAGTTGGTGGTGTTGGGTGCACCCAAGCTATAGTTCAGGGTGTTGAGGCCAATTTTGCCTAATTAATATTGGTACAAAAAATGATGTAAAAGAAGTCAAAATAGGTTCATCCCTCTCCCCAACTGAATAATATGTGTTTATTGCATTGTTAAAAGAGTATGTACATGTGTTTGCATGGTCTTATGCTGATATGCCTGGCGTTAATAGAGAAATTGCGGAACATCGCATTCCGTTACATCCTGAAAGCAAGCCTAAGTAGAAAAAGCTTCGCCAAATGAAACCAAAGATTAGTCTGAAAGTGAAAGAAGAAATCCAGATGCAGCTTGATGCCAAATTCATCCAAGCTGTAAAGCATCCGAGTTGGCTCGCCAATATAGTGGTCGTACCTAAAAAGGATGGAAGAGTTCGGGTGTGCATTGATTTTCGTGATTTGAATGCTGCATCACCAAAAGATTGCTTTCCTCTGCCCCACATCGATGTCCTCGTGGATAGTATGGCCGGTCATGCAATGTTTTCCTTCATGGATGGATTTTCGGGGTATAATCAAATACTCATGGCTCAAGAAGATATGACAAAGACATCTTTCATCACTCCATGGGGCACTTTCTGTTACCGAGTTATGCCTTTTGGTCTCAAGAATGCCAGAGCCACATATCAAAGGGCTGCAACCACTATCCTTTATGACCTCATCCACGACATTATGGAGGTTTATGTAGATGACATGATTGTGAAAATTGAAGATCGTGAGGGGCATGTTCCTGCACTAAGGTCATTCTTTGAAAGAATCAGGAAGTACAATCTAAGGCTAAACCCTCAAAAGTGTGTGTTTGGCGTCACTTCTGGGAAGTTGTTGGGATTCATTGTCAGTCAAGACGGCATCAAAGTGGACTCTGAGAAGGTAAAAGCTATTCAAGGGCTACCTCCTCCAAAAAAAAAAAAAAAAGAAGTAAGAGGATTTCTCGGTAGAATTCAATATATCAGCAGGTTCATCTCACAACTCACTATGAGATGTGAACCTATATTTAAGCTGCTTAGAAAATAGGGCATCCCATGAGTGGAACGAGAAATGTCTGGAAGCTTTTGATTCCATGAAAGAGTATCTTTCAAATCCACCTGTTCTAATGCCGCCTAGACCAGGGGAACCTCTAAATTTGTACCTTACTATTACATAAACGGCTATGGGAGCTCTCTTAGCCCAATATCAAGAAGGAACAAAGAAGGAAGTTGCCATATACTATCTCAGCATGCAATTTCTGGAGTATGAGATAAGATATAGCCCACTGGAAAAAGCATGTGTTTCCTTGGTCTATGCCACAAAGGATTTGAGGCATCACCTTCAAGCTCATACCACCTATCTAATCTCAAGACTTGATCCAACAAGTATCTGTTCGAAAAACCCATTCTTAGTGAAAGATTGGTGAGATGGCATGCTATGCTTTCTGAGTTTGATATTTAATGTGTCAGCCAGAAATCTGTTAAAGGAAGAGCTATATCAGAGGCCTTAGCGGAAGGACCAGTATCGGGAGATGAGTATGATGATGAATTCCCTGATGAGTACTTATGCTTCATTGACAATCCACAATGGTGCATGTATTTTGATGGAGCTTCTCATAGAAGAGGTAATGGAGCAGGGGTTTTGTTAGTAGATCCTGATGGAGTCCATATTCCATTTGCTGTCAAGCTGGATTTCCCAACAACAAACAATACAGCTGAGTATGAAGCCTATATATATGGAGTAAAGGCCGCTTTCATAGTAGGGGCAAGACATCTCACTGTGTATGGAGATTCTAATCTCATCATCTCTCAGACAATAGGAATTTCGAGGGATGAGAGACTTCAGCTCTACACAGAGTACCTTCAAGAATTGATCCCTTATTTTGATGACATCAGCTTCAAACATCTTCCTCGGGAACAAAATAGTTTCACTGATGCTTTAGCCAATCTCGCTGTTAATTTAACATGGGAAATGGTACAAAAATCCAGTCAGTTTTAATTGAAGAAAGGAAGGGACCTACAGTGACGTAGCACAAGTTGTCTCCACGTTAGCTCAACAAAATGATGATGATGATGATGATGTCTGGTATAAGGATATCAAGACTTTCCTGGAAACTATGCAATATCCAGAGGGAAGTGGCAAGAAGGACCGCATAGCTGTCAGAAGGCTAGCTGCTCATTTTCTCATTCTAAAAGACAGACTATATCACAAAGGGTTTGATGGTACCCTGCAACTCTACGTGAATGACAGCGAAAAGCAAGCCATCATGGAAGAAGTTCATGGAGGAGAATGTGGACCCCATAAAAATGGAAGGATGCTGGCTCGTAAAATTTTGCGAGCAGGTTTCTATTGGAGTACTCTAGAAGGTGATTGCATCAGCTTTATCCGCGCCTGCAAGCAATGTCAGATATTTGCTAACCTCAATCATATGCCACCCGTGTCGCTACATAATATGACCTCTCCTTGGCCATTTTCGAGTTAGGGCATAGACATAATCGGACAAATTCATCCAAAGGCTTCAAATGGGCATCAGTATATTCTTGTAGCAATTGATTACTTTTCGAAGTGGGTTGAAGCTGCATCATTTTCAAAGCTAAGGGCAAAGCAAGTATGGAAATTTGTGATTAACAACATTATCTGTCGGTATGGGATACCTTTTGAAATCAACTCTGATAATGGATCACAATTTGAGGGTTTTTTGAAGGCTTCTCTTGCAAAATATGCAATCAAGCATCATCAATCCTCACCTTATCGTCCCCAAACAAATGGAGCGGTGGAAGCAGCCAATAAGACAATCAAGACTATTGTCACCAAGATGACTGAAAAGACTAGGGAATGGCATGACAAACTCCCGTATGCCATTTGCGGATATAGGATAACAATTAGGATTCCAACAGGAACAACCCCGTATTCTTTGGTTTATGGGATGGAGCCAGTCCTACCGGTTGAAGTGGAGATACAATCTCTCAGGGTCATGGCAGAAAGTGAAATCTCAGAAGACCAATGGTATAAAACTCGTTATGATGAGCTTGCATTTGCAGTTGAGCGCCAACTACAAGCATTGCATAACATTCAACTCTATCAACGAAGAATTGCTCGTGCATTTAACAAAAGGGTTCGAGATAGAGACATTCAAGAAGGTGATCTAGTCATAAAGGAGAATAGAGCTTTGTTGCATGATCCTCGAGGAAAATTCAAGCCTAACTGGTCTGGACCATTCACTAGTAGAATAATTGCTTATTGCTGCGGTGGTATTGCTGCGGTTTTACCCATACGCAGCAATAAATCACGTGAAAAGAAAAGATAAAATATAAAATAGACCTATTGCTGCGGTTTCCAGCCAAAACCGCAGCAATAGGTCTAAACGGAAAAAAATTTCAAATTTGGGTGACAGTTTGACCAGATATATTGCTACGGTTTCCAGTCGAAACCGCAGCAATAGATTAAAATGCAGTTCCTACAAAAAACCGCAACAATAGACTCTTTTAATTTATAAAAGATGACACACACGCCCCAATTAGGGTTCTTCACTCAAGACTAAACGCCTCCTCTCCTCTCTCGCCCCTCTTCTTGTCTCGCCTCTCTCGTCCCTAAGCTTCTCTCGCCTCGCCGGCGGGTGTTCATTGCACAAAGAAATATCGAGTCTCCCAGCCTCGCCGCTCGTCGTGCACGAAGAAATCTCTAGTGTCCCAGCCTCGCCGCTCGTCGTTCAACCACACGAAAGCCTCGTCGTTCGTGGTTCGTCGTTCAACCACACGTCGTTCCTTCGTCGTTCACCGTTTCGCGGCAGCTATCAAATTGGCGACAGGGTGAAGCACGCGAAAGGGTGAAGCGCGACGGTGAAGCACGCGGAAGGGAAATTCAGATCTGAGTTTCATTGTTTTTTCCTTCTTTTGTAGTTTTCATTTTTTGTAATTTTCAGATCTGAGCATCGTGGATCCTTTTCTTTGTTTTTTTGTATTTTCATTTTTTGTAATTTTCATTTTTTAGGATCTCTTTTTTATTTTCAGTTTCTTATTTTTTTTAATATATATTTTGTTTTTATGATATTTTTTGTAATTAGTTGTAAACTTGTAACTATTTTTTTTTTTATTTTTGCCTTTTCATTTTAATTTTTGATCTTTTGTATTATCTATGTAACTACCTTTTTTATCTTTATATATTAATAATTAATGAGATTCATTTGTCATTTCATCTTCAGTTCGCCTGGTTTTAATCTTTCAAATTTGATGGCAAAATGCCAAAAAAAAAAAAAAAAAAAAAAAAAAAAA
Organism: Beta lomatogona; assembly: GCA_947646795.1. NCBI lineage: Eukaryota > Viridiplantae > Streptophyta > Magnoliopsida > Caryophyllales > Amaranthaceae > Beta > Beta lomatogona. The sequence goes on from CANSNZ010000223.1 coordinate 2,359,147, forward strand.
AAATTACTTGTACCAGGACCTGTTGTTGCGGTTTTTCCCAGAAACCGCAGCAATATACTGTATTTTTTATAATAAAAATATATATTGTTGCGGTTTCCAAGAAAAACCGCAGCAATATCCATATTTTTATAATAAAAAATATGAATATTGTTGCGGTTTGTCCTATAAACCGCAACAATATGTTGTAATATTGCTGCGGTTTAAAACCGCAGCAATAGTTTAATTACCTATTGCTGCGCCTTTATTTGTTGCGCGGTCAAAACCGTCGCAATAGGCCACTTAATGACCACAGCAATAAGCTTTTATTCTACTAGTGCTTCCTAGTCAAACATATCAACACGACTGGAGCAGTAAAGCTAATGGATTTTGATGGGAATGAGTTCACCCATTTCACTAATCTTGATCAGTTGAAGAAATATTACGCTTAGGCATCAAAGAAATTGTAATTGCCATGGTCAAGTAACCAAGCAATTTGTGGATTTTGTATCGTATCTGTTTGTTCTTAATAAACATGCCATGTGTTTCTAGATGTTCATATAATCTATGCAAAAAAAAGGAGACCAAAAAAAAAAAAGAAAAAAAAAGAAAAAAAATGAAAAAAAAGAGAAAAGAAAGATGATGAAACATGCAAGGATGTTTGTATTTTTTTTAAAGGTTTATATGTTATGTTTTTATGTGTCATATGATTGATTAACTATGATTTGCATGTCATATTTAATGCTAAAGTGTGCACGTGTTTAGAATTGTGTTCACATTAAATTTTTCACAAGCAGATAATTCTCACAAACAATTTTTTTATTCATCCCAACTGGGGTACTTCATTTCATACATAAAAAGACATACAGCCTTCATTTCCTACAAAATAAAAAAAAAAAAGAAAAAACAACATAGAAAATAAACATGATATTTCTCTCAAACTCTTCTCTTTATGGTAGGCCCGTCTGAATCATTGTCTTGACCAATATCCGCCAAAAGCCATTGAAGGTAATCTTCATCAATTAGTGGAAAGTGAGGTTCAGCTAGCGTTGATATAATTTTTGCTCCCTGCCATATAGTAGGCATGCTCTGAATACCACTCATATCAGCCTCATAAGTAGTACATGTTGGAAGAGTCTGGAAAGCAGGAATATGTTGCTGCCTCCAACCAATTTGCCTTAGACACCTCCATGGAAGGTAGAAAGTGACTTCACAAAACCCCGGTAATTGTACACCTCTGCGCCCAGAATTGCAATATACAATTGCACTAATGCCAAGGTGGCTTGTAACCCACTTTATGTCTCGATGTAGAAAAAAATCCTCCCACCCACCATTTTCCTAAGTTGATAAAAGAAAGGAAGAAGACCTCTCTCCCGGACATGACTAGTTTTGTAAGTAAGACTCTTGTGAGGTTTCATGAGAGAAAATTTTTCCAATAACCATAAAGAAAGGACTAATGGACATACCTTCACAAAGCTTTGAGGGTTTCTTTTGAGTTCATCTAAGCCAAGGAACATTTCCCCCAAAATAAGCGGTCCAAGACGACCCCCACTAACAATTTGAGGAATAAGTGAAAGACACCGAACATAACATGTGTTTAGACCATTATTAGAGAATTGCCAAGTGCCAAATTGAAAAGTCAACAATAAGTTGAGAAGAAATACCTCACCATATTGTAGGTAGTTGCCATGAAGATTTTCAGGAAGATATAAAATCGTTGATAAATCTCCCGAGATCCTTATAGGAGATCTAGGTGTAATAATTGGACCATTGGACGATAAGCCTAGCAAACCCTCGACCTCTTCAACAAGAGGCACATTCTCCCGGTCTCCAAAGCGGAAGACATGACGAGTTTCATCCCAAAATTGGGAAGCAGCATGAGTCATGTCATAACAGATGGAAAGATAAAGCAAAGGCATGAGAGCCTTAGTGAAGTGGGAAGAAGAAAAAGATTGCCTTGGTTGCTCCAAATTCTTTCTGACCCTCGAGAGTTGTTTTTCTCCCGACTCCGCATTTCATTAGCTTCTTCATAAGTAAGAACCATTTTGTGAAAGAAAAATTAGAGAAAAGATTGGAGTAGTGGAAGTGGTGCATTTGGAAATGAAGAACGATGCCCCTTTTATAGATGGAAAAGACGATCATCCATGATTCATGCCATGGATAATAAGTTTGAGTATCGTCCATAGGATAATAAGGAGCATCTTTCATCATGGTTAATGACCAAGCATTTGTGGTAGAGCAATTTTTGCTAAAGCCGAACATTAAAAAAAAAACCGTGTCAATGATGAATCAAAAACGTTGATAAAATCCCTTTCCTAATAGTCATCCAAAATAATGACCTTGATCAATCTATAGTGATCATCTTTTTTTTCAATGAAGCAAATAAGCATTACGCATAAATATTTTCTGAAAGATTTTCGGAAAAACAGATAAATTTTTTTGCCACATGATGATTTGGTCCACCATAGTTTATCTAGAGGGTAACAACCTTTGGTCAACCCTTTAGGTTACATGACCTGACAATGTCCTAATTGAAGGTGACATGATAACACATGAAGTCATAAAAAGTAAGTAATGGTGACTTGACAACTTGTTTGTCATCAAGGCCATGAAAAACTGTAAAAAAAAAAAAAAAAAAAAATTAGAGTCAACCTGTTAATTGTCGAAGTCTCACACATTAACAAAAGACAAATTCATAAAACTAAAAAAAAAGACGACAATAAAGTCGCATTTAAAATTTTAGAAAGTTAATTGAGATTTTCTACTTAAGACAACAATAAAGTCACATTTTCAAAATTTAGAAAATTAATTGGGATTTTCTATCTAAGACGACAATAAAGTCGCATGTTCAAATTTTAGAAAATTAATTGGGATTTTCTATCTAAGACGACAATAAAGTTGCATTTTCAATTTTAGAAAATTAATTGAGATTTTCTATCTAAGACGACGTCAAAGTCGCATTTCCTATTTTAGAAAATTAACTGGGATTTTCTACTTAAATCGTCAACAAAAGTCGCAAATCATGTTTTCAAAATAGCACTGATGATAACTATTTTCTATGGAGAACATGTTATATCAAAAGAAATTTTTCTGTCAAAATTATGTGTCTTTTCAAACATTGGTCGTCATTTCCTCCAAAATTCGACCAATGTGGGGCATTCTGTAGACACCAAATTTTGAACCCCTTTTTAGGATAAATAAGGATTTTGAAAAGAAATAAAAATAACGAAATCCGTCATGCATCGTGGAACGCGCACCTCGTAAAATGCATGTTTCGTCCCAGAGCGTGAGTTTCATTCCGTCGTATGGTTTTCCATTTTTGCGTATTGGTCGTGCGGTTTCGGCTTAAAAATATAATTTCCGTGATTAATAAAACGATTTGTAGTATAATCATGCTCGTCTTTATTAATTTGACGAGTTTTCGTTAATTTTTTTAAGTAAGTCTTTCGAAAAAAGGGAAAACGAGTCGCGACTAGGCGTCGGGATTTTAGTCGTATCCCAAATCCGGTAATAATATGTTTTCTTGATGGTCAAGTCATTGTTCATTGGATAAAGAATAAGAATATATTATTTATCCATTAATCACATCCTTTATCCATTAGTTAGAGAATAAGAATCATGAAAAGATGTGAAAATAAGAATCAAATCCCATGTGTAAGAGCGGGGGGATCCGGATTTTTTCCGGAAGAATCGAGTGTACGCCAAGCACATAATCATGCGCTAGACTCATGATTGTGCGCCTAGCGTACAAGCATTCTCTGCGCTAGGCGCAGCATCCTAATCAGTTTTATTTTACATGTTTTTCGATGCATTTTTTTACGTATTAAGATGTTTAGGGAAGAATATTTTCTGAAAATCTGATTTTGCCTCATTTATTAGAAAATCCAAAAGAATAAGAATATTTGTGTTTCCAAAGAGATTTGATGATGTCATTAGGGTGAGGTCATTAAGGTGATTAAGGATGAAAAAAATCCAATTTTTTAGGTGAAAAATCTGATTTTCTTCTTCTTTGGAACCCTAGTTCACCTCCCTCATTTCTCTATAAATACCCTCCTTTTTTTTACTTCAAAACCAAGTTGAAAAAAACTCAATTCAACTTCTTCTCTCTCTACTACTCTTCTCCTCCTTAATTTTTCCATCTAAGCAAAAGTCATAATTAGTAAGTAAGGAAGTTGGAAAAAATTCAACTTAATTTCACTACTTCTCTCATCTTCTCTACTCCTTTCCTATAAAAAATCACACTTAAGAAAAGAAAGTAAAAGTTAGTAAGATAATTAGTAAGTAAATAAATTCATCAAAAGAAGGAAAAAACACAAAAAAAAGGGTTTAAGTTAGTAATTAAGAGGATTTAGAAACTCACCAAGAAATTAAAAAAAATCACAAAAAAGTAGAAAAATTTGCAAAAAACGAAGTGCATCATTGAGCTAGCAAGGTAAAGTTGAATCTCTTGTTATTTTTTATTATCTCATTAATCATGTACTAACTTTCTCCTTGTTTTCTTCTTATTATTTTTTTAATCTTTGGGGTGATTTGGGTATGTGGAAGTCGTAATAGGTTCCCAACCTTAAATCACCCCACCTAGAATAGTCAACTCTAATGGAGAGACTCTTGAGAAACAATGTGATTATGTGATTTTCCTTAATCAAGTTGTTATTCATCACCAAAATTGTTTTCATAAAAAATTCAAGACAAGTTGTGCATAAACATTTCCATAAAAAGAAAATGTGATGATGTAATTATAATCAGTTTTAATGTCGTACTTCATTTTATTTTTTCGTCTATATTATCAGAATAGTTTGTAGGATTTAATATTTTTCCTATGAAGTGCAAGATGTTTCCAGCCACAGAGCTTTGGAATTTCTAAAAAAGGAATTTTTCGTAAATAATTAAAAATCATACAACTTTGTTGTGCAAAACTGATTTTGTCCAGTACCACCTAAGTTTGTTATGTCAATAAAGTTCAAAATAAAATCATTTAGATAAAACTAAAAACATCATGTTTGAAGAAAATAGCAGTATCTTTTCAAAGATATAAAAATCATGTTCATATGAATTTTATACAATTTTTCATGTAAATCACTAAATTCCAGAAAACTGATTTTCTTTCGAGTTAAGAAAATAAACAAAAAATGGTCTTAAAAGTGTCCAATTCAAGTGAAAATTTCCAATCTACTATTTCCAGGTGTCTAGAATGTTCATACCAAAATTCATTTCAAAATAAGTTCAATAAGTTGGATTTCAAAGAACAAATTGAATAATATTCCTGTTTTGACCAGTTTGTATATAAAATTCACCATAATTTGAGTTGTCACTAAAAATTTATGAAATTTTGAAACCACATAAAAACTCAATGATCTATCCATAGATGTATCACATTCTCAATTTAACGCTTTCTACAGAAGGTTATGATTTTTGTAATTCAGTACAAGAACAAAAGTGCAATTTGGAAAATGAAATAAAGTGATTAAATCAACTTTCATAAAAAAAAAATGTTTTCTTGATATGAAAATGTTAATTAAAAATCATGAAATTTTAAGTTTCTCTTAAAATGACTCATTTTATCATGTAAATAAAAAATCAATAAAAATTGTCATAAAAAATCAAAATCAAAGAGGTTAATTAATCTCTAATTTTCACAAGTTCACAAATAAACATGAATTCCAAAGCCCATTCAAGGAGATGATGATCAAGGAGCCTCATGGTGAAGATCAAGGTTGAAGATTTGTATAGAACATAGATTTTGTACATAATTTCTTTGTAAATAGTTATTACATCACTCATTAATAAAAAAACATGGAGATGTTTATGCATAATTTTCATAAATAATTCCACAACTCTTTTTAAATAAAATGAGCAACCAATGTCACAAATGTTGCATGTTGGGCCAATATATCATAGTATATGAATTAAATGACCCAATCTCAATTAAGAGGAAAAATTGCAAATCTAACTAAGTTAAATTGTATGATGATCCATCCTACATTTTAAAATTTATTTTCCATCTTCAAATGGATTAATCATATAATTTGACATAATTAGATTGGTAATTATGATCTCCGAATTGATTTTAGGCCGTTTCACGTGTTTCGCTTTAAATGGCCAAATTCCAATTAGCGAAACACAAATCTCCAAATTCGATCTCAAATTAATCATTTCTCTCTAAATGACTTAATAATCTTCAATTAAGATTATTTCTCAAAAGCCTTCAAATTAGGAAGCAAACTTCTAAGACCTCTTGAAAATCATTAAGGTGGTTATTTCAATCCTTGATTAATCGCTAATTAAGGTGATTGGCTCAAACTCTTCATTTAATCACTAGTTAGATTGATTATCTTAAACATTGGTTAATCACTAATTAGGGTGATTAGCTTAACCTTTCATCATATTTAATCACTAATTAGAGTGATTATCTTAAACCTTAATGATCGTTAATTAGGATGATTATTTTAATCATTTAATCACTAATTAGAGTGATTATCTTAAACCTTGGTTAATCACTAATCAAGGTGATTAGCTTAACCTTTCATCATGTTTAATCACTAATTAAGGTGATTATCCAAACCTTCCTTTTAATCGCGAATTAAGGCAATTAATTTAACCTTTCATATTTAATCACTAATTAGAGTGATTATCTTAAACATTAATAATCGTTAATTAGCATTATTTTTCCTATTTAAGCACTAATTACAGTGATTATCTTAAACCTTAATAATCGTTAATTCAGGACGATTATTTTTCTCATTTAATCACTAATTGGAGTGATTATCCTAAACCTTGAATAATCATCAATCAAGGTGATTACTTCCAAGCCTTCATTGTTAATCACTAATCAAGGTGATTATCTTTCCTCTTAAGTTTAGTCACTAATTAAGGTGATTATCTTAATCCTCCCTCATATTTAATCACTAATTAAAGTGATTTTCATAACCCCATTTCAATCACTAATTAGAGTGATTACCTTATTCCTAATAGATTTGTTTAATTCTAAAGGTGAGTTATTCATAATCTGTTTCCTTTTCTTCCCCAATGGAATTGACCATTTAGGGTGAGACATATGCTCGAACTACGACGGTTTTATCCATGAGTGGATTCCGATCCCGCAATGATTGGTACGTAGTGCAACTTCAGTGCTCAATCCTACCATGCACAAATGATATATTGGTCCTAAATAAAAATGGTTGATGTGTATATGTGCAAACTATGTGATTTTCTTTCTTTTTAATAGCCATGATTACTTTAAAATGGAAAATAACGCATTTAGTAAGAGCCTGTTCAGTAGAAAGGAAGAGGAGACAAGTTCCAGATGTTCGCACCTTTTAACATAAACCCCGAACCCTATCTCATGGTATGAAAAACCAATTTTTAAAAAACCCTTATCCATATGAAGTCATCATCGTTTTAAATGATATTTCTTGGAATTGATTTTATTGTTTTATTATATAAACCTGTCCCTATTCTGATATTAATAGGGTGGCGACTTTCAAGTTTTCTAAAACTCATAGTCCAATGAGAGACTCTCGTGGGATTCAGACCGTTAATTAAGACAATCAAAAATCGGATACCACAGAAGATCAAGTTATTTCTTCTCTTAAGTAAAAAGTAGTTATATTAATCGCGACCAATGATAATCATTTAATATATATACCTAATGAAAATTCAAAGAGCATTCATCTCACAAATTATCACCTTCTTCTCTAGTCTGCAACTTCCCAAACTGACAGATTTAAAATTCTTAATTTCCTCCCTCAATTTTTTTTTCCAAATTTCCAAGTTTTAACCATCAAAAAATTCAATTCTTGTTGCCTCTCCTTTTTCTTCTATCTTAAATTCCCTAATGTCAAGCTCTTCAAATTAATACCATGTCAATGGAAAAAAAACTTAACAAGATAATATGGGTGATGATAATTCAACTATCACCAATTCGTTTTTTTAGCTATTTAGTCAACCACAAAAATAAACTAGTACATTGTTTTACTTTGAAAATTTACAGAGGAGCAAAGCAAGTTTTGAGAGAGAGGGGTGGGAGGCGGTAGAGAACAACGGGCTTAAGTGCTGCCAACTTGAATTTCAAACTCAACTATGTTATTTTTATTTTGTATTGTTTAAACTTCCAAGTAGGGATGACAAGGGGTTGGATATAGGTCAGGTCTACATGGACCGGTTCCAGATCTGATCTAGATCCGACAGGTCTAGAAAAATAGGATCCAGATCTAAATACTGATGATCGTGCGGATCTAGGTCTGGCAAGCTAACCACAAATTTGCAACTAAATTCAGCAACTATAACACAAATTAAATTCAATAATTTCAGCAATAAAACCACAAATTCACAACAAATTATAGCAAATTCGCAATATAAAAAATGAACTAGATTACAAAAGAATTTCAAGCCTTTCAATGTGGGGAGTTGTTGGTGTGGCGATGGTCAGGTGGATCTGATGGTGGACGCGAAGAGAAGGGGAGTTGTCGCTAAGTCGTTGACTAGTGGTGGAGAGAGAAAACCCGTGTGGGCCGTGGTGGTGGAGAAAGAGAACATGAGCGCAAAGAGGAGAGAAGTCTTGTGCTGGCTTTGAGTTGGACGGTGGAGCGTGACCTTTGTTAAGGGTGGGTGGTAGGGCTGTTCATTTCGACTAATCCGATCCACTCGAATCCGAAATTCTGGAAATTCGAAAATTTCAGATCAGGGAAAATGCGATCCGAATCCGATCCGAAAAAATGGATATTCGAAGTTTAGGTTTAGATCTAATTGGATATCCGATAACTATAAAATTAAAATTTTCAAAGGAAAAATTCATAAAAGTGAGTTTCGGATCAGATCATCTAATATGTTTTGACATGACCGGATATTTTCGGATAACTGGTCTTGAAACAAATATTTTCCGATCAGATATTGGAAAAAATTCGAAAATATCCCCATATTTCGGATATCCGAAATTGAAAATTTTCGATCCATATCGGATCCGAAAATTTTCATATATTCGATCCGAAATATCCGAAAACTAAAAAATCGGAACGAATATCCGATTTACCAGATCGGATCGACCTGATCCTAGATCACATTAACTGGATCGCATATTTATGCACACCCCTAGTGAGCGATTGCTGGTCGGCGGTCGTAGGTGGATGCCCGAGAGAGAGAGGGGGAGGATGAGAGAGTGAGAGTGCTTGAGAAGTTACAAGAGTTAGGGTTTTGGAATGTAAAGGTCTAAAGGATAGCATTATTAGTATTATTGTATGCTGCAAAGGTTTAAAAATTAGAACCCAAACCATATGCCCAACTACATATTTAAAAAAGGGTCCGGGTCTGGGTCCTGGCGTAAGATCTGGATCCGGACCCGTGTTCTAACTTTAGGATCCGAATCTGGCCAGGATCAAAAGGGTCCAATTTTTTTCGGTCCAGATCCTTAAAAAAAGATCCGGGTCTACGAATCCAGGCGGGGTCTTGGATCCATTGCCATCTCTACTTACAACGGACAACAATGAAGGTTTTAGGGCCAATTAAAGTTTTAATCATTTTGTTGTTAAGGAAATGGATTACGAAGTATTAAGGGAACATAAGACACATGTGGTTTATGCTTAAAAAATTATTAGCCTCACAAGCAATGATTCTTATTGTTTGGGTCCATAATATGGCGAGCCCAATAGCATGTGACAAGGCGAAAATACCATCACCAGGAACTCAACTTCACATATTAGCCTATAGCCTTGCTAGGTCCATAATCACTGAAGGGACAAAAATACCCCTGTTGGCAGTATAAATCACAGTTCCCATCCGGAACAGTTCCCTATAAATAGGGAACGCATCCCCATAACTCAGGTATCTAATCTCTACCACTTGAGAACTTCTATTACTACTTTCTCCCTCCACAGAGTTATTTACTGACTTGACCATTGTAGGGACGTTCCCGGGGCACCCCCCGGGGTAGGTTTCCTCATTTTGCACGATTCTAGCCTATCCAAACGAGACATGCTTGGAATGACGGGGCACAACTCGAGACGACTCCCTAAACATCATATCCTAGTTTTTTACCGGAAACAGGTTGGCGCCGTCTGTGGGGATCGTCAAACAAAAGGTCACAACTACTTGAGTGTGCTCACGTCGTTCGTACATGACCTAAGTCGACTGCTCTATCGAGTCAGCCAACATGCAAACACATAATTCAAAGACGTCCTCTCATACGGCTTTCGAACACTCATGGATATCTCATCCTCAACATAGTTCATAGAGGTCCCCTCATAGAGGCCTTCAGACCCTCATGGATGTCCATCCTCAACACAGTTCGTGAAGGTCCTCTCATAAAAGCCTTCGAACACTCATGGATGTCCATCCTCAACACAGTTCGTGAAGTTCGTCCCATAAAGCCCTTCGAACACTCATGGATGTCCATCCTCAACATAGTTCGTAAAGGTCCCCTCATGAAGGCCTTCAAACACTCATGGGTGTCCATCCTTAACGTTGTTCGTAAAGGTCCCCTCACAGAGGCCTTCGAACACTCATGGATATCCATCCTCAACATAGTTCGTAAAGGTCCCCTCATCAAGGCCTTCGAACACTCATGGATGTCCATCCTCAATGTCGTTCGTAAAAGTCCCCTCACAGAGGCCTTCGAACACTCATGAAGGTTATTCATCTTCACCATAGTTCGTAAGGGTCCTCTCATAAAGACCTTCGAACACTCATGAATGTCCCATCCTCATCATAGTTCGAAGAGGTCCTCTGATGTACCCTTCGAACATTCATAAAAGCCCGAGATGGCCTCGCTCGAGCCGAGTAAGGATCTCCAATATGATAGCTCCTCGACCCCCCGGGTCATCAGCTCCTCGCTAAGGTCAAGCAACATGCATTCATCTTATTTCAGGAATATGTTCTAAGTACAAAAGCCCTTCCAAGAAGGCAATTGGACTCTCCTCGAACTGTTAGGGCTTATTAGCTCCATGTCATGGTTGAGGAAGTCCACCTAAACATAGCACCTGTTCCAAATATCCAAAGCCCTATAGGCACCACACCCAGATCGAGCGAGGGATACTTCGAACATCCACCCGACAAAGGGTCCCCGAAGTCAGTACCTGGGAAGAGCTACAGGTACTCAGCTCTACACCTAGGCACTTCGCCCCGATCGAGCGAAGGATACTCTAAGCTTCCCAAAGAACCCCAGAGTCGTTGCCCGTCAAGAGCTACGGTGCCAAGTACCCTTAACACCTCGAGCATGGTCAAGTTGCCTCTCGAGGTACATGGGGCACATCTAAGTTGCCTATCGAGGTACATGGGGCTCATTAGCCCCTGAACACCTCGAGCATGGTCTAAGTTGCCTCTTGAGGTACATGGGGCACATTAGCCATTGAACACCTCGAGCATGGTCTAAGCCCCACTCCTAGGCACCGTAGCTCAGATCGAGTGAGGGATACTTCGAACATCCACCCAACAAAGGGTCCTCAAAGTCAGTATCTGGCAAGAGTTACAGGTACTAATTCCTACACCAAGGCACATCACTCCGATCAAGCGAAGGATACTCTGAGCTTCCCAAGAACCCCGGAGTCGGCACCCGTCAAGAGCTACGGTGCTAAGTACCTTAACACCTCGAGCATGGTCAAGTTGCCTCTCGAGGTACAAAGGGCTCGTCTAAGTTGCATCGCGAGGTACATGGGGCCCATTAGCCTCTGAACACCTCGAGCATGGTCAAAGTTGCCTCTCGAGGTACATGGGGCTCATCAGCCCCTGAACACCTCGAGCATGGTCTAAGCTACTCATCTCAGGGAGGTCCCATACACCTCCCTTGAAGAAGTCATCTCGAGGAGGTTCCATGTACGTCCCTCGAGCTCTTGGGGCTCACCAGCCCCCAATTCATCTTGAGAAGGTACCATGCACTTCCCTCGAGTTCCTTGGGCTCACCAGCCCCCTACTCATCTGAAGGAGGTCCCATACACCTCCCTTAAAGAGGTCCTCTCGAGGAGGTTCCATATACGTCCCTCGAGCTCTTGGGCATCACCAGCCCCCAATTCAACTCGAGAAGGTACCATGCACCTCCCTCGAGTTCCTTGGGCTCACCAGCCCCCTACTCATCTCAAGGAGGTCCCATATACCTCCCTTGAAGAAGTCATCTCGAGGAGGTTCCATGTACGTCCCTCGAGCTCTTGGGGCTCACTAGCCCCCGATTCATCTCGAGAAGGTAGCATTCACCTCTCTCGCGTTCCTTGGGCTCACCAGCCCCCTACTCATCTCAAGGAGGTCCCATACACCTCCCTTGAAGAAGTCATCTCGAGGAGGTTCCATATACATCCCTCGAGCTCTTGGGCATCACCAACCCCCAATTCAACTCGAGAAGGTACCATGCACCTCCCTCGAGTTCCTTGGGCTCACCAACCCCCTACTCATCTCAAGGAGGTCCCATATACCTCCCTTGAAGAAGTCATCTCGAGGAGGTTCCATGTACGTCCCTCGAGCTCTTGGGACTCACCAGCCCCCGATTCATCTCGAGAAGGTAGCATTCACCTCCCTCGCGTTCCTTGGGCTCACCAGCCCCCTACTCATCTCAAGGAGGTCCCATACACCTCCCTTAAAGAAGTCATCTCGAGGAGGTTCCATATACATCCCTCGAGCTCTTGGGGCTCACCAGCCCCCAATTCATCTCGAGAAGGTACCATGCACCTCCCTCGAGTTCCTTGGGCTCACCAGCTGTAGACACATAATCGTGTCTCCCTAATTGGTACCCTATGATGAATAATACCCTGCTCTAATTAGTCCGGATCAAGAAAAAAATAAAGAACAAGTCTAAAATAAAATGTTTTAAGCCTAAACCATTTTCTAACTCTTTTTAATAATTCATTTTCGAAACTTTTTTTATAACTAGTTTTACTAAACCTACTTTCTAAAACGTTTTAAGTAACCTTTTAAAGGCCCACCTTTGAAAACCTTTTAAAAATAGTTTTATGAAAGCCCATTTTATAAAACCCCTTTTCTAGCCCAATTTATTAATAGAATTAATTACTTTTATTAATTAGTTTTATTAATAAAAATATGTTTTATAAAAAAAAATATTTTCCTAAAGTGCTTTTAAATATATTTTATCTAACTCTTTTCTAAAATCTTTTTATTCAATAAAAATCTTTATTTTAATAAAAATCTTTTAGAGACATATTATCTTTTAAAAACCTATTACAACTCAACGACCTAAACTTATATATATCTACCCTCTAACAAAACCCACGGCTTAACACCTCCATCCCTTCACTCGATACTCTCACGGCACAAAACAAAACCTCATAACAAAAATCTATACCACAAACCTCATAAAACGACGACCCTACCGCTCACCTACAGCATCACATCCTTTCAATTCATATCATCACACCAAATTCATCATCGCCATTTATCCCATAATCTAATCATCAATCATCATCACTCGGCACCCTCTATAATACTCCCTGCCACATAAATATCTCACGCCACATCACTCCTTTCTCCAACAAATTCATCCTAATCATCATCATGTTACATCCTCCCTAATACTAATACTATAATTTAACAACTTACGCCTCGCTGCTATCAAACACCAATTCATCAAAAACTCACGCCTAGTACATTAGAGACCAATACATAATTTCTCTTTGCTACACGCTAATACTAGGGGTGTTTATTACCGGGTACTCGGTTCTTCGGGTACCCGAAAATGCGGGTATCCGCTTTTGCGGGTAGTTGAAACTTCGGCTCATGACCCGACCGGAAAATCGGATACCCGGAATAAATCAATCTGGAAATTCAGACTAACTAATTCAGACACACTCCCCTGCCTTCTACTCTTTCTTAGCTGTAATCTATTTGTTAAGGTAATCTCAGATATTCCATTATCAAATTTGTTTCCACCTCCTCGGCAGAGTACATAATTCTCAAACCTGTAGACTTTGCTTGCAATGTTTATTTCTTTGGACTTTATAAAATCTTCAAAAATTATCAAAACAGAAATAGTGCACCCAGTGCCATCTGAATCAAGGTGGAAAACTAGCAAATACTTGGAAAAAAAAAGATGTCAGATCCTTTTAGTGGAGATTGGAGAGGAAAGTTGGATACAATGTGTCAGTGCATAAATTTTCCAAGAGCAAACAATTAAGAGAAAGCTAGAATCAAAGAAAGGGTGGAAAATTTGACAATTAAAAGAGCCAATATCCAGAGTAAATCTGGGATCATAAAAACTTGTAGTTCCAACTCCCCTAATTATCACGACAGAAGACACAAAACTTTAAAAATAAATTAAAAGAAAAAAGAGACCCGGGTTTCCGGGTACCCGCTTACCAAAAATTATGGCCCGTGACCCGACCCGGTTTATGTAATTTTTTCCGGGTCGGGTATCCGGCCCACTAAAATTTAAAAAAACGGTTTATTATCCGATTTTTTTAATGCAGGTCAACGGGTTGGCGGGTCGGGTTTTTGTGAACACCCCTAGCTAATACAATGCAAGACAACAACTTTCTTTAAAGACTCGTATAACAATTCAATTTTCCAAGATCCGTATAAATCAACGACCCCCGGACGGTGGTATAATTCTGAGGGTCAACTAAATTAATTAACTTAATTTTATTTCTTTATTTATAATTATTATTTTCTTAAGGTTACTAACATTCTATTCGTGATGTAGGTTATTGATATATTCCTGCGACTGTAAGTATTGTATATTATACTAACTCCCCGCAAAATTTCATTTTCTTATTTTTATTTATTCTTATGAACATATTATTTTTTGTGCCTGATTGCAATATTTATCACCTTGTATTTTATTATTAATTAAGACCTAAGTAAATGTTCTAACTAATTCTGATAATTTGGACAACCTGCTAGGAACCCAGTAATCTGATTGCTTAATAACTTGTCACTAAAATTAGTCTTTTATGTGTTTCCTGAACCAACTTAGACTAATATTTTTTTAGGGTGTTTAAAACGTTATACGATTATTCTTTTGCATAAAATCTGTTATGAATCGATATTTAGTAGAGGCCAGCAATGGACTATATAGTTCCTGACTATATTGTACCCTCACCCCGAACTCAATTTTTGCTTCCCGACCATCTATGGAGTCATGACGGGAAAATCTACATTAGATATGTCCCTAAGATGTCCTTTCTATTTCAATTATCCAATTAGGTTTATGATTCTTACTTTAAAGGATTTGGACTTCAAAACATATTTTTAATAAAACCTTAACAATGGGATAGTCAAATAAACGCACACCGCGTGTAGGCATTGAATGAATGAAAAATCCACGACTATAATTTGGCGACTTCAATGGGGAGGATTGTAAAAAAATTTAATTTTTTTAAATGGGTGGGTGAAACCCAAAAAGACCCCAAACCCCTCTCTCTCTCTCTCTCCCGAAAACCCAAAACCCCAACTCCCCTGCAATTCTCTCCTCGCACATCCCTCACCAGACCCCCGCCGGCGTTGCCGAAGCTCACCGGAGCTACCTTTTCCTCACGCTGGTGTTATGGCGATGGTGTTGTAGTTGTTCCCCCGCAGCTCGTCGTGGTGGGTTGCAGTTCCTCCCTCTCTTCCGTTTGTCAGCGCTGCCACCGCGAGCCGTCGCGGTGTTGTTGTCCTTGTTGTGTCGTTGCTGGATCGTTGCTGCTCGTGTTTTCCCCTTGTGCGGCTGCTGCCACCAATTTGTTCTCCCTGTCCCCTGCTGATTCGTTGGTGGTGCTGCAACTTGTGGTGGTGCTCGTGTGTTGGTGGTTCTCAAAGTACCAAAGGTACTGGCCTTCTTGTGTTATCGTTGTTGTTGTAGTTATTTGTGTTGATTGTTGTTATGAGTCTTGTTATGTTGTTGCTGTTGGTGGGCTGTTGTTATTATTAGAGTTATCCTAGTCTAATGAGGTTACAAAATCAGTTTTATTATGTATGAGGAAAATGATTCAATAGATTAGATACTTATATTGAGGATTGATAATTGGATTGGGGATTACGAGTTGTTAATGATGATTATATGATGATGTAGAATTAGTTTAGAGGATTTAGTAATAAGTGATTGGAATTACGATTGTAAAGGATTTCCAAATTGGGAATTGGTTATGATTATGTTTCTAGATTAGATTATTGTGAGAATGATTCTTAATTATGTATTTATGTTATATTGATGTGAGGTACATTATTGGAGGATGATTATAGAGTTGAGTCTCATTGGGAAATGAAGATTAATGAAGGAGGTTGTATTGTTGGAATCTGGAATGCGTTGAGGTAACTTTTATGTTCAGTAAAATGTATTACTTATGCCCTCGTGTGTGGATCTCTCTGTTCCGTTTTTTATATATAAGTTCGTATTATGGCCATAGTTAGAATGTGTTGATTATGGAAATATTATTGGATAATATAAATACGCAATTGTTTTGTTGGCTTAGTTTATGAACTGAAAATAGAAAGTGGGCAAGGTATGGGTGGAGGATGGTTACTTCTTTTGACCTGATATGGTCGGCTACGCTCCATAACGAACCTTGGGGGTAGTATTGTTGGGCTCCAAAACGAACCTTGGAGGCAGCGTTTATCCGAATCCTGTACTTGCCACTGATTTGTTTAAGAGAATAAGCTATGCCAGCGTTGTAATGAAAAGGAAATGGTTTGATAAATGAAATGTTTATAATGGGCTGAAGTAAAGGTTACGAGTATTCCACGCATTTTGGAATTTTGTTGTTTTGTATTCTTCTCTGAATTTACAGGTTTGGTGTTGTGAGCTCGGAATTAAAAGTGGAGCAAGATCATTGTGTTATTGCAGATTATGGATTAAGGATTGAGCTTGTATTTTAGATAGCTGATTCGAGATTAGTTACTGATATTTCGTTGTATATTTTAGAAATTTAGTTAAGATATTGGTGTAATTAAGGATATTTTTCTGCTGCGATTTTATTTAATTAAGTGTTGATTCTAGATTATGGATGTTCAGTGTGTTTCATTAGCAGCTCGTATGAGCGGACTGTTACACCATAAGATAGGGTTCGGGGTTTATGTTAAGAGGTGCGAACGTCTGGAACTCGTCTCCTCTTCCGTTCTACAGAACGGGCTCTTACTAAATGCGCTATTTTTCATTTTAAAGTAATCATGGCTATTAAAAAGAAAGAAAATCACATATTTTGCACATATACACATTAACCATTTTTATTTATGACTAATATATCATTTGTACATGGTAGGTTTGAGCACTGAAGTTGCACTACGTACCAATCATTGCGGGATTGGAATCCACTCATGGTTCAAAACCGTCGTAGTTCGAGCATATGTCTCACCTTAAATGGCCAATTCCATTGGGGAAGAAAAGGAAACAGATTATGAATAACTCACCTTTAGAATTAAACAAATATTTTAGGAATAAGGTAATCACTCTAATTCGTGATTGAAATGGGGTTATGATAATCACTTTAATTAGTGATTAAATATGAGGGAGGATTAAGATAATCACCTTAATTATTGCCTAAACTTAAGAGGAAAGATAATCACCTTGATTAGTGATTAACAATGAAGGCTAGGAAGTAATCACCTTAATTGATGATTATTCAAGGTTTAGGATAATTACTCCAATTAGTGATTAAATGAGAAAAATAATCGTCCTAATTAACGATTATTAAGGTTTAAGATAATCACTCTAATTAGTGATTAAATAGGAAAAATAATCGCCCTAATTAACGATTATTAAGGTTTAAGATAATCACTCTAATTAGTCATGAAATATGAAAGGTTAGATTAATCACCTTAATTAGCGATCAAAAGGAAGGTTAGGATAATCACCTTAATTAGTGATTAAACATGATGAAAGGTTAAGCTAATCACCCTAATTAGTGATTAACCAAGGTTTAAGATAATCACTCTAATTAGTGATTAAATGAGAAAAATAATCATCCTAATTAATGATCATTAAGGTTTAAGATAATCACTCTAATTAGTGATTAAATATGATGAAAGGTTAAGCTAATCACCCTAATTAGTGATTATCCAAGGTTTAAGATAATCACTCTAATTAGTGATTAAATGAAGAGTTTGAGTCAATCGCCTGAATTAGCGATTAATCAAGGATTAAAATAACCACCTTAATTAGTGATCACGTTTATGATTTTCAAGAG
This sequence comes from Beta lomatogona, assembly GCA_947646795.1. Taxonomy (NCBI): domain Eukaryota; kingdom Viridiplantae; phylum Streptophyta; class Magnoliopsida; order Caryophyllales; family Amaranthaceae; genus Beta; species Beta lomatogona. The sequence goes on from CANSNZ010000223.1 coordinate 2,377,212, forward strand.
GTCTTAGAAGTTTGTTTCCTAATTTGAAGGCTTTAGAGAAATAATCTTAATTGAAGATTATTAAGTCATTTAGAGAGAAATGATCAATTTGAGATCGAATTTGGAGATTTGTGTTTGGCTAATTGGAATTTGGCCATTTAAAGCGAGACACGTGAAACGGCCTAAAATCAATTCAGAGATCATAATTACCAATCTAATTATGTCAAATTATATGATTAAAATCCATTTGAAGATGGAGAACAAATTTTGAAATGTAGGATGAATTATCATACAATTTAACTTAGTTAGATTTGCAATTTTTCCTCTTAATTGAAATTGGGTCATTTAATTCATATACTATGATATATTGGCCCAACATGCAACATTTGTAATATTGGTTGCTCATTTTATTTAAAAAGATTTGTGGAATTATTTATGAAAATTATGCATAAACATCTCCATGTTTTTTATTAATGAGTGATGTAATAACTATTTACAAAGAAATTATTATTACAACAAAATGTACAAAATCTATGATCTATACAAATCTTCAACCTTGATCTTCACCATGAGGCTCCTCCATCTTCATATCCTTGAATGGGCTTTGGAATTCATGTTTATTTGTAAACTTGTGAAAATTAGAGATTAATTAACCTATTTGATTTTGATTTTTTATGATAATTTTCATTGATTTTTTATTTACATGATAAAATGAGTCATTTTAAGAGAAACTTAAAATTTCATGATTTTTAATTAACATTTTCGTATCAAGAAAACAATTTTTTTTATGAAAGTTGATTTAATCACTTTATTTCCTTTTGCATATTGCACTTTTGCTGTTGTACTGACTTACAAAAATCATAACTTTATGTAGAGAGCGTTAAATTAAAAAATTGTCATACATCTATGGATAGATCAGTGAGTTCGTTATGTTGTTTCAAAATTTCATAAATTTTTAGTGACAACTCAAATTATGGTGAATTTTATACTCAAACTGGTCAAAGGAGGACCTTTATTCAATTTGTTCTTTGAAATCCAACTTATTTAACTTAGTTTTTGGTATGAACATTCTAGACACCTTAAAAGACTAGAATATAAATTTTTACTTGAATTGGACACTTTTAAGACCATTTTTGGTTTATTTTCTTAACTGAAATAAAAATCAATTTTCTGAAATTTAGTGATTTACATGAACGGTTTTGTAAATATGATGAAAAATTGTATAAAATTCATATGAACGTGATTTTTATATTTTTGAAAAGCTACTGATATTTTATTCAAACTTGATGTTTTTACTTTTATCTAAATGATTTTATTTTGAACTTTGCATTATAATCCATTTTGCATTCATATAGGGTCCATCTAATTCGAGTCCATGCATTCATATTAGGCCCGCTAGCATTAGAGTCCATCTTATGCCTATATAATTCTAGCTCCTAGGCCCATTTGCATATTTATGTGAACCCTAATTTATGTCAATCCCAGTCCAAGTGTAATCCAACTCTATTCCAATCCAATGTCAAGCCCATGTGCATTTTCAAGTCTAACTTCAAACCAATATAGGACTAAGTCCATAATTAGGTCCACATAAGGCCCAACTCATTTCCAAGTCAATCCAGTCCAATTCCAAATCCATATAGGACGAAGTCCAAACCATTAAGTCTACCAAAGCTAGCATCCTTGTAAGACCATAACGGCACCCCTTTGATTTAGCTAAGCTAGTCATCCATGTAAGACCATAACGGCACCCCTTTGACCTAGCTAAGCTAGTCATCCCTGTGAGACTATAACGACACCCCTTTGACTTAGCTAAGTCACCCGTAAGACCATAATGACACCCATTGATTTAGTAAAGCTAGTCACCCCTAAGACCCTAAAGGCACCCTTCGAGTTTAGCGAAGCTACTCCTATCTTACATCTATAGCAATATCAAATCATCAAGTCTGGCGAAGCCAATTCCTTCCTAAGCCTAGCGAAGCTAGAGTAGACAATCTTTTTGAGCCTAGTCTATTTGCCAAGTCTAGTCCAGTCTACTTGCATAGTCCAGTCCAGTCCAGTCCAGTCCAGTCATTTGCATCTGCATATAGTTAGGCCCATGTCACCATCATAACCATAATCATACCCATCTCTAACTATCTCCCGCTTCCATTTTATCTTCCATTTTTCATCCCCATTTCCACTTTCATCTTCATTTCTCATCTCCATTTCTCATCTCCATTTCTCCATCCCTCATTTCCATTTCTCATTTCGAAAGCATCATTCCTAAAAATTTACGAGGTCCATTCGAATTCTGTTCAGGACGGATCGTGAGATTATAACTTAGGAGCGCCCGACAGAGAGGATACAAGGTCGACCTACTCCTAGACTCGTCAAACGCATCCTCACATTTTCAGACGAATCCTCCGACTCTTCTGAATCATCATCTGAAATGGGGGATACTAATGAACATCTCAGTGCCATTATGGCCCAACTTCAACTGATGAACTCACGTCTTGAGGACCAAGACAAAGAGATCAAGGCACTGAGGGAGAAGCTAACTGAAGAGGACGAGCAAGGCGACACCCCATCACCAATCAAGACCAACATAGATTTGAGGTTTGAAAAACTCGAGCAATTGATCCAGTCAATTCCTGCGCTCGAGGGTCAGGCTTATGGCCATGACATTATTGATCCTGAACTGAGGGAAAAACTCCCTAAAAAGGTAACATTAGGTGACCTCCCAAAATTCAAGGGGGTCGAAGACCCAGATGACCACTTGAGAGCTTTCTCCATCTCTATGGCTCTCAAGGGAATGAGCAAGGACCTGTTTGCTTATGTCTTTCCCTTGACCTTGGATGCACATCCATCCAAGTGGTTCAAATCATTGAATAAGGCCAAGCTGAATGATTGGGACTACATCAGAGAAGAGTTCCACAAACAATACACCTACAATACTCAGCTTCCCATTGGCCTTCGTAAGTTGGAATTAACTAAGCAAAATTCCAACGAAGATTTTGTCACCTTACTTAACAGATGGAGAGAAAAGGCTGCACAAATGACTAACAGGCCATCCCAAGAGGATCAAGTCCGATTGGTGATCCGTAACCTGCAGCCCAAGTATGGGGATCACATCAAGTTCCAACCTACAGAGTCTTTCACGAAGCTCTATAAGGTAGGCTTGCTGATTGAAGAAGAGGTACAGGCTAACAAGAACAAGGGTTCTAACAACAATAACTCTTTCAGGAAGAGTAATAATAACCCTTCTACCTCTAAAAGCAGTGACATAAACGCCCTAACTACTGACAAGAGAGGTTATCAAGGACCTCAAAGGACATTCACTCCCTTAGGCATGTCTCTAGAAGAAGCCTTCACTAGGATTCATACAAAGGGAGCACTTCAGCCTCTTGGCCCCACTCCGGACCCTGCTCCTGAGAAGAGATCCAGTAGATGGAATCCTAATTCCTACTGCAAGTGCCATCAAGGAAATGGGCATCTGACATCACAATGCTGGACTTTGAAGCATCATCTGCAGGATATGGTTGAAGATGGTAGATTGCCAATTCCGCCTGCAGCAAAAGTCAGCAATAGCGGCAACCCTTTGGGAAGTGCCTAAATAATGCCGGGGCATAATCATTTAATGCTAGTTTTCTAGGTTGAGTCGGAGAGTCCCTCCCCTAGCTCCTTCATTTCCTATCCCGTCGAGTCTATGTCCTTTAGGATTATAATGTTTATCAGCCTTGTTTCATTCATTTCCAATTAATAAAATAATCGCATTTTATTTTTATTTTCATTGGCCTTCCATCCTTTTTATTTATGCTTCTAATTCAATGATGAAACTCGAATCACCTAATGAACTTGACTAATAATAACAAAAAGAGATCTGAAATAAAAAAGAGAAGAATAAAAAAAAGAGGACATAATTTGGATCAGGAGTTATTCCCTCTTTCCTTCTATTACCTTCCATAAGCCATCCATGCAATCCAATCAAAAATCCTTTAAACCATCATCTCCATTAACCAAATAACCTTTCAAAATCAAAGCTCCGCAAATAACCTTCAAGCCTTCCACTACCCTAAACCAAACTTGTGTGCAAGCCTTACTAGATACAAAAAAAAATCAATGCCAGGCAAAAACAAAATAGTGAAAAAAAAAATTCAAAGTGCGAAAAAATGAAAAAAAGCAAAAGGAAACGAACAGGATAAAAATAAAAGATTCAAAAGAAAAAGCCAAAGGCAAAGACATAAAAAGTCAAGCTAGGGAGCTTGCACACAAGTTCTACCCCTCAATCAAATCCTTCAACCCATTAAACCCTAACCCATACAATCCAAATCCATGATCCTCCATTAGCCCAACCAATTCAACCTTCATCTAAACCTCAAGCCTTAAACCTTTCAACCTTTCAACCTTTCATCAACCGTAACTCCTTTTTCAAGGTATGTCCAAGCCCGCTAGGTTGAAAACCCGAAAGGGCGGCCTAGACAAAAGTTAGGGAACAAAAAAATATATATAATAAAAAAAATCAGATCTGGAACTACGAATGGTCTGATTCTGCAAGGATACGTAGAAAATCCTCATCTCAAGGTCCGACCGCTTCAATAAAATAAAATTAGTCATGGTCTAGTGATTTGACTTTCTAGAATTTAGGAGCATACATTCTCTACATCCCGACATTGACTCGAGTCTGAACCTAGCCTCGTTAAAGCCTTTCCCACCTACATTCATTTAAGTCACAAATTTCAACCTTTTAATTTTTCAATCCAAGCTCTCCTTGTCCCTAAAGGACTCTCCGACAATTCCATGATTTCCGATGATACTTGACTTTGCCAATATCAACTTCCCAAAGAAGAATCCCCATTACAATCCCCAGTGACAACTTTCAACGTTCACGGCATAGCAACTACATTTCAATATCATATCAAATACATTTCAATTAAGGCTCAAGCCTAATTCAAGGCAAGCTCACCCAAAGTGGGGGCTTCCTACGTGTGGTGGTTCCTCCAATTCAAGTCTAACTCCCGAAGAGTTGTAATCCGCGGACCTCGTTTACGGACTCCAATCTCTTACTAAAAACGATTTTCGAAAATTATTTTATGCATTTCTAATCAGTCTATCATTCTATCATGCTATACATCTTCTAGCCTTGTAAAATCCTGACCTTGCATTGTAGCCTTGTAAAATCCTGACCTTGCATTACATTTCATACATTCTAGTCTTGCATAACCCTGACCTTGCATGACGTGTCATCCCTTAGCTTTGCATAACCTTAATCCATGCATAGCGTCTTGTGCATCCTTAGAGAGTCTAAGCTTGCGTACTGTAGACACATAATCGTGTCTCCCCATTTAAGGATTCAATGATGAAACATACCGTGCTCTTAATTGGTCCGATCCAAGGGCAGAGCAGTCCGAAGAGCCATTCAAAACCATTTCGAAAAGTGTTAAAGTCCTATTTTATAGCCCAATTAATTATTCATGATAATTAATTGTATTTGAGCCCACTTCTTTGAAAAGCCCAATTAATTGATAATTAATTGATTTATTTTAACAAATATATATTTTCAAAATATATATTTTTTAAGTCAAAATCAGATTTTATCCCGTAAAATCAGATATCCGTAGTTAAAGGATAAAAGAAATCTTTTAAAACACGTTTAAAATAAAGTTGGCAAAGGCATGGCAGGAGTCAGGCTGGTGCGCCTAGCGCACCAACCTGCGCCTAGCGCAGAGCCTTGCGCGCCTAGCGCACCAACCTGCGCCTAGCGCAGAGCCTTGCGCCTGGCGCAGCTCTGTCCACTGTGTCAGATGCACTAATCTGCACTTGACACGTGGATTTCTAACTCGTTCAGAGTCCTGCGTCAAGCGCGGCTCATGCTTGAGACGCGGATTTTCTTTCTTATCTTTTTAAAGCACGTACCACATGTACACTTTTTATTGGTCATGCCGCGCCATGCGCTAGCCACGTCAGCTGCTCCAGACGCAGCCAGCGCGTTAGGCGCAGTGCCTGATTTCCTATAAATAGGCCTGATTTCCGAACAGATTAAAAAAACGGATATTTCACATGAACACACTTCGAAATCGACGAATACTTAACGAATTCTCTCTACAAACTATAAAACTTCCTTACAAAAACTCATACCTTTCAAACACAAATACATTCAATCTACACACTTTCATACATTCAGATTTTCAGGATTCATGATTGCTCGTCCCGAAGGTTGTCAATGTCGCAGACCCAAGCCACGGTATAATCCTGAGGGTCCTTAAATAAATTATTTTTATATTGAAGTTACTAATAGTTTTCTTTCCTGATGTAGATCTTTAATGTAAAATCGCTCCACTGTATATTCTAACCTCTTTTCTATACTTTATTTTATATTTCATATTATTATTATTATTCATGCCTTTGTATATTATATGTCTGCCTGATTGTTCTATGCATATTATATGATTGTCCCTGCTTTATTCTTTTATCATCCCACATGTTATTTTTGCTAATAAAGACCTAAAGAAATGTTATAATATTAATCAGATTAATTTGGACAACTTGTTAGGTTCTTTGTAATATTGATTGCATAATAACTTGTCACTAAAAATAGTCTTTTTATGTGTTTCCTGAACCAATTTAGACTAAATATTTTTAGGGTATTTAAAACATTATTTGATTATTCTTTGGCATAAAATCTGCAAATGAATCGATATTTAGTAAAGGCCAGCAATGGGCAATATGGTTCCTGACCATATTTGTACCCTCACCCCCGAACTCAATCTTTGGTTTATTTTGACTACCTATGGAGTCAAGACGGGGAAATCTACATTGGATAATTTGTCCCTATGATTTTCCTATATCAAATTAGGTTTATGATTCTTCCTAAAAAGAATTATTGGCGACTTCTTTCAATACAATGTTCAATAAAACCTTAATAGCGGGGTAGTCAAATCTAATATGCGCTCACACTGCGTAGGCGAAATAAAATCCACGCCTACAATTTGGCGACTCCACTGGGGAGGATTTTAAAAAATTAATTTTTTAAATGAGTGGGTGAAACTTGAAAAATATGATTCATTCCTATTTTATGCCTTTCAATAATATACAGTTTTGCATATGCATGGCTATTGTTCAGCCACCATAAGGACAATCTACCTTGCCTCATTAGCACATGTTCTATGTGTGAGATCACCCCCGGGGGGTTTGCGCTTTGTCCTTCCAAAAAGCTTCCTGAGCGATAGTGTTGGATCTTAGTTATAAACAAACCTACCATATTCATGAGTGTGTCTTACACGTGGCCAGCTCTTTAAGCAGGGGTACGAAGCGTGGGATCAATCTCTTAGTCATGGACCTTTTCAGCCATAACCTAACCCTGACCAATAGTTGAATGTAGAACTAGACTTTAGATTGAGAACTTTTGCATCCATGTTACATGACATTTATGTGTGATTGCAATTTTTGCCTACTAATATGCTTTACGCCCGAAATTATTACAAATCACGTCTAAAACAAATCTCGTTTTCGCCCGAACGTTCGTCAATTTATCAATACGCGTGCCGCAGAGCATTGCGTCAAACGCATTAAGTTGTGCCTGGCGCAATGCACCTGCGCCAGACGCATAGACTGCACGCCGCGCGCACCAGTTGCGTGGCACGCAGTCTATTCATCCCATGCTTATTGGTCTTTTGACCTTTGTTCGAGTCAAAGATAACAAGTTTGCATCGTATTCAAAAAAAGGGCCAGTCTTTTCATGCAAGGTAGAGTCTGTCCCAAAAGATGTATCTAAAGGGTCATTGTAGAGTTAGAGTTGTCATGCATGTCTACCTCTTCCCATCTTCTCCCTGCTGTTCAACTAATCTTCCCTATCAGTTCTATCCTACCATATTCATCAATTTCAAAAACTTACTTTATTTAAAAAAAAAAAAAAATCAATCCTGCACCTCCTTCTATTCTACTCTTTTTCAGAAACATTTACTAATCATTATCATGCCACGACATTTCCATCGTCTGTTCCTAAGAAAAGATAAAACAAGGGGTTCCTTTCAAAAATGAATTTCGAAAATTCTAATCCCATTCCAAATACCTTCGCTAATCCAATCCAATTCAATCCAATTCATTTGCATTCATTCTAGGCCCATATGCATTAGAATCCATTTTGCATTCATTTAGGCCCATGTGTATTTCAGTCCATGCATTCTCTAGTATTGAGTCGATCTTAGGCCCATATAAGTCTAGTTAAAATCAAAGTTAGGCCCATTTGCATCTTTATGTGAAGTCCAGTCCAAGTCTATCGATTCCAATCTAAGTCTAAGTATAGTCCAATCCAAATCTTAGGTTCATTTAGGCCCAATTCATATCCTAGGTCCAGTTTGCATCTCCATGTAGGCCCTAGTCAGTCTCCGGACTATAAAAATCCAGTCTTAGGACTATAAAAGTTCATCCCTTAAAGTCTAGCCTGCTTGCTCATCCGTAAGTTCAAGGTATAGCATTCCTTAAGTCTATAGGCATTGTTGTGTCTAGCCTGCTTGCTCACCAGTAAGTTCAAAGTCTAGCATTCCTTAAGTCCATAGGCAATTTTTTAGTCTAGCCTGCTTAGTTTAATGTAAGTTTCGAAATCTAGTTGTCTAGCTTACTTGCTCACCCGTAAGTTCAAAGTTTAGTTACCTAGCCTGCTTTCCTTAAGTTAATAGTTTGGCCTTCCTAGTTGTCTAGCTTGCTTGCTCACCCGTAAGTTCAAAGTCTAGCATCCCATAAATCCATAGGCAATTTTTTAGTCTAGCCCGCTTAGTCTAATGTAAGTTCCGAAGTCTAGTTGTCTAGCCTGCTTGCTCACCCGTAAGTTCAAAGTCTACGTGCCTAGCCTGCTTGCCTTAAGTTAAGAGTCTAGTCTCCCTTATTGTCAAACATTCCCTAAAGTCTAGCCTGCTTGCTCACCCGTAAGTTCAAAGTCTAGTCTCTCCTAAACCCAATCGTAGAGCCCACTCGCTGCAGACAGTCCGATCCGATCCATGTCTGCATTTGCATATAGTTAGGCCCATGTCTCCATCATGGTCAAGTCTATATACCAGTCCAAAACCCATAACCATTCTCATTTTAAAATCACTTTCCATTTTCATTTCCCATTTTCATTTCCATTTCCACTTCCATCTCCCATTTCTCATCTCCATTTCTCATTTCGAAAGTGTCATTTCTAAAAATTCACGAGGTAGTCTATTCGATTTCTGTTCAGGACGGATCGTGAGATTATAACTTGGGAATGTCCGATAGAGAGGCAACAAGGTCAACCTACTCCTAGACTCGTCAAACGCATCCTCACATTTTCAGACGAATCCTCCGACTCTTCTGAATCATCATCTGAAATGGGGGACACTAATGAACAACTCAGTGCCATTATGGCCCAACTTCAACTGATGAACTCACGTCTTGAGGACCAAGACAAAGAGATTAAGGCACTGAGGGAGAAGCTAACTGAAGAGGACGAGCAAGACGATACTCCATCACCAATCAAGACCAACACAGATTTGAGGTTTGAAAAACTCGAGCAATTGATCTAGTCAATTCCTGCGCTCGAGGGTCAGGCTCATGGCCATGACATCATTGATCCTGAACTAAGGGAGAAACTCCCTAAAAAGGTAACATTGGGTGACCTCCCAAAATTCAAGGGGGTCGAAGACCCAGATGACCACTTGAGAGCGTTTTCCATCTCTATGGCTCTCAAGGGCATGAGTAAGGACCTGTTTGCTTATGTCTTTCCTTTAACCTTGGATGCACATCCATCCAAGTGGTTCAGGTCACTAAACAAGGCCAAGTTGAATGACTGGGACTACATCAGAGAAGAGTTCCATAAACAATACATCTACAATACTCAGCTTCCCGTTGGCCTTCGTGAGTTGGAGTTAACTAAACAAAACTCAAACGAAGACTTCGTCACCTTCCTTAACAGATGGAGGGATAAAGCTGCACAAATGATTATCAGGCCATCTCAGGAGGATCAAGTTCGACTGGTGATCTGTAACCTGCAGCTGAAGTATGGGGATTATATCAAGTTCCAACTTATAGAGTCTTTCACGAAGCTCTGTAAGGTAGGCCTGCTGATTGAAGAAGAGGTACAGGCCAACAAAAATAAGGGTTCCACCAACAACAACAACTCTTTCAAGAAGAGTAACAATAGCCCTTCTAGCTCCAAAGGCAATGAGGTCAATGCCATAGCTGCTGAAAAAAGAGGCTATCAAAAGCCTCAAAGAACATTCGCACCTTTAGGCATGTCCTTAGAAGAAGCCTTCACTAGACTTCATGCAAGGGGGGCACTTCAGCCTATTGGCCCTACTCCAGATCCTGCTCCCGAGAATAGATCCAAGAGGTGGGATCCAAATGCCTACTGCAAGTACTACCAAGGAAATGGACACCCAACATCTGCGTGTTGGACCTTAAAGAATCACCTGCATGATATGGTTGAAGATGGTAGATTGCCAATTCCACCTGCAACAAAAGTCAGCAATAGCAGCAACCCCTTGGGTAGCACCTAAACAACGTCGGGGCTTAGGCATTTAACGCTAGTTTTCTAGGTTGAGTCGGAGAGTCCCTCCCCTAGCTCCTTCATTTCCTTCCTTGTCAAGTTTATGTCATTTAGGTTTTTATTTCCAATAAGCATTGTTCTATTTATTTATGATTAATAAAATAATTGCATTTTCATTTTCATTTTCATTGGCCTTCCATCATTTTATTTATGCTTCTAATTCAATGATGAAACTCAAATCGCATAATGAACTTGACTAACAATAATAATAATAAAAGATCTGAAAAAAAATGATAATAAAAAGAGGACATACTTTGGATCAGGAGTTATTCCCCTCTCCCTTCCATTACCTTCCATAAGCCACCATCCTTAAACCATCATCTCCATGATCATAAACCAAACAATCCCTTCAACATCAAAGCTCCACAAATAGCCTCCAATACCCTAAACCAATAACTTGTGTGTAAGCCTTACTACACAAAAAAAAATATCAATGCCAGGCAAATAAAAAAAAAAAAAAAAAAAAGTGAAGAAATTCAAAATGCTAAAAGAAAAAGCCAAAGGCAAAGAAATAAAAAGTCAAGCTAGGGGGCTTGCACACAAGTTCTACCCCTCATTCAAATCCTTCGACCCATCAAGACTTTAACCATATAATCCAAATCCATGATCCTCCATTCGTCAAACCAACTGAACTTCATCTAAACCTCAAGCCTTAAACCTTTCAACCTTTCATCAACCCTGACTCCTTTTTCAAGGTATGTCCAAGCCCGCTAGGTTGAAAACCCGAAAGGGCGGCCTAGGCAAAAGTTAGGGCACAAAAAAAAAATGATGACAAATAAAAAATAAATCAGATCCAGAACTACGAATGATCTGATTCCGCAAGGATACGTAGGAATCCTCATCTCGAGGTCCGACCTGTTCAATAAAATAAAATTAGTCATGATCTATTTATTTGACTTTCTAGAATTTAGTAGCATACTTTTTCTAGATCCCGACATAGACTCGAATCTGCACCTAGCCGCGTTAAAGCCTTTTCCCACCTACATTCATTTAAGTCACAAATTTAATCATTTTATTTTTCAATCCAAGCTCTCCTTTTCCCCGAAGGACTCTCCGACAATTCCATGATTTCCGGCGATATTTGACTCTGCCTATATCAACTTCCCAAAGAAGAATCCCCAGTACAATCCCTAGTGAAACCTTTTAACGTCCATGACAGATCAACTACATTCCAATATCATATCAAGTACAGTTCGATTAAGGCTCATGCCTAATTCAAGGCAAGCTCACCCAAAGTGGGGGCTTCCTATGTGTGGTGGTTCCTCCAATTCAAATCAAACTCCCGAAAAGTTGTAATCCGACCTCGTTTATGAACCTCGATCATTTACTAAAAACGATTTTCGAAAATCATTCTATCTATTTCTAATTAGTCTATCATTCTATCATGATATCCATCTTCTAGCTTTGCAAAATCCTGACCTTGCATTGTAGCTTTGCAAAACCCTGACCTTACATTGCATACATTCTAGTCCTGCATAACCCTGACCTTGCATGACATGTCATCCCTTAGCTTTGCATAACCTTAATCCTTGCATAGCGTCTCATGCATCCTTAGAGAGTCTAAGTTTGCATTATTGCATCATTATGTGCTTTATCTGAGTTGTTTGCACCTGTCTGCTGACATCTTTTTCTGCAGGTAATCAGATCGCTTGTAGTTATTGTCCTGCATACTAACTTTGTCTTGCAGAGACCGGCGGTTATAGATCAGTTCTAAACTGCAGAGCGTTTAGAATCGTTCTCCATCCCGACACCGTATACTTTGACTATCGCTTTCCTGAACCTCAGTCAAAGTGGGGGCTTCTGTAGACACATAGTCGTGTCTCCCCATTTAAGAATCCGATGATGAAACATACCGTGGTCTTAATTGGTCTGATCCAAGGGCAGAGCAGTCTGAAAAGCTATTCAAAACCATTTCGAAAAGTGTTAAACTCCTATTTTAAAGCCCAATTAATTATTCATGATAATTAATTGTGATTGAGCCCAATTCTTTGAAAAACCCAATTAATTGATAATTAATTGATTTATTTTAATAAATAAATATTTTCAAAAATAATTTTTATAGTTAAAATAAGATTTTATCCCGTAAAATTAGATTACAGAACTAAAGGATAAAAGAAAATCTTTTAAAATGCGTTTAAAAAAAGGCTGGCAAAGGCGTGTCAAAAGCCAGGCTGGCATCGTGCGCATGGCGTACCACCGTGCGCTTGGCGCACAGCCTTGCGCCTGCCGCACCTTGCTGCGTCAGGCGCAGCTTTTCCTCACAGGTGGCACTGTGCCACACAATGTGTCGTGCGCATGGCGCACAGATCTGCGAGAAGCGCTGTTTTCTTTCTTATCTTTCTCAAAGCGCGTACGACATGTACGCTTTTTACTGGTCATGCCGCGACATACGCTTGCCACGTCAGTTGCGCTTGGCGCAGCCAGCGCATGAGGCGCATTGCCGTTTTCCCTTTACATAGGCCTGATTTCCGAACAGATTGAAGAACGGATTTTTCACATAACACTCGACGAATACTTTACGAATCTCTCTACGAACTACAAAACTTCCCTACAAAACTTATACTTTCAAACACAAATACATTCAATCTACATACTTTCATACATTCAGATTTTCAGGCTTCACGATTGCTCGTCCCGAAGGTTGGCAATCTCGCAGACCCAAGCCACGGTATAATCCTGAGGGTCCTTAAATGAATTATTTTTATATTGAAGTTACTTACACTTTTCTTTCCTGATTTAGATCTTTAATATAAAATCGCTATACTGTATATTCTAACTCTTTTTCTAGACTTTCTTTTATTTTGTTTTATTATTATTCAAGGAAAAATTGACAATAGAGGTCTCAACTTTGGGTGATAATTTTTAAAAGGTCTGAACTATTGATTAACCTGTGTAGGTCCTAACTATAGGGGGTCTTAACTTTTAGCGGACCTTAGTGACTTGAAACTGGCTTAATAGGTCATAACTTGTAAAATTTGGGTCACACCAGAAGGGTTAATTGAGGGAGGGGAGTAGGAACTAGGTGAGATTTTTAAAAAAATTGTCAGTTTTAAGTCACTGAGGCCTGCTAAAAGTTAAGACCCACTAAAGTTGGGACCTACACAGGTTAATCAATAGTTCAAACCTTTTAAAAATTATCGTCCAAAGTTCATACCTCTAATGTCAATTTTTCCATTATTCAATGCCTTTGTATATTATATGCCTGCCGGATTGTTCTATGCTTGCTATTATATGATTGTCCCTGCTTTATTGCTTTTATTACCCACATGTTATTATTGCTAATCAAATACCTAAAGAACTGTTCTAATATTAATCAGATTAATTTGGACAACTTGTTAGGTTCCCTGTAGTATTGATTGCTTAATAACATATCACTAAAAATTAGTCTTTTATGTGTTTCTTGAACCAACTTAGACTAAATATTTTTAGGATGTTTAAAACATTATTTGATTATTCTTTGGCATAAATTCTGCAATGAATCGATATTTAGTAAAGGCCAACTTTGGGCGAATGTGGTTCATTATGACTATATTCGTACCCTCACCCCCGAACTCAATCTTTGGTTCATTTTTACCATCTATGGAGTCATGACGGGGAAATCTACATTGGATAATTAGTCCCTACGATTTTCCCATATCCAATTAGGTTTATGATTCTTCCTAAAAAGAATTGTTGGCGACTTCTTTCAAAACAATTTTCAATAGAACCTTTACAGTGGGATAGTCAAATCTAATATGCGCTCACACCGCGTAGGCGAAATAAAATCCACGCCTACAGTAACCATATTATTATTGTGGATCAGAGGTATGACATATGCAAACATCTAATGAATTTATGTATAATCTCTTGATGACTATTTGTTTCTAGCTGCAATTCCAAAATTTACTTGATAAAAGTTAGTACTTGATAATGATGTAATGATGTTTGGATACTAATTCTAAATTCAATGCAAAGTATACTCTTATGGATTTCTTAACCATTACAAATCTCTTTCATTTGCTTCAACTAAAAGAAAATAGAGGTAAAAGATCAAATCAGACCAAATAACTACCGCTATAAATTAAATGAGAGGTATTTCTATGCTTCCGAGTAACAATATGGAGAGAAAAGAATGAAGAAGATATTTGTTTTCTATTATGGAGAGAAATTAAAAACAGAGCTCTTGTTTTCATTTCTCCATATTGCATCTACCCATTTCAATCTCTTGTTTTCTATTAGAAACCCATAACTCTTCGCCATAAACAGAGATAAAAGCATTTGTTAATATTTTTATTTCTTCTTGTTTTAATTCCTCCGAAACTCTTCGTCAAACTCAAAAGCAAAAATATAGAGCATACACAATGGTTGATCCAAAAATATGGATCATCAATTATTTTAATAATTCCTCCCTCTTCCACCTCACTTATGATCTCCTATTAGTTTTTATGGTTTTTTTTACCCCCAATGGATGATCTACAATTTTGAGGTTTTCAGCCGTTGGATTACTCTTCTTGAGGCCATTAGATGGTTGCCAACTCACCATACATGGGGCCTGCCATTTATTCTCTTTCATGACATTTGGCTATGATCAAGCTATGATCAGATTATTAGGATCATCTGATCATCCTCCCCTCTCTCCTCGTTTTTTCTCTCTCGTAATTCTTTATTATATTTTTCTCCCTCTCTCCTCATGATCTAGCTTGTAGATCATCCAATGAGCTTAACCAATACCTCTCTTTCACCCACACAAACTCTACTCTTCACCCACCTCAAGCAAAAAAACATACTCACTTATATACACTATGTCCGTAAAAATTAAATTGAACAAAGAAAACAAAGAGAAAAAAAGAGGGAAAACATAGTACTAAAATCACAATAAATTTTTCTCTAATTTTTTATTCTTTTGCCTCCATTTTCCTCTCTTTTCTCAGTATTTGTTTTTTGAGGTGGGTTTTTTTAAATTGTTCTTGTTAAGGGATTGTTGGACGCCATCTCTTCAAGTAGACAAAGAATTTCAGTAATTGTTCTTGTGTATCCCTCCAAATTCAGAAATTGCTTTCCTTCAAATTATGGGTTTTTCATGCTTAAATTGAAATGTGTTGATACAAATTTATCAAGAAATGGTCAATTTGATTTTTGTTTTCTGCCGAGCAAGACTTTGTTGTAGGGAAGGAAAGAAATTCGTCTTGGAGCCTAGTTTAGAAGCAATGTAAGTATTTCACGCGTTAAAATGTGGTATGATAAACCTTTAACGGGTAGATGTTTGGCAAACGTCTAATAAGGACAATATGGTCTTTCTACAAGACTCCTCTAAGGCTCCTAGGACAGCGTGGCTTTTGACAGTAATTGGCAGAAAACTTAATTGTGCAATTGTGATTTTTTTTTCTTTCTTTCTGGAATGGGAATGATAAACAAATAGTGTTTGTGTTGTTTTTCCCACAAATTAAAATATTGGTTAGAGAAGGTAAAATAAAAATGTGATGAAATTATATCAAATTATCTTCTTCTTATTTTCCTCTTTGTAAGGAATGATAAACATATAGTATTTGTGTATTTAACAAATAGTGTTTGTGTATATAACATATGATGCTTGTGTATAAACAAATAGTGTTTGTGTTATTTTTCAACAAATCAAAATAATAGTTAAAGAAGAGTAAAATAAAAATGTAACGAAATTATATCAAAATGGATGCCTATTTATAGGGAATAAAAACATATGACTTTCGGTATTTTTTGTATATTTTTTGAAGCAGATTTTTTTATATATAGACGTTTTAAAAATTGTAAAAGTTATATTTTTTTGGGCTAACAACATCATGACACTTGGCGCTTATTAAGTGACCTAAACTTTCCTCTTAGCATGTGTTAGAATTTTACATATTTGCAATTTTTTGGGACGACACATGTAATGGCATAAAAATTAAAATATTATTCACCAATTATCCTTTTTCAAAAGCGAGCTCTACCAAAAATGGATAGTTGTACAATACATTCACACCTGGTTAGTGGACACTTGGCAAATTTTGTTGCTTCACATCACGTGGCTGTTTTTTTTTTCTAGCTTTTGTTAATACTATGATGATAAGTTGATCGTCAGAACACATTATTTTCAGGTTGGAGATATCAACTCTATCTTATTTCATTTGATTTATATGAATTGAATTGTAATCCTCTCTATGATAGGTTCAAATCATATCATCACCTTTGTCATCTCTGCATTTCAATATGTAATATACCATCTTTAACTATACTCGCCTTGATTTCCCACTAGCTCATCCTGTCATAGACATTGCACGTGATTAACTATAGAGGAATACCTCTTTTGCCTCCAGATCCACACCTTCTACATTCGCACTTAACTGTTCACGATAAACTTCAAGTTATGGTATTGGCAGAGGCTAATGAATCATAAGACCATATACAGTTTTTGAGTTGGCCGGCCTTTTAGTCACAACAATGGCAGAGGCTCACAAGTCATAACATAACAACAAACATCTATGCTTGAATTGTTCGCAACAATGGATAGTTCAAGTAAGGATCAAAATAGTTCTAAGAGATGTGTAAATCATACACGTCTTTGATAAAATCCAAGCTTTGTGATTATGAGGCTTAGCGATCTACAATGAAGAAAAGATCTGCCGTCCAGATATAACCGTCACATTACTTGTTCAAATTACACAATCAACATGAAACTAATTCCACACGAAGGCTGCTATTACCATTTACGCATTCCAAGATCAGATATATGCAAACGCTACAAGTAAATTACCATATAATACCACCTCGCATCATGCAACCGAACCATTACTAAAAGTGAAGTAATTCAAAAAGAGGGCACGTCCACACTATCAGAGGAGCTAGCGAGGAACACAGCAGAAGCCAAAGAGCATAACATGTAGAATACACATTGAAGTACAAAATTTTTTTGGGGGGTGGGGGGGGGTACATTTGTCATTCAATATTGAGACAAATTTGAACAATGAACGAAAATACAGCTTTAACTACAATTATTACTATCAAAGATAAAAATGTATCTCACCCTAATCTTGTATAACAACAATCATGTTTCTGCCAAATCATACAGACGCGACCTGCAAAGACAGAGATAAAGGGCCCTTAGCATATGATGCGCAAGTGAAACACATTAATAACAATAACAATAATGGTGGCTTCATGTAAGCACGACAGTTCAGTTGTGACAGAAACCCCTAGTCCTTCCTCTATGCAAGATCTCACAAACCAAGGTGATAGATAAGGTAAAAATAAGGTAAATCTAGTATAATTCTATAGCCTTCTGAGGCTGTATAATGTCAAAGATCAACCAGCCAAAATTTGATATAAATTATAACAAGACAGGAGATCAAAAAGCCATTTAGAAGAAAGAGTGTTTGGGAACTCAGAAAATGGAAAGCCTTTAGATTGGCATGTGATAGAAGCAGCTAGGCTGCCAGGGGAACAAAGAAACTAACCATATACTGCCAATTGTTATCCATTAGCCTACTACACATGGCTTAGCCAGCAATAAAACAAAAAAAAGGGGAAAGAAGAAGAAAACAAAATATAGCAGTTTAGATTTGGGTTTTCAATTCCCAATCTCATCTCCTTTTCTTCCCCAGTATCAAACTAGCAGTCCGGATATGGGTTCTCAATTCCCATTCTCACATCCCTTCTTCCCCAATACCAATTACCATACACATCATCTGAAACAGAAAGAAGTGCTCTACAGAGGGGATGAACATGTTAGTAACAGCACAATCTTTCACAACAGGATAACAAAGGAATATTCTGAAATTCAGGAGAGAGAGAGGGAAAGAGAGAGTCACAATTCGATGCTAACTTATATGCCAATCACATTACATTTTAAGCTATAGAAGATCGCTTAGTCTCTATACAGTAGAGGTATGATTTTTCGGATAACCTATGTAAAGAATTATATCCTATACTAGAACTTATACAGTATTACAACAAAACAGACTGTTTACTGCATAGCATAATGGCGTTGTAAATAACTGGAAGACTTGTCAACCTATATAAATAGACACTACAAGATAGCGTCTCACACAGAACTATAACAAACAGAAAGACTATCCAAGATTCAGAAGGCCCATTCATTTTAGATAAGGTCGTATACATGGCAGTAACAACAACTTCATGTTTAAGTTTACATTGATGCCCTATGTAGACATGTGCACCCTAGCTATGTAGTAATGAGATCATGAAGGAAAATGACACCACTGTTGAGAAAAAAGACATTCTATGTTCACTTAAACACACGTAATCCAAATGCTACATTTTACAACCTTAAATTATACAAGATTAAACCAAAAGAAGACTATACATATAATTTTATGAATAGCAGTTAGTCCATGTGCACTGGCATATGAAAAAATAAACAAACATTTAGTCAAGGGCTACCTGGATCCTCCGCAGCTATTCAATACTACTATTTTATAATTCTAAGCCCTCCACTCACTAACCCTCTTTAATATAGGCCAAAGTTAAAACACAATATAGAATATTCGAATGCAATTCGCAATTTCATATTAACCAGGTCACTCACATCTCATTGCAGTTAGTCCATGTGCACTGGCATATGAAAAAATAAACAAACCTTTAGTCAAAGGCTACCTGGATCCTCCGCAGCTATTCAATATTTTATAATTCTAAGCTCTCCACTCACTAACCCTCTTTAATATAGGCCAAAGTTAAAACACAATATAGAATATTCGAATGCAATTCGCAATTTCATATTAACCAGGTCACTCACATCTCATTGCAGTTAGTCCATGTGCACTGGCATATGAAAAAATAAACAAACCTTTAGTCAAAGGCTACCTGGATCCTCCGCAGCTATTCAATATTTTATAATTCTAAGCTCTCCACTCACTAACCCTCTTTAATATAGGCCAAAGTTAAAACACAATATAGAATATTCGAATGCAATTCACAAGTTCATATAAACCAGGTCACTCACATCTCATTGCAGTTTGGTAAAAAGTGGATACCAATACATTGATCACACACACTAACCGTGAGGAACAATTCACAGTAGAATTTAATAATTGTTTTCATCCTCCTCAACTTTACCAAGGTTTTCTTAGTCATTTTTTCACAAAATAGACGCAAATGTACAGGCCAAAAATAGCTAAAGCTATCAGAATTCAGCAAAGTTAAATGATGCAGATTGCAGATAGGAAGAATAAAGTCATCAGCCTAAAAGAAACTACAATAGGATCTTAACTCATAAAACAAATGAACAAAAGCAGTAAAGAAAAACATCGGACAAATAGAAGCACCAGAAATTTACCATAATTCTTCTGCTACTGCACAAATTTCCAAGACACAACAAGAAGCGAAAGATAGCAGCCAGCCCTACAGCAGGCTCAAGCTGTATACACTATATTGGTTAGCTGAGACACTCTTTCAGTTCAAATATAATCCTTAGATTGTGCTCAGGCAAAACTACGTTTACAAGCATGTCATGACGTTCCACTAATCCAACCTCTAGGCTCTACCACCCCCATGACAGTTCTTCCTCCCAAAATTTGCAGGTACGGAACAACTTTTGTTAAAGATAAGTAGAGCTCTAGATAACTACTGAGTGAGGGCAAACAAAACTCTAGATCTAATTATCCTTTTAGCTTCTAGTTTTCAGTTATTTTCAAAACTAAATACAGAAATATGAAATAAATGACTAATATAACTGTATATGTATGCCTTATATAAAGGTCATTGTAAAAACTTTATCATGACTTTTAAAATCTGAAAACAAAAGGCTGGAAACTAGCAGCTATACTGAACAATCCCCCAGGATTTACATCACTTCGTCCGTTGAGCTACAAAACCCTGATAAAAAGTCTGTTGGGTGCTCTTTTTCAACGAGCCACAAAATTCAAAAGTCATATGTCAAGATATAAAATGAGAAACAAATTAAACTATAAGCAATCAGTTAATGTAATTCGAGCAAAGGGCTCCGATTTCAGTTTACAGACATAAGCAGACAATTGTTCCTCATAGTTAATATCAGAGCAAATAATTAAGAGATTGTATTTATTTTTGAGCCCGTAAGAGTTAATATAAGCAGACATATACAACGGATAAAACTAAACAAGTGGCACCTGAAAATCAGCCTCTTGACACAGTATTGCCAAACATCAATAGCACATACGGCTGACATTCGATGCATACAGAAAAACTGAAAAAGGATGCCCCTTGTCCCTTGGTCAAAAGAAAGAGGTGTCCTTAACACTAAGACAGAGCCATATGACATGAGTGTATCACATGCAGTTCCTTTGGGAAGGGTGTGCGGTCCTTATTTGTGTTCAGTACAAAGTGATTCAAAATTCTCAATTTTATCTAATTCTAAAATGCGACCTAGCATTGAAATTCATCGTCATAAACAGCAGCACGATATGAAATGCTGTTGTCCCCTCCATGCCTTCAATTCTGTACGATGGGACCAAGCAGTCATGCCTATCTCGGCGTTTTCAAACATGGATGGTCTTCAAATTCAATTATATCAATTTTTCCCTATGCTGTTGATTGAGGCCTAGAGGAGAGGTGTAGGAGAAGCGGTGGTACTGAGCATACTGCTGTAAAGTAACACTTGCAAAAATCCAGATACTCTTTGTTTAATTCAAGTGTGGTTACAGCATACTCATTAACAGAATGAGAAAATTCGTCAGATTGAGGCCTAAATCATAGAGTAGAAACTCTACCTGTGATAGGTCCACAGGTTAATCCCAAACTACTCCCTCTACAACTGACTAGGGGTTCCTTCTGACTACTGTCTTTCTTTGTCCCTGTAGGCTGCAGATCTAGAATTAATCTGGCTGCCACATTCCGGTAGATGCATACATAAACTGTTCCCTAATCCTAAAAAACCTTCTTAAATTGAGAACTTATTTCAGTGCAAAATAATACTTGAAACTAAGATACCTAAAATTTTTAACTGAAACAGAGAGATTTGATAAAGAAACCTGCGCTCAGAACGCAAATATATTACCGCCAGGAGACCAACAATCCACACAGAGCCTAAATCAACTGTCACAGAGCTCACCAGGTAACAACACAACAATGTCACACAAATAGAAATGACTAGAAGAAGAAGAAGAAATAGAAGGCAAGAGAAGTTGTATTACGGCAAAATAGATGGAAGCTTTCGAGTGGCTCCTCACTCCCAATACACAAATGATGAAATCAGATTTCTTTTCAATGCCTTTCCCCTTAACCCAGTATTCTATTTATATTACTCAACTGTAATACACAGGTACTATTTCTCTCTCTAAATTATTCTTCTCATTCTCTCTTTCTTTTGTTGCAAATCCACTACCCTATTTCTGAGCTGTCTGATTCTCCTTTCTGTCATTCTCCTGTCATCAGTACCAAGGTAACCGTATTATGATGTATTCCCAGTACCAAGGTAACCCACAACTGCCTCTTCTAGATTCTCCGCCTCGTTCAAGCCATAGAAGGTAAAGTACCTCTCCGCCCTTAACACCCAACCATCTGGATTTACACCCTCAAACAGGGGCATATCAAACTCACTATACTTCTAGTGACCCTTTTCATTCGTGCCACCATACCCTACACCATTCCGACCTCCAGAGCCTCCTCCTAGGTCACGAAAATTCCCCCCTACCCACCTTGGTATAGGGTGCTCACCACTAGATCCCTGCTCGTCCTCCCCATCTACCACCTGGAAGCTAGGCTCCTTTTCCAATTGCCATAACCCTTCCCTGGCGAGGAGGCTCCTCTTTATGTCCTCGATGGCAGTCTGAATTTCCTGGTGGAACTTGAGTTGTCCCGCTTGAACGGAGTTTATCATCTCCGAAAGATTCTCCCGAGCACGCCCAACCCTCCCTTCCGATCGGGTCGAGAAAGAGCTCAGGTCATCCCCAAACTTCTTGGTAATCTGGTCAAAGCTAGTTGCAAGTTGGTGGAGAAGGTTGCTTGCATCTATTCGGTCAACGATACTCACAACGTAGTTCACTTCCTCAGATATGGTGGTTTTGAGGGAGCACGTTGAGCTGCGATGGGGGCCACGGTACTTTACTCTTATACCAGTCACAAAACTCACCAAGTAACAACACGTCACGCAAATAGAAATTACTAGAAGAAGAAGAAATAAAAAAACAAGAGAAGTTGTATTAAGGCAAGATAGATGGAAGCTTTTGAGTGGCTCCTCACTCCCAATACACAAATGATTAATCAGAATTCTTTTCAATGCCCTTCCCCTTACCCCAGTATTCTATTTATACTACTCAACTCTACTACATAAGCACTATTTCTCTCTCTAAATTATTCTTCTCATTCTCTCTTTCTTTTGGTGCAGACCCATTACCCCATTTGCTGAGTTGTGCTTATTCTCCTTTTTGTCATTCTCCTGTCATCAAGTACCAAGGTAAACGGTATTATGATGAATTCCGAGATCTGCCCATTGGTTTGCACCTAGTGTACACAAACCTCAGTGGAGGCCTTGCCGATTCTATCACATCAACCAACTAAAGGTATCACTTTCAAAGCCTTGTAAGACTTTAAAACTAGTATATCACAAACTTGAGGTACAGAAGTACGGAACATGAAAGGAAAGCACATCACTGTGGCCCCAAAATAAGCAGTACAGCAGTTTCTTGGTTCTTCTGCTGCGAAACTTTTACAGTTGAATTTAAAATCTCACAAAGATCCTTACTATTAACTGCACTTCTAGCTTACAAAAAAGAGTGAAATACTAAGATTTACAAACTAACACGTTATTTTTCTGAAATGCACAAGTTAAGTCAGATTCCCTTTAAATAACTAAATTAAGCTCCTTTATGACAAAGGTAAAACTGAGACTTCTTAGGATGCAGCTCCTCATCAAAATCTAATTGCTTAGTGGTTTTATAGTTCACAAGTTCTACAGAAAAAGGCCTCAAGGATCCCTTGTGAAACATGTAACCTAATTTAGAATTTGGACAAATTGAAGCAAGGAATCTCCAAATACAATGAGAGAAGTTCAGAAACAACATGGGAAGGTACAAACAGCAGATTTTCACGAGGAGTTCCAATATGATGCACATATTTCCTTGTATAGCAATTACATCCTGAACCGGGAACATATAAGAAATAACCAAACTCTAAGTTCCTCTCTCAATGCAGTCTCTCACTGCTATGATTAAGACTATTCACATCAGACTATTACAAGTATACAACAAGGACAAGTCAATCTACCCTATATTTTCCCATAATTTGTCAAAAATCTCTATTAGTATTCACATCAATTTAATGTGCTAGATATGCATACAACACTGAGTACGACAAGAATGAGTCGCCATGTTCGATATAAAAACAAAAATCAATTTTTGCACAAAGAGAGTGGAATGAACAGAATAAACCTCTATGCCATAACGTCTATGCAAAATTACTAAAGCAAGTATACCCATTGGCACATCTACCCCTCGAAGTTTGTTTTTACAAAAAAAAAAAGTTTCCCTAAAAAAAAAGGGAAAAGAAAAAACAAAGCTGGATATATTTGAGGATGAAGTGAATGATGATGGATTGGATAGGATATATTGTTTCCCTAAAATCTATTCTTGTGAATGCATCAACTTTCGAATCAATTGCAATGCATTGGAGAGCCTCTTAGCCATATCGTCC
This sequence comes from Beta lomatogona, assembly GCA_947646795.1. Classification (NCBI taxonomy): domain Eukaryota; kingdom Viridiplantae; phylum Streptophyta; class Magnoliopsida; order Caryophyllales; family Amaranthaceae; genus Beta; species Beta lomatogona. The sequence goes on from CANSNZ010000223.1 coordinate 2,401,348, forward strand.
TCTTAGCTTTAAACACCTCTTGTAGATATTAGAACTTCTTTAAAAAGGGTCAGAAATTAAACTTGCAGCTCCAAATAGCAGTTTTTGATGCTCTTTTAAAAAAGTCACTCGCAATCTGACTTAGGCATCGTTTGTAATGGTCTTTTACGGACAAGAGAATAGGAGAGAGAGGCTTAAAAGAAGAGTAGAGAGAGGGGAGGGGACACTTAAGTTTGCTTTTATTTAATTAAAAAATGTTAGATTATATTTTTTGCCTCATAGATAACAAATAATTGTTGTCGGTTATTCCATCAAGTTAAATGACAATTTATAAGTCCAGTGACATTAAAACAAGAGGTAGGAATTGTGCGGTTCATTGAAAGAAAATCAAAAACTACGGATTATCTAATAAAATTGTGAATTTGTGGGGTCTATGACTAGTGAATTCTAAGAAAAACAAGAGAGGGATATTTGAAGTTCCTGTTCAAGGATACAATGAAAGTGGAGATAATTAAACTACTTAAGGTTGTATTCAGATTTGGAAAAATGGCAAAAAATAATATAAACTTTCACTTATATGTGCAAAATAATACGAAATAAACTATTTGCTATGAGTATGAAAGTCACAAACAGCATAATCTTCTGATACTATATTGCTGGAAAAAACTTTTGAAAAAGAGTATGTTTAAGCTTAATAATTTTTAAATATGATGACATATATGATTTTATTTTTATATTTAGTTTTATAAATAGTTGGAAAATTATGTCGTCAATAAGCCCCATATTGTTTGCAGAACTCATAGTAAATTTCATAAGTATTACTCATAGCAAATAATTTATGTTCATATTATTTTGCATATATGAATAGAAGTTTATTAAGCAAATAATTTTCCTTTAGGTTTTTCAAAGTCTTTGAATTTAATAGCTTATGGTTTTTCTTTTTGTCTTCAACGTTATCATTATATTATGCTTCCCCTCACTCAAGATCTTGGATCTGCCACCGAGTATATTGCTTGTTAGTTGAATGTAAAAGTATGTAGCAAAACAAACTTAGTCATCTATTATCGTCTCTATTGGAATAAGGATGCTAAGCAAGAGCCACTAACAGTTAACCCATCTCCTAAAGCACTTGCAACATTTCTACTCAGAAGGATGTTAGTGCAAGCTTATGATATAGACGAATCAAAAGCAAGAAATAATTTTTTTTCAATGAAGACTGAAAATGCATCTTAAAATATCCAACAAAAAATTATAAACTGCAACAGATTTTGATATAAATTTAACATCAATTCAAACCAGGACAATGAAACACAAACTTAACTGAAAAAGTAAACTTTTCACTCAATGGCCTACATCAAATGATGAAAAACCAGTTAGTTACAGGTAGAAGAACTCAAAGACTAGCAGTCTAAGAGTACAAATTTAGATACATGACTAAGCAAAGACACATTGTGAACCATGTGGAGGATGGCTCACTTCCTAAAAGTCCTAGTTCTGTTAGGATTTGTGTTGTAATCCTAGTTCTAGTAGGAATAGCACTCATGAAATCCTAATTCCATTAGAGTTAGAACTCCTAGTTCTATTTAAGAGTATAAAAGTTTTCCTAATTCTAATTGGATTAGAAGTCCAAATCCTAGTTGGATTAGGATTCCTAATTGGAGAATTATAGTAGTAGAAGAATCTTTTGTTTGTAAGTTTTTATTATTCTACTTAGAATAGGTTTTTCTTACTTTAAGCACATTAGCAGTCTAGGAGAATAAGTAGGCGTGTAATGTTACTTGCCACCCAAGTTGGAGCTTGTTCCACCTGATTAGGAGTTTGTAATTTGTTAGTTATCTTGTTGTTAACTTGTTACTTTCCTAATCTTAGTCTACTTAGGGTTGTATCTCACACGCCTGTATAAGGCTTTCTTTATTCATTACAGAAATCAGTTTTGAGTTTTAAGAATTGAAAGTGTTAAGCATTGTGCTTTGCATAGAACTCGGTGTTTGAAATACACAAGTTATTGTGTGATCTTGGAGCCTAGAATCACAAGAGACCCTCTTAAACCTAGATTTAAGAGTATTATCCCTTTTATTTTCAGTAGCAATTCGTTCATAATTAGCAAAACCCAAAAACAAGTTCCTCTCTACTGGATTGCTCTAAACTCTTGAAGTGTCAAAGACCAAGACAAGTGCATCTAGTAGAGTAATTTCCCTCTAAATTCTATGCTACTAAGATTGCTAATCTTTTATGTTCTTATCAATAAAGGGAAAATGGAAAAAAGATAAAGGGCATATGGTGACTAGTTAGTGATAGTCAGACTCATATTAATCAAACAGAAGAAAGTGTGTGATACTGTGATCAGACTTTTGATCCAGGAACGTAAGACCTGGAGAAGCCCTGCAGCATGGGCCAGAGGGAAGCAAAGAACAACTTTATCTTATCATCTTATAGATAAATGCAATCAAGGAACTTGTAAAGAGAGGCAAAGAATATGCTGCTTCGCCTCTTGTACTTGTTCCATAGTCCAATCAATACAAAGATTACACTACCATCCCCATTTACTCCATTGACCTACATCTCAATTCTCAACAGGACAGGACTGCAGTTCTTCCTTTCCTCATCGAGGTTCGGTTTATTGACAAGCATTACAAACCAATCTCCTATTACTGCTCACTGATTAATACTTCAGTATTCATCAAAAGTCATGGAGTTCCCTAAGGATTGTATAGTTCTCAACACACGCCTGGCATCATACTGCAATAATATTTCATTGCTAAGAATCATGTAAATACATCTGCAAAAGCTTCTTTGCATATATCTGACGGAAGTCTTAAAACCCAAAAAAGAACACATAATGATAATTTGATATAGTCTATAAGAACTTGAATAGCTAAGAACAGCAAAAATTCATCAAAAGCAACAAACTTCCAGATCAAAAGTACCTAGATGGGCTAGATCACACATATCAATCAAGATCTTCTCGTCTGGTTTCTGATCCAAAATCCGGATTCTCTCTCCTCCGCGGGTTCGATTCACTGCCCGAAGTATTACTCCCCTCAGCCGCAGACCCAGCAGCACTAAATGGCCAAGGCAAAGAAATCCTAAACCTCCTCTCCACCGTCCGATCATTTTGAGAACCCTCCTCTAACCCACCATCAGCCTCACCACCGCCATTACCATTACCACCACCACCATTACCATTAACATTAACATTAACATTAACACCAGATTCAGGATTCTCTCTCCTGACACGAGCCCGTTCCTCGTACTCAGGGTCATCAGTGGGAAGCTCATACCGACAAACAGGGCAAGAATTATGCAACTCAAGCCACGGAAGAATACAATCAGGATGATAAACATGTTTGCAAGGCATCTGTTTGGCCTCGGCCCCAAACTCAAACTCATTCATACAAACCGCACATTGAGAAGAATCTGAATCCAGCAACTCCTCCGTGACTTTAATGCTGGGGAGCCCCTCCACAGCCGATTTCGCAGCCGGAGGAGTCCCGTATCGATTCGGATCATTCTCAGCAAGCTGCTGAATCAACTGCTCCAAACCCGGCCCGAAAAAATAATCCCCCAAATTCGACGGAACCCGAAAATTACCTCCTCCATGATCACCACCCGCATTCTCAATCACAAACTGAATATTGGCCCCACCCGCTCGCATCGTCTGCAGATAATTCTGCAGAAACTGAAGCGGGTTAAACACATCCGGTTCTTGAAACGGCGATCTCGAATTCCCCCCAACATTGGCTATTCCGCCACCGAATATCGACGACAGATCAATCGGGTTGATCGGCGGAGGAGACGATGAAGGAGGAAACAGAAAAGGGGCGAAAGGCGCCAGTTGATCGGCGGCAGAAGAGGAAGGGCTAGAGGAGAAGAAGGGGCTAAAAGGAGGAGGAAAAGGGTTCGGGTTAGGGTTTTCGACTTCTTCAAGGAAACCGCCATTGCAATTAGGGCAAAATAGCTCCGATGAAGAAGAAAGATTGGAAATAGAGACGGTGCGATTGCATTCGTAGCAGAAGTAGAATTGTCGCGGAGGAGAGAGACTGGGGCCGCCGGCGGTGGAAGCCCCGGAACTTACGCCGGAGGACATGTTTGGATGGGATGGGGAGTTTTTTTTATGGGTTGGTGAAGAATTTTTTCGGGGGGGACAAAAGAGGATGGAAGATGTTAATGGAGAGGGGGGTGGGGGGAGAGAGAGGGGGGTGGATTGTTTGGGGTGGTGGGGAGACAGGGAAAAGAAATTTGAGGGAGCGGTGGGACCGACCTGTCAAGAATCCATTGTTGGGAAGGAATGACGTTTTGCTATGTCTTATTTTTGTGATGTGATTTTGAGGGTATGAGAGACTCGAGACTAGAGAGGTACCGATAAGAAAAAAAAATAGCATTTTTTTATATACGTGTGTTATATTAACTTTTTTTTTCTCAATTAGTTAGAGTATTTATTAGTGTTAAAAAAAATTAATTTGAACAAATATTTATAATTATTTATAATTTTTAAAATATGTTTTTCTTAAATTAGTGTTCGATTGATTTTTTAGTTATTTGTTCATCAATCTCCTTAATTTAATATTTAATTGAAATTTCAAATTAAATTCCATTGTTAACTTGTTCAATATATATGGCAAGTATGAAGAAGAAAAGATTCTTTAATATATATGACAATTTAAATTCATTAAGGGTATATCAGACTTTTTGTAAGAGGACACCACATTCCTCCCCCTTCACGTATATGATAAAGATTGTCTATAAATAATCTCAAAATTCAAAATTATATTCGTGTTAGGATTGATTGAGTGAAACTGAAAGAGTATAGGGGAAGTAGAAGACTATAAGTGATGTGAATTCAACTATGGTTTCTTCCTTTTTTATGAGTCCGAGTTTTGCTCGCAACCTACTTCCTCCGTTTTTTTAAATGACCAATTTTGACTTTTGACACTATTCATATATGTAACTTTGACTATCTTTTGTGATCTGTACTTAAGGAAAAATATAATCTATGAGATATTGTTAGATTCGTCTCAATGTATATTTTCCAAATATCAACTTTTTGGAATTTTTGCTTATTGATAATTAAAGATATAAAGGTTCAAAATAGTGCATTCACAAGTGTGCTCACAGGAAATGGGTCAACTAAAAAACAGAGGAAGTATTTAGTAGTATGCTAGTTCTTTTAGGATTTTACATAGTACCTCCGTTTATAAATAATTATTACACTTTGTTTTACACCGTTTTTATTTAATTGTTACACTTTTACTTTATCTTTATATGTAAAATGTCACTTCAATTTTATACACTTTTTTACCTTATATGCCCCACTGGCCCACCATCCATTTTATTAATCCATCCAAAAAACTTTTCTACCTCATACTTTTGTCTCTCCTCCAATATTTTAATGGTTCTTTTACATTTCCTAAAATCAAATATGCTTTTGTTGTATTTCATGTTTTTTTTTTTTTCAGAATTAAACAATTATTTGTAAATGGAGGGTAATATCTTAGAATTTTATTGTCTTTAGATCTTGTAAAAAGAGTCTAAGTTATAATAGAACTCTTAGAGTCATATAAGTATTGTAAGATTATAAGTCTAATCAAGTTTTTTTTTTTTTACAGGAAAAGAAATTTATTAATCAAACATGGACAACATATCCTTCAGTACAACATCGCTAGCTACGTTAGGATAATCCTCCAACCAAACCACCATATCATCTAATTGATTGCAGTGCTTAGCTAGACTATGCTCCACTCTATTTCCTCCTCTTCTCACAAAAGAAAAATTACAAGCTATACAAGATCTACTCAGAGATAAGATGTCTGCAATAATTTTCCCAAAGTGAGTAGGATCACATTTTCCTTTCTCCAAATGCTTGAAGACCTTCATATTATCTGTTTCTATCTCCAAGACTCTAAATCCTGCTTCCATTACCGTGCATACAGCATGACGACCCGCTAGAGCTTATGCTACGTCCACCCTCAAGTCTTCTATAGCTGGCTGACATGTTGCCATCACCACCTCCCCACCATGGTCCCTACCAACCCCACCCCACCCAACCCAATATGGTTTTGATCAAAGCTCCCAGTAGCTCTCTTTCTAGCTTCCTCCACCTCCCCAACGATGCTCATAGCTTTGTGATATATCTCCCCAACTTCCCATGTTTTCCTTTCAAAAAAAATCCACCTATTTCTTCGTAGCCAAATCCCCCAAAGAAGATCCCATAACATACTCCACCATTGATTCTCCTCAATCTCTTTCCCCATCTTCACACACCATTCTCTAAAGTCACACTCAACGTTGTTCCCCACCTCCAGTCTTAATGGTGAATAATACCAGACCTTGCGAGCCTCCCTACACATAACAAGAGCATATGGAACATTCTCCACTTCTTCTCCACACATTGGGCATATCACATCCACATTCATCCCTTACTTACTAATTTTGTACGGACCGAGATCCCATTGTTCAAAACTCGCCACACAAACATTTTTATTTTAGGAAAGACTCCTACATCCCACACTTTTCTCCAGCTCCAAGCTTCCCGTGAAACTGATGTTGAAGCTATTTCATTCATTTTTTCTGATAGCAACATATGATGAGAGCTTTTGACATTATATGCTCAATCCTTTGAGAAACACCATGACCACTCATCACTGGCATCATACAACGGAATTGGGATACTTAGAATAGCCTCAACCTCTTCCCTTGAGAAAAGGTTTCTTAAGTAATCTTGCTGCCATTTTTCGTCGACAATGAGTTCCTTCACATATCTAGCTTCTTCATGCTCTTCATTTGACATGCTACTTAATCTGTCGTGGGGAATGCTTGGCACCCAAGGATTCGACCATATATGTGCGTTGTAGAGCCATTTCCTATCATTCACCTCAAACCTTTCTGCAAGACCCATTGAGCCTTTAGGATAAATTTCCATGTGTAACTCCCCTGTGTACTCTCCTTCGCCTCCAAAAGCGATGTCTTGGTAAAATATTTTACTTTTAATACCTTGGCCATGAGTGAACCGCTATCATTAAGAATTCTCCACCCTTGCTTTGCTAATAAAGCATCATTAAAAATCTGCATATTTCGAAATCCCAACCCCCCTTCCTTTTTTAAACAGTACATCTTGTCCCAAGCAATCCATGAAGCTTTCCTCTCTTCTCCTATTTGACCCCAAAAAAATTATTTGCAAAGTTTTTATATTTCATCAAGTATCCCTTTTGGAATAGCAACACATTGCATGGCATAAGTAGGAATAGCTTGGGCTATAGCTTTTATAAGAACCTTACACCCTGCTTGTGAGAGATATTTTTCTTTCCATCCATTCAGTATTTTCCAGACTCGGTCTTGAATAACTTGAAAAATCTTCTTTTTAGAACTACATATATATGTAGGTAATCTTAAATATTTTTCGTGACCTTTCGCAACCTTAAAAGATAACTTCATCTGAAGTAAATTCATCTTTGCAAGCTCAACATTTAGGCTAAAGGACACCTCCAATTTCTCCATATTCAATTTTTGTCTAGAAGCAACTTCATAAACAGAGAGAATATCTAACACCTGCTCAACTTCTTCCTCACTCGTTCTCACAAACAGCAAACTATCATCCGCAAAAAAGAGATGACTAACTGGATCAACATGTCTTCCAATCTTCACCCCATAAATAACCTTCCTTTGTTCAGCATCTCTGAGTAATGCGGAGAGGCCTTCAGCACATATTATGAACAAGAAGGAAGAGAGAAGGTCTTCCTGTCTAAGCCCACGACTCGAGCTAAAAGATCTCGATGGTTGCCCGTTCACCAACAGAGAAAGTTGTAGAACTAACACATTTCATCACAATCTTCACAAACTCCCCCGAGAAGCCTAGTTTCAACATCATTTTTTCCAGAAAAGCCCATTCCACTCTATCATAGGCCTTACTCATATCTAGTTTATTTAGTTATTTAATAGTGTTGGAAGTCTAAAATTGTTGGGAGTCTAGTGTATTCAGAAGTCTTTTACTTACAGGGTTTACTATTCTACTTAGAATATGCTTAACTTGCTTTAAACTTGTTACAAGTCTTGTCATTTTAGAGATATATTTGGTTTATGACAGTAATGCCTTTATAAGAGGTCACACCTTCATTAATAAAATCAAATTTTAGAGTTTTGGTATTTTAAGAAAGTAAGAAAGTTTCTTTGAGAATTCTTGTTTGTGAGGTTGTGCTCCTATAAAACTCAATTCATGTTCTTGAGGATTAATTTATGTCGTATTCACAATTAATCACTCTTGTTTAGTGATCATAAGGTTTCTATCTTTAATGTTGTTATTTTTATAAAGAAAAACCACAAAAGAATTTAATTTGTTCCTTAATTATTGAATACAAAATCCAAGAAGGCATTCAAGATCCGCTCTTTTTCTTATGATTTTTTCACTTTTGAAAGTTACATTAAAGTTGAATTACCTTATTGTAGGCGTGTTTTTATTTCGCCTACGCGGTGTGAGCGCGTATTAGTTTTGACTACCCCACTGTTAAGGTTTTATTGAAAATTGTTTTGAAAGAAGTCGCCAACAATTTTTTTTAGGAAGAATCATAAACCTAATTGGATATGGGAAAACTGTAGGGACAGTATCCAATGTAGATTTTCCCGTGATAACTCCATAGATGGTCAAAATGAACCAAAGATTGAGTTCGGGGGTGAGGGTACGAATATAGTCATAATGAACCACATTCGCCCAAAGTTGGCCTCTACTAATTATCGATTCATTGCAGATTTTATGCCAAAGAATAATCAAATAATGTTTTAAACACCCTAAAAAATATTTAGTCTAAGTAGGTTCAAGAAACACATAAAAGACTAATTTTTAATGACAAGTTATTATGCAATCAATATTACAGGGAATAACAGGTTGTCCAAATTAATTTGATTAATATTAGAACATTTATTTAGGTCTTTGATTAGCAAAAATTGCATGTGGGCGATGAAAGTATTAAAGCAGGACAATCATATAGTATGAACAGAATGATCAGGCAAGCATATAATATACAAAGGCATGAATAAATATAATATAAAATAAAGTATAGGAAAAAGGTTAGAATATACAGTAGAGCGACTTTACATTAAAGATCTACATTACAAAAGAAAACTTTTAGTAACTTCAATATAAAAATATTTTATTTAAGGACCCTCAGGATTATACCGTGGCTTGGGTCTGCGAGATTGACAACCTTCGGGACGAGCAATTGTGAAGCCTGGAAATCTGAATGTCTGAAAGTATGTAGATTGAATGTATTTTGTGTTTGAAAGGTATGAACTTGTAGGGAGATTTTGTAGTTCGTCGAGAGGTTCGTAATACATTCGTCGAGTGTTATGTGAAAAATCTGTCCTTAAATCTGTACGGAAATCAGGCCTATTTATAGGAAAAACGGCACTGCGCCTCACGCGCCAGCTGCGCCTGGCGCAGCTGACGTGTCAAGCGCATGACTCGACATGACCAGTAAAAAGCATACACGTGGTACGCGCTTTGAAAAAAATAAGAAATAAACCTGGGCTTCACGCAGAGCTGTGCACCAGGCGCACAGCACAATGTGTGGCACAGTGCGGGGCACATTGTGTGGCACAGTGCCACGTGTATGGAAAAGCTGCGCTAGGCGCACCAGACTGGCTCTTGACTTATCATTCCAAGTTTTTTAGAAAACGCGTTTTAAAAGATATCTTTTATCCTTTAATTAAGGATATCTGATTTTACGGGATAAAATCTGATTTTAACTTACAAAAAATATCTTTTGAAAATATTTATCTATTAAAATAAATTAATTAATTATTAAACAATTAATTGGGCTTTTCAAAGAATTGGGCTCAAAATATAATTAATTATCATGAATAAATAATTGGGCTGTAAAATAGGACTTTAACACTTTTCGAAATGGTTTTGAATGACTTTTCAGACTGCTCTGCCTTTAGGTCGGACCAATTAAGACCACGGTATGTTTCATCATCGGATCCTTAAATGGGGAGACAGGATTATGTGTAATACTCCGTATTTTTAGGAGTTATTCTTTTATAATTAAGAAAATATAAAGAATAAAGTGAGAGTATTTTTTAATATTAATTAGATAAAAAAAATATAATTTGGGTAAGCCTACAGCTACAATTTAACTACACAACCTACCTTCGTACCTAATTATATTATAATTCGGTTTTGTTTTATTTTCGAAATAAATAAAATAAGAAGTCGGATTTGAGTTGGAAACAAATCCTATAAAACCAAGGTTTCTCATGCTATAAATAGGAGAGAAGTGAAAAAAGAAAAAAAAATTAAAACCCTAACTTCTACAATATCAGCCGTTGTTATTTACCCCCAAGAGGTTTTTCTCTCTCCTTTTTTTTTCTTCCCCAGGGCGTGGTCGCGCAAGTCGAGGCAACAGTCGCCGGAGGTCGTGCGTCGTCGTCGGTGGTTATCGCCGGCGAGTGGTTACGGTAACCTCTATGTATATATATATAAAAACGATTTATTTCCTATTTTATTATAAATTCTGATTTCATAATTCTTGTGCATACTTGACTAAGTTTTGGTATTATAATTAGATTATAGTATAAATTAAAAGAAATCAGATTTACAATTGTTTTCATTAGTTCTTATGAAGATTTGATTTCACAATTCTGATGTTATTATAATACTTATATAAATGTTTAAGTTATGTTGTTGTAAACAAAGCATGTTATAAGTATAAAGCAATCAGATTCTTGATTATTAATACTAGTTCTTAGGATGGTTTATTCTTAACTCTGATTTTATAATACTTACATATACCAGTTAGGTTTTCGTGGTTATGAACAAGTATAATGTAGGTGAACAAAAATCAGATTTACATCCTATTACTAAGTCCTAAATATGTTAGTTCAATAAAGTTTATGAAAGAAAATTTAACCAACAAGAACGTTTATTTTATTATTCGAAACACTAAGCTTTACATAGTTAGTTAAGCTGGTTTTATTTTAATGATATCAAAGACTTAGAACTGAATTACTTTTATTATTCGATTAGGTTCTAATTTCATAAGCGGAGCGTTTTAAGTAGTTACAAGGTACGTACGCATACTAGTTCAGTTCGTTACATTAGTATCATGTTTAGGTTATGATTGTTATATTAGAACCTAGAATCATGATAGGGAACTGTGGTTGATAATGATTGTTGAGATTGTTCGGTAACGCGAAACCAATTGGAAATCTGCTTGTATTTCCTTGTTGTATGAGTTGTGAAATAGAATGAATTGTTATTGGAATGCGTAATTCTATCGTATCACAAGTATGAAATGAGATGTTGGATTGGAATGCTATGATTAATAATTGTAGCAAGGATTTATAAGAGGTGCTTAAACTAAAGGATTTTATATGATGTTATCGAAATCATATGCTTAATGTTGTATGAATGAGTATCGCTAAAAAGGATCGTTGGCAATAAACTTGTAGTCGGATTCCCTACAAGTAATGAATAATGGGGGGAGTGTGGGACTTGTTCTACACTCCTACGCAGGCCTACTGTGACGACAATAGTGTCCTTATAAATTTTGATAACTCAAGTAGGCAGAAGGTTCCGTACGATCTTGGGAGTATGCATACCAAGGTGATGGATGTGGAACGGAACGAAACCGTATTTATATTCCATCTTATAGACTAAGTTGTCTATTAAGGATTAAGTAGCCGTATGATTCTAGAAAGATGACGATGCCCGTTCGATGCCAATTAAACTATAAAAATGAATTGTAGTATTCTTGTAGTATCATGTCTAGGAATGATTATTATTATTCTATTTGTGTTTAATGTATTATTTAACTAATTACGTACGTACTCAGCATAGCTGATGGTTTGTTATTTGTGATGTTTGTTGACCTGTGATGAACCATTGATATTTCAATGGGGAGCAGATTAGGTATGCTGGTGATGCTGCATGAGTTTGGCCATATGAGGAATATTTTCTGGTTTATAAACTCTTAAGTGTTTTTGTTGAACTTATAGAATTATTAGTATTCGTAGTTAATGGTTTGAATAAAAGGGGTCCATGGGATTCCTGAGTTGTAGTTTAAAGTAAACATTTTATTTTCGTTGCAATGTAGTTTTCTTAATAAGGAGTTGTTAACGTTTTAATTTTAATATGCCTTGCGTTTCACGGCGGCGGTAACACTCTCAAAGTCGATGCAACGTAGTTTAGACGTGTATGGATTTTGGAGGTGTTACAAGAATGGTATCAGAGCCAAAAGGTTCCTATTTTCAAGGATGTTTTAAAAGATTTTTAAAATGGGTAGTATGAGATAGGAGCATATAAATTACTTTTGCGTGCATTAAATCATAGGAATGATTTTATTGTAACGTGGTTCTTGCCTTACTTGTCTGATATGTTTATAGAAAGTACGGTTTTTTCACCAAATACCCCTGACAAATAAATTTATACACCAAATACCCCCACTTTTTTCAAAATTCACTAGATATCCTTGACCTTTAAAAAAATTCACCAGATGCCCAAATGACTAACGGCGGTTAACTCCGTTAGTCATCAACACTAAAAAACCCTAATTAACCTTAATTAAACCCTAAAAACCCTAACTCTAAAAACCCTAAAAACCCTAACTCTAAAAACCCTAACAGCCAACCAACCCCCACCCAACCCCCCCACCACCCCCCCACCCCCACCCCCACCCCCCACCCCCACCCTCCAAGTCTACCACCATCCCCCACAACAACCCTAGCTCCACCAGCCCCCTCCCCGTCCCCCTTCGAATCCCGCGCCTCCCCTCTCCCCCGTCGGAAAATCGCTCCCCTCTCCCTCTCCCACCCCTTCGAATCCCACGCCTCCCTCCCCCCCCCCACCCCTTCGAAGCGAATCTCGTGCCTCCCCCTCTCCCACCCTCGTTTCGGCCCCGTAAAGAAACGGAGGAGGCGGCACTCTCCCACCGTCGTTTCTACCCGGAAAGAAACAGAGGAGGCGGCACTCTCCCACCGTCGTTTACGCCCGAAAAGAAACGGAGGACGTGGCATAGGCCGAGGTGGGTCGGGGAAATCATTCCAAACAGAGGATCGGAGAAGCCGCCACGCCGATTTGAAGGACTACGGTGGTCGACGAGCGGAGAAGTGAGGGAGGGGATGCGGCGCCGGCGAGCGAGAGTGAGGGAGGAGGAGGGGGACGAGTGCGCCGGCGAGAGTGAGGGGAGGGGGAGGGCCTGCGTGGGGGGAGGGGTACCGGTGGAGGAGGGGGGCTGCGTGGGGGGAGGGCGTGGGGGGTTGGGGGTTGGGGTGAGGGGGTTGGGGTTGGGTTAATTAGGTTTTAGGATTAATTAGGTTTTTAGGATTAATTAGAGTTTTTTTGGGTTAGTTAGAGTTGTTTTAGGGTTAATTAGTTAATTCGTTAACGGAACACTAACGTCCGTTAGCCAAAAGGGTATTTTGGGTAATTTTTTTAAAGGTCAGGGGTATCTGGTGAATTTTTTTAAAGGTCAGGGGTATCTTGTGAATTTTGAAAAAAGTGGGGGTATTTGGTGAATAAATTTATTTGTCAGGGATATTTGGTGAAAAAACCGTAGAAAGTATGCAAATACTGTGGAATGAATCAGATGTTCTGATTATATAAAATGTGGTGTGGTTTGCTTGATTGAATCTGTGAAAGGTTCTTTGTAAAAATCGAAGTATGAATAGATTAGGAGAATGCACAAGGATAGGTACGTAGATAGTGGTTAGAAGCACTAAATTCGATAGTGAAATATTTTATTCCCTAAAATTTCGAATTAATATAATATTCCAAAGATGTGTCAAAAAGAATATTGAACTAAAACATTATTTCGAATATTTTAGGAAAGAACCATATAAATTGTTATAAATATTTTGAACTTGGAGTTCTAAAATTGAACATAATCGTTTTACCTCTTATATATGTTTATATATAATGTATACTTATAAACCTTAAATTCACAAAACTTAGACTATTTTCTTTCTTTAATTTCGCAGATGGTTTACGACATAGGTCCTAAGGAATACCTGATGAAACACCGAGTAGCGGAAGATTGGGACATCTGGGCCCATAAGATGAAAGCTGTTATGGAGTATAGGACCTTACAGGGAAATACTAGATTAAGGACTGAAATGGAGAAAGTATATTTTATGCTGCAGTACGTCCCTAGGGAGGAGCCCTACCTTTTAGTACACCGTAGATATGGGGATATATGGTCAGAAAATGGAGGTTTTAACAGAGCCAAACACGCTTACATGAACCAATACCTTCCTACTATAGGACATTTCATTACTGATTTTAAATATTGTGAAAATGAACGGAGAATTCGTGAGAAAAGAAGTTGGGAGCCCTCTACCTCATCACCTCTATTTAGAGGAACCTAACATGTGGGGGAAAGCTCGGGAACTAATGTGAATTCTGAGAACCCTAGAGTTAAATCTAAGTCGCAAACGTCATTTAGAGCTGCAAAAAGAGCTAGGTACCAAACTTTTGAGGATGAGTTCATACCCGAGGACTATCACATAGCGTCAAACCTCAGAACTGTTACCTACATTTCCGATGATGAGGTGAATAATAGGACATTCATCGCAGTGATTGGGAAAGATAATGTTGAACCTATACTTGACGTAGAAAATGAGGAAGAGGGAGATCCTAATGAAAATGAGCCTGCTCAAGAGGGAGATCCTAATGAAAATGAGTCTGCTGAAGGGGATCCAATTGAGGAAAATGACCAAGAAGAAGAAGAACCTCTGGAGAAAGAACCTCTGGAGGAAGATGAACCTATAGAGGATGACGAGTCTTCTGAGGACGAAGCTGACATGGAAGAAGGAATAGAAAATCCTAACTCAGATGACGAAGCTCACCATTATAGTCCCTAGTTTCTTTTGAACATATAATTAGGATAAGAATGTTATTTTATTCGTTTATTTCAGTTTTAATAAGGCTTGCATGCCAAGTAGCAAATTAGCATTCTTTTTATTCCTTTATTTATTCATATTATGTTTTCCTTGGAAACAATAAATTTTACCCTTTTCAGTAATAATACAACAGTTTTATTCTTTTATTTGATGTAACGTCTTATTTGAGATGTTCATATTGCAAGTCAATAGAGACTTAATGATTGTTTGCAATAAAAATGTGTTATATGAACGTGCCAATGTGTAGTAGTTAAATAAATAAACGACTATGTGCATGTCGCTGAAACAACCGTTGTGTCATTTTTTCAGCGCAGAATGGTTCGTCAAGGCGGCATGCCTGATACCTCTCTGAATGTCGAGCAATCGATTCATGATCTAGTGCAGATCACAGCTAACCTAGCCCAACGACATAATCGGGATGGGGACTTGTCTGAAAAGGTTGCCCGTAGGAACCCACCAGTACTGAATGGGAAAGGGGGACCCGAAGAATTGGAAAACTGGGTTGGGGAGTTTGATAAGCTTTTCTTTACCCTCTCCCTGTCTAGATGACAAGATTGTGCCCTTAGCAAGCTATTACCTATAGGGGATGCCCACTTTTGGTGGACCCAAGCTAAGGACAACCTCCTTAAACAACCTGACTTTGGGTGGGAAACCTTCAAGAAAGCCCTGAGGGATAAGTATTACCCACCATACCTCAAAAAGCAGAAAGCCCAAGAGTTTATGATGCTAGAACAATGGAACCTGTCTGTTGAGGAGTATTACCGCAAATTCATTGAGTTGATGAGATTTGCTCCTGAAATTGCCCGTACTGAGGAAGCTAAGGCCTCACGTTTTGAATTAGGACTCACCCTTGACCTACAAGGGAGACTGGGGGGAGATACTTTCATCTCGTTGGACCATGTCTTTGGCAAAGCTGCCCACCTATATGCAATAAGGAAGCGAAAGGAAGGGGGTAAACAAGGTGAGAAGCGAAAGGAGAATCCAAACCCCGAAGTTCAAAGATTTGAAAAGAAACCCCATGGGAACCAGAACAATCAAACCTCCCAAAGAAACTTTGGTAAGGGACCCAACAACAACAACACTCAACACAATAATAATAACCGCAACAATAACACCAACAATCGCAGACCTGAGCGTGTGTACAGGTGTAAGAAGTGCCCAAACAACTATCCTGGGAGAGATTGCAAGGGTAATAAGGTGGAGTGTCACGAATGTGGGAAAATGGGGCATAGAGCGTATGAATGCTACTCAAAGAATAAGGTTAACCCCAACGGTCAGAACAAGGGGAACTATGGAGACAAGCCTAGGAATGGGAATGGGAATGGGAATGGTGGAAATGCATACAATGGGTCAAGGAACTCTAATTACTCCAAACCACCAACTAATGCAAATAACCAGGCACCATCTGAGAACCATGTGACCAACAACAATGATAATAAGGGCAAAGGGAAGCTGTATATGATGACGGCTAGCGAAGAGGAACCTCGTAGAGATGTTGTCACTGGTATTTTCTCTATCAACTCAATTCCTGTTAAAGTATTGTTCGATTCTGGAGCATCTTTGTCTTTTATTGCCCATACAACTGTTAGAACTCTAGCATTGGTTGAGTCCGAGTCAATTTCTATGCCTATTGTTATTCCGTCTGGGGATACTATTAATTGCTCTAAGAAATTCCTTAATGTCTCACTGAAAATAGGGGAGGGCTTCTTTTCTTCCGATCTAATAGAGTTTAACTTATCAAACCTAGACATCGTTTTGGGAATGGATTGGCTTGGGAAGTACAATGCTAAGATAGATTGTGATGCACAGAAGGTGGAACTGAGAGATCCTTCGGGAAAAGGGTGTCATATAGGAGAATACCTCGAGAACTAGGGATTAAGGTAATCAATGCCTTGCAACTTAAGGGTTATATAGACAAAGGATGGCCTCTATTTATGTGTTCTGTGAGAAGGGTTTAGGATGATCCATTGAAACCTGAGGATGTGCCTATAGTCAGCGAATTCGAGGATGTTTTTCCTGAAGAAATACCTGGTATGCCACCAAGGAGAGATGTAGAGTTCACTGTTGACTTAGTACCTGAAACTGGACCTATTTCAAAAGCCCCATACCGCATGGCTCCAGCAGAAATGAACGAGTTGAAAAACTAATTGGAAGAACTACTAGAGAAGGGGTACATTAGACCTAGTATGTCACCATGGGGAGCCCCTGTCTTATTTGTGAAGAAGAAGGATGGTAGTTTGAGGTTGTGTATAGACTACCATGAGTTGAACAATGTCACTATGAAAAACAAATATCCCTAGGATAGATGACTTGTTTGACTAACTTCAGGGTGCAGGGATGTTCTCCAAAATAGATTTAAGGTCTGGTTACCATCAGTTGAGGATTGCTGACCAAGATATACCTAAAACTGCCTTCAGGACTAGGTATGGACACTATGAGTTTACCGTCATGCCTTTTGGGTTAACCAATGCACCTGCTGTTTTTATGGACCTCATGAATAGGATTTTTCGACCCTATCTTGATAAATTCGTAGTCCTGTTCATAGACGATATATTGATCTATTCAAGGAGCAAGGAGGAACATGAGGGACATTTGAGGCTTATTTTACAGACACTTAGGGAGAACCAACTGTATGCAAAGTTTTCGAAGTGTGAGTTTTGGTTAGAAAAAGTGTCATTTTTTGGTCATTTTGTCTCTAAGGAGGGTGTGTCAGTAGATCCTGCAAAGATAAAAGCTATGAGTAAATGGCCTGCACCAAAGAATGTCACAGATATAAGGAGTTTCTTGGGTTTAACCGGTTATTATAGGAGGTTTGTGAAAGACTTTTCGAAGATAGCAAAACCCATGACTAACTTAATGAAGAAAGATTACAAGTTTAACTGGACAGAAGATAGTGAGAAAGCCTTTCAAACACTCAAAGAGATACTAACCTCAGCACCTGTGCTAGCCTTGCCTAACGGGGATGAGGGGTATGATGTCTATAGTGATGCGTCAAAGAATGGCTTGTGTTGTGTTCTTATGCAAAATGGGAAAGTTATAGCTTATGCATCCCGTCAACTGAAACCATATGAGGTTAATTAGCCTACACATGACCTAGAGTTGGCCGCAATTGTCTTTGCCTTAAAAATCTGGAGACATTACCTTTACGGGTTGACTTGTCGAATTTTCACTGATCACAAAAGCCTCAAATACATCTTCACCCAGAAATACCTTAATATGCGACAACGCAGGTGGTTAGAGCTCATTAAAGACTATGACTTAGACACTCAATACCATGAGGGTAAAGCAAATGTTGTTGCTGATGCATTGAGTCGTAAGTCTAGCCATAGCCTGAACACCTTGGTAGTTGCCGACAAACTTTGTGAAGAATTTTCTAAACTCCAGATTGAAGTGGTTCATGAAGGGGAAGTGGAAAAGTTATTGAGTACCCTAACCATCCAGCCCAACTTCCTAAATGAAATAAGATAGGGTCAGCCTGGGGATGTGAAATTGAGCGGGTCAAAGCAAAACTTAAGGAGGGAAAAGCAGAAGGGTTTGAAATCCATGAGGATGGGAGTATACGCTACAAGGGTCGATGATGTGTACCGTAAAAATGTGAGGAGTTGAAGCAAAGGATAATGAGTGAAGGTCATAATACGAACTATTCCATCTACCTAGGGGGGGATAAGTTATATAAGGACCTCAAAAAGATGTTTTGGTGGCCTGGAATGAAGAGGGCAATAGCCGAGTTTGTTTCCAAATGCCTAACGTGTCAGAAGGTCAAGAGTGAACACAAGAGACCTCAAGGCAAAATCCAACCTCTAGACATTCCAACATGGAAGTGGGATTCGATATCCATGGACTTCGTTGTAGCCTTGCCTAGGAGTCGGGGAGGCAATAACACAATATGGGTGATAGTGGACCGATTGACCAAAACTGCAAGGTTCATACCCATGAAAGACACGTGGAGTATGGAAGCCCTAGCCAAAGCATATGTTAAACATGTCATTCGATCGCATGGAGTACCCACGAGCATAATGTCTGATAGGGATTCACGATTCCTTTTGAATTTTTGGAAAAAGGTCCAAGAAGCATTTGGTAGTGAGCTATTGATGAGTACAACCTTTCACCCCAGACGGTCAAACAGAAAGAACCATCCAGACCTTGGAAGACATGTTAAGAGCTTGTGTCTTAGAATACCAGGGATCATGGGAAGACCATTTGGACCTCATAGAGTTCTCATACAACAACAGTTATCGTGCTAGTATCAAAATGGCTCCATTTGAAGCGTTGTATGGGAGAAAGTGTCGTAGTCCTTTATACTGGAACGATGTTAGTGAGACGGTGGTGTTAGGTCCTGAAATTATTCAAGAGACTGTTGATCAAGTGTGAGTCATTCAAGAGAAGATTAGGGTTGCACAGGACAGGCAGAAGTCCTATGCGGATCAGAAGCGAAGGGAAGAGAAGTATGAAGTGGGTGAAAAAGTGTTACTGAAGGTGTCCCCAATGAAAGGGGTGATGCGATTTGGGAAGAAAGGAAAACTAAGCCCTAAGTTCATAGGACCATATGAGATTTTGGCGAGAGTAGGCAAAGTGGCTTATCGCTTAGAATTGCCAAATGAGTTAGAAAGGGTCCACAACGTGTTTCACGTATCCCAACTCCGGAAATACGTACCTGACGAGTCGCATGTCCCAGAACCTGAAAACATCGAGTTAGACGAAACCTTGTCCTATGAGGAGAAACCCATCAAGATCCTAGACCACAAGGTGCGTAGTACGAGAAATAAGGACGTCAAAATCGTGAAGGTGTTGTGGAGAAATCAGAATACTGAAGAAGCCACATGGGAAGCAGAAGATGCGATGCGTCTGAAGTACCTTGAGATTTTTCAAGAGGTAGGTGAGTTACAAGGACGTAACTTTTCTTTTAAGGGGGGAAGAATGCGATAGAATTTCGCGCTTCCACCCAAAAGTGTGCTAAGTATGTTATTTATGTGTATTATTGCTTATGTGCCTTATGAAAACTAGATAACGCTTGTGAAATATTGGGACTTAGAAGTGCAAAAGATCGTCGTTAAGACTGGCTACCCCAAAGTTTCGGGACGAAACTTCCTTTAAGGGGGGAAGCCTGTAATACTCCGTATTTTTAGGAGTTAATCTTTTATAAATAAGAAAATATAAAGAATAAAGTGAGAGTATTTTTTAATATTAATTAGAGAAAAAAAAAATAATTTGGGTAAGCCTACAATTATAATTTAACTACACAACCTACCTTCGTACCTAATTATACTATAATTCGGTTTTGTTTTATTTTTAAAATAAATAAAATAAGAAATCGGATTTGAGTTGGAAACAAATCCTATTAAACCAAGGTTTCTCATGCTATAAATAGGAGAGAAGTGAAAAAAGGAAAAAAAAATTAAAACCTTAACTTCTACAATATCAGGCGTGTTATTTACCCTCAAGAGGTTTTTCTCTCTCCTCTTTTTTTTCTTCCCCAGCGTTTCTTTTCTCTTCTTCTCCTTCTTTTCTCTTCTTCTCTCTCCTACGCTACTCTACGGCGACCGGAATCGTCTGCCGAAGGTCGCGTGGTGTGGGATTGTGTCGCGCGAGGTCTGAGCAGTGCTGCTGGGTTGCGGGTCGCGCACGAAGCTTGCATGGTGTGCTGGGTCACGTGCTCGTGTGAGGCAGTGTGGTAACTGCTAGGCCGTGGTGCAGCGCTGCCGGAGTGGTGCGAGGCGTGGTCGCGCAAGTCGAGGCAACAGTCGCCGGAGGTCGTGCGTCTTCGCCGGTGGTTATCGCCGGCGAGTGGTTCTGGTAACCTCTATGTATATATATATATAAAAAAAAATCTTTCTTTCCTATTTTATTATAAATTCTGATTTCATAATTCTTGTGCATACTTGACTAAGTTTTGGTATTATAATTAGAGTATAGTATAAATTAAAAGAAATCAGATTTACAATTGTTTTCATTAGTTCTTATGAAGATTTGATTTCACAATTCTGATGTTATTATAATACTTATATAAATGTATAAGTTATGTTGTTGTAAACAAAGCATGTTATAAGTTAAAAGCAATCAGATTCTTGATTATTAATACTAGTTCTTAGGATGGTTTATTCTTAACTCTGATTTTATAATACTTACATATACCAGTTAGGTTTTCGTGGTTATGAACAAGTATAATGTAGGTGAACAAAAATCAGATTTACATCCTATTACTAAGTCCTAAATATGTTAGTTCAATAAAGTTTATGAAAGAAAAATTTAACCAACAAGAACGTTTATTTTATTATTCGAAACACTAAGTTTTACATAGTTAGTTAAGCTGGTTTTATTTTAATGATATCAAGAACTTAGAACTGAATTACTTTTATTATTCGATTAGGTCCTTATTTCATAAGCGGAGCGTTTTAAGTAGTTACAAGGTACGTACGCGTACTGTTCAGATCGTTACATTAGTATCATGTTTAGGTTATGATTATTATATTGGAACCTAATATCATGATAGGGAACTGTGGTTGATAATGATTGTTGAGATTTTTTGGTAACACGAAACCAATTGGAAATCTGCTTGTATTTTCTTGTTGTATGACTTGTGAAATAGAATGAATTGTTATTGGAATGCGTAATTCTATCGTATCACAAGTATGAAATGAGATATTGGATTGGAATGCTATGATTAATAATTGTAGCAAGGATTTATAAGAGGTTGCTTAAACTAAAGGATTTTATATGATGTTATAGAAATCATATGCTTAATGTTGTATGAATGAGTATTGCTAAAAAGGATCGTTGGCAATAAACTTGTAGTCGGATTCCCTACAAGTAATGAACAATGGGGAGAGTGTGGGACTTGTTCTACACTCCTACGCAGGCCTACTGTGACGAGAGTATTGTCCTTATAAATTTTGATAACTCAAGTAGGCGGAAGGTTCCGTACGATCTTGGGGGTATGCATACTAAGGTGATGGATGTGGAACGGAACGAAACCATATTTGTATTCCATCTAATAGACTAAGTTGTCTACTTCCTCCGTTTCATAATACTCGCTACACTTTCCATTGTGGGAAGTTTCACATTACTTGCTACACTTTCTTTTTAGGCAATAAACTCTCTCTATCTCTCTCCTCTCACATGGGTCCCTTTTCTTTTTACTCTCTACCTCTCTCTTCTCCAAAAATTGCCTAGGAGTCCGTGAATTGAGAAGTGTAGCGAGTAATATGAAACGGAGGAAGTATTAAGGATTAAGTAGCCGTATGATTCTAGAAAGATGACGGTGTCCGTTCGATGCCAATTAAACTATAAAAATGAATTGTAGTATTCTTGTAGTATCATGTCTAGGAATGATTATTATTATTCTATTTGTGTTTAGTGTATTATTTAACTAATTATGTACGTACTCAGCATAGCTGATGGTTTGTTGACCTGTGATGAACCATTGATATTTCAATGGGGAGCAGATTAGGTATGCTGGTGATGCTGTATGAGTTTGGGCATACGAGGGATATTTTCTGTTTTATAAAATCTTAAGTGTTTTTGTTGAACTTATAGAATTATTAGTATTCGTAGTTAATGGTTTGAATAAAAGGGGTCGATGGGGATTCTCGAGTTGTAGTTAAAGTAAACATTTTATTTCCGCTGCAATATAGTTTTCTTAATAAGGAGTTGTTAACGTTTTAATTTTAATATGCATTGCGTTTCACCGTGGCGGTAACACTCTCAAAGTTGATGCAACGTAGTTTAGACGTGTATGGATTTTGGGGGTGTTACATTATGTGTCTACACTTATGAAATGAATTAAATTAGTGTAGTTAGAGTGATGGGTTAGCTTATTTAAAATATGATACAATTCACTACAGGATAAGGAAAAACATTTTTTGGATCTATAATTTTTATTAAAACTTATATAGACATTTCACTTGTCGCTTGCTTATATTCTTTCTCTCTTGCTCCATAAGTTTACATACATGTCTTAGATAACCATTTTGTTAGAGAAATAATGAAAAGATGTCAAATGAAATTTGCAATGCCTTCCAAACTCAAGGTATGTTGGAAGAAAATACTACTTCCTCTGTGTTTTTATATGATCGCATTTCGTTTTTAGCACTATTCATCAACCAACTTTGTTAAACTATCTCGCATTTCGTTTTTAGCACTATCCAAACTATCTTGCTAGATTTGTCTCAATGCAAGGATTCCAAATATCAAATTTTCATAATTTTTGCTTGTACGCAATTAGAGATATCGACCGTTCAAAGCAGTGTCTCGGCGAACATGAAAAATGTTAGGACTCTAAATATTATATGTGTATGATTAGGATTATCATATTGGGTCCTGATGGCGTGGCCATGGAGGTTGGTGTTCAAGGAGGGAGTAGGGAGGATGATAGAGAAAATTTGGGACGAGGGAGACGAACAAAAATCCCAAATAAAAAGTTGCAGGATTATGTGACTCATACTGTAGTGAAAAAGAAAAGTTCATCAACTCAGGCACCCGTTTCAGCATTGTCCTCAGGTACTCCCTATCCTATTACACATTATGTTAGTTGTGAAAAGTTTTCCGATAAACATCACAGATTTCTAGCAGCTATAACTGTAGGGAACCCTCCAAAGTCATTTAAAGAAGCTATGAAACATGAAGAGTGGCGTGAAGCCATAGGGGCTGAGATAAAAGCTCTGGAGCATCAAGGCACTTGGGAATTGCAACCTCTTCCTCCCGGCAAGAAGGCCTTAGGAGTATGTGGGTGTATACAGAAAAATATGATGAGCAGGGAAAATTGGAGCGGTTGAAGGCCAGATTAGTTATATTTGGTCATCATTAGGTGGAAGGAATTGATTATAATGAAACTTTTTCCCCTGTAGCAAAAATGACAATGGTTCGTACTATCCTGGCTATTGCAGCGGTGAAAAAGTGGGATATTCATCAGATGGATGTCCATAACGTATTTTACATGGTGATTTGGAGGAAGAAGTATATATGAAAATTCCTCCTGGTTTTCAGGATGGAAATACTAATCTGGTGTGCAGGATGAAAAAATCGTTGTATGGTTTAAGCAGTCTTATTCTGACTATTCCTTGTTCACTTTGACCAGGAAAAATATTCACCTGAATGTTCTTATCTATGTGGATGATATGATTATTGCAAGCAGCCTATAGTGTCGTTCCTCTGCAGAAGCAGAATATAGTTCTGTGGCTGCTATAGTATGTGAATTAAAGTGGCTTAAGCAGCTACTAGGTGATCTTGGAATTCAGCATCCTGCAGGGATGAGATTATATTGTGATAGTCAATCTGCGTTATATATTGCCAAGAATCCAGTGTTTCATGAACGTACTAAACATATTGAGGTTGATTGTCATTTTGTTCGTGATGCAATGACTGAAGGTCTAGTAAGTCCGTCATATGTTCCTACTAAGTTCCAGTTGGCATATATTTATACTAAAGCACTTGGTCGGACTCAATTTGGATTTTTATTGTCCAAGTTGCATTGGGCGTTCGCAATTTGCACGCTCCAACTTAAAGGGAGGGTGTTAGGACTCTAAATATTATATGTGTATGATTAGGATTATCATATGTGTTAGGACTCTTGTCCGTAGGATGTATAAATACTTTATTGTGATGAATGAGAAAGACGACTGAACTTGAACCTAATTTAACAAAAAATGAAATGATGCAATTAAAAAAATAGAGGAAGTACTAGTTTGATTTTTTCATTCAATTTATCATTGTGTACTGGAGTCATTCATGGTTTAATAGGCATTTCTATAAAAATAAAAATAAATTTATATTACGGGGTTATATTTTACATTTTTCTTTTCCTTAACCTTGTCAGATATCTTAGAATTATCCTTCTATTTTTTATCTCCAATACTACTGGTGGTATTCGATTTTTGACTGTCTTAATTAACGGTCTGAATCCCACGAAAGTCTCTCATTGGACTTTGAGTTTTAGAAAACTTGGAAGTCGCCACCCTATTAATATATGAATACGGACATATTTATTTAATAAATCGTTTTAAAATCAATTTCAAGAAAAATCATTTAAAACGATGATGACTTCATATGGATAAGGCTTTTTTTAAAATTGGTCTTTCATACCATGAGATAGGGTTCGGGGTTTAGGTTAAGAGGTGCGAACGTCTGGAACTCGTCTCCTCATTCGTTCTAAAGAACGGGCTCTTACTAAATGCGTAATTTTCCATTTTAAAGTAATCATGGCTATTAAAAAGAAAGAAAATCACATACTTTGCACATATACACATTAACCATTTTTTTATTTAGAACCAATATATCATTTGTACATGGTAGGTTTGAGCACTGAAGTTGCACTACGTACCAATCATTGCGGGATTGGAATCCACTCATGGATCAAAACCGTCGTAGTTCGAGCTATGTCTCACCCTAAATGGCCAATTCCACTGGGGAAAGAAGATAGGGGAATAGATTATGAATAACTCACTTTTAGAATTAAACAAATCTATTTGAAATGAGGTAATCACTCCAATTAGTGATTAAAATGGGGTTAAGATAATCACTTTAATTAGTGATTAAATATGAAGGATTAAGATAATCACCTTAATTAGTGATTGAAAATGGAGGTTAAGATAATCACCCTAATTAGTGACTAAACTTAAGGGGAAAGATAATTACCTTGATTAGGGATTAACAATGAAGATTAGGAAATAATCACCCTAATTGATGATTATTAAGGCTTAAGATAATCACTTTAATTAGTGATTAAATATGATGAAAGGTTAAGCTAATCACCCTAATTGGTGGTTAACCAAGATTTAAGATAATCACCCTAATTAGTGATTAAAAGAGGAAAATAATCGTCCTAATTAACGATTATTAGGGTTTGAAATAATCACTCTAATTAGTGATTAAAAATGAGAAGAATAATCGTCTTAATTAAGGATTATTAGGGTTTTAAGGTAATCACTCCAATTAGTGATTAAAAGAAGTTTGTGTCAACCGCCCTAATTAGCGATTAACCGGGGATTGAAATAACCACCTTAATAGTAATCACGTTTATGATTTTTGAGAGGTCTTAGAAGGTTTGCTTCCTAATTGAAGGCTTGTGGGAAAATAATCTTAATTGAAGATTATTAAGTCATTTGGAGAGAAATGATCAATTTGAGATTGGATTTCGAGATTTGTGTTTGGCTAATTGGAATTTGGCCATTTAAAGTAAGACACGTGAAACGGCCTAAAATCAATTCGGAGATCATAATTAATTACCAATCTAATTATGTCAAATTATATGATTAATCCATTTGAATATGGAGAACACATTTTTAAAATGTAAGATGGATCATCATACAATTTAACTTAGTTAGATTTGCAATTTTCCTCTTAATCGAGAGTGGGTCATTAGATTCATATACTATGATATATTGGCCCAACATGCAATATTTGTAACATTGGTTGCTCATTTTATTAAAAAGATTTGTGGAATTATTTATGAAAATTATGCATAAACATCTCCATGTTTTTTATTAATGAGTGATGTAATAACTATTTACAAAGAAATTATTATTACAGCAAAATGTACAAAATCTATGATCTATACAAATCTTCAACCTTGATCTTCACCATGAGGCTCCTCCATCTTCATATCTTTGAATGGGCTTTGGAATTCATGTTTATTTGTAAACTTGTGAATATTAGAGATTAATTAACCTCTTTGATTTTGATTTTTTATGATAATTTTCATTGATTTTTTATTTACATGATAAAATGAGTCATTTTAAGAGAAACTTAATCATGATTTTTTATTCACATTTTCGTATGAAAAGAAAACATTTTTTTTATGAAAGTTGAATTAATTACTTTATTTCATTTTCCAGATTGCCTTTTTGTTCTTGTACTAAGTTACAAAATCACAACTTTCTGTACAAAGTGTTAAATTGAGCATATGATACATCTATGGATAGATTAGTGAGTTATTTATGTTGTATCAAAATTTCACAACTTTTTAGTGACCACCTGAATTATAGTGAATTTTATGTCAAAACTGGTCAAAACAGGACCTTTATTCAATTCGTTCTTTGATATCCTACTTATTTAAGTTATTTTGAAGTGAAATTTGGTATGAACATTCTAGACACTTTGAAAGACTAGACTGGAAATTGTTACTTGAATTGGACATTTGTAAGACCATTTAAATTTATTTTCTTAACTGAGGATAAAGTCAGTATTTTGAAATTTATTGATTTATATGAATGATTTTGTAAAAATGATGTAAAATTGTATGAAATTCATATGAACATGATTTTTATATGTTTTAAAAATATACTGATGTTTTCTTCAAACTTGATGTCTTTAGTTTTATCTAAATATTTTTTTTATTGAAAGAACAATCCTAGGTGGTACTGGACAAAATCAGTTTTGCACAACAAAGTTATATGATTTTTAATTATTTACACGAAATTCATTTTTTAGAAATTCCAAAGCCCAGTTGGTGGAAACATCTTGCACTTCATAGGAAAAATGCTAAATCCTACGAACTAATTAGTTAATGCAGATGAAAAAATGAAAAAATATTGGAAAGTAAAACTAACTATAATTACAGCATCACATTTTTTTTATGGAGATATTTTTGCATAACTTATCTTGAATTTTTTTATGAAATCATTTTTGGTGATGAATTAAGGAAAATCACATAATTACATTGTTTCCTAAGAGTCACCCCATTAGAGGTGACTATTCTAGGTGGGGTGATTTAAGGTTGGG
The DNA here is from genome assembly GCA_947646795.1 of Beta lomatogona. Taxonomy (NCBI): domain Eukaryota; kingdom Viridiplantae; phylum Streptophyta; class Magnoliopsida; order Caryophyllales; family Amaranthaceae; genus Beta; species Beta lomatogona. Next base: position 2,428,927 of record CANSNZ010000223.1, read on the forward strand.
AACCTATTAGGACTTCCACATACCCAAATCACTCCAAAGATTAAAAAAATGATAAGAAGAAAACAAGGAGAAAGTTAGTAGATGATTAAGAAGATAATAAAAAAATAATAAAACCTTCAACTTTACCTTGCTAGCTCAATGATGCACTTCCTTTTTGCAAATTTTTCTACTTTTTGTGTGATTTTCTTAATTTCTAAGTGAATTTCTAAATCCACTTAATTACTAACTTAAACTCTTTTTTGTGTTTTTTCTTCTTTTGATGAACTTCTTTTACTTACTTATTAAGACTTTTACGTAGATGGAAAGATTAAGGAGGAGAAGAGCAGTAGAGAAGATGAGTGAAGTTGAATTGTGTTTTTTTCAACTTGGTTTTGAAGTGAGAAGAGGAGGGTATTTATAGAGAAATGAGGGAAGTGAACTAAGGTTTCAAAGAGGTAGAAAATCAGATTTTTCACCCTAATGACATCACTCTAATGACCTCACCCTAATGACATCATCAAATCTCTTTGAAAATACAAATATTCTTATTCTCACAACTTTTCATGATTCTTATTCTCTAACTAATGGATAAAGGATGTGTTTAGTGGATAAAGAATATATATTATTATTCTTTATCCAATGAACAATGACTTGACCATCAAGAAAACTGATTAATGCCGGTTTTGGGATACGACTAAAATTCCGACGCCTAATCGCAACTCGTTTTTCATTTTTCCGAAAGACTAACTTAAGATAATTAACGAAAACTCGTTAAATTAATAAAGACGAGCATAATTATATTATGAATCATTTTATTAAAACGGTGTTTGTAGTTATTGACTACGACTCACGAAAATTATGCTTCTAAGCAGAAACTGTATGATTAATACGTAAAAAAAAAAAAAAACGAAAAAATCGTGCTATGGAATGAAACTCGGGCTCCACGATGCATATGATTTTGTTATTTTTATTTTTCAAAACCTTTATTTATCCGAAAAAGGGGGTTCTATTCGAAGAAGGGGATTTGGTGTCTACAGAATGCCCCACATTGGTCGAATTTTGGAGAAAATGATGGCCAATGTTTGAAAAGACACAAAATTTTGACAGAAAATTTCTTTTGAGATAACATATTCTCCATAGAAAATAGTTATCATGACTTGCGATTTCTGTTGACGCTTTAAATAGAAAATCTTGATTAATTTTCTAAAATAGGAAATGTGACTTTGACGTCGTCTTTAAATAGAAGATCCCAATTAATTTCCTAAAATTGAAAATGCGACATTATTGTCGTCTTAAGTAGAAAATCCCAATTAATTTTCTAAAAGTTTTAACTGCGACTTTAATGTCGTCTTAGGTAGAAAATCCCAATTAATTTTCTAAAATTTGAAAATACGGTTTCATCATCGTCTTAAATAGAAAATCCCAATTAATTTTCTAAAAATTTTAAATGCGACTTTATCGTCATCTTAGGTAGAAAATCCCAATTAATTTTCTAAACTTTGAAAATGCGACTTTATTGTCGTCTTAAATAGAAAACCCTAATTAATTTTCTTTTGAAAATGCGACTTTATCGTCGTCTTAAGTAGAAAATCCCAAATAATTTTCTAAAATATGAAATGCGACTTTAATGTCGTCTTAGGTAGAAAATCCCAATTAATTTTCTAAATTTTGAAAATGCGATTTCATCATCGTTTTTTTTAGTCTTCTGAATTTGTCTTTTGTTAATGTGAGAAATTCCGACAATTAACAGGTCGATTCCAGCTTTTTACAGTTTTTCATGGTCTTGATGACAAACAAGTTTTCAGGTCACCATTACTTACTTTTTATGACTCCATGTGTTATCATGTCACCTTAAATTATAACATTGTCAGGTCATGTCACATTAGAGTGATGCATTGTTAAATCTTGTCACCTAAAAGGGCTAACCAAAGGTTATTATCTTCTATGGTGGACCAAACCTCATATGACAAAATTTTATCTGTTTTTCCCGAAATCTTTCAGAAAATTTTTCATGCATAATGCTTATTTGCTTTCTCAGAAAATGATGATCATTATATATAATAGATTGATCAAGGTCATTTATTTTGGATGGATGATCATTAGGAAAAGGGATTGTATCAACTTTCTTGATTCATCATTGACACAGTTTTTTTTTATGTTCGGCTTTAGTAAAAATTGCCATACCACAAATGCTTGGTCATTAACTATGGGGGAGAATGCTCCCTATTATCCTATGGACAATACTCAAACCTATTGTCCATGGCATGAATCATGGATGATCACATTCTCCATCTATAAAAAGGGCATAATTCTTCATTTCCAAATGCACCACTTCCACTATTCCAATCTTTTCTATAAATTTGTCTTTCACAAAAATGGTTCTTACTTATGAAGAAACTAATGAAATGCGGAGTGGGGAGAAAAAACAACTCTCGGGGATCACAAGAAAATTGGAGCAACCAAGGCAATCCTTTTCCTCTTCTCGCTTCACTAAGGTGCTTATGCCTTTGCTTTCACTTTCTATTTGTTACGACATGATTCATGCTGCTTCCAAATTTTGGGATGAAACTCGCCATGTCTTCCGCTTCGGAGACCGGGAGATTGTGCCCCTTGTTGAAGAGGTCGAAGATTTACTAGGCTTACCATCCAATGGTCCTGTTATCACGCCTAGATCTCCTACTAGGATCTCGGGAGATTTATCAACGATTTTACATCTTCCCGAAAATCTTCATGGAAACTACCTGCAATATGGTGAGGTATTTCTTGTCAACTTATTATTGACTTTCCAATTTCGCACTTGGCAATTTTCTAACAATGCCAACTATAGGATTGCTAGAGAAAATGCTTGCATTCTTATGATTTTGGGAAGTAACCTCACTAAATGGTCTTTAAATACATGCCATGTTCGGTGTCTTTCACTTGTTCCTCAAATTGTTAGCGGGGGTCGTCTTGGACCACTTATATTGGGGGAAATGTTCCTTGGCTTAGATGAACTCAAAAGAAACCCTCAAAGCTTTGTGAAGGGATGTCCATTAGCCCTTCATTTATGACTATTAGAAAAATTTACTCTCATGAAACCTCACAAGAGTCTTACTTACAAAACTAGTCATGTTCGAGAGAGAGGCCTTCTTCCTTTCTTCTATCAACTGAGCAAAAATGGTGGGTGGGAGGATTTTTTCCTACATTAAGACATAAAGTGGGTCACAAACCACCTTGGCATTAGTGCAATCGTTATTGCAATTCTGGTCGCAGAGGTGTACAATTACCCGGGCTTTGCTAAGTCACTTTCTACCTTCCATGGAGATGTATAAGGTAAATTGGTTGGAAGCAAGAGCACATTCCTGCCCTCCAGGTTCTTCCATCTTGTACCACTTATAAGGCTGATATGAGTGGTATTCAGAGAATGTCTACTATATGGCAGGGGGCTTAAATTATATCAGCGCTACCGGAACCTTCCTTTCCACTGATTGATGAAGATTACCTTCAATGGCTTCTAGCGGATATTGGTCAAGACAAAGATTCAAACGGGCCTACCATGAAGAGGAGAAGGGTTTGAGAATTGTCATGTTTATTTTTTAGTTTTTTTTAGTTTGTAGGAAATGAAGGCTTTATGTCTTTTTATGTATGAATGTATGAAATGAAGTACCCCAGTTGGGATGAATAAAAGATCTATTTGTGAGAATTATCTGCTTGTGAGAAATTCAATGTGAACACAACTCTAAACACGTGCACACTTTAACATTAAATATGACATGCAAATCATAATTAACTAATCATATGACACATAAAAGCATAACATATAAACCTTAATAATCAAATACATGTTTCACCATCTCCCTTTTTCTTTTTCTTTTTTTTTCGTTTTTTTTTCTATTCTTTTTTTTTCTATTCTTTTTTTATTTTTTTTTTTTTTTTGCATACATCATATGAACATCTTAGAAATTCATGGCATGTTTATTAAGAATAACCAGATTGGATACAAAACTCACAAACTCCTTGCTTACTTGATCATGACAATTACAATTACTTTGATGCCGAAGCGTAGTATTTCTTCAACTGATCAAGATTAGTGAAATGGGTGAACTCATTTCCATCAAAATCCATCAGCTTCACTGCTCCAGCCGTGGTGACATGCTTGACCAGGAATGGTCCAGACCAGTTAGGCTTGAATTTTCCTTGAGGATCATGCAACGGAGCTCTATTTTCTTCTAAAACTAAATCACCTTCTTGAATGTCTCTATCTCGAACCCTTCTGTTAAATGCACAAGCAATTCTCCATTGATAGAGTTGTATGTTATGCAATGCTTGGAGTCGACGCTCATCTGCGAATGCAAGCTCATCATAGCGAGTCTTGTGCCAATGGTCTTCCGAGATTTCACTTTCTGCTATGACCCTGAGAGATTGTATCTCCACCTCAAGTGGTAGGATTGGCTCCATCCCGTAAACTAAAGAATACGGGGTTGTTCCTGTTGGAGTCCTAATTGATATCCTATATCCCCAAAGGGCATATGGTAGTTTGTCATGCCATTCCCTAGTCTTTTCAGTTATTTTGGCAACAATAGTCTTGATTGTCTTATTGGTGACCCTCAAATTGTGATCCATTATCAGAGATGATTTCAAAAGGTATGTCATACCGACAGATGATGTTATTAATCACAAATTTTGAGACTTGCTTTGCCCCTAGCTTCGAAAATGATGCAGCTTCAACCCACTTCGAAAAGTAATCAATTGCTACAAGAATATACTGATGCCCATTTGAAGCCTTTAGTTGGATTTGTCCGATTATGTCTATGCCCCAACTTGAAAACGACCAAGGAGAAGTCATATTATGTAATGACACAGGTGGCATATGATTGAGGTTAGCAAATATTTGACACTGCTTGCAGGCGCGGACAAAGCTAATGCAATCGCCTTCTAGAGTGCTCCATTAGAAACCTGCTCGCAAAATTTTACGAGCCAGCATTCTTCCATTCATATGGGGTCCACATTCCCCTCCATGAACTTCTTCCATGATGATTTGCTTTTCGCTGTCATTTACGCAGAGTTGTAGAGTACCATCAAACCCTTTGTGATACAGTTTGCCTTTTAGTATGAGAAAATGAGCAGCTAGCCTTCTGATGGCTATGCGGTCCTTCTTGCCACTTCCCTCTGGATATTGCATTGTTTCCAGTAAATTCTTGATATCCTTGTACCAGACATCATCATCATCATCTTGTTGAACTAGCGCGGAGATAATTTGTGCGACCATCACTGTAGGCCCCTTCCTTTCTTCAATTAAAACTGACTGGATCTTTGTACCATTTTCCCATGTTAAATTAATAGAGAGATTGACTAAAGCATCAGTGAAACTATTTTGCTCTCGAGGAAGATGTTTGAAACTGATGTCATCAAAATAAGGGATCAACTCTTGAAGGTACTCAGTGTAAAGCTGAAGTCTCTCATCTCTAACCCTCCAAATTCCTATTGTTTGAGATATGATGAGATTAGAATCTCCATACACAGTGAGATGTCTTGCCCCTAAGGCGACCTTTACTCCATATGTACAGGCTTCATACTCGGCTGTATTATTTGTTGTTGGGAAACCCAGCTTGACAGCAAATGGAATATGGACTCCATCAGGATCAACTAACAAAACACCTGCTCCATTACCTCTCCTATTAGAGGCTCCATCAAAGTACATGCACCATTGTGGATTGTCAATAAAGCATAAGTACTCATCAGGGAATGCATCATCATACTCATCTCCTGACACTGGTCCTTTTGCTAGGGCTTCAGATATGGCTCGTCCTTTAACAGATTTCTGGCTGACACATTGAATATCAAACTTAGAAAGCATAGCATGCCATCTTGCCAATCTTTCACTAAGAATGGGTTTTTCAAACAGATACTTGATTGGATCAAGTCTTGAGATCAAATAGGTAGTATGAGCTTGAAGGTGATGCCTCAACTTATTCGTGGCATAGACCAAGGAGATACATGCTTTTTCTAGTGGGGTATATCTTGTCTCATACTCAAGGAATTTCTTGCTAAGATAGTATATGGCAACCTCTTTCTTTGTTCCCTCTTGATATTGGGCTAAAAGAGCTCCCATAGCCGTTTATGTGATGGTAAGGTACAAAATCAGAGGTTCTCCTGGTCTATGTGGCATTAGAGCAGGTGGATTTAAAATGTATTCTTTCATAGAATCAAAAGCTTCTTGACATTCTTCATTCCACTCATGGGATGCCCCTTTTCTGAGCAGCTTAAATATAGGTTCACCTCTCATAGTGAGTTGTGAGATGAACCTGCTGATATATTGAATTCTGCCGAGAAATCCTCTTACTTCTTTTTCTGTTTTTGGAGGAGGTAGCCCTTGAATAGCTTTTACCTTTTCAAAATCCACTTTGACGCCATCTTGACTGACAATGAATCCCAACAACTTCCCCGAAGTGACGCCAAACACACATTTTTGAGGGTTCAGCCTTAAATTGTATTTCCTAATTCTTTCAAAGAAGGACCTTAATGCAGGAATATGCCCCTCACGATCTTAACTTTTCACAATCATGTCATCTACATAAACCTCCACAATGTCGTGGATGAGGTCATGAAGGATAGTGGTTGCAGCCCTTTGATATGTGGCTCCGGCATTCTTGAGACCAAAAGGCATAACTCGGTAGCAAAAATTGCCCCATGGAGTGATGAAAGATGTCTTTGTCACGTCTTCTTGAGCCATGAGTATTTGATTATACCCTGAGAATCCATCCATGAAGGAAAACATTACATGACCAGCCATACTATTAACAAGAACATCGATGTGGGGGTAGAGGAAAGCAATCTTTTGGTGACGCAGCATTCAAATCTCGAAAATCAATGCATACCCGAACTCTCCCATCCTTTTTGGGTACAACCACTATATTGGCGAGCTAACTTGGATGTTTTACAGCTTAGATGAATTTGGCATCAAGCTGTTTCTGGATTTATTCTTTCACTTTCAGACTAACCTCGGGCTTCATTCGGCGGAGCTTTTGCTGTTTAGGCTTGTTTTCAGAATGTAATGGAATGCGATGTTCCGCAATTTCTCTATTAACACCAGGCATATCAGCATAAGACCATGCGAACACATCTACATACTCTTTTAATAATGCAATAAACATAGACTGCTCAGTTGGGGAGAGGGATGATCCTATTTGGACTTCTTATACAGCATTTTCTGTACCAATATTAATTACAATGGATTCTTCCATGGGTTTTATGTATGTTTCAGTTGAATCAAGTGATTCATCATTATTAAATTCACTGTCAGAAATAACATCTTGCATGCAAATGTATTTAGATAAAGGTTCACATTCAATTTCCTCACTATCAGAGTCTTCTGACTGGGTATGTAAGGCTTGGCTAGAGGATGAGCTATCAGTATGATATCCATCTGAAGGAGGTGAAAAGGTATTTTCATGAGATGGATGTGGAGGATGGTTTCCTAAAAACATTTTAAATTCTATAGGCCCGTCTTTTACCTGACATTCAACACTCCATTTATGTTCAATGCTTTCGCCAAAAGGTATCATCAAAGATACTAGGTCAAAATCCCCTTCCCTAGAGGACTCAGAAGCAACAAGCTTCTTAAGGACTCCATGTTCCAGATTATCCACCCAGTCATTTTCTTTTTTCATGTTTTATTTTTGGACAAACCAACTTTTGATTAAGTCCAAATTCCTAGCCTCATTGAAGAATATCTCCAATCCCGGTAAAATCTTCTGCTCTTTCCTACTAAGCCAAGGTTCTGGAAATTCGTGGCATGGCTCAGTATCTCCTTGTAGGACAAACTGACCATTGAGGGTAAAAGAAGGTTTTTTGGCGTTTTGAGAAGTGTTGCTTGGATCATATCCTAATCCATGTCGGTTCTACTTGTCTACTACGGGGATTGGTTGTTTCAATCCCCTACCATCATGCCCTAAGCCGGCTCCTTGAGTATAACCCATCTTCATCATAATTTGAAATCCTTTGGGCAGAGGTTGCATGGCAATCCCTACAGGCTCTTTGACCGCATTTGTGGGTAGGGCTGAGGTGTTTGTTTTCTGACGATAATTAGTCATCCTTAGAGAAGGGATAAACTTCTTCTTTTTGGACCTAAAGGTAGAGAAAAAGAATTGAAAGAAAAGAAAAGAAGGCGGCTACATATTGCAGAATGCATTGCAGAGTAAAGAAAAATTTCGAAAACAACTTTGCCATATGTTGACTGGAATGGTCCACCTTCGCAATTTTGCTTTTTTTTTTTTATTTTTCTTTTATTATTATATATTTTTTTTAACTTTATTTTGACCTTTTTAAATGATTTTACTATCCTTGGGGTTGAAAACAATTTTTTTTATTCTTCCATTCCCTGCTTAATATTTGAACAAAGACAGAAAATATAGAGATTAGGGCATGTATCCCCATTGATGCGTCAATTCATCATTCTGAAATTGCTCCTGTGATGACTGACATCTTAAATTATGATCATATTACCTGAAATACAACGGTTAATATATTTGAGTCGAACCCGAAGGTTGCCTACATATCCCCATTGCTCCAAGTGTATTTTATGGGGAATCAGACTCAGCGTAGTTCTTTTTTTGTTGTTTAGAAAGAACTAAAGTTTTTTATTTAATAAAGCAGCTGCACTCATATTGAGCTACCTACGTACCCAGGTGTTAAATAGGTGGAGTAATCTCGTAGTGCAAGTGTAAGTGATAATGGGGATTTAAGTTGCACGTAGTTCTCTGATACTAACAAGCTGAAAGAAGATTTTTTTTAATGGGCTAACCCCCTACAAGACTTTTACCGAAGACTTTTTCTCTTTCTGGAAGACGATCAAGTAGCTTTGCAGTAGAGAAGAGCTATGTTGGTGATTTGCTAGATGTGATAGCTGAGAGCATGACATTGGTTTGTGCTGTGACCATGCAACTGATGATAATGGCAGTACTTGTGAAGATCTGACCCTACGGGACTTGGTCCTGGGCGTCTAGGAAGTGGATGAATCTTACCTTGCTCAACCAGTTTGCGAAAGATATAGACTTGGATTGCGGTCGCGGACGCGATGACACCATCTTTGCGAGTATTTCTTTGTGGGTTGGACTAATGATGCCTCGATCAATCAGGCTTTGCACTTTGTAGTAAAGGTCATGGCATCGATCAGTTTCATGCCCAAATTAATGACAATAATAACAGAATTTGCTCATGTCTGTTCCAGGAAGGGGTAAACAGTGCACATGCGCTGGAACTTTAAGTATACCTTGCCTCCGAAGACGATCATACACCATACCCAATGGTTCATCCATCTTAGCATATACCCTGGGATTTGTGTTTGGGGTTTCAAGATCGACCCGAGGTCGTTTTTCTTGTAATTTCAGAGTATCGATGTCGAAACCATGTTGTTCCATGTGGCTAAGGGATGTGTATTTGATAGTAACCATATGACGATAATAGAAATCGTTCAGGTTCCGCAGCAATATGAGCATGAATTCCAAATCAGTAACAGGGACACGAAGTTGGGTGCGAATGTAGGCGCATCTTGAGCAAAAGTGCGAAAAAGTTTCCAAGCCGCCTTGACGCAAAGTGACTAGCTTGAACTTCTTGACATCATTTTGTTTATGCTCGAGAGCCCAATTAATAAAGGCTTGGCTAGAATTTTCCCAACTAGCCCTATCTACACAATCTAAAGAATAGTACCAGTCCAGAGCTGGTCCTTCTAAACTCTTGTCAAACAGCATGGGGTAATCTTCCTCTGGTATGCCCCATGGATGCAAGGCATTCACAAATCCCACTAAGTGGACAAAAGGATGTTTCCATCAAATTTTCTGAATTGGGGCAATTCAGGATAGTGATCTCCATGTTGATATCCTAGAAAGAGAATCAGTGACTCAGTGTGAACCTCTCGAACAGGGCATACTACATTAAAGTCCAGGTCAAAATTGTCGGTCCTAGATCTCTTCTTTGAGTCATGATCATCATTGTTTTGAGGATTGCCGATACAGGATTCCTCTGGTGCTTCAATTAAGGTATCTTGAGTGTCAATGCTTGGAGCTCCCACTTCTTCCTCGTCATCCTCACTATACTCTGGTTCTATTTCTTCATCACTTTCATCTGGTGTGGCTGCTGGAACCTCATTCATCCGTGAATTTTCAGGTGCTGCTAGAATACAGTGGATAGTGTAACCATCCAACCTAGTGCCCTCTACTTCGTTTAGACACAATACCGATTTTCCAGCATTGGAGATGGTCATAATTTCTAGATACCAGAAATAGTCACAGCACCCTGATCAGTGAGAAGCTTTACCTTCTGATGTAGAGTTGAGGCTACCGCTCTATTTTCATGCAGCCATGGTCTTCCTGATAGGAAGTTGAAACAGGCTTGTATGTCAATGACCATGAATTCCACCTTTCTTGCCACGGGACCACATTCAATGAGGAGGCTGATCAAACCCAATACTTCTCTCTTAGAATTATCGTATGCTCTGACCACCTGGTTGGATGGTACCAGATCCTCTTTTGAATAACCAAGCCTTGTCAGCACGCGCAGAGGGCAAACATTGATTGCGGAGCCATTGTCGATCAACGCCATAGGTATCTCCCATCCATTACAGCGTATAGTGATGTGTAATGAATTGTTGTGGTTGATATTGTCAAGGAGATCATTGTTTGTGAACATGAGAGTTCGATCTACCCCATGAATGAGCCCCACCATCTGGTCAGGTGTTATAGAAGAGCTTACAGAGGCTTTATTAAGATGCTTTAAAACAGCTGCCCTATGAAGGCTGGGAATGCATTAACAATTTCCAGATGGAAACATTAGCATTTACCTCTTTCATGCGCTTGATAGCATCATCTTCCTTGTTACTTTCCTCTGTCATTGGCTCTTTGCCCTTTTCCTTCCTTCTTAATACCTCCAGAGGATTTTCATCCTCCAAATGGGATGGTTTAAAATGGCGGCCTGCTCTAGTCAAATGAGAGATATCCACATACTCCTCATCACTAAGATCATCGAGACAGATGGGGCGCCGATATGTATTTGGAGTGGTGGAATGTCCTCCAGTGTTTTTCTCAACAATTGTTAAGACCGAAGAGGCATCTTCATAAGCTTCAGAGTCCAAAATGAAGAAGCCACCATCATAATCCAAAGAGTGAAGCTGGGGTCTTTACAAGGCATCATTTTGACTTTTTCTTGAGTGGAATAGTCATAGATTATACACTTGTAACCTACGGCTATCGGCATTTCATACATTTGAGGAACTGTCTTGCGGATTAACTGAACTGGATCGCATCCGTCCAAAGCAGCAGAGATGGCATTATTGGCGAATGAGGGTTTATGATTGGGAAGGGGTTTTTTTGTGATGTTAGGCTGAGAGTCATTTGGTTTATTGGAGATGGATCCCAGAGAAAGTTTTCCATCATCCACAAGGTTTTGAATTTGATGCTTTAGAGCCGTGAAGTTTTCAGTATTATGCCCCGGGCTTTAATGGTATTCACAATTTTGATTTTGGTCATAATCAGGGTAAGGATTTTTAGGAGGTGGGCGTGGATTCAAGGGTTGAATGAGATTGGCCTTTTTTTTTAACTTGGAGAGAGTTTGGGAATAAGTCATGTTCAAAGGAGTAAAGTTCTTTTGTGGTCGCAACTGGAATGCAGATGATGCGCCGATGGCATGGATCACATTAGTTGTCTTAAGAGCCGCTGAATCATTGTTTGGGGCTCTTTTGTTATTTCCGAATTTTGCATTATAAGTAGTGCCGCCAATAGGTTCATCTTTCTTGATGTCTCCCCTTTTCACAGCATCCTCAACTAAAGTTCCCGTAGCAATTAAAGCTTTGAAAGTCGGGAAATACTGGAATGCCATGTGCTTCTGATAGACAGGAATAAGGTTTTTCACAACCATTTGCAACTGTTCCTCTTCATTAGGCCTACTCATCATTTTGGAAGCCTTGTTTCTCCATCGAGTGATGAATGAAGAAAATGTCTCATTGAGGTTTTGAGAAGTGGTCTCCAGATCCCTTCTAGTAACATCAATTTCTTCATTATACTTATATGGTTTGAGAACTCTCTGACTATGTCAGCCCAAGTGGATTTCTTTGCATTTTCAAGGTTGAGGAACCAATGTGCTACAGCACCATCTAAATATTGTTGAAACAGTTGAGCCATTAAGGATTCTTCCACTCCCCAGGGACTTATTGCCCCTACATACATTTTCAAGAAATTAGTGGGGCTAGCGGTCCCATTAAATCTTGTCAGATTAGGCATTTTGAAACCATGGGGTAATCGTGCCTTCGGGAACAGAGTTAATCCATGAATATCCATCCATGGTTCAGCTTTAGTCATGCCTTTTAAGACTTCTTTAAGCTTGACTACTTCTTCCTCTAGTTTTGTGGGAATTTCTCTCTCGTTGTTCAGAGGCTCAAGATGAAAAGGCGAAGCTACTTCCGATTCCGGAGGAGGAGGAGGAGGAGGAGGCATCTGGGCGCTTTGGCGCATTATACCTAACATAGTTTGCTCAATATTATCCTGTCGGTCAAGCATGACCTGGACAAGTCCTCGGAGCTCAGTCATTGGATCAGGTGGAGGGGTAGAGTTTTGTTGATGCTCGTTGTTTGAAATTTCAGACATGTTGTTGAGACGTGTAGCAGAGAATACAGCTGGTGTAGACAAGGATGACAATATTATTGACAGAGAACGTTCACTATGGTCAGAACTTCAGCGAATCAACTAGATCCTCAGCGAGCCCAAGCAGAGTTCCTGTGAAATGAGATAAAAAGTTAACATAGAAGTTTGTCCAGACTTTGTTTTTTTTCGTTTTTATTTATTTATTTTGTTTTTGCAAGGAATGAAAGAAATGATATCTTTGAAAATTCTTTCTTTTTTTCTTTTAACCCCTATTTCAGTTATCATTTATCAAAAGGTGTGAAACCTTGACTCTATCATTTGTTTTGAGATTTTTCATTAAATTTCTTTGACTTGTTATTATTTTTTTAAACTTGAACTTTTATTTACATTTTAGACTGCCACTCTTGGACTCATTTTTTTTTTTTGGGATAATACACAAACATTTTTCAAAATCAATTTGATAATATCCTTTCATTTTATGCTACTATAGAAATAGGAGAAAAGAGGTATAACGAGGCCTGTGTCCTCATTTTGGCAAATTATAATGCCCCATATATCGTTCTTCTATGTAGTGGTCAGCATCTATTGATTGCATCTAACTGCTGAAACCACAAAAGAAAGTATTAAATGCAAAAGGGGCCGCACCCGAAGGTTGCCTACGTATCTCCATAAGTGGATTTGGATTTGGGAAAGAAATTTTTCCGGTGATGATTTTTTGTTTTTGAATGGAGAATCAGGCCCAAGGTAGTTCTGATATATAAAATTTTACATAATTTTTTTTTTTTTTTTTGCAGCTGCACTGAAAAATGAGTTGCCTACGTACCCCTTTTAATACATTATAAACTGGAGAATGCTAAAATAGATGCATTACAACGTTGAAATTTTTTTTTAGGGGATCAAGCTGCACGTAGCTCTACCTACAAAATACAATATAAAAGCAATTAAATGATTCAAGTACTTCTCAAACTTTTCAGATTTCAGTTTGTCGGGCGCCAAGCCATGTGTTCTCCTGTTTAAAGACGTATGTTCCACCTCTTAGGATTAGACTAATGTGAAGTACTCGGGTTCTTCTCAACCTTTTTCGAGTTCAGTTTGCTAGGCGCGAGGCCATGTATTCTCCTGTCTGAATACGTCTGTTCCACCTCTTAGGATTAGACTAATTTGAAGTACCTGAAATGTACACACTAACAATGTTAGTCAATGACTGATGAATTTTTTTTCCTTTATATTTTTTTTTAGCAGGAAATGGAAGAATTTTCCTTTCTTTTTTTCAAAAAATGATTATCCCTTTTGATTTTATCTTTTTGACACGGGTTTTTTTTGTAGTCAATTTTTTTTAGACTAGACTTTTCTTGTTTTAACCTATACAGTTTTAATTACATTCTAATTCCTAAACATGACAAGGTTTGAACTCGTGATTATGACTCTTTTCATTTTTCATTTTTTTTTGTTTTGGGATCATATTTTCAAAACAGGATTTCTTTTTCTTTTAAAAATCAATTTTGTTTTTGAAAAAAGAATTATGAAGTAAATGTGAGTTTTTTTTTTTTAAAAAAAAGGTGAGCACACATTTTTTACATGACACTTGTGATAACTAAACAAGAATACTCTTAATATTTCAAAAATCATTTCGGCAGCAATTCAGCTACACTTAATGATTACTGAAATATTGACCGATTGAAAGCGGACTGAGGAATTTTGTGAAAGTTTTTTCATATTATTTAATAACTGAAATAAATAAAGGACATTTGTGCATTGATCCTTGTGTCTTAGAAGTCAACTAAAAGGTGATTCATTTAGGGAGAGATTATGTTAAAGTGGCTTCGAGTCATTTCCATTGTGTCCATCGAGGGTGGACGCTCCTGACAGAGCCGGTCGCAATAGCTCGCGGATGCAGGTTTTACGCCCTTAATTCATTAATTTGTCATTCTAAAATTCTGACCCTTGCCAATAGACAAAGGTATCAGACTCTAATAAGAAAATGGTTAAAAGAGTGCACATGTATGGATCGATAAACTACCAAGCACACGTAATTTTCACATAAGCATGCTAAATACAAAAATTAAATTAGGAATAGCAATGATTAACTTTCTTTATTATATATACATATGGAATATAAGGCATTGCTCAGGTTTAAACCTCTTCTTTCCCCAGTGAAGTCGCCAGCCTGTGGTATCCGATTTTTTACTATCTTAATTAACGGTCTGAATCCCACGAAAGTCTCTTATTGGACTTTGAATTTTAGAAAACTTGGAAGTCGCCACCCTATTAATATCTGAATAGGGACAGAGTTATTTAATAAATCGTTTTAAAATCAATTTGAAGAAAAATCATTTTAAACGATGATGACTTCATATGGATAAGGCTTTTTTTAAAATTGGTCTTTCATACCATGAGATAGGGTTCGGGGTTTAGGTTAAGAGGTGCAAACGCCTGGAACTCGTCTCCTATTCCGTTCTAAAGAACGGGCTCTTACTAAATGCGTTATTTTCCATTTTAAAGTAATCATGGCTATTAAAAAGAAAGAAAATCACATACTTTCCACATATACACATTTACCATTTTTTATTTAGGACCAATATATCATTTGTACATGGTAGGTTTGAGCACTGAAGTTGCACTACTTACCAATCATTGCGGGATTGGAATCCACTCATGGATCAAAACCGTCGTAGTTCGAGCTATGTCTCACCCTAAATGGCCAATTCTACTGAGGAAAGAAGAAAGGGGAATAGATTATGAATAACTCACTTTTAGAATTAAACAAATCGATTTAAAATTAGGTAATCACTCCAATTAGTGATTAAAATGGGGTTAAGATAATCACTTTAATTAGTGATTAAATATGAAGGATTAAGATAATCACTTTAATTAGTGATTGAAAATGGAGGTTAAGATAATCACCCTAATTAGTGACTAAACTTAAGAGGAAAGATAATCACCTTGATTAGTGATTAACAATGAAGATTAGGAAATAATCACCCTAATTGATGATTATTGAGGTTTAAGATAATCACTCTAATTAGTGATTAAATATGATGAAAGGTTAAGCTAATCACCCTAATTGGTGGTTAACCAAGATTTAAGATAATCACCCTAATTAGTGATTAAATGAGGAAAATAATCGTCCTAAATAACGATTATTAGGGTTTGAAATAATCACTCTAATTAGTGATTAAAAATGAGAAGAATAATCGTCTTAATTAAGGATTATTAGGGTTTTCAGGTAATCACTCCAATTAGTGATTAAAAGAAGTTTGTGTCAACCGCCCTAATTAGCGATTAACCGGGGATTGAAATAACCACCTTAATAGTGATCACGTTTATGATTTTCGAGATGTCTTAGAAGGTTTGCTTCCTAATTGAAGGCTTGTGGGAAAATAATCTTAATTGAAGATTATTAAGTCATTGGATTTTTTAACTGGAATAATACAAACTTTGGCCCATTCTCTCGCAATAATACAAACTTTTGATTATTTTTTAATAATACAAACTTTAGGCCAAGATTCCTCTGGTAGGTCAATATGACCTATAACCTACAAAACCGGTAAAAAAAAAATTCAACACTCCTCCACCATATCTTCAACACTCCCAGCCTTGAACCCTCCCCCAACTGAACTCCTCCACCAAACTCGAAGAAACACCCTGCCACCACCGTCGGCACCACCAAACCCATAAACCCACAACCACAACTGCCAAAACACCATCTCCAAAGATGAGCAGCTCATTCAACAGCAGCAACACACCAAAGTTCGACAATCTCTTCCTTCAATCTCTGATGGGCCCGTCTTCAACTCCGTCAACAACCTCCTTTCAATTAAAAGCATAGTTTGCAATCAAGTTCTTAATAATACTCTAAACATCAAATGGAATAAAAATCCAATTGAAAGATGGATTGGAAAAGGTAGTACCTTTGAAAGTATTAAAGCAACACTACCGGCGGCGGTCCCACAACGGTGGCGACACCACTAACTCGCGACAGTAAATCAACAGGAGGTAAGAGAGATAGAAAGAGACACGAACAGGGAAGGGAACAGGGCCACCAGCACACAACGCATCAGCAACGACCAAGAGAAGACGGGGAAAGCGGCGGCGAGCACGACGCTCCTCGGCAGTGGGCCGAGCAACAACCACCCACAACACCACCTCCACGCGAAGGAGAAAGAAGACGCGACAGGAAGGAAGCACAGCAGCAGCAGTACCGTTGGAGGGGGTAGGCGCGGCTCCGGCGAGCTTGGAACGCCGGCGAGGTAGCAGCACAGAGGAGGAGAGCAAAGGGAACGAGGGTTTTCACGGGAAGGAGAGAGAGATAGGTTGGGGTTTGAGAAAAATGGGTTTTTGGGGTCTGGGAAGCTTTAATGGTGGAAAAGAAGGAGAAGAATGAAAGGAAAGAATGGAGGAAAAAGAACCAGAGCAAACAAAGAAGAAGAAGGGGAAATAACGGAAAAAAAAGAGCCACGTCACCGGTTTACCTGCACCAACAAGTGACTAACCGGTCATGACCTACTGGAGGAATTTTGGTTAAAAGTTTGTATTATTAAAAAATAATCAAAAGTTTGTATTATTGCGAGAGAACGGGCAAAAGTTTGTATTATTCCAGTTAAAAAATCCTTAAGTCATTTGGAGAGAAATGATCAATTTGAGATTGGATTTGGAGATTTGTGTTTGGCTAAGAATTTGGCTATTTAAAGTGAGACACGTGAAACGGCCTAAAAACTTTTTTGGAGATCATAATTACCAATCTAATTATGTCAAATTATATGATTAATCCATTTGAATATGGAGAACACATTTTTAAAATGTAAGATGGATCATCGTACAATTTAACTTAGTTAGATTTGCAATTTTTCCTCTTAATTGAGATTGGGTCATTAGATTCATATACTATGATATATTGGCCCAACATACAATATTTGTAACATTGATGCTCATTTTATTAAAAAGAGTTGTGGAATTATTTATGAAAATTATGCATAAACATCTCCATGTTTTTTATTAATTGAATGATGCAATAACTATTTACAAAGAATCATTATTACAACAAAATATACAAAATCTATGATCTATACAAATCTTCAATCTTGATCTTCACCATGATGCTCCTTGATCTTCATTTCCTTGAATGGGCTTTGGAATTCATGCTTATTTGTGAATTTGTGAAAGTTAAAGATTAATTAACTTCTTTGATTTTGATTTTTTATGACAATTTTATTGATTTTTATTTACATGATAAAAATGAGTAATTTTATGATAAGCTTAAGGAATTCATGATTTTTTTATTCACATTTTCTTATGAAAAGAAAACATTTTTTTTATGAAAGTTGAATTAATTACTTTATTTCATTTTCCAGATTGCCTTTTTGTTCTTGTACTGAATTACAAAAATCATAACTTTCTGTACAAAATGTTAAATTGAGCATATGATACATATATGGATAGATCAGTGAGTTATTTATGTTGTATCAAAATTTCACAAGTTTTTAGTGACCACTTGAATTATAGTGAATTTTATGTCAAAACTGGTCAAAACAGGACCTTTATTCAATTCGTTCTTTGATATCCTACTTATTTAACTTATTTTGAAGTGAAATTTGGTATGAACATTCTAGACACTTTGAAAGACTAGACTGGAAATTGTTACTTGAATTGGACATTTGTAAGACCATTTTTATTTATTTTCTTAACTGAGGAGAAAGTCAGTATTATGAAATTTAGTGATTTACATGAATGATTTTGTAAAAATGATGTAAAATTGTATGAAATTCATATAAATATGATTTTTATATTTTTTAAAATCTACTGATTTTTTCTTCAAACTTGATGTTTTTAGTTTTACCTAAATGTTTTTTTTTTATTGAAAGAACAATCCTAGGTGGTACTGGACAAAATCTGTTTTGCACAACAAAGTTATATGATTTTTAATTATTTACACGAAATTCGGTTTTTAGAAATTCCAAAGCCCAGTTGGTGGAAACATCTTGCACTTCATAGGAAAATGTTAAATCCTTCTAACTAATTAGTAAATGCAGATGAAAAAATGAAAAAAATATAGGAAAGTAAAACAGACTATAATTACATCATCACATTTTTTTTATGGAGATGTTTTTGCATAACTTATCTTGAATTTTTTTATGAAATCATTTTTGCTGAAGAATAACAACTTGATTAAGGAAAATCACATAATCACATTGTTTCCTAAGAGTCACCCCATTAGAGGTGACTATTCTAGGTGGGGTGATTTAAGGTTGGGAACTTATTAGGACTTCCACATACCCAAATTACTCCAAAGATTAAAAAAATGATAGAAGAAAACAAGGAGAAAGTTAGTAGATGATTAAGAAGATAATAAAAAAAAAAAAAACCTTCAACTTTACCTTGCTAGCTCAATGATGCACTTCCTTTTTGCAAATTTTTCTACTTTTTGTGTGATTTTCTTAATTTCTAAGTGAGTTTCTAAATCCACTTAATTACTACCTTAAACTCTTTTTTGTGTTTTTTCTTCTTTTGATGAACTTCTTTTACTTACTTATTAAGACTTTTACTTAGATGGAAAGATTAAGGAGGAGAAGAGTAGTAGAGAAGATGAGAGTGAAGTTGAATTGTGTTTTTTCAACTTGGTTTTGAAGTGAAAAGAGGAGGGTATTTATAGAGAAATGAGGGAAGTGAACTAGGGTTTCAAAGAGGTAGAAAATCAGATTTTTCACCCTAATGACATCACTCTAATGACCTCACCCTAATGACATCATCAAATCTTTTTGGAAATACAAATATTCTTATTCTCACATCTTTTCATGATTCTTATTCTCTAACTAATGGATAAAGGATGTGTTTAGTGGATAAAGAGTATATTCTTATTCTTTATCCAATGAACAATGACTTGACCATCAAGATAACTGATTAATGCCGGTTTTGGGATACGACTAAAATCCCGACGCCTAATCGCGACTCGTTTTTCATTTTTCCGAAAGACTAACTTAAGACAATTAACGAAAACTCGTTAAATTAATAAAGACGAGCATAATTATATTATGAATCATTTTATTAAAACGGTGGTTGTAGTTATTGACTACGACTCACGAAAATTATACTTCTAAGCAGAAACTATATGATTAATACGCAAAAAAAACAAAAAAATCGTGCGATGGAATGAAACTCGCGCTCCGGGGCACGTGCTCCACGATGCCTGATGATTTTGTTATTTTTATTTTTCAAAACCTTTATTTATCCGAAAAAGGGGTTCTATCCGAAGAAGGGGTTCGAAATTTGGTGTCTACACTACTTTATTGTTTTAGTAATAAAGTCTAGTTTATATTGAAGTTATAATTATGGCAAATGAAACAAATACTAATCATATGATACTGATCTTAGATTATTGTGATATACTAATTAAGATATTACAAAAATCAATGCTATGTGATTATGGCAAGAATAAATGAATCAACAAATATATTACAGTTGGGAGGAATTTTGAGATAATGTCATTGAATACCTTATTAGTGAGTAAGAAAAGATATTCCAAATTTACTAATGTTCCTAAAGAATGATTTGTACCGGACCATTAATTGTGTAATATACTCTAGCATGTTAGCAATTTGATTATGCAATCCGTATTACTCATTTAAATATTTAATTATTTACTATTAAATTAGATATCTTATTAGTTTTCAAACCACTTTTTTCCCACAACTCAATGTACAATATTTGGCTCACCCATCTTTATTAATATTGAGTAATATATCTATCTATATAATACTATATAGCAATAAGGATTTTGCCACGTGGCAAGTCTTTATTGCTTTGCTTATATGTCAATTTTATGTATATGAAATAAAAAAGATAATTCAAGAACTAGAAAAAATAGTAAATATATTATGTTTACTGCTTTCACTCGGTTCATCAATATGCACTATTAGCTATCAATTAAATCGACGATTTAGGCTAAAATTAAGGCACAAAAATGGTAATATTGAACAACATGATTCCATAGATTAGGCAACCATTTTCAATTCTTTTATTCAATTTAATTGATTATATGCTATAACTATGGCACGTTTATGGTAATGTTAATATGCAAATCAACTACAAATTGGCTGTTTCTGTTTTGCCCTCCATTATATACACTAACGCACTTTTGTTTGATTTGATGTTGTCATGACTTCTTGTTGTTTTTGAATTGAGGCCACCATTGTTGAATGCTTGAGTTTCAGGTTTTCTGGAAAAAAGATTTGAAAGAAAGTAGATAGAGGGCAATTTAGGAGAGAGGAAATGAGAGATAAAAGAACTGCATAAAGCAGCAATTGAAAGGAAAAAACTGTGGATTGGTAGAATAAACAGGGGAGATCATCAAAGAAACGAAAGAAAGTATTATCCCATATTGCGAGGCGAGGGAAGGAGGTGTTTTATTACAATTAGGTAGTATTCTAGGGAGAGAATTTTTGAGTTTAATAATGAGTGAAAGAATGAAGTTTTGAGGAGTCATGAAAGGAAGCAACAACTTTGCTTTCTATGAGAATAACTAGACCATATTATGAGGTTTCAACTTTAATTAACAAATGGATGATTGAGTACAAAAACGAGTTGATTTTGATGAGTGAAAGAATGAAGTTTTTATATGAAAATTTTATTTAGTATATGATTGCATGTGTTGATAAAGATTTCATGGTAACATGTTTGAAGTTTTCTTTTCCCGATTTAGCAATCAGAAAATGTAAGGCACATTAGCTATATGAATGATGAGGATTGTATTTAACATTGATTGAATGGTTGAGTACAATAACACCACCAACTATATCTTTTCCCTAAAATGAACATTAGATTAAGGAGTGATACCACAAACTACTCCATAATACATCCTCAATAAATCAAAAACAGTTTACCATAATCTTCTAAGGGTGTGTTCTCTTCACCTTATAAGTTAAACAAAATCAGTTATTCATATATATAAGTTCAGAAAAGAGTTTAACTCTTTATAAAATGAATTATAATAAGTCTCAATGAGTATAGATAAGTTCAATTAAGTTCAAGAGAATTTATGTGAGAAAAATGCACCTTAAAATTCAAAGCATTTCCATTATTATTATGTGTCATATTTACAACTAACAAAGTCTCAATGTGTATATTTTTCATGAAAGATGTCCATAGAATTTTCACATCAAGAGTTAATACTTGGAGAGAGAAAAGACTTTGTTTGTGTATCTATCTAATACTATAGAACAAAATCACTTAGCATACGTGCAAATTTGTTAAGTATTTTCAAATATGTTCACTACTAGCCTATATGCACGCAATGCGTGTGTTAATTTCAAAACTTGTTATTCTATTATATACTTCATCCGTATTATAGTTATGATTACACTCAAAATGTGAAAGATTAATTATTAGATAAATTTAGATATATTAATTAGCTAATGTAAAAAATTAACAAAGATTGTGAGTGATTTTTAATATTATATTTTACTGAATAAATTTTGAACAAAAAGAACAAACTAACATAATGAGTTGGTTGGCCTGAATTAAATAGTATCAAAGGTAGTGAGTGCTTCAGACTTAACATGTCTCTTATAAAATAATGTCAATATATTTTGTCCATTTAATTTTTTGATTGAAGTATTTGATGCATATACCATTTTCTTTGGCAATTCAAAGTAGTTATTGATAACCAAAAAAAATGGTGTTGAGATACAACCTAGCCAAACAGAACTAGAGGCTACAGACAGCCCACCAAACAAAGAGCAGCGAATAAGGCTGAACAAACACTAAACAAAGCAAATCAGCCACAAAGACTAGACAACTTAGCATCACTACTGAATCAGAAGCTTCCTTTCCTTCTCATTACAATTACAAGAAGTGTTAAAAATAATTTCTTTAACTAGCATATGAGCAGGAGTGTTTCCATCAGCAAAATCTTTCTATTCCTTTGCCTCCAAATGGAATAAATAGTTTCGGTGAAGAGCATCACATAAACTCTAGCTTCAGGCCTTTTCCCTTTAGCTTTGCATATAGAAATTATGCTTTCTTCTGCAAAGTAGGTGGCAGTATGATTCACCCTGAGATGCTGTAAAACCTTTTTCCAAACCTCAGTTGAATAGCTTCATTGAAAAAATAGGTGCTGAACAGATTCCAGGCCATCAACACACCAGATCACAATCAGGACTGCATCTACTAATTCTGTCACTAGTGGCAAGTCTATTTTGAAGAGTCATCCACAAAATAAACTTACTCTTTGGGCTTGCCTTATTATTGTAGATTAGTCTTCTCCACTGCACACGATCTATAATCCCTTGCAAAAGCATATAAGCCTTTTTGATGCTGAACTTGCCATTAACAATGACAGCTTCCCAACCTCCAATTCCTTCAATCAAATCTCTAGACTTAATAATCTTTCTCAAAATCCAAGATATGTTGCTACTTATAGCAACATTGTAAATGTTTGTGCTTCTCAAATAGTATGCATTAATCTATTGAACCTATAACTTATCAGCCTTCGAGGAAACCGCCATTGCAATTAGGGAAAAAAAGCTCCGATGAAGAAGAAGGATTGGAAATTGAGACGGTAAGATTGCATTCGTAGCAGAAGTAGAATTGTCGCGGAGGAGAGAGACTGGGGCAGCCGGCGGTGGAATCCCTGGAACTTCCCCCGGAGGACATGTTTGCATGGGATGGGGAGTTTTTTTTATGGGTTGATGAAGAATTTTTTGGGGGCAGAAAAGAGGATGGAAGATGTTAATGGAAGGGAGAGAGAGGGGTGGATTGTTTGGGGTGGTGGGAGAGACAGGGAAAGGAAATTTGAGGGAGCGGTGAGACCGACCCGTTAAGAATCCATTGTTGGGAAGTAATGACGTTTTGCTATGTTTTATTTTTGTGATGTGATTTTGAGGGTATGAGAGATTCGAGACTAAAGGGGTACGGATAAGAAAAAACTAGCATTTTTTGCACTTTAAGCGTGCCTGTCATATTAACTTTTTTTTTCTCAATTAGTAAGAGTATTTATTAGTGTTACAAAAAATTTAATTTGAACAAACATTTATAATTATTTATAATTTTTGAAATATGTTTTTCTTAAATTAATGTTTCGTTGGTTTTTTTAGTCATTTGTTCATCATTCTCCTTAATTTAATATTTAATTGAAATTTCAAATTGAATGCCCTTGCTAACTTGTTCAATATATATGGCAAGTAAGAAGAAGAAAAGATTTTTTAATATATATATATATATATATATATATATATATATATATATATATATATATATATATATATGGCAATTGAAATTCATTAAGGGTATATCAGACTTTTTGTAAGAGGACACCATCTTCCTCCCCTCTTCACTTATATAATAGAGATTATCTATAAATAATCTCAAGATTCAAAATCATATTCGTGTTAGGATTGATTAAGTGAAACTAAAGAGTATAAGGGAAATAGAAGACTATAACTGATGTGAAATCAACTATGGTTTCTTCCTTTTTTATGAATCCGAGTTTTGCTCGCAACCTACTTCCTCCTTTTTTTAGATGACCAGTTTTGACTTTAGATACTATTTATATATGTAACTTTGACTATCTTTTGTGATATGTACTTAAGGAAAAATATAGTCATATGAGATCTTGTTAGGTTCGTCTCAATGTATTTTTTCCATATATCAACTTTTTGTAATTTTTGCTTATTGATAATTAAAGATATAAAAGTTCCATTCGCAAGTGTGCTCAAAGGAAATGGATCAAAAAAAAAAATAGAGGAAGTATTTAGTAGTATGCTAGTTCTTTTAGGATTTTACATAGTATCCTTTGTTTATAAATAATAATTATTACACTTTGTTTTACACCGTTTTTATTTAATTGTTACACTTTTACTTTATCTTTATATGTAAAATGTCACTTTAATTTTATACACTTTTTTACCTTATATGCCCCACTGGCCCACCATCCATTTTATTAGTCCATCCAAAAAACTTTTCTACCACATACTTTTGTCTCTCCTTTAATATTTTAATGGTTCTTTTACATTTCCTAAAATCAAATATGCTTTTGTTGTATTTCATGTTTTTTTTCAGAATTGTCTTGGTTTTCCCCAAAGTGAACAATTATTTGTAAATGGAGGGAGTATCTTAGAATTTTATTGTCTTTAGATCTTGTAAAAAGAGTCTAAGTTATAATAGAACTCTTAGAGTCATATAAGTATTGCAAGATTATAAGTCTAATCATGTTTTTTTTGACAGGAAAAGAAATTTATTAATCAAACAAGGACAACATATCCTTCAGTACATCATCTTTAGCTACATTAAGATAATCCTGCCACCAAACCACCATATCATCTAACTGATCGCAGTGCTTAGCTAGACTATGCGCCACTCTATATCCTTTTCTTCTCACAAAAGAAAAATCACAAGCTATACAAGATCTACTCATAGATCAGATGTATGCAATAATTTTCCCAAAGTGAGTAGGATCACATTTGCCTTTCTCCAAGTGCTTGAAGATCTTCATATTATCTGTTTCAATCTCCAAGATTCTAAATCCTGCTTCCATTGTCGTGCATACAACATGACGAACCACTAGAGCTTATGCTACGTCCACCCTCAAGTCTTCTATCGCTGGCTGACATGTTGCCATCACCACCTCCCCAATATGGTCCCTAGCCACCCCACCCAACCCAATATGGTTTTGATAAAAAATTGTTGCATCCGAGTTTATTTTATTGGAAAAATTGATAGAAACAGTCCCAACTATGGGCGTTCCGCCATTTTCAGTCCACACTGAAGATTATTTATGAGCGGTCCCAACTATATATCATTTTTGCCAAAATTGGTCCTAGGTGACTTTTTACCTGTTTAACAGGTTAAATTTTTTTAAAAAAAGTTTCTTAATCCTTCCTTTTTCTCTCTCCTATCTCCTTCCTCCCCAGCTACCCCTCCTCCTACCACCCCCTCCCCGCCACCCCCACCCCTCCCAAAGAACCCCCCAAAATCCCACCCCCTAGCCACCCCTCCCCATCTCACACCCCTTTGTCAATGGCATTGTTGATTTCCCTGTTTCTGGTACCTTCGATTCGTACCGTGTTGGGTGATTTTCGGTAATATCAAAAGCTCTCCTCGTTTATTATTCAACGATGATCACAACTAATAAAATATTATAATTGAACAAAAATCAACTTTCATTTAAATTTGTAACATATAAACAAAATAAACTGCAAATCACAAAAGTAAAAAAAAAAACATAAAATAATATAAAAATCTTGACAACAAAATTCAATAATTTCCCAACTTTTTTTCTTTCTTATCCATAATTTTGGTGGGCAGTAATGTTTGATTATAGTAGTCAGCAATCC
The DNA here is from genome assembly GCA_947646795.1 of Beta lomatogona. NCBI lineage: Eukaryota > Viridiplantae > Streptophyta > Magnoliopsida > Caryophyllales > Amaranthaceae > Beta > Beta lomatogona. The sequence goes on from CANSNZ010000223.1 coordinate 2,454,842, forward strand.
TATGAGTTGCATGGGTGCCTCACTTACTTTCCCATCTTTCTTCTTACTCTTTCTCTCTTTCTCTGATGGATCTGATAATTTTTTATTTTTCATATTCAAACAAAAATCAAATCAAATCAAATTAAAAGAAAGAAAAAATGCATGCAGCCATTTTCAGAAGAACTTTAAAGAACATCGATGGAGTCTCCTGCTCAAAGTCGGTTAAAAGCTATTGTGCTGATGATTGTTTTGAAATTTTCTCTTTTGCAGCTTGGATTTTAATCTCGGTATGGAAGCGATGATTTTTGAGGCGATGAGAGTGGACGTGGAGTGGGAGGTGATGGGAGTGTCGGGGAAGTCCATGCAAAAAAGTAGAGGATGGGGCTTCGGGGGTGGGCTCGGTGGCAGGGAGGAGGAGGAAAATGGCAGGGAGGGGAAGAGGAGGAAGTGGCAGGGAGGAGAGAGAAAGAGGAGGAAGAAGAGGAAGGAAACCTCAAACCAGTTAGGAGGGAGGGTGCATGAGAGAGAAGGAGGAAGAAGAAACAGGTTGTGGCGAAAAAATAAAACACAAAAAAACTCGTTTTACATGTTGTAGCAGGTCATTAACCTGTTGGGACCAATTTAAGCAAAAATGATATATAGTTGGGACCGCCAGAAATAATCTTTAGGTGGGACTGAAAATGGCGGAACGCCAATAGATGGGACTGTTCCTATCAATCTTTCCTATTTTATAAACTCCCTCTGCCGGGGCTTTCTATTTCGAGCGCCAAGTCTGGATATCTAAGCTCCCAGTAGCACTCTTTCTAGCTTCCTCCACCTCCCCAACGATGCTCATAGCTTTGTGATATATCTCCCCAACTTCCCATGTTTTCCTTTCGAAAATCCACCTTTTTATTCGTAGCTAAATCCCCCAAAGAAGATCCCATAACATACTCCACCATTGATTCTCCTTAATCTCTTTCCCCATCTTCACACACCATTCTCTAAAGTCACACTCAACGTTGTTCCCTACCTCCAGTCCTAATGGTGAATAATACTAGACCTTGCAAGCCTCCCTACACATAACAAGAGCATGTGGAACATTCTCCGCTTCTTCTCCACATATTAGGCATATCACATCCACATTCATCCCTTTACTTACTAATTTTGTACGGACTGGGATCCCATTGTTCAAAACTCGCCACACAAAAATTTTTATTTTAGGAAAGACTCCTGCATCCCACACTTTTCTCCAGCTCCAAGCTTCCCGTGAAACTGATGTCGAAGCTCTTTCATTCATTTTTTTTTGCTAGCAACTTATGATAAGAGCTTTTGACAGTATATGCTCCATCCTTCGAGAAACAACATGACCACTCATCACTGGCATCATACAACGGAATTGGGATACTTAGAATAGCCTTAACCTCTTCCTTTGAGAAAAGGTTTCTTAAGTAATCTTGCTGCCATTTTCTGTCGACAATGAGTTCCTTCATATATCTAGCAATCTTCATGCTCTTCATTTGACATGCTACTTAATCTGCCGTGGGGAATGCTTGGCACCCAAGGATCCGACCATATCTGCGTTGTAGAGCCATTTTCTATGATTCGCCTTAAACCTTTCTTCAAGACCCAACAAGCCTTTAGGATATATTTCCATGTTGTATGGGGGCTGTCTCAGTTCCATACCAGTCCAGCTGGACTGCTATTGACCGTCATGGTCAACTCACCCAAGGAAATGCTATTGACTGGGATTGAGTTAAACTACGATACCAGCATATATGCTATGCCAGCTTCATTCAAATACCTTACCAGTGTTCATCACTCGGGCCATTGTTAAATGGGCCCGGGTCTGATCCAGTACTTACTCAATGTGCCTATGGGCCTAAAGATAAGTATCAAAAGAGGATAGAATTGTATCCAACCAATAGGAGCAGTGTCCTACTTGCTTGGGACACTGCTGGCTCCTATAAATATCCCATGATCTGAGTCATATACTAATACACTCTACTTGAGATATACCGGTCATTACCCTTTACTGACTTAGGCATCGGAGGGGCGTTCCTCGGATCGACCCTCGAGGTTAGTTTACGTGTTCTGCCTTGCAGGACATCAAACCTGCGTACGTGATTGAAGGATACCAGTTCACTCCAACAACATTTATTCCATACCGGAACAATTGGCGCTAGAAGGAGGGACGAACTATACCTTTAGTCTTAAGCCACGACCTTGCACTATGGATCCTAAGCAAACTTTTAGGATGCCGGAAACGGATAAGAATAACAATGTTTTGAAGGATGGACCTCCCGGCTTCAAGACCCTGCAGCCGGTGGTTGGATCCTCCAAACCACAGGCTGATAAGGGTAAGAGGGACACCGATACTCCTTAACCCAATATATTTGAAGCATTGCAGCACATATTCAGCCCTGAACAACTCAAGAGCGCTGCCGAATTATTTCAAGCCATCGCGAGTCAGGCTCCACCGACCGGTCGTGCTAGCAAGCATCCCCTGAACAGGCCACATAGCCCTTTTAAGAAGATACGATCCTTCGCAAGCGGCCGACAGGTGACCAAAGCCGGCATGACCAGGATCAGGCGGAAAATTCTAAGACTCCCACAAAGCCCGTGGGGGATGATGAAGAAGAAGGTCAACAGGATATGGAAATTCAACAATCATCCCAGCCTAAGAGAGAAAGTGAGTACGCCCGGCGCTGAGCACCCGTATCTCTCTGTACTTCCGCTTTCTCGACTACCATACTCCAAGAGCCGATGAAGAAGATCAAAATGCTGACATGCAAGTATGACGGCAAAGCAGACCCTAAGGATCACAAATCTGCTTATGAAGGATACATGCTGCTTTACACCGACACTGACTCTGTTTGGTGTAAAGTGTTCCCTTCCACTCTGTCTGGCCTGGAGCAAACCTAGTTCAAGAGTATTCAGCTGCAACTATTTATGAGTTCCAGTAACTTATGGCCATGTTCACCACGCACTTCATCAGCAACAAGCAGAGGGAAAAAAACTACTGGCTAATTGATGTCAATCAAGTAGGGAGAGTAAGAGAGCCTAAGGGATTATATCGGCCGTTTCAACTCTGAAGCCGTTACCATCTCCAGCTTGCAACAAGAGGTCGCGGTCTTGGCATTGATGATCGGGTTGAAGGAAGGAACTGCATTCATGAGCTATTTGGGCCGCAAGAAGTTGACCAGCCTAACTGAAGATCTCGGTAAAGCCGATGAATTTATCCGAGGAGAAGAATTCGACAAGGCAGCGACCTCCAAACGGTCTGAAGGAGGTGGAAAAGTGAAAGAGAAAGAGAAAGAGAAGGAGAAGGAGAAAGATAAGTACCGGAAGGACAAAAAGTCCGACGGTTCCTGAAGAAGGGAGGAGAGTAACTCAGTGAAAAAGGGCCTGGAAGGACGGCCAGAACGCTACCACAATTACACTCCCCTGACAATGTCTAGAGCCGATATCTATGAGCTGCACAAGAAGGACGAAAAGTCGCAGCGGCCTAGAAAGATGTACTACAAGGGCCGTGACAAATAGAAGTGGTGTGATTTCGACAGAGATTACAGTCATGTTACGGATGACTGCAAGGATTTGACAGATGGGATTGAAGATCTGATACGGAGAGGCTATTTCAAGCAGTATCAGGCAAGAACTGACCGAGAGGGATCACCCAGAGAAGATGACAGCAAGAGAAAGTCGGTGAAAGAAAGAATCACTGAGATACAACTGCGATGGTCCATCACATCCTGGTGGATGGCGGCAGTTCCGCCAATATTCTGTTCATGCCAACATTCGAGAAGATGGGCCTAGGAAGGTCATGTTTAAAGGCGGTCTCATATCCGGTGATCGGGTTTACTGGAGCATCTGTCGTTCCCGAAGGTACGATTCGTTTGCTAGTTAAGCTGGGATAGGGATCACAGTCTAGAGATCTCATGGTGGAGTTCTTGCTTGTTGATGTACCGGCAGCTTACAACGCCATCATAGGGTGACCACTGATTCACGACGCTCAAGCCGTGGTGTCCACATACCACTTGACGATGATTTATACATCGAACAGTGGAAAGCCGGTGAGGTTAAAAAGAAAATCAAGAGTCAGCCATAGCATGTTATTTAACGGCTCTCAAATCCTCGAACCACAAGTGGCCGGCAGAAACACCATCATTAGAAAGAAAAAGGCGGCGAATAGAAAACAAAGCTAATAAAGATCTGTCCATGGAAAACTTTGAGGTAAGGCCAGTAGACTTGCCGAGACCTAGCCCAGAAGGAGAAACTGAAGAGATCAACCTTGAAGAGGACAGGCTAAAGAGAATTGTTAAAATTGGGGCCGACTTGGGGGACAACTTTAAAGTAAATTTAATAAGTTTACTCCGAAGCAATGCTGACGTCTTTGCGTTCTCGGCAGATGAGATGCCAGGAATTGATCCCGCATTTATGGTCCACCGGTTGAATGTCAATGAGGATGTACAACCGGTAAAATAGAAAAAGAGGAACTTCTCGGCTGAGAAGAATGCTGCAATTAAAAAAGAGGTGGATAAACTGCTAGCGGCAGATTTCATTGAGTCATGTGATTAACCGAAATGGTTAGCTAACGTGGTGATGATTAAAAAAGCCAATGGGTCATGGCGGATGTGCGTGGACTTCATGGTCTTGAACAAAGCATTCCCTAAGGACTGTTACCCACTGCCCAGAATTGACCAATTGGTGGACTCCACTAGCGGCCACACACTACTAAGCTTTATGGACGCTGTTGTATTCCATGTTTTGATGATGCAAAATACATAGGTTATATTATAGTTTTTATTTTGCGAAAAATATAAAAAACTAAAAATAATGTAATGTTTATTTTTGCATTTATATTCTAAGTCAACATATTATTTTTATACACTTTGTATTTTTATTATAAGGTATGTTTAATAATCCATTACCTTAGAATCTTTGAATAAAAGATTCTTAGTATTAGTAGATATTTTGTTGCTGTTGTTATAGCTTGAAAAACAGTTGAAAAACCGTGGCACAAAAAGTGGAGCTAACTGAGTGAAGTTCTCCAACTACCTCTATGCATGCGCTGGAAGTTAGAGTGTGTTGTTGTTATAGATATATGCTGGGCATTTTTCCATTACAATGGATAGTGGAAGTAGTTAATCCGGTTGCTACAAACGTGGGATTATGGTTGAAGATCATGGGCCATGAAGACCTAAATTCTAGCTTGAGGGAGAACGTGAAAAATCAGTTGAAGCTCATAACTTGCAGGAGCTATTTAAGGAGAAAGACTTCTTCGAAATAGATATAACTTTCTAGCATTCAAAGTTTATCTTCTACATAGAAAGTTTTCTGTATTTTCTTCTTCTCCTACAATACATATCATTGTAATATTCATAGTGTTTGGGTGAGAGAAAATTTAGAGAATATCCTTGTAATCAAGAGAGAGAAAGAAAAAGAGAAAAGAGAAGACTTCGAGTGAAGTCAAAGTGAGTGTCATCAGTTCAGGGGGAACTGAGTGACTGGGAACAAGTTCCTAGAGGAACAGAGAAGGTCCATCAATAGGTTGTAAACAGATCGAGTCTTTTGGCCTATTATAGTAAAGAGAGTTTGAGTCAAAATCCCTCGTGGTCAAGGTTTTTCTTCCCATTGGGCCTAGGAAGTTTTCCTTGTAAAAATCTCGTGTGTTTGTCTCTTTCTATTTTTAGTTTGTTTTAATTCCGCAGTACAATTCGAAAATGTCCCATCAACTACAATTCACCCCCCCTCTTGTAGTTGGTCTAGTGTTCATACTAGAATAACAATTGGTATCAGAGCCTAGTACCTCTAGAATCAGCTAACACTGAGGAGATTGTACCTGGAACAATGAACACTACGGGAGAAAAGCTTGATGAAGGGTATTCAACTCAACGCCCACCTATGTTCAATGACAAACATTATCCATACTAGAAGAATCGTATGGAAATATTTATCAAAGCAGAGAATTACCAAGTATGGAAGGTAATTGAAATTGGTGACTTTGAAGTCACAAAGAAGAACGAGAAAGGGGAGCTGGTTCCTAAACCCCTTGCCGAGTCTGACAAAGAAGACTTCGACAAAATAGAGATGAACAACATGGCCAAGAAGCTACTCCATTGCAGTCTTGGTCCCCATGAGCACAACCAAGTCATGGGATGCAAGACTGCTAGGCAAATGTGGGAACTCCTTCAAATCACTCATGAAGGAACAAGCGAAGTGAAACGATAAAAAATGATATGCTTATGCATAAGTACGAATTGTTTCACATGAAACAAAAGGAGCCTATTCAAGACATGCTCACTCGCTTCTCAAACATCATAAACGAACTTGAATCTTTGGGAAAGATAATATCTCCAGAGGAACAGGTTCGTAAGGTACTAAGGAGTCTACCACAAGATGAGAAATGGATGGCCAAGACAATTGCATTGTTGAAAACCAAGGACTTCACAACGTTCAACATTGAACAACTTGCTAGTTCCTTGATGACCCATGAGTTACATCTAGAAACTCATGAAACTGAATCATCGAAGCCAAAGCTCTGGCTCTCAAGTCAGAGGAACAAGAAGATTCAGAAACTGATGATGAAGAAGCTGCGATGATTGTAAGAAGATTCAAGAAATTCTTCAACAAGAATTACAAAGGAAAGGTCACAAAGAAACCAACGAAGCTAGGTTGCCATAAGTGTGGAGGCCTTGATCATTTCATCAAGGAGTGTCCTCAATGGGATAACGAGAAAGCAAAAGGGAAGTACAAAGAGAAGGGAAAGGAACAACAAAAGTCTTTCTCGAGAAACGATATGAAGAGAGCCATGGTTACAGCATGGGGAGAGTCTGACTCAGAGGAGGAGCAGGAACAAACTGAGGAAGAAACTGTCCATCTATGTCTCATGGCGAACATCAAGGACAAAGTGGAATCATCAAACCCCAAGGTAAGTTTTAATGCCATTGAAGAGGAACTTACAGAACTTAATAAAAGCCAAGTACTAAAACTTTTATTAGAAACCTTATATGACTACAAGGAAGTTTGCGTAAAAAGAGATCAAGTAACAAATGCCTTAAGAGTCACTAAGAATCATTATAACTGGCTTAACACATTGATATGTGATACTGAAAAAAGATTCTTTGAACTTTTTGACAAGTGTAGAGTTTATCAAGAAGCATTTGAAAAAGTCAAAAACGATAATTATCTTTTGAATTTGGAATTGGCAGAATTGAAACTGTGTGTTCCTGAAGGAACAGTCTCTTCAAATAATACCAGAATAAATGCTGAAAGTTTTAGAACTGATTATGAAAATGTTTTACAAGAAAATCTGGTATTAAGGAAGAAATTGGAATCCTCAAGGAACAAACTTCCTGATCCAGTCACTTGGATACAAAAATATCAAAACAAAGGAAGAGATGGTCTCGGTTTCAATCACAAGAAGAAAGACAAAAAGAAAAAATATGTTGATCTGCCTAGAAGTAAAATATGTTCTTACTGTGGGAACAGAGGTCACATTGTGTCTGACTGTTCCACCAGAGAAGAACGTATTGAGAGGAACACGTACCTAGTGAAACAGGTTTGGAAAATTAAGAAAGACTCAATTCCAACAAAGGAACCCAAGCTAGACTAGGTTCCTACCACTATCTAGTTTGCTATGGTACAGGCTGAAGTGAGGGGGAACACCTTGTGGTACCTCGATAGTAGTTGTTCTAAGCACATGACAGGAGATAGATCCAAATCTCTCTCACTCTCAGTCTACAATGGAGGAATTGTGACCTTTGGAGACAATCTTACAGGTAATATAGTAGCAGTCGGTAAGATTGGTAAATCTTAGTCACATTCCATAGATAATGTATTTTTGGTCGAGGGTTTAAAGCATAGTTTACTTTGTATATCTCAGTTTTGCGATAAAAGAAATTCTGTGAAGTTTACTAATGAGTCTTGTGTAGTCAGTAATGAAAGTACAGGAACCAAGATCCTTGAAGGAACGAGGAAAGGGAACACCTACATGGTCGACCTGAACCTTGTTCCTAGGAATAATCTCGCATGCTCAAGTGTGATCGAAGCTTATCCTCTACTATGGCACAAACGTTGCGGTCATGCAAGCTTGTCCCTAATGCATAAACTAAGTGGGAAAGACTTGGTAGTTGGTTTACCAAGAATTAAGTCTTTGAACCACGGTGTTTGTGATTCATGTGTTAAAGGCAAGCAAGTGAGATCCTCCTTCAAATCCAAGAAAATGGTAAGCACACAAAGTCTATTGGAACTTCTTCACATGGACTTATGTGGCCCTTTACGCATCCAAAGTCGATCTGGTAAGAGATATGTGTTAGTCATAGTAGATGATTTTTCAAGATACACATGGGCTATTTTTCTTCATAGTAAGGATGAGACGTTTGATGAATTTCTAACCTTTGCTAAAATGATTCAAAGAACAAGTGGTTTTAAATTAAAGCATTTAAGATCTGACCATGGTAAGGAGTTTAAAAACTCCAAGTTTGATGAATATTGCAGCAATGAAGGGTTAGATCATAACTTATCAGCTCCAAGGACACCACAACAGAATGGCATAGTCTAAAGGAAGAACCAGACCCTTGAGGATATGGCAAGAACAATGATAATTGCAAGCGGTTTTCTAAAGAATTTTTGGGCTGAAGCAGTGAATACGGCATGCTACATCATCAATCGTGTCATGCTAAGGTCAATCACTTTGAAAACACCTAAAACCCAATATCGCTTACTTTCGTGTTTTTGGATGTAAATGCTTTGTACATAATAATGGAAAGGACAATCAAGGAAAATTCGATGCTAGAAGTGATGAGGCTATTTTTCTAGGATATGCCTTAAGTAGTAAGGCTTATCGTGTTTACAATAAGCGAACGATGTGTGTTGAGGAAAGTGTCCCTGCTATATTTGATGAGACTAACTCCTTGTAGGAACACAATCATAATGATAACTTTGAAATTGGTTTGACTCATCCTGATGATTTTAATCATTGTGATGAGGAACTAACCCCTACAGGAAAAGAGAAGAAGCAAGTTCCTGATCTAGATAACCTTATGCCTGATCCTCATGAGGAACAAGCAACAGGAGGAACTCAGGAAGATCAAGGAGCTCCTGAACCTGAAGAAGATCAAGTGAATCAATCACCTCAAGAAACTCAAGATGCAACTAGGATATTTGATCCAAAGCCTTGGAAACACCAAAATTCTCATCCTTTAGAATTGATAATAAGTGACATTTAAAAGGGAACTCAAACGAGATCCCAAATGAAGAATTTTTGTGCTTTTAATGCTTTCTTATCTATGATAGAACCTAGGGATCATATGGAAGAGCTCAAAGAGGCTGATTGGATAAATGCTATGCAAGAGGAACTAAATGAGTTCCAAAGGAACAAGGTCTGGCACCTGGAGACTAAGCCAAAGAACCAGAAAGTTATCGGACTTAAATGGGTCTTCAGGAACAAGCTTGATGAGCCTGTAACAGTGGTAAGGAACAAGGCCAGCCTTGTAGCCAAAGGGTACAATCAACAAGAAGGTATTGATTTCGATGAAACCTTTGCTCCTGTTGCTAGGATAGAAGCAATTAGAATTTTGATTGCCTTTGCTGCCTTTATAGGATTTAAGTTGTACCAAATGGACGTAAAATGTGCATTTCTAAATGGCTTTTTACTTGAAGACGTCTATGTGGAACAACCTCCCGGATTTCAAAATTTGGAACTTCCAAATCAAGTCTATAAGCTTAATAAAGCTCTTTATGGGTTGAAACAAGCTCCTAGATCTTGGTATGAAAGGTTGTCAAAATTCTTGCTTTCACATGATTTCATAAGAGGTAAAGTTGATAGAACCTTGTTCCGTCGGTCAAAAGGAATCAATATATTAGTAGTCCAGATTTATGTTACTGATATAATATTCGGTGCTACTAATGATCTTCTTTGTAAGGAGCTTGCTGATCTTATGAGTAGTGAGTTTGAAATGAGTATGATGGGAGAGTTGAACTTCTTTTTGGGATTGCAAATCAAGCAAACTGAAAGAGGAACAATGATCCATCAACAAAAATATGTTAAGGAACTGCTGAAGAAATATAGGCTGGAACATTCAAAAACCAACCACACTCCCATTGGAACAGGAACAAGGTTAGATGAAGATTCAAATGGTAAGTGTGTAAATGAGAAGCAATATCAAGGTATGATTGGTTCATTGCTTTAATTAACAGCAAGTAGACCCGATATTTCTTTTAGTGTTGGTTTATGTGCTCGATTTCAATCAAATCCCAAAGAATTTCAGTTAACGACAGTTAAGAGAATTCTAAGGTATTTGAAGGGAAGCGATGACTTATGTTTGTTCTATCCTCGAAGTGATATTTTTGACCTAAGGAATTTGAAGGGAAGCGATGACTTCGGATGCGGATTATGCTGGAGACTTGGTTAATCGTAAAAGCATGTCAGCATTGTCCAGTGCCTAGGAACAAGCTTAGTCTCTTGGAGCTCAAAGAAGCAAAATAATGCTGCCTTATCCACTGCAGAGGTAGAGTATGTAGCTGCTGCTGCATGTTGTTCCCAGGTCCTTTGGATCAAGCAACAGGTAAGAGACTTTGGCATTAAGTTCAAGTGTGTTCCTATCTATTGTGATAATACTAGTGCAATTTGTATTTCTAAGGATACAGTTCATCATTCATGGGTCAAGCATATTCACATTAGGCGTCATTTCATTAAGGATAATGTAGAAAAAGGTCTTGTAAAAGTCAAATTTTGTCCAACAGAAAATCAAATAGCTGACATATTGACTAAACCACTTCCTAGAGAAAAGTTTGAGAAAATTCGCTTAGAGCTAGGGATGATTAGAATTCATTAAGTGTGCTACTTCAAATAAAACCCTTAGTTACAAGATTACATTAAGTGGCCAACAACATTTTGTGAATTTATTCATCCATTGCACAGTCATTATAAAGGACTCACATTAGTCTTCATAATACTCCCCTTATTGTCTAGCATATACTTGAGCAAAAATAGTAAGATCACTGTACATATAGCTTGAACATGTAACATGCATGAGTTCACACCTTCTACTCCTTTTATTTCTTGTCACATAAATAATATCTCCATTTTATTTTATTCTATTCTATTTTCTTTTTCATAAATTTATTATCTTTCTTCATTCGTCCCCCACAAATAATTTTTTTTTTGGCAACGCTTCACCAGTGTTCATGTACAAACCTGAAAATAAAATGATTCAACGGATTTAAAGAAGGAAGGGAAAAGCCGCATTTAATTTTTCCTCACCATCCCCCATAAATTTACCCCAAATAAAACCCATCACATCAAATCAAACTTACACGGCAAATTCACCGCTTTTACTCCAAAACTATTAACTTTGCAAAATCGCCGTTCTCTCTCTCTCTCACAAAAAATATACCTGATCAACTCCAGCCCGGCCCGCGGGCCGTCAAAAATTTTTTTTTTTTGGGCGGGCTTTGGACAAGCAAAAAAACACTTTTTAGCCTAAATTTTGGGCCCGGCCCGTTTTGCCCCGCAAAAGCCCGCTCGGCCCGGCCCGAAATACCGGGCTTTGGGCACAAATTTTTGGCCCGGATTTGGTCAGGTCTAACAAAAAACCTCTCAACGTCATCTTCTTCACCTAAACCCTCAATGGCTCCTAAACGAAAAACCTCCGATGATACAAAAAAATTTCGATAGAAAAATCTTCACCTCAGGTGGATTACAACGAAAGTGAGAATGAGTCTTCCAACTCAAATGAAGATTCCCTGGGTTCTCAAGACAATTTGGCTGACATTGAGGTCAATTGTTGATGTGGATCTCAAAACCCCTTTGATGAAGCTTTAAAAACCACTAGAATCTTTAGAAAAAGATCGGATCTTGTGGGCTTTCTTGAGCACTAGAATCAAAGTAATCTGATTTTTCGTAACACTGATGAACAATTTGGAAATATTTTTGTGTTTTATGATTATTGATGCACGAAAATATAAAGAATAGATTGATCCTTGAAGTCTCGGTTCAAGGTTGAAAAGTTGTGGTCGCGGCACAATCTCCTCTCAAAGTCTCGGTTTGAGTTTTTGTGGTTCACTAACACACGAAAGTCTCTTCAATGAGCACTCTTAATAAACTCCAAAAAGAATCTCCTTTTTATTGCTGAACGAAATAAAACATATATAGGCTTGGAAGAAACCTATACCAACTAGAAAACCGAAGTCCTAAAGGATAACTAAAAACAACTACCAAACTCTTCTATCTATTCACACGGCTAAGGGTATCAATCCACACGCCTATGTGCTTAGAATTCTAATGCAAATCAAACTCTAATTAAAACAAAGTCCTAATGCCAATGAAATACTTAACAAATCAGAAATTTAAACCCTAAATTACATAGAATTCTAACAGAACTAGAACTCTACATAAGTAACACTCCTATTCCATATCACATCCACATCAATTTTCCAAAGAAGGAAGAAGATTTAGATTATGCGAAAACAGAGCAAGAAAAGAAAGTTTTAGTTCCTACAAAAAGGGGTCTTTATGAGAGTGAGATGAGCGAATTTGTTGCTAGTTTTGATAATACCGAGGGTTTGTGCATGAGTTTTGTTAATGGAAAATTGGTCAAGTTTAATGAAAAGAATCTGGGTGAATGGTTTGAGGTACCTACTGAAGGGTACAAGGAATATGTCAAGGGTAGAGCTAAGTTAAATATCAATGGTGCTTCAAATTCTACTATTCTAAGTTTCTTTGGGGGTAAGGATTCTGACCTGTCCCTAGATCAAAAAGATCTCTCTCCATATCACAAATTTCTATTTCATCTTGTTTGGCGCTTCATTTTGCCAAGGACATCCAAGAGGACTCAAGCGAGCCTCATGGATCTTTCTTTAATGTTTTGTCTTGCCAAGAATATAAAAATAAACTTCCTTGCTTTAATGATTTCTCATCTTTCCCATTTTATTACCCACAACACAAAAGTTGGGTATGCGAACCTTATTTTTGTTATTCTCAAAAAGAACCAAATCAAACTCTCTTCTAGTACCTCCTTTGATTTGGAGCCTGACAACTATTTGACTAAGGAGACTTTATCTAGGTTGTCTCTGAGGGTACAGGGTGCGAAGTTAGAATTTGAGGTTGCGGAACCTAAGGGAAAGGTAGAGACTGGGAACAAGAGGAAGTTTGAGGAGGAGGTCAGTACTTAAGGACCTAGGTCAGTGAGGAAGAGTCAAAGGATTGTCGTGACCAAGGCTCCCAAGGACCAGGGTCAGGGTGCTGTGCACATTGATCTGGAAGAGGATCTGGCTCCTTCAGGATCACAGGCTGTCGATTTTCCACTTCTCTTCGCTACTGGTCTCCATGGGATTGTACATTCAATTCAGGAGTCTTTGTCCCTTCTGCACACAAGATTCCAGGGTGTTGAGGCCAGGATTACCAAAGTTGATATTCAACAGGAGCAGGTCGTAGAAGAAGTGAAGAAAGGATAATCTGTCGTTCGTGAGAAGATTGACGCTGTGGTCGCTTCTTATGTTGTTCGCCCAAAACCCTCCAAGCCCTAATCCCCTTTCCTTCTCTATAATTTGATGAAACAATGATACAATTTTTTCTGGTTTGTATTAAACAATTGCGGTTTGTTGTTACTATCTCTTTGTCACCTTTTTGGATGTGGTACACACATCAATTTCTGGTGATATTTTTTTCTTTGGTTTATATCTTTTATCTCTTTTCATCTCTTATTTTGCTTCTCTTATTGTCCTCTTTTGCTTCTTTCTTTATTTGTTTCCTGAACTCAGCTTGTGCATTTCTCATGTCTAAGTTCCTTGATCCCATCTTGCTATGCTAATTAAACTGTTTGGATGGCTAGTATTATTAGATGAATGTTTGAGCTACTAAGCCTTGACATTGTTGTATATGATGCACTCTTAGAGTCCTGCTGGGTACTTAGTTGTTTTTTTATGATGACAAAAGAGGGAAGTAGAGTGACATATAAATATTCAATTCTAGTCTTCTTAGTTTCTAGGTGATGATTTTTCGGATTTTTCTTTGCCTTATCTTTAAGACTGATTTATGTTAGTTTAGTATTAGTTTTACCTTTTAGTCTTCTGTTAGTTTTGTTAGTTTTGTTTGTTTTCTTTGTAACGTCATTAGCTCTTGATTCTTTTACTCTAGTTATTTTATTTTTCTTATTTAGTTTATTTATTTTTTGTTTTATTTTATATCTTTATATGCCTTATATTTGCCATCATCAAAAAGAAGGAATATTATTGTATTCCATGTTTTGATGATGCCAAATACTTAGGTTATATTATAGTTTTTATTTTGCGAAAAATATAAAAACCAAAAATGATGTAATATATATTTTTGCACTTATATCTTGTGGAGGAATATTATTTATTTAATCTAAGTCAAGATATTATCTTTATACACTTTGAATTTTTTATTATAAGGTATGTTTAATAATCTATTACCTTAGAATCTTTGAATAAAAGATTCTTAGTATTAGTAGATATTTTGTTGCTGTTGTTATAGCTTGAAAAACCATGACACAAAAAGTGGAGCTAACTGAGTGAAGTTCTCCAACTACCTCTATGCATGCGCTGGAAGTTAGAGTGTGTTGTTGTTATAAATATGCTGGGCATTTTTCCATTACAACAGAGAGTGGAAGTAGTTAATCCGATTGCTACAAACGTGGGATTATGGTTGAAGATCATGGGCCATGAAGACATAAATTCTAGCTTGAGGGAGAACGTAAAAAATCAGTTGAAGCTCATAACTTGCAGGAGCTATTTAAGGAGAAAGACTTGTTCGAAATAGATATAACTTTCTAGCATTCAAAGTTTATCTTCTACATAGAAAGTTTTCTGTATTTTCTTCTTCTCCTACAATACTTATCATTGTAATATTCATAGTGTCTGGGTGAGAGAAAATTCAGAGAATATCCTTGTAATCAAGAGAAAGAAAGAAAGAGAGAAAAGAGAAGACTTCTAGTGAAGTCAAAGTGAGTGTCATCAGTTCAGGGGGAACTGAGTGACTGCGAACAAGTTCCTAGAGGAACAGAGAAGGTCCATCAATAGGTTGTAAAAAGATCGAGTCTTTTGGCCTATTATAGTAAAGAGAGTTTGAGTCAAAATCCCTCGTGGTCAAAGTTTTTTCGTCCTATTATGCCTAGGTAGTTTTCCTTGTAAAAATCTCGTGTGTTTGTCTTTTTCTATTTTTAGTTTGCTTTAATTCCGCAATACAATTCGAAAATTTTCCCTCAACTACAATTCACCCCCCCCTCTTGTAGTTGGTCTAGTGTTCATACTAGAATAACAGACACCTTCTCGGGATACCATCAGATTAGCCTCTTAGAATCTGACAGGAGTAAGGCGACATTCATCACAGATGCCGGCGTCAACGCATACAAGGCTATGCCGTTCGATTTGAGAATGCATGAGCTACCTATCAAATGCTGGTAGACAAGATATTCGCGGCTCAGAAAGGCCGAAATGTAGAGGTATATGTTGACGATAGCATCGTCAAAAGCGTTACAGAGGAAGCTCACATAACTGACCTGGAGGAGACTTTTGCAACTCTCCGCAAGCACCAAATGAAGCTGAACCCTAAGAAGTGCGTATTTGGGGTAAGATCTGACAAGTTCCTCGGCTTCATGGTAAGCGAAAGGGGCATAGATGTGAACCCCGACAAAGTCAGAGCAATAAGTGAGCTACCGGAACCAAAGAGTATCCGGGATATTCAGAAGCTTACCGGCAGAATGGCTGCATTAACAAGGTTCGTCTCCAAGTCAGCTGAAAAGGCCATACCGTTCTTCAAAGTCCTGAGGGGAAATAAAAAGTTCAAATAAGGGGATGAGCAGAGGCAAGCCTTTGAAGCCGTCAAGGAGCAATTCAAACAGCTACTGACTATCACCCGACCCGAAATGGGGGATAAGCTCCAACTGTATTTATTGGTATCGGTGAAGACGGTGGCAACAGTTCTGTTGGTAGAAAAAGACAAACAGCAACACCCCATCTACTTTGTGAGTCATGTGCTGGCAGGGGCACAGTAGAGGTACGAGCTGCTAGAGAAGATGGCATATGTCGTGCTGATAGCGGCATGAAAGCTCAGGCCATACTTCGACTCCTATACCATCCAGGTGCTCACTAACCAGTCGCTAGAAAAGGCACTCCACAAGCTGGACACAACCGGTAGGTTACTCAAATGGGCGATCGAATTGTCAGAATTTGACATAGAATACTGGCCACGTACAGCCATCAAGGCCCAAGCTCTGGTCGATTTCATAGTCGAGACCACATATGAGGATACCAAGGAACCTGCCGGTACATGGCTGATATCCGTTGATGGTTCTGCGGCCCAGACAGGGGCAGGGGCCGGAGTGGTCATGACGTCTCCAGAGGGAGACACATTTGAGAATGTTGTCCGCTTTGGTTTTAAAGCGTCCAACAATGAAGCGGAGTATGAAGCGGCAATAGCTGGGATCAATCTGTGCATCGCGGCAGGGGCCAAGAAAATACGAATGACAACGGATTCCTAGCTCATATCAAGTCAGATCGAAGGCACCTACAAAGCTAGAGAGCAGGAATTGCAAAAGTACCTGAACAAGGTAAATCAGATAACGGTAGGACTGCAGAACTTCGAGGTAACCTTGGTTCCATGAAGTGAGAACGTGGCGGCGGACGCCTTGTCCAAGCTAGCCAGCTCAAGCACAACTGACCTGAAGTGCAGCGTTATGAAAGAAATATTGCCGGAAAGAAGTATAGACACGGCCAAACCAGAGGTAAACACAATCAGTCTGGAGAAAGAATGGTATGACGAGATAATGACGTACAAACTGACAGATAGTTTACCTACTAAAAAAATGGCAGCAAAGAAGTTAAAAAGGGAAGCTATGTTGTTCTGCATCTTTCAAGGACAGTTGTACAAGAAGGGTCGCTCACTCCCACTCCTAAGGTGCGTAAAGGCCCACAAGGCCACGAAGATTATTGAAGAAATCCACGATGGAGTATGTGGTAACCACATAGGAGGAAAGACATTAGCACTTAAGGCCCTAAGAGCCGGATTCTACTGGCCGACAATGCTGGCAGACGCACAAGCTTATGTGAAAAGATGCGACAAATGCCAGAGGTTTTCCCCAGTCATCCACCAGCCGACAAATGACTTGCAGCCGATCCAAACCCAATCCCTTTCGCTCAGTGGGGGGATGGACATCATAGGACCATTCACACCGGCATCCGGAGGAAGAAAGTTCCTTATAGTAGGAATTGATTACTTCACGAAATGGATTGAAGCAGAGCCGACTGCGAAGATCACAGCTAATCATGTGAGAAAGTTTATCTGTCATAACCTCATTACCAGGTTCGGAAATCCCTTGGGGATAGTTATGGATCATGGCGTGCAATTTTATTGTGGACCGATAAAAAACTTTCTGAGTCCCTATGACATCAAGTTCGCTTACTCATCAGTATGTCATCCCTAGAGTAACGGCCAAGGTAAGACCGCCAATAAGCAGATCCTGAACGAGCTCAAGAAGAAGTTGGATGACTTGAAAGGCGCATGTGCCGATATGGTCCCAACAGTATTATGGTTTAATAGGACCACTGAGAAGGAAGCAACCGGGGAAACCCCACTCAGGCTGGCATTCGACGCCGAAGCTGTGTTACCAGTCGAAGTTGGGTTACCGAATTGGCGGACCCTGAATTAAATGACAAATTGCACAGAGAGGATCTTGATCTTTTGCCGGAAGTAAGGCTAGCTACAGAGCTCAGGTCAGCCGCTTACAAAGACCAGATAATCAAGGCCTACAACAAAAGAGTGCGAAGCCTGCCAATTAAGAATGGAGATTTAGTCTTGAGGCGCACAACAGCTGCAGGGAAGGCCCATACTGAGGGCAAACTGACAGCCAATTGGGAAGGACCCTACTTAGTGAAAGAGGAAATAGTTCCAGGGGCATACCGGTTGGAAGCTATGACAGGCAAGCTACTGAAGAATAGCTGGAATGCCAGCGTACTGAAAAAGTACTTTGTTTAAATGCTTTCTTAGCTTAATTACTTAGTAAATAATAAAACGGCATTGTTGCCATAGTTAGCATTACTTAGTAGTACGGCATTGGAGCCAAAACTAGTATTATTTGCTTTCAGTCGAATAATTCCAGTACGACCGGGAAGAGCCATTTTTCATAAGATGAGCATCTTCTAACCCACAGCGCGTACAACTTATTTTTAGTTCCTTGACGGTCAATGATCTAAGTGGATCTGTCGTCAAGAGAAACTAAAACAATGCAAGACAAGTTCCTTGACGGTCAATGACCTAAGCGGATATGCCGTTAAGAGAAACTAAAACAATGCAAAACAAGTTCCTTGACGGTCAATGACCTAAGCGGATCTGCCATTAAGAGAAACTAAAACAATGCAAAACAATTTCCTTGACGGTTAATGACCTAAGCGGATCTGCCGTCAGGAGAAACTAAAACAATGCAAAACAAGTTCCTTGACGGTCAATGACCTAAGCGGATTCGCCGTCAGGAGAAATTAAAACAATGTAAAACAAGTTCCCTTGGCGGTCAATGACCTAATCAGATCTGCCGCCACGAGTACATAAAAAGCGAAGACTTTTCTGTCGGTTAATGACCTCTTTGGATCTGCCAACAAGAAACATCCCTTACAACTCTTACTGGTCGATGACAAATAACAGATCTATCGACAAAAAGAGTCTACGCAGGCTAAACTCTAATCTTAACGGTCTATAAACCTACGCGGATCGGCTGTTATTATAGTAACATCATTTGCTAATGATAAGTACAACGAGAAAAGCGTATATAAAGCAAAAATTATCAATCAATAACATAACCAACAAAAGAGTTGGTAAAATAAAGCATTTCATTGATAAAAGTCAATTACATCCTCCAGGTAACTATGAGCAAAAGAAACCTGCCACAAACGGTAAGGCTTGGGAAAGTCAAGAAGGGGCGAATAAGGAAGACGCAAGCCAAGACCTTAAGCGGCTTCATCAGTAGCCGCTTTCTCAGTATCTGACACCCCTGCAGGTTTGGCTTCAGAGTCAGGAATCTTCAGTGATTCCTCTGCAGTAGATGTCGTTGCAGCTGTCGAATCAGGACCGTCTAGGATGACAACAACCTCAGTCTCTTTGACCTTGTCATTAACGGCCTCATTGATGGCGGCATCTTGGTCTTCCTTAAACTCAAACTGGGGATCAGCATTAGCGATGTCTGCTTTAGTGACCCCGTAGTCCAGGGTCTCACCATCCACCGGAATCTCGAAATCCCGGTGACCATGGGCTTCCTCCACCTTGCCCCAATTAATATCAGGGATGGCATGCCTAGCACATCGCGTGGCAGCAACCCAACCCCCGTTGTACCGATTGGCCAGCCGGGTGACGAAGTCCATAGACTTCCGGTATTCAGCCACATCGTTGGCTTCCCGGTCTCTGGCAGCTTGGAGCTCCTCCTAAACCTTTTGCAGCTCAACCTCCTTGTTTTTCAGATTGAGCTGATTACAGCTATTCAGCACATTGGTCGACTGCAGCTCCGTCAATGTCTTATCCAGGCCGTCCTTCATTTAGTTAAGCTTATTTCGCTCATTGGTAACCGTCACGAGCTCCGCATCCTTAGCGGCCAGCTTCTCCTTGGTGGCCTGGTGACTATCAACTTCACCGAAATAGGCACCCTGGAAATACCGGTAAAGATCACAGAGTTCTTTGCCGGAGTGCGCTGACTGTAAGAAAAAGCAAATGGAAGTTAAACGAGAGTAATGAAGATAAAAGCCGTTAAAAACTTTAAATCAAAAGAAGATCTCACCACAGCCAGGTTGTGGGCATGTACGGCAGCAGCAGTCTAAACTTGCTCCATCAGCATGTTGTATTTAAGCTGCATGCCTTTCAGGAGTCGGTAGCCGAGATTACCGCCTTCATAAGGGTGGTCCAGCAACAAGGACTCATCGTCAAGGACCCTTAAAACCTACCATGAGGCTCGGCCTGACAAAAGCCCAGAGCGGACAAGGTCGTGTTGCCCATAATATAATCAGCATGAGGAAGCCAATTTAGGGGCACAGGGATGAGCTTTACTCCATCTTTGGGTGCCGGCTTGGTAGAAGCATCAAAAAATTCAAAAGCATCTCGCTCCCAGCAAGTCATACGCAGATCCGGGATGTGCTCCATTCTTGGACGAGGTTTCGTCCAATACCGGCGTAAGGGGAAGTTTGCAGGCACCCGCACCCAGAAAAAACAAGGACACCAGTTCTTCAAACCGGTGAGTTTGGGGTACACCGTCAATTTTTGTGCCTTGGTGTACATGGATATCCACCCACCTTGCCCAAGTTCCTTATCGGCCTTGGACCGTTTCTTTTTACCCTTGCCTTTCCCCTTGGCGGAGCCGTCTTCCTTTAACCAGTGTAGTTTTCGAAAGAGGTTTAGGGTCTCCGTGAACCTCTTATAACGGACGGTCCAGACATAGGCAATAAGATTACGCCACCCAAACGGCGTAAGTTGGGACAAGCATATGTTCCAGGCCTTAAATATTTTGACGCTGAAGGGCTCTAAAGAAAACCTAAGGCCGAAATCCAACATATGAGCGTATACCGCTACATGTCCAATCAGACAATCTGTGACCCGGCTCCCCTCGGTGGCAGCACCAACTCATACCCGTCTGGGAAAGCAAAGGCTTCAGTCCCCCTGTTGCATAACTTATTTTTTATGCATGTCCTCCTCCAACTCGAATCGATCTGAACAAAAGAAGGACTGCCCGCCTCACAAGGCGGCATGAACAAATCATCTAAGGGTTCATCGTCATCCTCCGGAATGACCTCAGGATGATCCTCTTCCTCGTCGGCCTTCAGCGTCGTTGACTCATCGTCCGACATCAGGTCCCGCAGGACACTATCCACTTCGGCTGAATCAACGGAAGAAACGCCATCATCCTCTATGTCGTCATTATCAGTCGCCTCATCTTCTGCCTCGGCACCGGGTGATGAAACATTAGGTGCACCCTCCTCTAACAGTCCTACCGACCTAGATGATGAGGGCTCACCAGGGGGTTAGAAGAGGTACCGGACATGGAAGGAAATAATAGGGGGAACGCTCGGCCAGCCCAATCATGGCATCATATTGGCCAGATACCGACACTCCCAGGGCCTCCCCTAACACCCTAATAGCGGTAAGCGGAGAAGCGCGCAATACCGGATCCTCGATAACTCTCCCGGAAGTACTACAATCATTATTTGATTTAGTCTTAAGTTCTTTAGCCGAATCTACTATCGGTGAGCTAGCGGAAAATATCGGGCTATCAGACTCAAAGTCACTATCGGTCATGGAAGGGGGGCTTTCAGATATATTTTGAGAATCAGAATTGGAAGACATGTTTATAATTTAGAAGGAATATTACGAAAACAGAGGATTTGTGGGAAATACCTAGAAGAGAGGAAAACTGACGAACAAGGGAGCACGAACAAATGGTCAAATCAACCGGCAGGAAATCTTAAAAGAACGGTAGAATATGACTAGGAATTTGACGATAAAGATTTGCACTTGTTTGCAGGAAATTTGGTTAGAAATTAGAGGGGTTGCAAGTGAAAGTAAGCTCGAAGTTCAGAGATTAAGGGCTCGCTGAGGTTTGAAGTTTGTAAGCAGTTTGAAAATGAACAAGTGATGTTGATGAAACCCTATTTATAGGGAAATTCATGTCCTGGATCAGATGACATTTCGCCTTCCCAGCCACGATCATGACACGTGGTATTGAATGCAAAACAACTGTGAGTAGTTACTGACACACTAGTCACATCCACACACAAACCAAGGCGACGATTCGTATTCCAGAAGCCAACCTTATTTTCGGAAATTTCTAACGGCTCTGAGTGAAGGCGTGTTTCTCGCTGCATCCATGACGGTTTAGCGTTGACTAAGCAGGATATGTCTGTACTAGTCATACAGGCTTGGGGGCTAGTTGTATGGGGGTTGTCTAAGTTCCACACCGATCCAGCTAGACCACTATTGACCGTCATGGTCTACTCACCTAAGGAAATCCCATTGACTAGGATTGTGTTAAACTACGATACCGGCATAATGCTATGTCGGCTTCATTCAAATACCTTACCGGTGTTCATCACTCGGTCCAATGTTAAATGGGCCTGGGTCTGATCCAGTACTTACTCAATGTGCCTATGGGCCTAAAGCTAAGTATCAAAATACGATAGAATTGTATCCAACCAATAGGAGCAGTGTCCTACCTTGCTTGGGACACTGCCGGCTCCTATAAATACCCCGTGATCTGAGTCATAAGGTACGTTCACATATACTAATACACTCTACTAGAGATATACCGGTCATTACCCTTTACTGACTTAGGCATCGGAGTGGCGTTCATCAGATCAACCCATTCTGCCTTGCAGGACATCAAACCGGCATACGTGATTAAAGGATATCGGTTCACTCCAACAGCATTTATTCCATACCAGAACACATGTGTAACTCCCCTGTGTGCTCTCCTTCGCCTCCAAAAGCGATGTCTTAGGAAAATATTTTCCTTTTAACACCTTGGCCATGAGTGAATTGCTATCATTAAGAATTATCCACCCTTGCTTTGCTAATAGAGCATCATTAAAAATCTGCATATTTCGAAATCCCAACCCCTCTTCCTTTTTTAAACACTACATCCTGTCCCATGCTACCCATGAAGCTTTCCTCTCTTCTCCTTTTTTACCCTAAAAAAATTATCTGCAAAGTTTTTATATTTCATCAAGTATCCCTTTTGGAATAGCAAAATATTGCATGGCATAAGTAGGAATAGCTTGGGCTATAGCTTTTATAAGAACCTCACGCACTGCTCGTGAGAGATATTTTTCTTTCCATCCATTCAGTTTTTTCCAGACTCGATCTTGAATAACTTGAAAAATCATCTTTTTAGAACTACCTATATACGTAGTTAATCCTAAATATTTATCGTGACCTTCCACATCCTTAAAAGATAACTTCATCTGAAGCAAATTCATCTTTGCAAGCTCAACATTTCAGCTAAAGGACACCTCTGATTTCTCCATATTCATTTTTTTTGTCCGAAAGCAACTTCATAAACAGAGAGAATATCTAACACCTGCTCAATCTTCCTCACCCGCTCTCACAAACAACAAACTATCATCCGCAAAAAAGAGAAGACTAACTAGATCAACATGTCTTCCAATCTTCACCCCATGAATAACCTTCCTTTGTTCAGCATCTCTCAGTAATGCAGAGAGGCCTTCAGCACATATTATGAACAAGAAAGGAGAGAGGGGGTTTCCTTGTCTAAGCTGTAACACCTCGGCAATTCTCTATTTTCCAAATTACTTTTTTCATATAAAACTTAGAAAATTACCAAAGTATTATTGCCCATGTGATAACGTATCGGCTTATTCAAATTTTGCAGCCGAAATAAATAAATAACTTTGAAAACATAAATAACTTAGTCAACTATAACGTCAAAACCAAGCCAAAAGGCAAACCAATTCAAAAGTCAACCACAACATATTAAACCAACATTATTTAAAGTATAAATAGTCTAAGCACAAGCGCTCCACTGTTCCCATACACCCAGTGATGCATCATCTTCAAACCTGAATTTGTTGAGGCTTTATTGATCCTATAGCTCACCAAAAGGGTCATCACGGGATCAACAAGGCACACCCATGATCGACACACAGAAAAGCACGTAATCAGCAAAGCTTAGTACTACATACTAAATAAAATATAAAACCTAACATGATACTAATAAACATTAACTCCAAGATAAATAATAACATAATAAAATAGCAGATTGACTACACTGAACTAGACTCAACAACCAATAGGTTAATTAATATTAAATTGAATAGTCAATGGAAAGAGTTGTCCAAATTAAACCATGTCTTCAATTTAGAAGACGAAGTACGGGCGCGACTTCGTACTCCAACGACCAACGATATCGAGGTACTAATTAAATAAAATAGAACACGGTGATCAATCCGGTCCCAAGAAAAGCCATGGGCTACCACCATGTACTCCAACTCATACTAGTCCAACACTTCAGACGTGCACAAGTCTAAAGCTTATTGCTATTCACTTTCCACTTTAAGTTATTAATAAATTATTCAATGTTGAGACTCACAAAGTAAGGCAAACAACATAAATATCATGGATACACAAAATTATCTTAGGATTAAATATTGTGATCACACAACTCAATTAATCAAATAATAATCCCGTTCTTTAATTAATAACCAACCAATATTTATTTGTTGACTTAAATCAACAATCAACTAACCTTTCCATAGGTGAATAACCAACTTTATTAAACAAGGCCCACGGTCTTTATAAAGTAAAAATAATAATAATAATAATAATAATAATAATAATAATAATAATAATAATAATAATAATAATAATAATAATAATAATAATAATAATAATAATAATAATAATAATAATAATAATAATAATAATAATAATAATAATCCAAGGGAACAACACGATACAATTCGTGATCCAATAACAATATAATTATTAATCCCTCATGTGAATTAATAACATAAAAGTTCTCAATCCCACATGCTTGCATCAATCATCCATACAAACATATAATATTCATCACAGTCAACATGATTCACATAACAGCATAAAACATGCAATTTCACTTGAATATAAGCCACATATGAACTATAAAAAAGTTCCCTATGCATGATACTACAACAAATCCTAATCTTAGGACATGATACTAGTCTAACAACACATAGGTATGTACGTACCTTGTGTAGACAAAACGAGAGGCCACTTTCACAACCTTAGAAATCACTCAAGGTATAATCTCCGCCTACCAAATACCAAAACATCCAAGTATTAATACTCTAATTAAATTACAGCAACTTTAAAATACTTTAAGCTCTCTTAAAAAGGGTTTAAAAACTCCTTTAAACATCAAATCTTCAACATTTAGTACCCCCTAGTATAGTACTACCATACTAATTATCGAAACCCTTAAAAATCTACTTTGATATTAAAAACCCAACATAAGTGTGCTATATGAAAATTCCAGCAACTTATAATATTTCTAAAACCCTTTAAAAGTCACACTAACATAGTTATAAATATTAAAGTACTCAATTTTCATAAACTATAACATAGTACTACAAATTCCAACTCTTAAAACATTAAAAATCCATGATTTCTTGCTTAAAAACCTAATTTAAACATATATATTAAATATGAAATTTAATTCCTTTACTAAACTAATTATATAATCTGAAATCTATATTTGAATAATCAAAGATACAAAATTTAATTATTAAAACATCAAAACAATACTTAAAACATAAAATTAATCATTAAAATATTATAGAGGAGGAAGAGAAAATAACCAAGAGGAGAGAAAGAGAACACGACAGCCAAAGGAGATGAACACCGGCTGCAGCAGCTGGCGGCTGCAGTTGTCGGCGGCGGCAGCAGCGAAACGAAGGAGAGAGGAAGAAAACTGGTGGGGAGGAGAGAGAGAGAGAGAACCGTGAGAAAGAGAAAAGAGGAGAGAAAATTAGGGTGTTTGTAATGTGGCAAAAATTGTTAATGATGGGAGTACCTATAGGTTCCCCCATTACGGGTCCAAAAGGGAATTGGGCTTTGTGGGTTATTTAAATAAAAGATGATCATATAAAGTTGTAGATGTTTGGGCTCCTCTACCCAATATTAAAACTTTGTACTTCAACTCACTAATTAAATTATAAAAATAACTTTTAAGGTATGATTCACTAAAATATTTGATTATTTAAAAACATTAAATAATCCTTTGACTTTAAAAATAGTCAACACTTTAAGAAATTTATTATTTAAATACTAAAATATATATAAATATACTTTAAATATATTTATAAAATTCATAAAATTGTGGGGGATTACAGTCTACCCCTCTTAAAAGAAGTTTCGTCCCAAAACTTGGCACGAAAACTCTCACAGTTTCAAAATTTTGACTCAAAACTTCCATTTGGAAATACTTGTGTCACAACGTGTGCACACTTTACCAACTTTTAAAACCACTTGTGTTACTCATGAACACACTTCTCTATGCGAAGAACCAATTTATTTTGCACCAACATGTGCAAATCCCCAAAATAAGCATAAAATGCATAAAAATACCATAAAGTAAGGCAAAATGCGCAAAATTCTATCATATTCTACCCCCTTAATGAAAAACGAGTTACGCCCTCGTAACTCACCTCAATGAATAACTCAGGATATTTCTTCTTCGTTTCATCTTCGGCTTCCCACGTTGCCTCTTCGGACTCATGGTTAGACCAAAGCACTTTCACAATATTCACATCCTTATTGCATGTACTACGCACCTTCCTATCCAGGATTTTCACAGGTCATTCCTCATACGTGAGGCTACTATCGATTTGAATTCTTTCAGGCTCCATAACGTGATTCTCGTCAGTGATATATCTCTTAAGTTGAGAAATGTGAAACACATCATGCATCTTTTCAAACTCCATTATTGGTAAAGCTAACTTATAGTCTACCTTCCCAATTCTTTGCAAAATCTCATATGGGACAACATACTTAGCACTTAACTTGCCCTTCTTACCAAATCTCATCACGCCTTTTGTCGATGGCACTTTCAAAAACACCTTATCACCAACTGCGAATTCATGTTCTCTTTCCTTCAAATCAGCATAACTTTTCTGCCTATCTTCTGCAGCTTGAATTCTAGCTTGAATCAACTTTACATTCTTGACAGTCTCTTCAATAAATTCAGTCCCCAACACTACATTCTCACTAAAATCATTCCAGCAAATGGGACTTCTACACTTCCTTCCATACAATGCCTCAAATGGAGCCATCTTGATACTCGCATGGTAACTATTGTTATATGTAAACTCGATCAAATCCAAGTGATCTTCCCAACTTCCTTAGAAATCACTCGCGCATGCTCTCAACATATCTTCCATTGTCTGATTGGTCCTTTCAGTCTGACCATCGGTAGTGGGATGAAACGCAATACTCATCTTCAACGTCGTTCCAAGATTCAACTGGACCTTTTGCCAAAATTTCGAGACAAACCTCGAATCACGATATGAAATGATGTCCTTCGGGACTCCTTGCAGTCTCACCACGTGCTTGATATACGTCTTGGCAAGTTGCTTATTCTTCCATGTTTCTGTGATCGGCACGAACACGGCCGACTTCGTCAGACGGTCCACGATAACCCAAATAGTATCATTGCCATTTCTCGTCTTTGACAAAGCAGTCACAAAGTCTATTGATATAGAATCCCACTTCCATCCAGGAACCTCTAAGGATTGAACCTTCCCCATTGGTCTCTTATGGTCGATCTTTACTTTTTGACAGGTCAGACACTTGGACACAAACTCAACGACTTTACGCTTCATATTCGGCCACTAATAAATCTCCTTGAGATCCTTATACAACTTATTACCCCCAGGGTCCACAGAATATGGAGAATTGTGCCCCTTTTCCATAAGCTTCCTCTTAAGCTCTTCACACTTCTGTGGTATACACCACCTTCCTTTGAACCTCAAGCTTCCATCATCATGAATCTTAAAGTCAACTTCTTTGCCTTGCTTCATCTTCTCTTTAATCTTAGCTAGGTGCTCGTCTCCAACTTGACCCTCTTTGATCTCATCGAAAATTGACGATCCCAATGACAAAGCACCCAATCTTACTTCGATCTCCCCAGTATTCAAAATTTCTTGGCTAAGCCTTTGCATATCTCGGTACAATTCCTCATGAACTACTAACGCATTCATACTATGACTCGACTTCCTACTCAAAGCATCGGCGACTACATTCGCCTTCCTCTCATGATACTGGATATCTAGGTCATAGTCCTTAATAAATTCCAACCATCTTCTCTGCCACATATTGAGATCCTTCTGGGTGAAAATGTACTTCAAACTCTTATGATCAGAAAAAATCTTGCAAGTCGCTCCATATAGATAATGTCTCCAAATCTTCAAGGCAAACACAACAGCAGCTAACTCTAGGTCATGGGTAGGGTAATTAGACTCATACGGTTTCAACTGATGCGATGCATACGCGACCACCTTCCCATTTTGCTGCATAACACACTCCAATCCATTCTTCGAAGCATCACTATACAACTCGATCCTTCATTCCCGTTAGGTAGGGTTAAAACAGGTGTGGAGGTCAGACGCTCCTTCAAAGTCCACTTATCACTCCACTCAAACTTCGACTCTTTCTTCATCAGATTGGTCGTCCGCCATGCTATCTTCGAGAAATCTCTCACAAATATCCTATAATAGCCAGCTAATCCCATAAAACTCCTTATATCCGACACATTCTTCAGTGTAGGCCACTCACTAACAACTTGAATCTTCGCAGGATCCACATAATCTCCTTCTTTCAACACATAATGACCCAAAAATACTACCTTCTCCAATCGGAACTCACACTTAGAGAACTTTACATACAACTGGTTCTTCCTAAGCGTCTCCAAAATTATCCTCAGATGTTCATCATGTTCCTTTCACTCTTCGAATAGATCAAAATATCATCAATGAACACTACAACGAACTTATCAAAAAACTCTTGGAATATCCTATTCATCAAGTCCATGAATATAGCTGGAGCATTGGTCAGTCCAAACGGCATCACAGCAAACTCATAATGACCATAACGCATCCTAAACACAGTCTTAGGTATATCATTATCAGCTACCTTCAATTGGTGATACCCCGAACGCAAATCAATCTTCAAAAACACACTCGCTCCATTCAACTGATCGAACAGGTCATCTATCCTAGGCAAATGATACTTATTCTTAATAGTCACATTGTTCAACTCCCTATAGTCAATGCACAATCTCATACTTCCATCTTTCTTCTTCACAAACAATGCAGGGGCACCCCAAGGTGACGCACTAGGCCTAATATAACCTTTCTCCAACAGTACTTGCAACTGCGTCTTTAGCTCGCTCATCTCAGGAGGTGTCATTCTATATGGTGCCTTAGAAATAGGTGCAGTACTAGAAACTAAGTCTATGGTGAACTCAACGGCTCTCTTAGGCGGCATACCAGATATCTCACTTGGAAACACATCCATAAACTCATTCACAATCGGCACATCCTCAATCTTCAATTCAACTTCTTTGCTCACATCTCGCACACTACAGAAGCATAACTCACACCCCTTCTTTACCAACTTCTTCACTTACATTGCGGAAATGACCCTGAAATTCTTAGGCTTCCCAAATCGTCGGTATGAAGTTAACTTCCCTAAAGGGTTTCTCAGCACCACCTTCTGAGCTTCACAATCTATCTTAGCTTTATAGGGACTTAACCAATTCATCCCCAGAATAACGTCTAGATGTCCCAGATTGAACTCTATCAGATTAGAAGGAAAAATACAGTCTCATATCTTCAGAGGTAAGTCTCTATACAACTTTGTACACCTTATAACTTCTCCAGTAGGCATACTTATAGGCAAGTCAATTACTTCAAAGTCTACTAACCCCAAACTTTTTACAATGGACGACGAAATAAATGAATAGGTCGCTCCAGAATCAAATAATGCTTTAACTAGAACGGAGTTAATAGGAAAAGTACCAAAAACTACGTCGGCAGACTTTTCAGCTTCAAATTGCAACTCATCAAGAACAACTTCCCCGGAGCTTTGCTCTGGTTGTTGTTGTTGTTGTTGTTGTTGTTGTTGTTGTTGTTCTCATTAGTAGGCTTTCCGTAGCTTCCTTGACCATTCTGCGATCCCGTAGGCTTCGGCCCTTGGTTGTTTGCTTGGTTGTACCCAGACCTTCCTTGATTACCATTCCCAGTACTATTCTGCTCTTTCCTCTGCTTGGTGAAGCACTTAAACTCTCTATTCCCCTTCTTCTGGCCATAATTACAAGTTATTAGCTCACCCTTGCAGTCTCTACCAGGATAGTTCTTGTTACATCTCTTAGAGTTGTAACTTCTCTCATATTGGCCCTTACAATTAAAGCCTTGGTCATTCCTTCCTCGGAAATTCCCATTCCCATCTCTATTCTTCTTAAAATTCCCTTGATTTCCACCAGAATTAAAATCCTTTCTCTTCTCACCTACCATAGCATTCTTCTTGTCTCGCCTTGATTGAAGACCATAAATATGGACATATAAACAACATCTAGGGACACAAAGGTCTCACCACCTAGTCCCAATTGAATTTCCTCGGTTAGCACTTGCTCGAACCTCTGAGCTTTCAGCTCTTCAGTAGCTACAACCTCAGGTGCAAATATAGACAACGCTATGAACTTGCTATAATACTCAGAAATGGTCATACTGCCCATCCTAAGGTTTATGAACTCAAGAGCCTTTTTCTTTCTCATAAATGCAGGGTAAAATTTTCCTCTTAAAGCAGCAATAAATGAATCCTAATTAAACCCTTCCACAGCACGAATCCAATCTCCATTTCCTTCCACGATAAATCAACCTCATCCTTCAAATACAACACAGCCTGGCCTACTTTCATAGCCTCAGGACAATTCACAGCCCCAAAAATCTTATCGAACTCTCTAATCCAGCTCTCTAAGAATGTAGGGTCAGTCTGCCACTTAAAGAATGGCGGCTTAATCTTGGCTAATCTCTCAAACATATCCCTCGCAGGGTCGGGATGCTCAATCCTTTCTTGAGTCAGTTTCTCAGCCAACAGGCGAATAGCAGAGGCTAACGCGGTATTATTGTTTACCATTCTACTTCGCGACCTGAAATTTAACGTAAATCTACTTTAGGTTTCGATTCACAACTTACTTACCATTCTCTAGTCATCAATCGATTTGACCATACAAGATCGCATCAAAATAAAATTCTTATGGAATTATAATAGCACTAAGTTTTCACACTATGAACCATAACAATCATATATTCACGCGTGAATAATTATTCACATTAGTAATCACGTAAGGATCAAATGAAACCAATCACAATAATTAAATAAAATATTTCCCCTTTTCGCGTACCAAAATAAATTCTCACTCAACTTAAATAACTAAATAATAACTTTTTATTCCTCAAACAATAATAAGAATATCTTTCCAATCCAAAATAACCAACTTATTCCTCAACAGTATAAAGATGCTAGAGAAAGAAATTTAAACCATTGTAGCTTAGCTACTTATTCAACTACTAATCTTAGAACATGAATAAATATTCTATGGAGTTACATTATCATTCCTATCCTTATTTTCTTTGTACTTCTCTGGAGTAAACATTTCATCTTCAAAGTCTTCATAGTCTTCACTCTCATAATAATAATGACCTGGATTCCTAGCTGTAGTAGATCTTCGAAACCTTTTGGGTTGAGGTACATCCTCGTCCGACTCTGAATCACTCACATTGCTCAGATAAGATCTCCAAATAGCACTGTAGATGTCCTTTCGGGTCTGCCCCCTAGCACGATCAAACTCCTAAATTACCTCATCGTCGCTATCAGGGATGCCTGCTTTCAAGACACGACGCAAAACAATATCTAGGCTGGTGTAGCTCTCAGTATCAGACTCCATATCAAACTCATCATGACTAAGCACAATAGGGTTGGAGTAGCTTTCTACTCGGGCAGCTTCACTATCAGACATGCCTAGAGGTTAGTTAACAGATGAATATGACATCTGTAAATACATAACACCCTCACTTAGCGTGTATTCCCAATAATAAATAATAAGCACGAATCAACAGATAATTTAAAGCCAGGAATGACATCATACAATTAAGCAGGGAGAAAACATTCAACATGCTTAACAAAACATTTAACTGCAGACATACTATATTTCTATCCTATATGCCCTTCCTATTCTACCCATCTCTCACAACATTAATAAAGTAACTAAAATAAAACTAAAAGTGCCAAAATAAACAACTAATAATTAAATAAGTAATTCCGAAAAATTTAGGAAAACCGAATAATAAATAAAAAATTTGGCTAAAAAATTTTCGAACCCTTTTTGAAATATGTTTCGAATATATTAAAAGTGATTTAAGCACAACGAATAAGTAAGAACTTGTTTTCTTTTGAAATTCTTTTCAAATAATTAGGCGCCTAAAAAAATTGGCACGAAAGGCCAATAAAAACCTAAGCCCCAAGAAACCATTTTGTAACACCCCGACAATTCTCTATTTTCCAAATTACTTTTTTCATATAAAACTTAGAGAATTACCAAAGTATTATCGAACGTGTGATAACAACGTATCGGCTTATTTAGAATTTTGCAGCGGAAATAAATAAATACATTTGAAAACATAAATAACTTAGTCAACCATAACGTCAACTCCAAAACCAAGCCAAAAGGCAAACCAATTAAAAATCAACCACAACATATTAAACCAACATTATTTAAAGTATAGATAGTCTAAGCACAAGCGCTCCACTGTTCCCAGACACCCAGTGATGCATCATCTTCAAACCTGAATTGGTTGATGCTTTATTGATCCTATACAACTGCTCACCAAAAGGGTCATCACGGGATCAACAAGGCACAACCATGATCGACACACAGAAAAGCACGTAATCAGTAAAGCTGAGTACTACATACTAAATAAAATATAAAACCTAATATGATACTAATAAACATTAACTCCAAGATAAATAATAACATAATAAAATAGCAGATTAACTATACTGAACTAGACTCCACAACCAATAGGTTAATTAATATTAAATTGAATAGTCAATGGAAAGAGTTGTCCAAACCAAACCATGTCTTCAATTTAGAAGACGAAGTACGGGCGCGACTCCGTACTCCAACGACCAACGATATCGAGGTACTAATTAAATAAAATAGAACATGATAATCAATCCGGTCCCAAGAAAAGCCATGGGCTACCACCATGTACTCCAACTCATACTAATCCAACACTTCAAATGTGCACAAGTCTAAAGCTTATTGCTATTCACTTTCCACTTTAAGTTATTAACAAATTATTCAATGTCGAGACTCACAAAGTAAGGCAACCAACATAAATATCATGGATACACAAAATTCCCATTTTTATCTTAGGATTAAATATTGTGATCACACAACTCAATTAATCAAATAATAATCCCGTTCTTTAATTAATAACCAACCAATATTTATTTGTTGACTTAAATGAACAATCAACTAACCTTTCCAAAGGTGAATAACCAATTTTACTAAATAAGGCCCACGATCCTTATAAAGTAAATATAATAATCTCTATTCTATATGTGAAGAGGGGTAGGACACTAAAATATTAAAACCCCTATTTTACCCTCACTAATTTAGACAAATTACAACAAAACTCTAAGGAAAAGAATAATAAAAAACACACATAAACTAACTAATTTATTCAAAAACCAACTACAACTAAACCAACGTGGGAGAAACAGTAAGCCAGTCACCACAAATAGTAACCACCAAAACAATAGTTTTCCTGCTTCTCCATTTCCTCTCCTTTCCCTTTCAATCATCATAACTTCACCCCTCTTGTAATCTGAAAAACACAACAAAATAGTTGCAGCACAAAGTGGATTAGAGATAATTTATCTAAGATCATGTAATTACATAGCATAAAAAAATTGATTTGATCAAAATATACTTTGAACGTCACTCATCTTTTTGGTGTCAAATTTATGCAGGTACAAGTATTGTTCACAAGCCAAAGGACGCAAGAAATTGAAGACTATATACATCATTCAATTAAAAGGTACTTCTTAATTCTCTCACACAATACTAATTAAAATAGTTCACAACAAACAAATCGTATGAATTGATAACGGTTTTTGTGTGAGTTTTATTCAGGTCATTCACTGTAATCGCACATAAATCATCAAGCAAATAACAGAGCAAACAAGGCTAAGGCATTATTTGCTAATTACATACAATTGCATATCTTTGGTTTTTGTAGCAAGCAATTGGTTTCTGATTTGATTTTTGTTTTGTGATTTAGGATTGTTGTTGCGAAGACATCATGCAAACAAACAAAGAAGGAGGATACAACAAGCAAGCTAAGGTTAAGTATATGCAATTGTATGTGATAAGATTTCTGTAACTTCTCATTGGCTTCATTGATTTCTGTAATTTCTTAAAATTAAACCTCCTTCAATTCAAAATTTATTTCTAATCGAATGATATTTTTCTTGAAATTCAATGTTCTCAAATAGAGATCCAAGAAAACCCACAGAAATTGGACGAAAACCAAATTTTTTTCTAAGTAAACAAAATTAACTCCAATACACCTTCACTCAAGAATTGTGAATCAACCTTCTCAATGCATAAAGATTGGTAAAAAAAAGAAAAGAACTTTCCACAGAATTCGTACAGACTGCTTTCAACAAAAAAAAAAACAATCTTTTCAGGATTAGTAATTCCAAAATACTGAAAATCTCCAATAAATAGAAAATTAAGATTTTCTCACTTGCAAAAAATAAATGAAAATATTGCTAAACTCACCTCATCAATTGCAATTCCAAATATCTTTTTCTTCTCCAATCTTTTCTTCCTCCACCTTCAATCCTCTTAGTGCTTTAATTGACCAAAAATGCTTCAAAATTCTTCCTCTATCTCTAATTATTCCCTTTTACAGAGAAAGAGAGAAATGATCAAAAATAGATAAAAACGGCATAGAGGGGCGACGGGAGGAAGAGACAGAGCAAGAAGAAAGATAACGGTGGAAGGAAGCAAAGGCGTCGACTGGTGGTGGGTGTCACGAGTGAGGTGTCGAATGGTGATGGAAGGGAGCCGAAGAAACTCCACCAGTGAGAGAGAGATTTGAGTAGTTGTGACTGTGAGTAAGGCTTATAAGTTGTTGAACTTAATTAAGATAGAGAGAGCTTTATTCTTTATATTGTGATGTTGTTTCTTTTTTTTTCTTTTTTTTATCCATATGAGCCACGAAGGCAGTACAAAGAAGGGGAAGGGGCATTCGAACCTGTGACCTATCATTCACAGCACCTCAATCTTAACCACTAGGCCAAGACATCATTGGTATTGTGATGTTGTTTCTAGTAGTAGGGTATAATGGGTGGGTATGAGGGTATCACGAGTAAGGCTTATAAGTTGTTGAATTTAATTACGCTATAGTTTATAAGTAAAGTTATATCACGTAAGGCTTATAATTTATCCAAGATGAGGTAGTATATTGTTTGAAGTTTAATTGCATCACAACCCACAACAAAATATCTCACCCAAAATTTTTATATCATGTAAGGCTTATACTTTATCCAAGATGAGGTAGTATATTGTTTGAAGTTTATTGCATCACAACCCACAACAAAATATCTCACCCAAAATTTTTATGTTATGAGGTTGTTTAGAGTACTATATAAGCCATTTTTTATATTGTTTGTTGCTCTTTTGTTGAATGATACTATATAGTATATTTATTTATTCTACTTTGGTGTTATACTATTGTATTATTGAGACGTTATATAATAGAGAAGATATGATATCATATTTTACTTTATTATTGTACTTTGGTGTCATATTATTGTATTATTGAGACGTTTGCTTAATAGAATATAGATGGTACATATTTTACTTTACGAGATATAATTATCTCAATTTTAGCTTTGTACTTGGCTTTGAGATGTATATATTTAACATTCAGTTTCAAATGTACAAATTTCTCATGTCTGATAGAGACATTACATTAGTTTAGTGACACATTGTTCTACCTATTAATTATCTCAAGTTATTTCTCAATGTTATTATCACAATCATGAATTTCAATTACATGACAAAAAGATTGTGACATAATAATAACAACCCATACAATAAGCTTACAATAAAGTAAACTATTACTTATATTTATCATTTGTTAATATCTTACATTAAATTTTCGGAATCGAGTTCGAATATAAGACGTTAAATCCCTATACGAACCCGTACAACTAGGATATCAACAATTTTTAGAAAGTAGTTTTATTAGTACTTACAAAATATTTCAAAATACCAGATATTGGGTAATCATTGTTAGATAAATTAAAAGCTAAATTCACACAGTATTGTTAATTTGTAAATCTAACTTAAAATTTTGGAATCGAGTTCTGTTGTAGCCTAGCATCTACGGATCTCTTAACGACACATGGGCTCATCAGAGCCGTACACGTGTCACCCTATTCAAAATGAAAAGAAGGCTTAATCTCTGGGCTATATTCAGTTGAGGTAAAAGGATTGATTTTCTGGCCTAACAGTCAGAACCCAGCATTACCAGGTGGCTGAAGGAGAGTGGTTAATAGACTTCCACCAGTCATGGTCTGCCACGTGTCATGATCTGATTTCTCAGCCAATCAGAAGCCACTATTCTAGGGCAGATTTTAAGGATAGCTGTCAACTTGCTATCACTATAAATACCCCTGAAATCAGGAGAAACATTCATTCAATGCAAACAGTGTAAAGTTACTCTGATAAAATACTGGCGGGCCGCGCTTGTCGTGAACGCCACCCGGCCAAAGATAAAATTTCTCCTACTCTCTTTTACACTAAGGTAGTATAGTGGAAGTAGGGGTCGTATCCACAGGGAAACAGGGACGAGTTTAGTACTTAGCGTGATTCGAAACCTAGATTAAGCTAAGGGCCGAGAAACCTAATTACAAAAGGGGGGTTTCAAGTAGATTTACAAACAAACTAAAACTAACTAGCATATAAACAAAATGAGAAATCAATATAGGAAGGATCTTGAATCCGATTAACATGCACTTCAATTCATTATCGATCATTGAACATCCACTCTAATTATTTCCATAATTATCTATTGTCGAGAATTAATCTCGTGTTCTCCTTATTCTTAGTTGAATAGCACGATCAGCGTGACTATAAAACCCTAACTAAAGGATAACCTAGTCCGATCTGCGTCTAAGTTCAATCCGATAGCAGCAATAAACACAGAGAACCAATAGACCTGCTAACGTCATACAAGCGATAAACATTTAACAGTTAATTCAATTTCCCCAAGAAATAACCAAGACGATCTGCATCTAAGTTACTCCCTAGGTTGCTACCAATTGATAAAAGAATAAAACAATCCGATTCTATTCTTAAATCTAGCATTAGATTTATTACACAATCAAACTAGTAACGTTCCTCGCATAATCATGCAAAAATCATAGAAAGCAAGCATGGAAGTTAAACCATAATCAAAGGAAATAAATAGATAAGAAAGATCTCACAATAATGCTTGAAGCTCCATATTAATCTCGTTCAAGAACGGTTCAAGCTACAATCGGCATAGCATAAGCCAATCCCATAATTGAAATCTACAAAGACTAAACTAGAAAATCAAAACTAAAAAGAGAAGACAACAAGAGAAGAGTGGAGTTTTGGAAACTCCCTCTCCTTGTGGCTGCTGCCCCCTAGGTCCAAAAACAAAGTTTAGTATTTATACTAAGGCTCAAAAGTCAGCCGACATTTAGACCGACCTAGGGGTCGCGAGGTGCGAGTCTGGTCGCACCGTGCGATGGGCTACTGCCTTCGCAACGAGCTGAAGAATTGGGCCAAACCACGCAGGTCGCACCGTGCGAGAATACTCGCGAGGTGCGAGCAGGAGGTCGCGGGGTGCGACAGTCCTCGCGAGGTGCGAGCTGGCTTGCTGGGCGGGTTTGGCTCGAGCGCTGGGCGCGCGCACATGGGCGATGGGCGTGCGATGGCCTAGCTTGCTGCTGGGCGTGCGATGGCTGCTGGTGAGCTGGGCGTTGGGCGCTGGGTCGAGCTTGGCTTGGCGTGAGCTGTGTAGGTGGTCGAAGTTACGCGCATGCTTGGTGCTTAGAGCTTCCGATGATTGCCCATTATGCTCCGATGCCAAATCTCCCAAGCTCTCCAAAGACAACTTCAATCAAACATCATTCAAATCCATTTCATCTTGAAAGCTCGGAATATATGACGTTAATACAAATTATCTCGCAAAGCTCCGAACTTCCGCTAAGGGCTAAATAAAACACGAATGTTAACAATTACAATCAAACCCTTAGCAAAGTGCACCTAAAATACCACAAGAACATCGTATAACTTGAGCGCATCAAATACTCTCTCTCTTTCTCTCTCTATCTCCACTTTCTCTCACTACTCCTGATATCTGACTTAAACATCGGAGGGGGAACCACCACCCAAACCTCCAGGGTGGGTCCCTTTTTGCAGGTTCGGGAGCAGAGCCCAGACCAAGGAGTAAGCGGATTCAGACATCGTTGCACAAGTCTCCAGCTGAAGAACACTCAAGATACTAATTTACTTGCTCGACAAGGAAGCTAAGCCTACTGACTTACTTGTTGGACAAGTGGATAAAACATTTGGCGCCGTCGTGGGGGAGACGCAACGATGATCGATTGTCAATCGTCCAACATTGCCCGGAATCGAAGCCTTCAAGTTAATGTCGAAGATACGGTGGAGCATGAAAGACCACCTAGAGGAAGAGATAGACCCCCGTCCATTGTCAATGTTCCTGGACCAAGCCAGCAATCGGTCATCCAAGTGAATCCGGATCGTCCAATGGATCGCCGCCCACCTGGAGAATGTCTTTGAATGACTTTCGGATGAAGATGGCAACGGTCGTCCCAGAAGCATTAAAAGCAATATCTTTGTTTTTTCATCATAACCCGGAGCATTGCTAACAATCCACCTCGTCCTAGAGGACGTTCTCAAGTAGATCGTCCAGGTCCTAGTCGACATGTTCGTCAGGAGCCCTCTAGGAGGACGGCAAGAGGAAAGCAGCCAGAGGATAATGATCAACGAAGAAAGATGGACTGGAACCTGGTGGTGAGGACTCAGGACCATGTTCGTCCAAGCGGGCACCGCATGGAAACAGATGCCAGAGAGTATCTAGAAGCAAAGAAAGCTGTTGCATTACAACGATCAGCGACAGGATCTACACCATATTTGAGAGACCCTCCTTTGAGGTTGTCGTCCAGAGGGGAGGGACGAAGTTTAAGTCACTCTCTTATTCATCCACGAGGAGAGAAGACGGTGGCTCGGCCCATGGTCTATAGGCGTCCAAAGTGCTCGCAAACACTTCATCCAATCCTGTAATGAAAGAATATCGCAAGGAGTTCATACCCATTGAGGGACAGCTGGGAGCCCTCCGGATCAACTGGCCTACCCCATTCTCGGCCAGGATCATGGAGGCGCCCCCCTTCCCAAAGGTAAAACTCCCAACCATTGAGCCTTTTGATGGAACAACTGATCTTGATGATCACCTGTCTGCTTACAAACATCATATGTACGTCCAAGGAGTGGACGACGCTACTTGGTGTAAGAATTTCCCAGCTACCTTGAAGGGAGTAGCTCAGAAGTGGTTCAATAAACTTACCCCCAATTCAGTCAACAATTTTACTGAACTCAGTTTCTTATTCACTAGTCACTTTGTTGCCAACAAGCAAGAGCAAAAGACAAGCATGCACCTAGGCAAGGTCGTCCAGGGACCTAAGGTGGCTCTTAGAAGTTTCATTAAGAGATTCAACCTAGAAGCACTTCAGATCCAAGATCTTAATGCTGGAGTAGCCTTTGACGCCTTCATCAGGGGTCTAAGGCCAGGAAGTTTCAAGTTTGATCTTATTAAGAAGAAAATCTCCACTCTAGCTGAGGCTTTAAGATAAGCGGAAGCGTTTATCCACGCTACCGAAGTGTGTGCTGAAGCAAAACATCCCGAGTCTAAGAAGCCTGAAGAGGTTGCTCAGCCAAAGAAGAGCAACCCCAAAAAGGCCGAGACCTGGGCTATAGCCGCTACCACCACTTCGTCCAGAAGAAGCAAGAGAAAGGAGGCCGAGCCATCCTCATCCAATCCTATTGAGTTTAACAAAGACCAATACTCCATTCTCATAGAGATTAAGGATCAATATGAGTTGAAGGCCCCAGCTGAGATGAAAACCCCTTATAGAAATAGGGATAAGAGCAAGTATTGTCACTTCCACAAGGATTGTGGTCATGAGACTAATGAATGTAAGCACCTCAAGAGAACTTTGGAGGATTTAGCTCGAAAAGGAAAGATGAACTCCTATATGCCTCAAGGGGGAAGGAAGTTTCTGAGGAAAGATGATTGGCACAACAAGAAGAAGGAGAGTGCAAGCACAGACGAAGATGTTGTTCTCGTAATCTCAGGAGGGTTTGCTGCTGGAGGACCAACCAATAGAGGGCACAAAAACTACCTTAGGGAGCTCGGCCAAGTTTTGTTAGCTGATCAGACAAAGGTTGAGCCCTTCCCAAGGGTGGTAGTTAGTGAGCAAGATCGGGGTAGGCTGAGGACTCCCCGTGATGATCCTTTGGTTGTAGAAATGAAAATAGCAAATTTGAGAGTAAGAAGGATCCTGATCGACATCGGAAGCTCGACGGACATCATTAGTGTTGATTGCTTATCCAGACTAAAGTTTGAGGAGAAGAACTTAGTTCCCGTTCACCATCCCATCATAGGGTTTGGGAGAGGAGTCATCCATCAAATGGGAACTGTTACTTTGCCCGTTCGAGTGGGAGAAAAGGATGCAGCTAGAACCCTATTTATCAAGTTCTTGGTGGTCCGAGACTTGACAGCCTACAATGTTATTCTTGGTCGACCAACTCTGAATCATATCAAAGCAGTAATAGTAACTCACCTGATGTTGATGAAGTATGAGTGTGATGATGGCCAGATTGGCTCATTATATGGAGACCAGCAGGTGGCTAGGGAGTGTTATTTGACTACCCTTAAGCCGTCATCATGGAAGATAGGCAACGAAGGTCAGACGAAGGTTGCTGGCGAAAGGAAAACGTCTGAAATAGAGAAAGATCAGGCGAAGGTGGTGAGCGAGAGGAAAACGTCTGGAATTGTCAAAGCCCAAGTCGCCTCGTTAAAGATGTCCATTGAGAGTCCTCAGACGCCTCTCGCTCCCTCAAGGAAGGCGTCTGAGCATCTCCCCAGCAAGAAGAGAAAATATGAAATCATCAAGGAAGAACCTTCCTCGTCTGAAAAAGTCATGGCCATCATGGGGCGGCAAGTAGAACGTCCCGAGCCGGTTGAAGCTCCTGAAGAGGTACGTGCGGGCCGGCTTCGTCCCGAGAGGCGACCCTCAAAATTGGATCTTCACTCGAGTCCCGATTTGAAGGGTCATCTATCGCACTTCTTTGAAAGAATTTCAAGATGTGTTTGCCTATTGCGTTGAAGAGATGCCTGGAATTGATCCGGAGGTAGCCGTCCATCGGCTGAATGTTGATCCAAATTTGAAACCTATTCGTCAGAAGAAGAGGCATTTGGGACCGGCTAGGAATTAAGCGGTCGACCAGGAAGTTCAGAAGTTGTTGGAGTCAAAATTCATCAGAGAGACTTATTATCCAGAATGGATAGCAAATGTGGTCATGGTGCCAAAGCCCAATGGCACCTGGAGGATGTGTGTGGACTACACAGACCTCAACAAGGCTTGTCCCAAGGACAGCTTCCCTTTGCCTAAGTTGGATCGTCTAGTAGATTCCACAGCTGGCCATGCTTTGCTGAGCTTCATGGACGCCTATTCAGGTTTTCACCAAATTCCGAAGTGGCCAGAGGATCAGGACAAAACGTCCTTTATTACTGAAAAAGGACTGTATGGCTGGGTGAGGATGTCGTTCGGCCTGCACAATGCCCCGGCCACTTTTCAAAGATTGATCAATACTGTCTTTCAACCGCAGTTGGGACGAAACATGGAGGCATATATTGACGATATGATAGTCAAGAGCCGTCAAGAAGAAAGTCATGTTGGTGATTTGAGAGAAACTTTTGAAACTCTCAGGAAATACAAGATAAAGCTGAACCCCAGCAAATGTGTCTTTAGGGTCTTGTCAGGGAAGTTTTTAGGTTTCTTGGTGGACCAAAGGGGTATAGAGGCTAATCCCAAAAAGATTCAAGCTATTCTAGATATGAAGTCTCCTTCAAAGACAAAGGAAGTACAGAGACTGACGGGTTGCTTGGCTGCCCTTGGACGTTTCTTGTCTAAGTCAGGTGACAAGTGCCATCACTTCTTTGCCACGATCAAGAAAAAGGCCAAGTTTGAATGGACAGTAGAGGCAGAGCAAGCCCTTCAACGCGTCAAAGATCACCTTCGGCAGCTTCCTAGGTTGGTCAGTCCAGCTGAAGGGGAAAAACTGTTTGTATACTTAGTAGTGTCCACTCAAGCTGTGAGTGCCGTCCTTCTGGCTAAAAGAGAGTCCGTCCAAGTTCCCATATACTTTGTGAGTCATGTGCTCAAAGATGCGGAAAATAGGTATACTCCAGTCGAGAAGTTTGGATTGGCCCTAGTCATGGTCAGCAGAAAGTTGAGGCCTTATTTCTTGGCGCACAGTATAATCGTCTACACTGATCAACCTTTGAAGCAAGTTCTACAGAAGATGGAAGCCGCTAGGCGGATGCTAAAATGGGCGGTTGAGCTTAACATGTTTGATATATCATTTGAACCAAGGAAAACCATTAAGGGGCAAGCCTTGGCAGATTTTATAGTTGAGCTTACTCGGCCAACCATAGAGCCAATATCTGATCCAGCTAGAGGAAGGAAGCATTGGACGCTCATGGTTGATGGATCGTCCACAGTCAATGGATGTGGAGCAGGAATCATTTGTTAATCTCCCGAAGGGGACAAGTTTGAATATGCATTAAGCTTCCAATTCAAAGCGTCCAATAACGAAGCTGAATATGAAGCGCTCTTAGCTGGAATCAAAATGTGCAAGGCGGCTGGAGCTGTTGAGATTGAGGCCAAATCGGACTCCCTCTTAGTCGTCAGCCAGGTCAATGGAGATTTTGAATGCAAAGAAGCATCAATGAGCAAATACATGCGACTGATTAAGGATGAGTTTGAGCCATTAAAACGATTTGTTCTCGACCAAGTACCAAGGTCAGAAAATCATCAAGCAGATGATCTCTCAAAATTGGCCAGCTCGGCTGAAGGTGATGTGCCAAGAACAGTTTTTTGGGAAGTCAAACCCAAAAAGAGCATTGACCAAGAGCAGATCATGTTTCTTAGCCGAGGAGCAGTCTGGATGGAGCCTACCATAGAATACAAGAAGACGGGACGATTGCCTTCTGACCCTGTAGAGGCTAAGTATGTGAAGGCTAGAGACAAGTGGTTTGAACTATGGGATGAGACCCTTTACAAGAAATCATTCAACCGTCCTCTCCTCAAATGCATCACCAGAGAAGATGGCCTAGAAGTTCTGAAAGAACTCCATGAGGGAGCTTGTGCATCGCACATTGGGGGAAGAGCATTAGGAGAAAAAGCTTTAAGGACGGGGTACTACTGGCCTACCTTAAAGGAGGATGCTTTAGCCTATGCAAAGAAGTGTGACAGTTGTCAGAAGCATGGAAATGTGCATCAAAAGCCGTCCAACTATTTAACTCCCATCTTGTTCCCTCTGCCTTTTGCCAAATGGGGCATGGATATCTTAGGACCTTTCCCTGTGGCAGCTGGGCAAAAGAAGTTTGTGATAGTAGCAGTGGCCTATTTCACTAAATGGATAGAAGCTGAAGCCATGCGAGGAATAACAACAAACGACGTCAAGGGCTTCATCTGGAAAAACATTATAACTCGTTTTGGCATGCCTCAGTCCATCGTCTTTGATAATGGTCCACAATTCGAAGCCTAAGCTGAAAGAGTGGTTGTCAGAAAGGGAAATCAAAGCTCACTTTGCAGCAGTCGCCCACCCCACAAGCCAATGGGCAAGTCGAGTCCTTCAACAAGATTCTATCAAATGGAATCAAGAAGAAGCTGGATAATGCCAAGGGACAATGGGTTGAAGAGCTGCAATTGGTGTTATGGTCCATTAGGACAACCGCTAAGAATTCTACAGGCGAGACGCCTTTCATGTTAGTCTATGGCACTGAAGCCGTCTTGCCCATTGAGGTTGAAGAGCCCACCCTACGAGTCATGTTATACACAAAGGATGCCAATTGGGCTGCATTGCGCACGGCTTTGGACCAAGTGCCAGAGGTCAGGGGCAATGCCTTGCTAAGAATGCAATTGTACAAACTGCGAATGGCTCGGGAGTTTAACAAAAGAGTTGTTAGCCGACCGCTCAAGGTGGGGGATCTTGTTCTAAGAAAGATGGAAGCGGTTGGACGAGCTAAAGAGTTAGGGAAACTAACACCTAATTGGGAAGGACCTTATCTGATTATCCAAGAGCTACGCATTGGGACTTTTCGTCTCCAAGATCTAGATGGACGACCTATACAGCGTACATGGAATTCAGATAATTTAAAGAAGTACCACGTCTAGCGCAGTTCACTGTCAGATACCTATAAGGTAGTTAGTAGTTACTCCAAAGTGCCAACGCATATGTTAGGAGGAAGAATTGTATACATGCATCTTGGCATTTAGTCAAGCAAAATCCATATAATACAATTCCTACTTTCTTATTTCTTTGTTTATTTTCACCAAGTTAATTCACTTTGGGGCATTAAATCAGTTACTCGTCTAAAAGTGACAATAACTTGGACAAAAAT
Source organism: Beta lomatogona (assembly GCA_947646795.1). Lineage (NCBI taxonomy): Eukaryota > Viridiplantae > Streptophyta > Magnoliopsida > Caryophyllales > Amaranthaceae > Beta > Beta lomatogona. The sequence goes on from CANSNZ010000223.1 coordinate 2,499,164, forward strand.
ACAAACAATAGCAGTACGTTAAAATTGCTCACTTCTACGCCGAATATCACTCCCTCAAAGAGACCGGCCAAAAATATAACGCATATATGGCCGTCAAATTGACAAAACCTCTAGTAAGAGTAACGTCAAAGTCTCTGAGAGAAAGCTGGCCTGAAATAAGACCTTAGTAAAGGATACTTACTTTCAAAAGCACGGACAGCTAAGTAGTCCAGACCCTAGTAAGGGATCGCTACTTAATGACGAGTGTTGCTCCCTTAAGGAAGCCGGCTAAAACATGCTTTGAACATGTATCTCAAGCTCGTCCATCAACTTCAACAGGCTCAGCCAAGGATGGCCGCTCTCCTTCTTGGACTTTGGCTCGCCCACCATGTGCGGTTGAGCTAAGCCCAAGAAAGGGGGGATGATAGAAGCCTATAGGACGAGCTAAAGAGAACAGGTAGTCCAAAAACCAGGACCTAGCCAATAGATGCATCTGTGATGGTTTGATAGTGCAGGACGAATGTTGGTAGCTCGATCAAAACAGCTTGAAAGTTGGCCGTAATCCCTCTTTGGGCAAGGCTCGTCTAATTAAGCAGAATATCTAAAAATCCCGGACGAATATCAACAAATACTTGGATATTTCATGAAATAACTGGTAATCGTCCAAGGGCAAGGAACAGGTTTTACAAGATTGTATTATTTATGTAGGGCAGATCGTCCAATAGTTAAGAACGAGTCTATTCTTGTACTTGGAGACTATTCTTACAGACTAAAATCGTCTAAAGGCCAGCAAGCTGAACTTTCCTTAAAACATCGGCAAGGATGTTCAATGATCATGACGAAGTTAATGTTATACTTGGCCAAATTGGAATTTACGAAAATAAGAGAAGCAATTGGCAAAAAGTTCTTCATATATATCAATAGCAAAAATTTACAACTTAAGGCTACTGAAGAGCTAAGACTACAACAGCAGACAAGCCAAGAAACTTAGAAAAATAAACCTAAAGCTAGGCTTCATCTTCAGCGCGTGTTTCTTGGTTGTCCTCAGGCTTCTCATCCTCGTCTTCGTCTTCAGGCCCCCCACCCTCGGCTGCAACCTCGTCGTCCGACTCTAAGAATTCTGGAGGTTCCTCGGCGCATACCATAGACCGATGGACACTCTGTTGGTATTCCAGACGATGCACAAAGCTGGGAACCTCATCAGCCTCAGCCAGCATCTCGAAGGCCTTGACGGCCCAGCCTTTAGACGTTTCGATGACTTGCTCCAACCCTTCCTTGGCATCATCGAAGGCCTTGGCCGCCTGGCTCTCTAGACGGGCAGTTCTCGCCCTCAGAAGTATATTCTCCTTCCTTAGCTGCGCGGCGGCAAGAAGGGCGGCATTTCTTTCATCCCTTAGATCAGTGGAGACAGCATCAATGACCATCTTCAGACGGTCCTATTCCTTGAACATGTCATTAATAGTAACAAGATAATTCTTGTTTTCTAACTCCATAAGAGCTGATCTTTTCTCCAAAGCCTCCAGAGATTGACGATGGAGTGTATTAGCCATCTCAATATCATGGATGGCCTTGTCGCCTGCCGTAGTCGCCATATGGACGAGCTGTTTATTCTCTTTCCTTAGCTCCCTCGCCCAGTCTTCAGTCAACATACTGCGAGCAAGAAGCTGGAACAATGAAAACAAACCAAGTTATTAGACGAGTTACGGAGTCAAAATTTGTGCAAGTATAAAACAAGGCAGCCATTAAACAATACCTCGGCAGCAAGCTGAGACATGTAGCCCACATGCCCGGCTGACGCTCCCCTTAATCCTTTAATGTAGGATTCAGGATAACACTTGAAGAGCTCCTGCTTAAGCCGCTCTTTTTCCAGCCTTGGCATTTTGGCGAAGGCAGGAGAAGACTCCTCGTCCGAATCAACGGTGGGAGGAGTTGGGGGAATAGCAGGGCCTTTGCCCTTATCTGAAAGAGGGGGAGAGTCAGTTATCTTGATAGGAAAGACGATGGCTTGTCTATTGGACGGACTCATGGACCGTCCACCGACCCGCATCGTCCTAACTATATTCGGGTAATACGACTCACCAAACGAAAGTGATGCCGTCCTAACAGCTAATGGCATCTGCGGCACCAGCTTAGCCACCGAGCCGCTGAACCCTGGATAGTTCTCGGCAGCAGTCTCAGATTCTGGTGCAACCAAAGCTAAGGCTGATCCTGGGTTGATCTCAGCAGAGTTGGCCGGCAAAGCACTCAGCGGAACAGCAAGATGCGCACCCTTTTCCTCCTCGGCAGGGGCAACAGTTGAAGGCTCCTTTTTAAGGGCCATGACTTGTGGGGGAGGCATGTTTCTCTCCCCAGCCTCGCCGGAAGGAGCCGTCTTGTCTGCCCTCTTCCTTGTAAAGCCCTTAGGCTTCTTCGCTGAAGGCTGGTCAGCTGCTGTGGTTGGCCTCTTTTTGGACGAGGACGACTTCCCAGGTGGAAGTTTGTTGGTAGGAGCATTTTTCTACAAAAAGTGAACAAGTTATCAAATTGGTCGTCCAAAGAACAAAAGTAATAATTACTATTACAAGACTTCAGACGAAAATCACCCGAAGAAGGAAGGCGTCTTAAAATGAACACCTCCTCTCCTAAAGAAACTTCGTCTGAACAAATTTCTGAAAACAGACGAGGGTGGCCAGAAGAAGGTAGCCGTCCAAGCCTGGACGTTCTCCTTCTCCATGCTGACTTCGCCCAAGAAAAGAAAAAATAAAGTCTTGGACGAGTCCCAAAGGTACTCGTCCAAAGATATCCAAATCACAGACGAGGGTGGCCAGAAGAAGGTAGCCGTCCAAGCCTGGACGTTCTCCTTCTCCATGCTGACTTCGCCCAAGAAAAGAAAAAATAAAGTCTTGGACGAGTCCCAAAGGTACTCGTCCAAAGATATCCAAATCACAGACGAGGGTGGCCCGAAGAAGGTAGCCGTCCAAGCCTGGACGTTTTCCTTCTTCATGCTAACTTCGTCCGGAAAAAGAAAAGAAAAAGGTGATTTACAAAGTCTCAGACGAGTATGGCTCCAAGAAGGTGGCCGTCCAAGTTTGGACGCCTTCCTTCTTCGAGTTATCCTCTTTCAGAAAAAGTTATGAAAGGCACTCGTCCATGGACTACAAAGTCTCAGACGAGTACGGCCCCAAGAAGGTGGACGTCCAAGCTTGGACGCCTTCCTTCTTCGAGCTACCCTCGTCCAAGAGAGTGTTTCTGAGTGTCAATCGTCCAAAGGCTATAAACTCTCAGACGAGTATGGCCCAAAGAGGTGGTCGTCCAAGCTTGGACGTTCTCCTTCTTTGGGTTATACTCGTCCCAAAGTTGGATACCAATTCCAGACGGGCCACAATGATACTCGTCCAAAATATATATATATATATATATATATATATATATATATATATATATATATATATATATATATATATATATTATTGTGTTACCAGTGTTTCCTTTTCTCGGCACTGCTCTTTGCATACTCCTTCCACAGATTGTCTGTAAATTTGGACATGCTGATTTCGCCCGTCCAAGATGCCTTGAGACGTTGTCTAGCCGAGTCTGCAAAAGAAGGACAAAAATGGGTTTGTCAAATGAATTATGGACGAAGATTTCTACTTGGAGAATTTGAAGGTATACCTCTGTCTTGGGCCAGCCGCAAGTTGGCGGCGACCAAGAAATCATCATGGTAAAACATTTCTTTAAAGGGTATCCAGTTAGTTGGATCCTTAAAAGATCGTTGGCCGGGACTAGAGTACTCCTTTATTCTGAACTACTCCACCACCTCTTCGTCAAAGCTGTCCTCCAATGCCAGCCAAGATTGTTTCCTCCCCGTATTTGTGAAGGACCGATTATAAGCTCTATAGCTCTCGGTGGTATAGTCGTTGGCCCCGCGTAAGAAAATGAAGTCAGCTTTCCACTCGTGCATCTTTGACGGCTTGCCCCAAGCCGTCAGGAAGCCTGGACGGTTGCAGATGCTGAGCCATGCCCCGTCCACTACACCTGGTACCTTGGCCGCATAGTGAATGTGAGTAAAGGCTTGAAAGGAAAGAGCTAGGCCGCGCAGCTCGCAGACGGCAATGAACGTCAAGACGTTGTGCCAAGCGTTTGGGGCCAGTTGGTTATGGCCGATGTTGTAGTAATTTAGCACTTGCTCGATGAATTCGTGGAGAGGGAACCTTAATCCCGCGTCCAAAGCCAGTTTGTAGACGGCAAAATGGCTTTTTGGAGCACTCAGTATTGTTGCGTCTTTATTTGGTATGACGAAGGAGAAGCCTGGCATAGGCATATAGGACGAGAGATAACTAGGGTCTGGTCCTAATTTCTCTAACCATTTGCGATTAACTAAGATAAATCTAGGGTCAGAAAGGGGACCTAAGCGCCTTCTAATCTCCGACGAGGTAGTAGAGGCCTCGTCTGACTCTTCGGCAGCATCAGATCCGCTGCCGTTATTCTCTTCGACGGTGTCCTTTATATCGACATCCCTGCCAGACGGGCTGGCCTCCGGGTTTATTTCGGATTCTTCTAAGTCGTGGTCAAAGGAAGAAGCCCTGCCCAAAGCCTCTGCACTTTGAACTTCTCTTGCCTCATCAGGCACCCGTCCAGTAGATTCTTCCATATCTGAACTATCTGACGGGATTATAGCTTTTCGTCTTAGACGGGCCGTTTGCTTGACGCGCACCAGATTACCCTGCACAGGTAAAGACTGGGTCGTCTGACTTTCTCGGCCAAAAGAATAAAAAAATATATAGTCGGCCAGAAGAGGCCCAACTCTAGAATGCGCCGAAGAAGAAGTATCGGTTCTAGGGTCAAGACAAGTTCTTGGTCGGCTAAGATTATTTGAGGAAGAAGATTCCATTTTATTGATTTTCTAAGAAAAAATAAAGAATAAAGAAGAATGAAAAGAACAAAGAAACGATACCTGCTAAGAACGTCTGGACGACTCGGAGAAGAGTGATGAAGCTGGACGATCTCTCTCTCTCTCTCTAGAAAAGTTGCAGAGCTCCTCCCTCTAGAAAAATTCGCTCAAGGTGTGAAATGATTAAATATCCTCACACCAAGAGTACTTATAGGGAGGTAAAAAACTTGTGGAGCCGGTCAGAAATGACCGAAGAAATGAGGGCAACGGTCGGTTATGACCGGCAAAATCCTGGAAAGGGCGCGTCCTTTCCTCCATCTTAAATGCACTACCTTCGATAAAACGGGCTCAACTGTCAGATGGGCCAGCAAAAAGTTACCTTGGGTAAAAGGGTATTAACCGTCAGATGGGCCAACAGTGAAAGCCCTTTAAGGGGAAAATGTTGTAGCGTAGCATCTACGGATCTCTTAACGACACATGGGCTCATCAGAGCCGTACACGTGTCACCCTATTCAAAATGAAAAGAAGGCTTAATATCTGGGTTATATTCAGTTGAGGTAAAAGGATTGATTTTCTGGACCAACAGTCAGAACCCTGCATTACCAGGTGGCTGAAGGAGAATGGTTAATAGACTTCCACCAGTCATGGTCTGCCACGTGTCATGATCAGATTTCTCAGCCAATCAGAAGCCACTATTCTAGGGCAGATTTTAAGGATAGCTGTCAACTTGCTATCACTATAAATACCCCTGAAATCAGGAGAAGCATTCATTCAATGCAAACAGTGTAAAGTTACTCTGATAAAATACTCTCTCTCTTTCTCTCTCTATCTCCACTTTCTCTCACTACTCCTGATATCTGACTTAAGCATCGGAGGGGGAACCACCACCCAAACCTCCAGGGTGGGTCCCTTTTTGCAGGTTCGGGAGCAGAGCCCAGACCAAGGACTAAGCGGATTCAGACATCGTTGCACAAGTCTCCTGCTGAAGAACACACAAGATACTAATTTACTTGCTCGACAAGGAAGCTAAGCCTACAGCTTATTTATTGGACAAGTGGATAAAACAAGTTCAAATATAATACGCCAAATCTCCAAATGAACCCATTCAACAAGGATAACAACTTTTTTTTAAAAAAAGTAGTTTTACTAGTACTTGGATTATACCTCCACCGATGCAAGAGTTCAATCCACATCATTCTTATACTGTTAGCTAAATGTGGTAGGTCGACTGGGTTGAAGAGTGCATGTAGTTAACCAAGCACCATCAATATAACTTACGTAGTTGAAACACAAGAGATTTCATTTACTATCTTTGTTATTATATTGTTACTTTATGAATATGTTTTTCCTTAGATAAACTTTGTAAGTAATTTTTCTATAAATTAATACTAGATGTAATTACGCAACTAATTAAATTCCAATAATAATTTCGCACGCATCGCGTGTATATAAGGCTAGTAGTCTTTAATTCCAAGTTAGTGTGAAAATGTTTGCCATAACTTTAAAATAAAGTAAATTGGATTGATCTATTAATTTGCTATCTTAAATTATGGTTGATTGTACCCCCATATAATAACTAACTAGTATTTTTGGCCCGGGCGATGCCTTTAGTCAATTACAATAAACAAATATATAATTATTCATAAATTTCATAATTTATCTTGTTATTTTTTTTTTTTTTTTTTTTGTCCATGGAAAATTGAAAATTTGACGTCATTACGTGATAAGTAAAAAATAATAGCTTCAAAGGAATCGGGGTAAGATAATATGACATCAATAGTATCTTATTAGTGCCATAATAATAGTGTTAGAGATGTAAATACTTGTTTAAGTCCTTCAGTTAAGTATAATTATTACTTTCTCCTCCCTCCTCCAAACTTTCTTTTTCCTCCGTCCTCCACCACCTCTGTTTCTCTCTTCCCTCCACCGCCGCTTTCTCTCTCCTTCCTCACCTCCATGCTTTCTTTCTCCTAATAGTTGCAAGAATCGGGGAAATCACTACAAATTGCATCCATCTTTTTTTTATGTGAATTTTTTGCTTGAAGTATGAGAATGGTGCGAGCTCTCCAAGATTTGGACACCCATCAATGTACTGGGTCGAGATGACTCAAATGTGGACTTGTATGATCTTGAGACAACTAAAAGGATCAAGGCATTTTATTGCGGAGAATGCGACAGTTGTATTGAGCAAGCAAAGATCTTTGGGCAAAAATTATTAGGGGTATATTGGATTAGGGTGTTACTTATGACAGGTGGGTAAGCGAGTTACCCAACATGAATTCAGGGGTGTTGTTGCGGGCGGTTGGTGGTTGAGGTTGGTCATTGGAGTTTGGAGTTACTATATGATGAACCTGGGGATAGAGGTAGGGTCTGTTCTCTTCGACATACAACAACTGAATTAAACTGAACTGAACTGAATTAAATTATAACTAATTAATAGTAATGATTATCATTTAGGAACTGAACTGGACTTAAAATAAGTTGGGGAGAACAGACCCGTAGTTTCACTAAGGTTGGACGGAAGGAAGAGGGTGATACGGTGATATAGAGGAAGAGAGAGAGAGAGAAAGCGAATAGTGTTTTCTCTTTCTTAAGGTAACTCGTGAGTAACGCCGCCTTTTGATCACTGACTGCACCTTAATATCTTGTACTGCTTGTTTGTGGGTATGGATGGTTTGTGAGTGGTGGTGGAAGGGTTTCATGGGTTGGGTGGGTTTTTGGATAGGTGGTAGAGAGTTTATATGGGTGGTGGAGGGTTTTCGGGTAGGTGGGGTTGGGGTTTTGTGGGTGGGACTGGTGTTTATGGGGAGGTTGAGAGGTTTCGCTGGTGGCGACCTGTTCTTTAGGTCGTATGTTATTTGACCCAATCACCCAATTAATGTAGGTATCTCCACTAGATTTGCTTATTCTGAGTTAATCAAAAGACTAACTTATTTTAAGAAGACACGTCAAAGGTTGACTTATTCTTGACAATATTTCCTTTTCATTTTGAATTATACGCTCTCCTTATATAAGCAATACAACCATAAAAAGTTAAGAAACTTCCCTAAAAACAAGCTAGAATAAATTACCCAAGACTAAGTACTCCTAATAGAATAAGGAAATGAGATATAGAAGGAAGCAAACTTCTTGGAGGCCAAATAAGCTTACTTGTACAAAAGGAGAAGCTCACTAAACCGTGTAGCTTTCCATTCTGTCCAAATAAATGCTTTAACTCCCTTAACCTTTTACTTAATACCCAAATAAAGACATTTTTTTGTTGTTACATGCAAAACCTTTAAGAAAGCCTAACAGATTTAGGACTTTTACAAAAAGCTAAGAACAACTTGGTTTCAAAATACTCTCTCTTCAATAAAACAAAAATACACCACCAACTCCTAATCTCACCTACATCTTTATTAAAAAAACATTTTAATAATCACACTATAACTTGTCATATTAAATTATATATCCCAATAAATTTTCAGATCTTTCTGGGATGGAAGGAAAATTCTTTTCCAACTTGAAATTTATAGACCAAGTTATTAAAGTTCCTTTTAGTTAAACCTATAACCATTATTTGTTTCTTGAAAAAATCAAACCAAGTCCATAGTTGGTCCATTAGTTAAACTATTTTACTTCATTATTTTCTCCAATTACTTAAGTCCATAATCAAGTCAATTTAAGTACTATCAATGTCATTCAACCAGTCAACCCCTCGTCCCTCCAACCACGGATTATACTTCATCTTCATCCAATATGACATAAAACGCATGTGGCAAGGCAACTTCAAGCACTTATGAACAATTTAATCAACAATGGATCATGTAAACATGGGTTCATTTCGGATATCCGATCTGAAATTTCGGATATATGAAAATTTAGAATCGGGAAATATGCGATCTGAATCCGATCCAAAAAGATCGGATATCCAAAATTTTCAATCGGATCGGAAATTCGAAAACTAAAAAATTGAATTTTTCAAAGGAAAAGTTCATAAAATAAGTTTCGGATCGGATCATCGGATATTTCAGATATCCGCCCTTGAAAACAGATATTTTCGGATTTTCCGGATCGGATATCCGAAAAAAATCTGAAAAGTTCTCATGTTTCGGATATTTTCGGATACTCGTACCCGATCAAAAATATCCGAAAACTAAAAAATTGGATCGGATCGACCGGATCACGAATTTAATGAACACCCCTCCCTTACATTGATATATAACATGCTCACAAAGTCGCAAAAAAGCATACTTCCTCTATTCCGAATAAAATGCAACATTTTGGTTGACACAGACTTCTAGGCAAAATTTTTTAAGGGTTGATTAAAAAAGTGAGGGCAAGTGTTTAGTTTAATTAAGCACCACCAAGTACCACCACAACCTAATGCTGCCACCTACTGCCACCACCTAATCCACCAAGGCACCACCACCACCGAATCCACCGAGGCACCACCACCACCTACCTAATCCACTGAGGCACCACCACCACAGAGACTACCACCACCACCAAGACACTGCCAGCACCATCGAAATGCCACGACCATCAAAACACTACCAACACCACCGAAATCCACCACCAAACCCCAATTTCACCACTAACACCACCGAAATGCACCACCAAACCCCAATTTCACCACTAACACCACCGAAATCTACCAAAAAACCCTAAAGACACCACCACAAGGCGCAAACTACAACCTCAATCACCGAAATTTGAAACCCCAAATCAACCAAAAAAAAGAAGAGAAGAGAGGGAGATGAAGATGTGATGGTGAAGAGAGTTAAAGAGAGCGAGATGAAGAAGTGATGATAACTAGATCTACCACCACCCACCATCAAAACCCACTCCACCTCCTCAAGAACTTGAAGGCGAGAGAAAGAGATCGAAGATAAAGAAAGAGAGAGAGATGCAGGAGATAAACAGATCGAGAAGAGAGAGAAATCGAGGAGAGAGAACGAAGGAAGATGGAGGTGAGAGACTGTTGTCGGCGCCGGTAGAGGAGAGCGAAGGTGATGGAGGATGGAGGATGGAGGTAGTTTTGGGCTGGTGGGGGAGGAGATTGAAGGTGGAACGAAGGTAATGATGATGGTGGTGGGTGGTGAGTGGCGGAGGACGTAGCACGGATGTCGGCGAGAATGGTGATGATGATGGTGGTGGTGGAGATAAAAATGGTGATGGAGGATGGAGGAGAGCAGGGGCGGATTTACTATGGGTTCACTGGGTTCAGGTGAACCCAGTTATTTTTGGAAAAAAATTGCCCAGTTTTTTTTTTTTAATTAAAAATATTTTAGATATTAGATATATACTATATGCGTGCAAAGTAAAGCATGAAAGAAGCAAGTGCCTCAGTGGTTTTGCATCTCCACTTGGGCGCGCGCGGGATGATGTCAGAGCCTTGGAGGTCTGAGGTTCGAATCCCCGAACCACCTTCCTTTTTTTTTTCTTCTATTTTCTTTCATCTAAATTTTAAACAATTAACTAAACCCCCCATTCTCATTTCTCCCTCAACAAAACAACTGACAACCGACATTTTTTCCCCCAAACGCACAAACCCTAACTCCCTAGTCCCTAGCAACGAGCCCAACCAACGAAGAACTGACCAGCGACGGCGCACGGCACGGCCACCGTCTTCCCCACCGCGACGGCGAACCAGCGAGGCAGCGACACCGCATCAGGCATCAGCGCATCTATCCATCTGTTTGAACGGTAAAGCCTATGAATTACACTATCTAATTTTAGTCTTTTATACATTAGATGATTAGAATATGTAATTGTAGTTATGTAATTTTGTTAATCATTTAAATGTTGAATATTTGAATGGATGAATGTGGAATTGTGGATTGTGGAGTTGTTACTACTTACTTGTTAAGTTGTTAGTTGTTAGTATTACTTAGACTCAATACTCAATTGACAATTGCTCATAGAATGAATTTGTTGCTTTATGAATTTCAGATTTAAATGTTGAATGAATGAATGTGGATTGTGGACTTTGGATTGTGATTTGTGAATGTTGAATAAATGTTGAATAAATGTTGAATGAATGATTGTGGATTGTGGATTGTGGATTGTGGATTGTGGATTGTGAATGAATGAATGATTAAATGTGATTGATCTTTGTAGTGTCTAGACTCATGGAGTAGAAATTTCTTGCTTGTGTTATTGTGTAGATTGTATTGTGACTATGAAGGGTTTAGAATTTTTTTGGAAAGATCTTGTGGGAAACAAATCACAAAAATCATCCGCTTGTTCTTCTCCTAGTTCAAGAGAATCTCTAAACCCAATACAAGAAGGTGAAATTCGTGATAATGAGCCCCCAACATCCATACCACCACTTCAAAGTACACAACAAAGAGAAGATAATTCAAATGCTAGTGCCGATGCTCACACTTATGATGTTGATCTTCTTCCATATGACCCCGGAAAAAGAATCCCGATCTTGGCATACCCATCAAATGATCAAGATGCCGTGAGGAGAGGATACATAGCCAAAAAACGTTGTGCCCCACTCTTATATGACTTTCCTCAAAGAGAGATAGGAGGTATGCGTCGCTTTAATGTTGCTTGGTTTGATAAGTATGATTGGCTTGAATATAGTATTGAGAAAGATGCGGCTTTTTGCTTTGTGTGCTATTTGTTCAAAGACAAAATCAAGTCTTTGGGGACACATGATTGCTTTTTTTTTTTTACCGGCTCCGAACCCATAGGGTTGGAATCCTGGATACGCCACTGGAGGAGAGAGAAAGAATGATTGTAGATGGAAAAAATGGTGATGGGAGGATGGAGGAGAGAGAAATGGTGGTGGGTGGTGGGTGAAGGTGGTATTGAAGAGAGAGTTGATGTTTAGATAGATTAATTTGATTAGGTTTGTAATTAATTTGATTTGGGTAGTATAATATGTGTTCTAGTTTTTTAATAAGGATATTTTGGTAATTTCAAGGGTAAAATTCATACTAAAAATAGAAAGAAGGAAATTGTTGCATTTAATTTAAAATTATCGTTTAAGGAAACTGTTGCATTTAGTTCGGAACGGAGGAATTTTAAAGAATTGCATGTCAGAAACTCAAAATTGTGTCATAACACGTAATCTATAATTAGAAAGACATCCAGATTTTGAATCTAACATGCATAAGATAGTATATCTCCAATTCTCCACTGTACCAACTTTAAATCCATGTAAAGTTGAAGTTCCAGAAATCATTCTTCCTATAAATCGAGACAACTGTGAACAAAAAATCTTCCATAAATAGTTAAGAACCTGTCCACGTTGGCCTCTTCACATCCCGTACAAATACTAAATGGAAAGATGGTTTAAAAAAAAAGAAAAAGTTGCCGAAGGTTACAAAACTAGACTAAGCAAAACATAGCTCATTATACCTCTCATCAAAATACCAGACAAACGAAAATTTTCAGTCTATCACATCTATTCTAATTCCGCAAGGCACTTTGCATCCCTTTGTTTTCAGGAGAGGAGGTTGTTAGCTCACCACCTATTATTAGGTGGTTTAACTTTGTATATCCGAACTATCCAGTTTGATGTTGTGAATGCTTCTTCCAAATACTCGAGCTTCACATCCTTGTTCCCGATTTCAACACCTCTCGCACGATCATAGCTGCCAATTGGGAAACATGCATATGTAATTAGAAAGCACGGCAGCAAACCATCAAGAGATATGAAACATAAACTAAAGTCAAAGTGGATATTGAGAAGCATTAATTTCGGTGATATGACAAATCCAAAGTATTCCGCAATTAGGATTTTTTAGTAACATGTATGAAAGCTGAGAGGGAACAGAGGGATGCCGGGGCATCCATCTGGAACACGTAACTACGTCCAACACCAAATCATGTCATACAATCTACCACCCATAGGCAATTCGGAAAAACCAAAACATTTAGGAATTTCAAAAGCAGTGTTTTGTACTGTAACACCAATGAGAGACACAGGATCACCAAGCTTGGGTCTGATTGATCGTTTCTCCATAATTCTTTAATTGATTAAGTAATACTGCCTATACTGCCTACACAGATACATTAAAGAAACACTTAATAGCTAAAATTTGGTTAACTAAAAAAAACTAAGAGTGTTAGTCCTCGGCTCCTCGCATCAAATTCCCCCACAAACTCACATTGATGAAATTTACTTAACTAAAATTTAGCAATTAAACCATCCTCAGAATGTTATGGTTCACATGTCGACCACAACTTAGATATGTACAGTGACTCTTCTTTTAGCCAAAATACAGTGTCATTTCATTCTAAAAGGTAATAGAGCATCAGCAAATGTTTATGTGCTCTTACGTAGCTTCTCACACTTGCATTATATTTCTGCATTATTCCCTTTCTTAGTAATACAACACAAATAATAAAACTGTCCATTAGCTATTGAGTCATAAACAACCCTTTCCCAGTACAATAATTTTTTTCCATATAATATAAATAACTTAATAATAATAGACTTTTCATCAATAAAAAATACTCTCTTCCTGATCTATGTTTTTTAACATATCTTTAAAAGGGAGGAAGATTTTCAGAGGTTAGCTGCTCAAGTTTAGAAAAAGCATGTAAACACATTCAAATAATGAAGGATCATAAGGCTCAAGCAGATCTTTCAGAAGATAGAGTGACAAATATCTGAAACATCCACATGACAAAAAGAGAGATATCGAAACATCCACAAGACAAAAAAAGAGATATCTGAAACATCTAAAGACATATTTTACATCTTCAAAACTAAATGATTGTCTTTTTGCAGATGGCATCCTATCTCATGTAAGCACCAGCTCGGTTTATTGTTATTGTTAGTGCCTACTGTCTACTGTCTGTTACTGTCTGCTACTGTTACTGTTATTCTGTGATGTACATACGAACATTAAAGCAAAATATTTCAGATCATAAATGACAAACCGAAAAACTTGGAAATAAACTTACCCAGAAGGCTTGCCATATTCTGTGCGCAGCTCTCCAAACCGGTAATAGCATAATTTGTACCTGCAGTTCGCACAACTTAGATATGAAAACTTCATGATCTTATTTTTCTTTCCTTTAACAATGGTATACTAAAAGGGGGGGGAAATTTCATCCTTGAAGGGAAGAAAAGAATGAACAGAAGATGGAATTCCTGCTGCCACACTGAGAAGCTTTTTGCTATTTAATACCACATATAAATTCCAGTGTTGTCAGTGCCAGAAGAATCATAAGGCACAAGGCCAAGTAATATAAAGGGTTCTCTGACAGTAAAAGTCAACTTCACCCTAAGTAATATAAAATGGAGCATTTCAAAGCCTCCAAAAGAAACTGCACATAATTCTGATTGAATCTTGGGGGTAACAAGCAGCACCAAAACCACATTGTTTACTTCTCAATACAAAATTTTGAAGGTCTGAACACCTTTCTTTGTACCTGACTAACCTGAGTAAAAGGGTCACGCTGCGTCATTATCTAACAAGCTCTGATTGAGGCAAATCTTTTCAATTATTTTAACAATGCAATTGCAAAAAACGTAGTACAGTGAGACAACGGCACCAATGAAATCTGACTTCAGCTGAATCTTTCAGGTTAACAAAAAAATTAATCTTCTCCATTCTAAGGTTATTCCATTCTTGTGGTTCTAGTTGGCAACTTTGGAAATGCCAAAGTTCTGTTGAGGCTCAAGCTCAGGATAGATAATTGGGTTCAGGAAGTAATAGATATGAAACATTTGTGACAAAGTTGTCCAAAGTTTCTCTTTGGTGAGAAGCTGCAAGTTGTTTGATTGATTACAGATTGAACTTAATCAAGGCAGGATTGTTTAGATTTCGCGCAAGATTGAGGACACCTTGTCCTCCAATTATGGATTTACAAAAACTGGTAATATTATAATTCTCTCCTACTTTTTTTTTAAAAAGGCATGCATATAATGATTCTTAAAAAGCTAATAAAAATCAAATGGACAACTAGCAGACTAGTAAAAAAGGGAACTCTGAGGACATACAAAAAGGTAGCATAATATTTTCCACGATTCATAAACAAGCTAACATAATGTATTAAGAACGAGCGAATCTTGCTTCCTAGCAGCTTCCTTGTGATATTCCTGTTGTCCAATGTTTATTGTCACAAGAGCCACAAATATTCCATCAACTGTACTTGGTGTTCCAACTGTTGAAGTCATGTAACATTGAACAGTAGATAAGGGCAGCAGAGCGTGCTTCATGATCTCATAGCTCAAAAAAGCCCCATGATGTTTATGAATAAGATTCACAAAAATATCCAGCCATATGGTCTCACACAATATATAAAAAATAATAATAATAATTCATTGAAGCTCCCACTAACAAACAAACAAAAAAACTTACATGAGACAATTTAACATCTTAGGAGCTGCGCCTTTATCAACACGATACTCTCCATTTACAAGATAATCAGACTCTTTGATGACAGGGAAAACTCCTCCACCAATTCTCACCATCCATAAGAATCTGAAAATGACATTAATGTAACAATTAATTTTAATTTCTGGGAACTGTTGTTATTACGGTAAAAGGCTACAGTAAATGCACAATCATACAAACTAATGAGAGTAGCATGGTCCACCAGCTTAAGTCTACCAGTTGAAAACACAATTAATTTTAATTTCTGGGAACTGTTGTTATTACGGTAAAAGGCTACAGTAAATGCACAATCATACAAACTAATGAGAGTAGCATGGTCCACCAGCTTAAGTCTACCAGTTGAAAACACACTTTTGTGCACAAAGACAATAGTTCTTTTCCCATGCAATCCATGTATTGTATGATGTTTATGAACGTTTCATACAGCACTTTCTATCCTTCACAACACCCTTATTAAACTTACTCGTGTCAAAATTAAGACTTTAGGGTATTGAAAAAGCGTGCAGAGAAGAGGAAGAGATTTCCACATACCAGAAGATAGAAAATAGTTTGTTATTGTAGGCTTCCGTCAGATAACACTGACAGATAGTTTTTGTAAAAGCAATGGAGTGGGTGGAGAAACTAAAGGGAGAGAAAATTGCTTTTTTTTAGGATTAAGAAGCATTATACACTATTCCTATTGAATAATGATAACTATACAATATTAATGATAAGAAAAAGAAGAAGAAAAAATCAGAATGTGTGAGTAATTTGTCGTGTCTCAAACTGCAACTCGATATTGTCACAAAGTATCTGTATTGATTGATTAGGGTCATGAATCATTTAGGTTCTTTGTCTTGTATGTCCAGCATTCTATTCCAAAGAGTGATCAACTATTTCATACATTCTTATTAGAACGACATATAAAATCGTCTCTAAAGTGATCACAAGATCAAAAATATATATATTCTTGATCACAAGCACAAAGTTCAACAATAAAAAGGAATAAATTTCATAACGGAACAGACAATATATGTAGATGGTAAGAAAATGTTAGTCATAGGACACAAGGATATTGTTATAGAGGATAATTTGATACAAAAGAGGGACAACACATAGGAGTGAGAAAAGATTTTCTGATCTTACTGGTAATAATCAAAGTAATGCTTTGATGGAGAAAGAAACAGGATAAAAATAATCATCATAACACCTCAATAAGACAAGAAGAGTTACTTAGAAAGTAACATACGTTTTTCAACACAGATTAAGAATCAATTGACTCCTTACCATGATATTTGCAACAAGATGCAAAGATTCCAATGTGACATATCAGCGGCTACTAACTATTAAAGAGTTTATCTCATCCAGCACACTAGCACAGCACACTACTTGAAGAGCTTGACCCTATGATTGACTAAGATGACTGACTAATGGAAGCAAAAAAAATTGACTTCACAAAATAATGCATTCACGAGGTATTATGTGGTTTTGATAAAGAAAAAACGTAATTTCATGTGGCGGACAATATATATATATATATATATATAGGGGCAGGATCACATGAGAATGCTCCTTACATGAGAAATGAGAATGAATCTCAACCACACAATTGAATTAGAGTTACAACACTTGTTCATTAGAGTTATACCCCCGAAAAAATTTCGAGCCCAAAAAAAATTTCTTTTTTTTTTTCGAAATGTTTTTTCTAATTTTTGTTTTTTTGGAGTTACATCACTTGTTCATTAGAGTTATAGCATGTAAAATCCATTCTCATTTCTCATGTAAGTATGCATTCTCATATGAACTCACTTCTATATATATATATATATATATATATATATATATATATATATATATATATATATATTCCTAATCAAATTAATGATAAAAGTACAGCACTCACTTGTTAATATCATCAGAAGAATAGCCAGTAACACCACCAAACACAACCAACACGTAATCCACATCAAGTGATTGCATAATTTCGTATGCTTCATCTTCATACGATGACATTGCTCGTCCAACTGTAGCAATGTGTGTGTTATTCCAAGTGTTATTATCTACAATGACTGTCCTGTTTCCCATGGCAGTGATCTGATAACCATAATCCCACCATGACATCACTTTTGCATCAGGAGGAGTATTTTGCCGAAGCCAATAATATGCCTCACGGTAATCATCAAAGATAATCCGATTTCCATGTGCACCCCTTGCAGCTAAAACTATTGAAGGAGATGAATAAGCCTCTGATGTAACCCATGTACAGTGGATAACATATCTGCTGAGCAAGTAAAATGCACCCAGAAGCAACGCAATAGCAGCATTTCTTTGGAAAGGCAACGACTGATCAACTGTAGCCTGAATCAAATTGCAGGAAATACAAAAGGAAAAAGAAGAGGTGAATGAGAAGTTCATACACAGATACATGCAGAGATCACTAACTACATAAAGCAGGACATAAGCTATTCACCGCCCTTATTCACTCCCCAAACTGACCACAACACTGCATCAGAAGTACAATAGAGATTATGAACAAAGATAAAGGCAGATCAATAGAAAGTCAATGCAGAACCGAAAAATTGATAGGAATAATCCCACCATTGTCCAGTCTTCTCAAAATCGTTTCACCTCTCAATAATTTTGGAATAATCTCAACTTCAGGAAATGTCTTCTTCAATCGGGCCGAAGTGACTTACAACCTACCAAATAGGTAAAACCTTTATTTTTATTATTTTCTCTTTTTTTTTATTGGGTAAACTTGGTAACTTTTTCTCCTATCTCACCCTTCCACCCCCTTTTTCTGCCTCCTAAGTCAATCCACCACCACCACTTCCTCTTCATTTCTCTGAAAACTGTGTGGCAGCTAGCTGAGTAAACTATTGATAATGGAGTTAGACCTAGATGATTTTTCGGGATGGCGTAGAGGATTCTCATTCTAGTTAACTCTAAGTCTTTAATTTACACTTCACCTTTTCTTTTGACACAATGTATGAACTCTTATATTTCATCTAAAGACGTAGATTGATTTCATCTAAAGATGTATACCACTAAGAGAGCAATTAATTAGTCTCCCTTACTTCATCAATCAACAGTGTGACCATTCATCAATCTCAACTACTCGTTAAAGATGTAAATTATGTTTGGCTTGAATAAGCATAATGCAAAAGTGTCATGTTTTCCTATGTTACCAATATCAAGAAAAGGAAGACAAAAAGAAAGACCGACATGAATTGACGGTTATATACTGAAACCTTTGTCCATGTCAAAATAAGATATCTCTCGGTGCAAAAATAGCACAAGTTGATCTAAACCCAGCCGTTTACACTTTACACCAAAAAGAAAAGATTGATTCCACAGCTCTGGATAATCTTTGAAGGCCCAAGTGTATCCGAAATGTTAAGCTGTGTTTGAGGAGAACAAATAACTATGATTCTACTACAAATAACTATACAAGGACAGCCTAAAAATCTTCAGTAATAAATCACACATGGAACAAAAAAAATAAAACACACCCCAAGAAAACCTAAAAGAGGGAGCATAACATGGGATCCAGTAGTGGAACACACCTTAGAAGAACCCTTGACACTTGCACTTCCTTTAACAGAGCCAGACGGAACCTTGTTTTTAGACCTCAACAATGAAGTCAAATTCTTTATAGTTGCAGAAACTGCAATAGCACTAATAAGGCAGACTGCAGGAGTGGCAACTAGGATCAAACGAACCATAACACCAGCAAAATACATGCTGGTCAAACCATACATAACGATAAATATGGTGGCATCTGTCAAACGCTTAAAGCAAAAATATAGACCTGCTGGGAAAAGGAAAAGCAGAATATGGAAATCAAACATAAATGATGACCAAGCTGTAGGTTGATGCTCAGAAACAGAAGCAATAATTGGGATGTGATCCTTTGCATAGGTTGGATCCAAGAGAGAGTAAAAACGTCCTGTCCATGGAGATATGTAGCCAGATGCACTGCCAAGTCCCAAAGCGATAACACCCACACTAACTGCTGAGGTGACTGTTATCCTCAAAAAGGTCTCGAACAACTTTGTATCACTTAGCAGGTGCTTCACCCAATTCAAAAAGTAAAACACCTGAACATAAACATCTTTGGTTAGTGCCAAACACACTATTTGCAACAAAGAAACAATACATCGAAAATGTTTCAATAAGCCAAACAATATTGAAGGTCAAAGAGCTATAAATGCACTAGTGTTTACCCAGCCACAAAAAAAACAGAGCTTTGGGACATGAAAAACTGGGAACTAATTAACTGCAACGAAGTCTATACGAGTATATACACAAGAAAAAATGATACCTGGATCAAGAAAAACACGCCCATGGCAGCCATATGCTCACCAGACTGCACATGTTGAAATCCAACAAACCGAATTTGCATTGCTAACAACATTCCTACCACATACATACAATTATACGCAATGTAGAGCCTCATCGAATATCGCCCCGTTATCAAAAGCACCAGCACATACAAAGGAATCAAATTGATGATAAAAACATAGCCTCCCCAAGCTGAAACCATATAGAAGTACCCAAAAGCAGACCCCAATGCCCAAGCAAGCGAACCCGTATTAACTGCCTTAACAAACAGATAAAAAGTAAACAGCAGAGCGAAAATCGCAACCCCTTCATTGTCATAAGACCCAGCAACTGATCTCGAAATATAACCGGGGCAAATGGCAATCAATGCCGCTGCCACAAGTCCTGCCCCAGTATCCCAAATCTCTTTCCCAAAGAAATAAGCTACCAAAGTAGTATTTGATGCAAAAAATGGGGCAGTTAGCACACAAACCTCTCGAATGTGGACCGCAAAACGAAGAAATCGAAGACCCCAGTAGATCAATGCAGCAGTTACCATTAGACCTGGGTAAAGGGTACCCCCAATGATCCTTCCTAAAGGGTACCAACTTTCTGAGTCAAACCAATTCCAAAATTCATAAAATCCTTTTTCTGTTAGATACAGAGTAGTGCGATAATTGAAGTATGGGTCAAATTCATGGATCATGCTTTCGTAACGAAGTACACTGAATAGACGAGTGCTGAAAGCTAGAATATAAACGAGCGAGAGGATTGTTACCCTGATTAGGAATTCTTGTTGTTTGGTTTTCAGCTTCAGAGATTTAAGAGAAAAATTGAAACTTGAAGGGTTGAATAATGGATCTGGAGATTTGGGATCTTGAGGTTTTGCTCCTCCTGCCATGGCTTCCGCTTTGGTCGCCATTGTTGTTGATCAGATTACTTGATCTGGGCAATTGCGAGTTGGAGGGATATATATTATAATATATATGGAAGATAAATTTAATAAAAAGATTTAAATTTTCAAGGACTGATTTTCATTGTAGGAAAGTTTTAGGGTTTATGGAAATAGGAAATTAGAAAAACCCTATTGAGGAGAGTGTAAAGTAGGTGGAGGGATCAGGATGAATCTGAGGTGCACCAATTGAGTATCTAGATCGGAACAGTGATGTTTCAGTTGGTCACAAAGGTTAAGTAGAGGATAAAACTCGAGAGTCAAGAGGTTGTAGGACTTTTTTTTTTATCCTAAGGTGCAACTTTTCATCCACAAAACGAACTGACGCGTCTAGAGTCTATACTCTACACTATATGCGCTAGGGTCGGGTTTCGACTGGTTATCTGGATTCGCGTCATCTCGAGTCCAATTTTAGATCGGGTTATTATGAGCTTGTAATCCCTAATATCTTTATAAATATATTTTATTGAATTTAAAATATATTTATATTTCATTCGAGGAGGAATTTTATTATTACCATTTATTTGGAGGTCAAATATTTTGGAAATTTTTTCCCTAGTCCATACTCCATACCCATTAACAAGTGAGAAGTTTGTCTACTGTAGTTTGGTAACAGTGGACTTACTATTTTACCCCTTCAAGTTCGTACAATTGCTGCTCTGTCCTTACTTTTCCTCGTGTCTCTTTTGGTTGCATCCACAACTTTCTCTTTCCTCCCGTTTTTCCTCCCGTCTTCATCCTCCTCAGTCCTCCCTAACCTAGATAATTCTCCTAACTTTCGACCAGCGCCTCCATTCCCACTTTCTCACTCTTCTTCGTCTCTCTCCTCTTTTTCCAGTTCCTCACCATTTTTTCTCTCTCTTCTTTGTTGTTTTGGTTTTGGTTCAAGAAGCAATTCAAGCGGTGTGACCAAACTGCAAAGTTTCCGTTCAGGCCAGTGGAATCGAGGGTTCGATTTGATTTATCTTTTGCTTTTTGAATTTTTGCCATATTTTTATATTTGATTGCGTGCTTGTCTTTGATTGATTTGCTTAGTTTTCATATTTTCATACAATTTTCATATTTGATTGATTTGCTCAATCGTAATCGTCTGATTGCTCTCATTTCTGCTATAATCCTTAGTCTTTGATTGATTTGCTTAGTTTTCATATTTTCATACAATTTTCATATTTGATTGATTTGCTCAATCGTAATCGTCTGATTGCTCTCATTTCTGCTGTAATCCTTATTTAATACAAGTATGAGTTTTTCGGAAGAATATCAATCTTCAATTTCTTTTATTTAACAAATTAAACATGATAATTTTACCCCAAATTATGAGTGGTATAGTGAAACTTTTGGAGTGATAAGCTTTTTTCTTTTGATGATTTATTGTAAATGGAGATCATGTCTGCCCCCTTAGTTGACCTTAGAAGTTAGAACATTGAAGTTCCTTCTCTAGTTCAGGCATGTTCCTTAATAAAACCAGGTGGGCACCAGCAAAGAAACGAAAGAAAACAATGTTTGTCATATTCTAATGTTATCTAATTTCTCATTTTATTGTTTCCTTGTGTCAAAGAAGCCTTTAGAGGGCTTTCATATAGTTGTTGATGCTGGCAAATGGCAATGGAGCATGAGGCTTTTTTTGTTGTAAGTACCTTTGGCTTTTCAGTATTATTCGTGACAAAAACATTGTTATATCTTGCCTACATTTAAAGTGTGCTTACCTCTCTACTTGTATTTTGATGTCAAATCCTGTGAATAACGAACAACGAGAAATATGTTCTTGAGAAGTTGGTACTTTGTTTTCTAATCTTTCACCTTACAAGTACTCTGCTTTTTTAGAACTAAACTGTATCATCAACTGTACTGTATTGTCGTCATCTCTAACGTGCTTATACTCTGTTCCTTCAGCTTCCTGAGATATTCTATGTTCCTCACCTTTTGTGTCATATTTGAGTACGAGTTTACTACTACGTTCCTTCAGCTTGTGAATATAACATTTGAGTATATTGTTACCTATCATCCTTCCCGAGCTTGCTGTATGTAAAAAAATTGCTTTTGTTTCGCAATTGTGTATTATATGATCTCATTGTCTTGATAAATGCCCATGATTTTTGTGAGGCTCCTATGGTCTAGCATGGTCATTGATGAGGGATCTTGGTTCCCCTCCATATGGCAGTCGTCTCAACTTTTGTGGTTGATATGAAGTCGGAGAATACGTTTTTGGGTTAGATTTATAAATTACATGTCAGGTTATAATTAGTCTTCTCATTTGAGACAATCTCTCTCTCTCCAATTTTTCGATAAGATTTTTTAAGATCCCTCAAGAGGAGGTCTGCCAATTGTGCTTATATTATAGAAAGATCTAGCTGTGAAGATTTTTGCTAGCCTATTTATTTGTTATAATAATGACCTTTGTATGTGAGATGGGGTTGTGTGGGGAGTACTGGCAGAAATAAATATCTATGTGGTATGGTGATTGTGTAACATGTGCTTTCATTATAACTGTGTTGTAAGAAACAGATGGGAACCAAGGGTACAAATTTACAATAGCTGTCTCAATAGTGATTTTTATTTAACGTTAATATTTGGCCTTCTTTCATGTTTCTTTTAGGCTAAGGTGCTTGAGCCTCTGGGTGCTGTCACTAGCAGTAGTCAGTTCTTGGAGCCGGATGGTAATTCATGGTATTATTGACTTATTCAAATAATTCAAGTGAGGGTCTTTGTTCTTTCTAACCATATCTTTCTACATTAGGTATGTTTCCAAACCATATCCCAAACCCAGAAGATAAGGCTGCAATGAGAGCAATCACTTAGGCAGTTCTTAATAACAAAGTGGATTTGGGCATCATTTTTTATTCTGATGTGGACAGGTGATTGTTTGCCTTTGAGATGTTCATATGCTATGAATTTGTTGATTTATGATATTTTCCTTTCATAGATCTGCTGCTGTAGATTCTTCTGGCTGTGAGTGCAATCGTAATCGTTTGATTGCTCTCATTTCTGCTAATATCCTTGAGGATTGCTTGGATGTATAACAATAACTATTTTTTGTTTATTCCTTAATCAATCAAAGAAAATCTAAATTAAACTGTTTTTCTTTATATTATCTATATTAGCATCCAAGGACAACTATTGTCACGGACAGTGTGACTTCAGATGGTCTCACTACATTTATTGAAAAGAAAAACTTGGTGAGTTGAAGACCAAGACTCGATCAATTTGATGGTCCATATTGTATTTGAATTACTTTTTCTATACTGGTATAAGATATCTAAGAACTTGTTACTAACTATGTATGAATAGGAGGTAAGCATCACAGATTCAAAAGGGTGTACAAAAACGTAATTGATGAAGCTATTCGTCTGGTAACTGATGCGCCCATGTTATACGGTGTATGTACGTTACTTTAAGTGCACTTTGCTAGGGGTTTGATTGTAATTGTTAACATTCGTGTCTTATTTAGCTCTTAGCGGAAGTTCGGAGCTTTGCGAGATAATTTGTGTTAACGTCATGTATTCCGAGCTTCCAAGGTGAAGTGCATTTGATCCGAGCCAAGCTCTCGTGATCACCGCAAGCCTAAGCATCATCGCCAACCCGGCCAAGCTCGCCCATCGAAGCACCGCACGCCCGGCTCACCGGCGGCCTCGCCCAAGCTCGCCCGGCCATTGCCTCACCCATCGCACGCCCGGCGGCCTTGCCCAAGCTCGTCGCCCGGCGCTCAACCAAGCGGCCCATCGCTAGCCCATCGCTCGCCCATCGCTCGCCCGGCATCGCCCATCGCATGCCCGGCCATCGCGCAAGCCCGGCCCAGGAAGGCGGCTCGCGACTCGCGAGCATGGTCGCACCTCGCGACCTCCTGCTCGCACCTCGCGAGGATTCTCGCACGGTGCGACCTGCGTGGTTTCGTCAATTCTTCGGCTCGTTGCGAAGGCGGTAGCTCATCGCACGGTGCGACTGTACCGCACCTCGCGACCCCTATGGCGGTTTAAATGACGGCTGACTTTTGAGCCTTAGTATAAATACTAAACTTTGTTTTTGGACCTAAGGACACACACATTTGAGGAGAGAGAATATCCAACACTCCATTCTTCTCTTCTTCTCTTCTCTTTTTAGTTTTTGTTTTCGAGTTTAGTTTCCGTAGATTTCAATTATGGGATTGGCTATTGCTATGCCGATTGTAGCTTGAACCGTTCTTGAACGAGATTAATATGGAGCTTCAAGCATTATTGTGAGATCTTTCTTCTCTATTTATTTCCTTTGATTATGGTTTAATTTCTATGCTTGCTTTCAATGGTTTTTGCATGATTATGCTAGGAATATTACTAGTTTGATTGTGTAATTAATCTAATGCTAGATTTAAGAATAGAATCGGATTGTTTTATTCTTTTATCAATTAGTAGCAAACTAGGGAGTAACTTAGATGCAGATCGTCTTGGTTATTTCTTGGGGAAATTGAATCACCTGTTAAATGTTTATCGCTTGTATGACGTTAGCAGGTCTATTGGTTCTCTGTGTTTATTGCTGCTATCGGATTGAACTTAGACGCAGATCGGACTAGGTTATCCTTTAGTTAGGGTTTTATAGTCACGCTGATCGTGCTATTCAACTAAGAATAAGGAGAATGCGAGATTAATTCTCAACAATAGATAATTATGGAAATGAATAGAATCGAGGTTCAATGATCGATAATGAATTGAAGTGCATGTTAATCGGATTCAAGATCTTCCTATATTGATTTCTCATCTTATTTAGTTGCTAGTTAGTTGTAGTTTGTTAGTAAATCGACTTGAAAACCCCCTTTGTTATTATTATTAGGTTTCTCGACCGTTAAGAGTCTTCTAGGTACTAACGCACGCTAAGTATAGAACTCGTCCCCGTTTCCCTGTGGATACGAACCCTACTTCCATTATACTTGTTTAGTGTAAAAGAGAGTAGGAGAAATTTTATCTTTGGCCGGGCGGCGTTCACGACAAGCGCGGCCCGCCAAATTTTGGCGCCGTTGCCGGGGACACGGTGTTACTTGTTTATATTTAGTATATGCTTTTGGGTTGTATTGCTAATGGTTTTTGTTTATGGTTAATACTCGTGCTACTAACCAAGAACCTTTGCAGTACGATCGAGATATAGAACTAACCCTTTTCAGGTTGAGAAGAGAATTGCGTGAAGACTTTAGAGAGCTCCCTTTTTCGCTTGAATTTGAAGAAGAGATGCCTCCTAGAGTTGAGCACCGCACTTTAAAGGAGCTCACTGCTCCTAACCTTGACCAACAACCTTTGTGTATCACATTTCCGGAACCGGAAGTGGGGGACACATTTGAGCTAAAGTCGGGGTTGATACATTTGCTTCCCTCATTCCATGGGCTAAATGGTGAAGATCCAAATAAACATTTGTCAGAGTTTCATGTGGTATGCAGCAGCATGAAACCAAGTGGAGTTTCAGAAGATAGAATCAAGCTTAAAGCTTTCCCCTTTTCGCTAAAAGACGCAACAAAGGACTGGATGTACTACCTTCCGTCCGACAGCATCACCACTTGGGCTCAATTGAAAAAGAGCTTTCTCGAGAAATACTTTCCCACTTCTAAATCATCTACATTGAAGAAGGAGATAAGTAACATTGAGCAACGAGGTGATGAGTCTTTTTACGAGTATTGGGAGAGGTTTAAGAAGTTATGTGCTAGTTGTCCATACCACGGTTATTCAGAGGAAGATTTGGTTCTATACTTCTATAATGGCTTATGTGATGAGGATGCTAGGATGGTCAATGCAGCAAGTGGTGGATCCATTGTGAATAAAACTGCACTCGCTGCTAAGGAACTGTTAAATGAGCTTCTTTGAAAGCTCGAGGCGGTTTAGTAGAAGGTCCGGAACTCGACGTGTGGTCTCGAGGGTTCTAGTTCTTCTAAGTTGGAAGATCAGGTGCAAGCTCTCACATCTGTGATGCGAGACTTCATAGTGAAAGAGAAGACTCACCAAGTGAAGGCTTGTGGCATTTGCTCTTCACATCATCCAACTGATTTTTGCCCTCATCTACAAGAACCGAGTGAAGAGGTTAAGGCGGCCGATTTTCAGGGCCAAGGGTTCCAGAAAAGATATGATCCATATTCTGGTACCTACAATTCGGGATGGCGAGATCATCCTAATTTGAGGTACGGGAACTCATCAGGGAACCAGCAGCCGCCACAGCAGTATAACCGCCTACCACCTCCTTATTCGAGAGCACCGGAGCAAGGAGCTCCATATTTTCGGCCGCAAGGCCAACCACAGGGACCGAGTACCGGCATGTCTACAGAGGATATGATTAATGCTTTAACTAAAAATGTTTCTAACATGCAGGGAAATATGGTTCAGTTTCAGGAAGAGACCCGTTCGAGCATCAAGAACTTGGAGAGCCAAGTAAGCCAAATTGCGGGAGCTGTAACCAAGTTAGAGGCTAGGGATTCGGTGAGATTTCCATCCCAAATAGAACTCAACCCTAAGATGAACGTGAGTGCTATCACATTGAGGAGTGGAGCGGAAATTGCAAGCAAAGAGAGGTTGGTGGTTCGAGACAAAGAGATAGTGGAAGAGGTGATCGAGCATGAACCGACAACAGATTATACATCATTGCCACCTCAACAAGAGGCGAAAGTCCAAAAATCACCTCCTCCACCTTATGAACCAGAGCCACCCTTTCCCGAGGCATTGAGAGAAACCCGCAAAAAGAGCACACCAATGACATTTACGAAATCTTTCGTAAATGTGAGGTAAACATTCCCCTTTTGATGCTTTAAATCAAGTACCTAGGTTTGCTAAGTTCCTTAAAGAATTATGTACTTCGAAAAGAAAGCAAAAACAAAAGGGAGTGCAAAAAGTGAAGGCTAGCGAGCATGTCTCTGCTATCTTTCAAAAGAAATTGCCTCAAAAGTGCAAGGACCCAGGCATGTTTACCATCCCATGTACCATAGGTGACACCATGTTTCCTAAAGCCATGTTAGACTTAGGTGCGTCAATTAATGTGATTCCATATTCATTATATAAGTCTTTGAAACTTGGCAATTTGCATGAAACCGGTGTGGTGATTCAATTAGGCGATAGATCCAATGTTTATCCTAGGGGTAAATTAGAGGATGTGTTAGTTACGGTTGGGAAATTGAAATTTCCTGCTGATTTTTTATGTTTTGGAGATGGAACCTCGATAAGCATGCGCCCCCATCCTTTTGGGCGACCTTTCTTGAAAACATCTTGCACTAAAATTGATGTTTGCGCTGGTTCTTTGACCATGGAATTCGAGGGAAAGGTAGAGGCGTTTAAAATCGATGATTCTAAGCCTTTGATTAAGGATGATAACCCTCTTTACTCTATTAACATTGTTGACTCTGTTTTGCATGATGTTCTTGATATTGAACATGTTGATGAGTCGATAAATGTTGATGATGCCTTGGTTGAGGATTGTGCCTCTCCTACTAACATGCGGGTTATGGTGCCGGAGTGGAAAGAGCGGAAAAAGCCTCCCGATTTACCACCTTGTTTTGAAACCGTACCACTAACGATGCATGGCAAGAGTTCTTCTCCGTTTGTTTTGCGGGTACTCGGGTGGAGGTTGACATGGAGCCTCCATTGTCACACATGGAGCACAAGCCCAATTTTGAGCTTAAGGTACTAAGTCGAGCTAACGACTTTAAACAACGGCGCTTCTCGGGAGGCAACCCGAGACCCCAACACCCCGAAACCCCGAGACCCCTTTATTTTCTTTCTTTCTCTTTATTTTTCATCAAATTTCCACCACCACAACAAATTTTCTTTCACCCACCACCCACCCACTAAAAAGATCCACAACCAATCTTCATCCACTTGGAACCAAAATCCACAAAAGAAAACCCGTTGGGAGGAGTTCAATAGCTAGGAATTGGTACAACTAGAGGGTTGAGATTGTTAATGTATCTTTTCGATCTCTTAAGCTAGGTGCAAATCTCACAAATTCAAAACTTTTGAGCTTGTCATTTGTTTGAGTGATTCGAGGGAGAGGGTTGTGAGTTGATTTATGAGATTTGAGTTGGTGTTGTTAAGAAATTTGAGTTTGACGGATTGTTTGGTCATGAGTTTTGAGCATTCGATCTTCGATTTACCCGATTTTCGATTTTCTCCCCCATTTTCGGTTTACTTTTTCTTCTAATTGTCGACACATTGAGGACAATGTGTAGTTTAAGTAGGGGGAGGGTATTCTCATTCTCATGTATCTATGTTGTGTATATTACTTTCAATTTGAAAAAAATGAAAAAAAAAAAAAAAAAAAAAAAAAAAAAATGATGATGAAATGAAACCCGCTGAGTTGAAAACCCACAAGGGTGGGCGACTCAGGCAAAAATGGGGGCCCGGATAGGTTGAAAACCCGAAAGGGCAACTTATGCAAAAAAAAGTGGCTTATATTGAGCGGGTAAGATGGTGAGATGAAAAAAAAATGTGAGAAGCTAGGATGAAAACCCGAAAGGGCTCCTAGGCAAAATGAGAGATTAAGAGAGAATGATACACTTTGGAAACTCATTTTTGGGAGATTTGTTTTGGCTTTCGCTTTCTTTTGATTGTTTGTTTTTGGGAGTAAGCATGGAATTTATCCCTTTTTGTCTTTGTTCCATGGCTTGCTTATATAGGTTGGTTGTAATAGTAGTAGTAGTTTATCTTCTGAGGTTTTAGGCGAGTTGTCATTTTGATTGTGGCGTTGGAGTGAGTTCAATTCCTTTGAGATCCTTCAGGATTTGAGCTCACATTTTGGTTGTCGTTTGGTGATTATTGTTGTCGCGTCTTTGTATTTTTCAGGTGAGCTCGAATCTAAGTGTGGGGGAATCATCGTCCCTTACGTTTAGGTTTTTGAGCGGATGTTGTTAAGATGTGATGATGATGATGTAGTTGATGGGGAGTGTAGGTTGGTGTCGTTAGTTTGGGTGATGATTTATTTGGTGATCCTCATTTTGAGTTTACTCGAGGTCGAGTAAAGTTCAAGTGTGGGGGTATTTGATGCGCCCATGTTATACGGTGTATGTACGTTACTTTAGGTGCACTTTGCTAGGGGTTTGATTGTAATTGTTAACATTCGTGTCTTATTTAGCTCTTAGCGGAAGTTCGGAGCTTTGCGAGATAATTTGTGTTAACGTCATGTATTCCGAGCTTCCAAGGTGAAGTGCATTTGATCCGAGCCAAGCTCTCGTGATCACCGCAAGCCTAAGCATCATCGCCAACCCAGCCAAGCTCGCCCATCGAAGCACCGCACGCCCAGCTCACCGGCGGCCTCGCCCAAGCTCGCCCGGCCATGCCTCACCCATCGCACGCCCGGCCTTGCCCAAGCTCGTCGGCCCAGCGCTCAACCAAGCAGCCCATCGCTAGCCCATCGCTCGCCCATCGCTCGCCCAGCAGCATCGCCCATCGCATGCCCAGCCATCGCGCAAGCCCAGCGCCCAGCAGCAAGGCAGCTCGCGACTCGCGAGCATGGTCGCACCTCGCGACCTCCTGCTCGCACCTCGCGAGGATTCTCGCACGGTGCGACCTGCGTGGTTTCGTCAATTCTTCAGCTCGTTGCGAAGGCAGTAGCTCATCGCACGGTGCGACCTGTACCGCACCTCGCGACCCCTATGGCGGTTTAAATGACGGCTGACTTTTGAGCCTTAGTATAAATACTAAACTTTGTTTTTGGACCTAAGGACACACACATTTGAGGAGAGAGAATATCCAACACTCCATTCTTCTCTTCTTCTCTTCTCTTTTTAGTTTTTGTTTTCGAGTTTAGTTTCCGTAGATTTCAATTATGGGATTGGCTATTGCTATGCCGATTGTAGCTTGAACCGTTCTTGAACGAGATTAATATGGAGCTTCAAGCATTATTGTGAGATCTTTCTTCTCTATTTATTTCCTTTGATTATGGTTTAATTTCTATGCTTGCTTTCAATGGTTTTTGCATGATTATGCTAGGAATATTACTAGTTTGATTGTGTAATTAATCTAATGCTAGATTTAAGAATAGAATCGGATTGTTTTATTCTTTTATCAATTAGTAGCAAACTAGGGAGTAACTTAGATGCAGATCGTCTTGGTTATTTCTTGGGGAAATTGAATCACCTGTTAAATGTTTATCGCTTGTATGACGTTAGCAGGTCTATTGGTTCTCTGTGTTTATTGCTGCTATCGGATTGAACTTAGACGCAGATCGGACTAGGTTATCCTTTAGTTAGGGTTTTATAGTCACGCTGATCGTGCTATTCAACTAAGAATAAGGAGAATGCGAGATTAATTCTCAACAATAGATAATTATGGAAATGAATAGAATCGAGGTTCAATGATCGATAATGAATTGAAGTGCATGTTAATCGGATTCAAGATCTTCCTATATTGATTTCTCATCTTATTTAGTTGCTAGTTAGTTGTAGTTTGTTAGTAAATCGACTTGAAAACCCCCTTTGTTATTATTATTAGGTTTCTCGACCGTTAAGAGTCTTCTAGGTACTAACGCACGCTAAGTATAGAACTCGTCCCCGTTTCCCTGTGGATACGAACCCTACTTCCATTATACTTGTTTAGTGTAAAAGAGAGTAGGAGAAATTTTATCTTTGGCCGGGCGGCGTTCACGACAAGCGCGGCCCGCCAGTAACATTTTTTTTTTTTTGGTATTAGATTGAATTTTTTAGAGGCTATTTAGTACATAGAATTTGTTATAACAATTTATCCTTTTCATCCTTCCTTTTTCTGAAATTGTGGTAACTAGGCTGTGGGATATTCATCAATTACCCTTATGTAGCTTTGTTGATGGCTACCATAAGGTTTGCATATTTATTTTACTTACATAATGGAGTCTAGGAATCTATCCGG
The DNA here is from genome assembly GCA_947646795.1 of Beta lomatogona. Taxonomy (NCBI): domain Eukaryota; kingdom Viridiplantae; phylum Streptophyta; class Magnoliopsida; order Caryophyllales; family Amaranthaceae; genus Beta; species Beta lomatogona. The sequence continues at coordinate 2,530,433 of CANSNZ010000223.1, forward strand.
GAAATATAGTGGAGGAATGAAAAGGAGACTTTGTGTGGTTGTTTCCTTGATTGGAGATCCTAAGGTTAGTCTGGTCCAGGCATTCAGCTAGCACCCCCCCTTTTCTCATGAGTCATGCTTTTATTGGTTGTATTGATCATCAGTGTATGACTTAGATATTCTTATTAATGTTGTTCCTTATTAACTATAGTGTGTTATCGTTTTTTGACATTGAACACCCTTATTAATGTAATAGTTTCACAAATATCAGGGCGTTCAAGGTACAAACATGGAAATTTGTTATCTTATCTCTTTTCGAACACAACTATTTGCAGTTGTGCATTTACTCAAATAACGCGTGAATGCATTGGTACCATGGTGTGTTTAGGAACATCTAGAAAAGTTAGGGTTTGTAGAATATTTTGAAATTGAGACAATAGGAGGAACGTATCCTGAAACATTTTATCATATAAAAGGTTGTGATTGAAGCTATAATAATAGTTTTCGTGACAGCCATGTGATTTGAGGACCAGAACAAAGGAGAAAAAAGTGAGGTAAATTTGAAGACATTTTTTTTAAAATATTGCTTTTCGTTATTAGGATCTGGATGAACTCCTTTGCTTAGAATATTACTCTTGTGTCTCCTAGCTTTTTATTAAGTGAATTCTCATTCCCGCCCATTATTTTGTAAAAGTCTAAGCACATATTGCACTTAATTGTAAGGGCTTTAAAACAACCTAGCAGATGGAGGGAAGTATTGGGACTACTTTACTAATTCATAAGTCCCTACTCCAGTATTTATCGTATGTTATGTAGGCTTAGAAGTAGGCAGAAATGTCTCAATGTAGAATTTGATTTCAAATGTTAATGTGCAGGAAAATAGGCAGAAATATCCCATTGTAAAAAGCTAAGCACATATAACCCCTAATTATGAAGTCTTAGATTCGAGATGGTTGAACGGCCTAAGCCCATGCACATTTTAACCTTTCGGTTTATACTTTGTCTAGATACAGGTAACGAACCTCCTAATTAGTTAGAAGTCTGGGATTTCTAGGAAGTCTTATCTGTTACTGGGTCATTTTTACCCCTTTCATAACATCTTTACTTTTCTATCTTTTCTTTTCTATTTTATTGGTTGAAAACTACTATCATGAGCCATTATTGTTACTTAGCATGATTTTTTTTTTGTTCATAAGCTGATATGCACGGTAGTTTTAAGGCACACTATAAATGTAACATAAATCAAGTTTAAGGTAATTTGACGTGAAAGCTTTTCTTTTAAGGAGGGGTGGGGAATAGGGAGGTCGTATGTGAATAGTTGTAAACAAATGGCTCCAACAAGTGATGTAGATGGAAATTTCAATTTAGAGATGTGAAAGATTAGGAATCACAGTTTAATGGTTTGGTGAGTTGCTGACATAGGAGATATTGACTGGCTCCTCTCTATCATTCATCTCTAACCCAATCTCCCCTTTTCTTTTCGCCTCTTTCCGCACCAAGGATGTCGTCGGCTCACTTCCGCTACTTGGTGTATCGTCTCTTAGATTCAGCAGAAAGAAGACCACAAGAATGACGACCATGTCGTACTTGTCAGTTCACACAATGAAAATATGCTTCGTTTTATGGAAAGCAGAAACATAAGTAGCAAAAAACTATTTTCCCTGTTGCTTGATGAAACTCATGTTCTAGTTGGTAAAATATGCATTTGTTTTATTTATTCTTTGGGTGTAATTTGTATTGGAATTTAATTTGCAGAAAGTAGGTTCAATTTTCGAAGAACATGAGATGAGACTTTTGAAATTTCAAGCTTGGGTATTAATGTCAGTGGTCGCAAGAAGCTAAGGATATGAAAAGCTAATGCTTTGTACAAGATGCAGACATATGTCTCTTTGAGGAATCTTTTTAGTTAGGTAGATGTTCATATTGGTGGTTATTTTCCTTCTTTGATGTAAAAGATAAATGGTGGAAATGTGTAACTATTTATTTCTCACCAAATCATCTAAGTTATTATCGTATAGAGAATATATGTAGCTTTTTTTTGTTTGTTTTAATATACATCTTTACTGATGCTTCCTAGAATTTAACTAAGTTATTTACACTATTAATATTCACTAGGAAGATGTTACTACCTTGGGGGGGGGGGAACGTATCTTACTCCCCTTGCCGATCCAAAAACTTTCCAAGATAACCAGTTGAAGACAATTTCAGGATCAAACACTCTGTATGTAGTCTGTGTCTTTTATTGAATTGCGCAACATAGTTATTTCTATTACAGTTGCTAACGTTATATCCCCTTTTACATTACCAGTTAGAATCTTACTTAAACATGTAATAGTTTCACATTAATATTTGGAAGTTTAATTAACATATAGTTGTTTCTTAATTATACTACGATCGATTGGCTTAGAAGTTGGAACTTTCTTTTCTCAACTCAAATGCTTCTACTTTTAAGTTAGTGTTCATTGCTTACTTGTAAATATATATTATAAGTTTCTCCTAAGTGGAATAGAAGGAAGATAATAGTGGATTTTCCACAAAATGAATTCTACCAAAGCATTCTCTTTTGAATTACACTACTCGCAACCTATGTCAATAAAAGGAATGAATGGTTGACAGGCGATGCATAAAAAGAAGTGGAAGAAAGATATGTAATTACCACTTCGATTAAAAGAGTAAGGTACTTTCTACTTCAACTTCTACGGTCCATTTGGTTAGTGGTTGTAGGCGTGTTTTTATTTCGCCTACGCGGTGTGAGAGCGTATTAGATTTGATTACCCCACTATTAAGGTTTTATTGAAAATTGTTTTGTATTGAAAGAAGTCGCCAACAATTCTTTTTAGGAAGAATCATAAACCTAATTGGATATGGGAAAATCATAGGGACAAATTATCCAATGCAGATTTCCCCGCCCTGACTCCATAGATGGTCAAAATGAACCAAAGATTGAGTTCGAGGTGAGGGTACGAATATAGTCATAATGAACCACATCCGCCCAAAGTTGGCCTATACTAAATATCGATTCATTACAGATTTTATGCCAAAGAATAACCACATAATGTTTTAAGCACCCTAAAAATATTTAGTCTAAGTAGGTTTAGGAAACACATAAAAAGACTAATTTTAGTGACATATTATTAGGCAATCAATATTACGGGGAACCTAGCATGTTGTTCAAATTAATCTAATTAATGTTAGAACAGTTCTTTAGGTCTTTGATTATCAAAAATAATATGTGGGTGATGAAAGCAATTATGCAGGGACAATCATATAATATGCATAGAATGATCAGGCAAGCATATAACAATATATGAAAAGAAATAAAAAGAAGGAAAAAAAAGGTTTAGAATATACAGTAGAGCGATTTTATATTAAACATCTACATCAGGAAAGAAAACTGTTAGTAACTTCAATATAAAAGTAATTTATTTAAGGACCCTCGGGATTATACCGTGGCTTGGGTCTGAGAGATTGACAACCTTCGGGACGAGCAATCGTGAAGCCTGAAATTTTGAATGTCTGAAAGTATATAGATTTGAATGTATTTGTGTTTGAAAGTATGCGTTTTTGTAGGGAAGTTTTATAGTTCGTAGAGAGATATTCGTAAAGTATTCGTCGAGTTCGAAGTGTGTTAATATGAAAAATCCGTCCTCCAATCAGTTCGGAAATCAGGGCTATTTATAGGGAAAACGGCACTGCGCCTCACGCGCTAGCTGCGTCTGGCGCAACTGACGTGGCAAGCTTATGATGCGGCATGACCAATAAAAAGTATACACGTGGTACGCGCTTTTAAAAAGATAAGAAAGAAAATCCACGTCTCAAGCAGAGAGTTGCGCTTGACGCAGGACTCTACATGAAGCAGAAGTCTACGTGACAGTTCTGGTGCGCTTGGCGCAGCCTACGTGGAAGTCCACGTGGCAGGACACGTGCGCTCAGCACAGTCAGCTGCGCTCAGCTCACCGCCTTGTTTTTTATAGTTTTTTTTTATATAAAAGTGTTTTAAAGATTTTCTTTTATCTTTTAACTCCGAAAATCTGATTTTACGGGATAAAATCTAATTTTGACTTAAAAAAATATATCTTTTGAAAATAAAAATAAATCAATTAATTATCAATTAATTGGGCTTTTCAAAGAATTGGGATCAAATACAATTAATTATCATGAATAATTAATTGGGTTTTAAAATAGGACTTTAACAATTTTCGAAATGGTTTTGAATGGCTCTTCAGACTGCCCTGCCCTTGGATCGGACCAATTAAGACCACGATATGTTTCATCATCGGATCCTTAAATGGGGAGACACGATTATGTGTCTACAATGGTCATGAATGGTGGTAATGTAATTTAGTGTAAATTTGTAAAGAAGTTCTCATGTCAATGACCATGGTAATGAAACTTCATCACAAAATATGGGTTTTCCAATATAAAATTTTTCATTACCACCCAATACCACCTTCCCAAGTGGTAATGGATGGTAATGAGATTTTAGGAAGAAAATGGATTAGGATCAAGTAGCATTACCATGGGTAATGATGTGGGATTTCCTTTACAAATTTACACTATAATGCGTTACCATTACCACCATTTATGACATCTAACCAAACAGGCCGCTAAAGTAATGCCAATTTGCTTATGGCCAATATTATATGTTAGAATAACAGTTGCTTGAATTGTGTTTTTGGGGTGCACACGTCACATCCATTATGTTATTAGAAATGATCTACAACAGCTCATATAATCCTTTTTGTACAAAGATAGCATAGATAATACGTATTTGTAAATGCTCTAAACTTACATCACATATATCTAACATCACAATGGTGTCTACATTACATTTATCTAACTCTTGCGCCATAGTATGCATATTATCATTACCATAAAATCTAGGAAATTTAATATTGATTCCCCCTCTAAACTAGCGATTGTTCAATTGGCAGGACGATGAGGCAGTCTTTTCATCTATTCAATGCCTTCTTAGCACCTCTCATTTCTTTATTGAGGTCAGCCCAAAAAAGACTCTCTCCTTGAACAATGTGTTGCAATGGATGCTCAAGAGAGTTGAGCTTTAAGATGAACCTTATGAAAAATGCAATCTTGTTGCTAAGTCCATGGAATATCACACTGATAGCCAATCGAAATATGAAAGTTGTCGTAAGCCTCTAGATTATCCCCCTGATGCAAATAAACTTGCTGCACATCAGACTATTCATGTCCTACTTGCTGGTTCTCCTGATGAGCCAAACAATTAAATCACTCGATCGCCCACCCTAGGGACCCTTTTGCTTGTTGTTTTACTCTGCTACTTAATTATCCATGTTAACAATGTGTCCCTAAAAGTTAATGACTGCATAATATAAACTATTCTTTTGCTGCTAAGCATGATGTAATGCTTGTAATAGAAATAGCAATGGAACAATGTAACAGTCCGATTACCGAGCTGCTAGTTTAACTCGCTTTAGCAATCACAAAACTCAATTAGCACCAAAATAATACTAATCACTTATGAATTAGATAACATTCGCAGGGGAAACAACCTGAAATATACGATCCTGGACCTAGGTTATGGGCCCACAAAACAATATCCTTTAAATAAGACTTCAATTACATAGTCATTCAATCTCAAATTCCATGGCAAAAGAATAATCTATATTGTAAGTAATTCTAGATAAACTCCTTTATATACAAACTTTAATCTCGGACTTTAACCCACAATACACAATTTGAATCATAACTTTTCTCTGAACTCGATTCTGGCTTCCAACACAATCCTGCAACAAAGTTTGACTTTGCCACCCACCGAGTGACAGACCACAGAAATGACAACACTATCAGCAAAGCTGAGTACACACTATATAATAGAAAATACAAGTTTAAGTGTATTTTGAAAACTAATTGATAATACATAGTCATAATAGCAAGTAGTCATAATAACTTCAATTACTTAGAGATTTCATAAGCTCATTCTTTTGATATGACCGCGAGTGTAGCAAACTATTGAGGGTCGTCACCCCACCTTTTACTATTATGCTTGCAAGACTTAACCCGGACATGTCCTACTTCCGCCAAGATTTCCCCCTATTGGTTGGGTAACAGTTAGGGAATACCCACCCTAACCCGGGTGTATGCTCACGCCTCGCTTCTGTGATTAAAACCAATATATTTAGTGTTTCATTACCATACAATTCCATATACTTAACAAATTCCATTTAGAAGCATAAACATGGCAATTTAGTGTTTAAGCCCAGCTTAGGATAAGTAAAACATCTCAAGTGAACCACATCATGCCAAATCCATGTCATATACTCAAAGCACACATACTATTATGCATATCATAAGAGATTTCATTTCATAATCATGCTTCAAAATTGAAAGAAACAATCATTTAACCATAGGTAGGAAAATCTCTAGGTTACAATCCAAACTAAGCGTGTACCTTCACTTAGGCTGCATAATGCACTTAAACTCCTTATTCCAAGTGGTTTACCCTTCCTACAGCTTCCCCTGAGTATGAAAAGTGCTAGGGATTAGTTTACACAAGTTCTAGAACATAAATAACTAAGCTAAGTACAAGAGACATGCAAAGCTGTACTTACAGCAGTTGTTTGATGTTTCTATGGAGTTTTCTAGAACTTTCCAAGGCTTGAAAACTATACCAAAAGCTTGAAATACTAGGGAATTATGTCTACAAGAGTTGTATGTAAAGATAAGTAGGTGTTGAAGAAGAAGATTTAGGAGAAAAGGACGAAAAACCATGACACCCTTTTATAGGGCCTGTTCTGGCGGTACCCATGGGGGAGGGAAACCTCTTCTGGGTAAGGTCGGTTTCTTGGATTTTCTAGGTGATTCTTGTTGGAGGTGTTAGCTTAATGTGTTGGCTTTCATGCACGAAAATAGCTTTGGGAGATCGACACTTAAGTAGCTGCTTAGAAGCTTTCTTTTACGATAGGTACGAATTGATATTTTAGCTGACCAGATTTTACTATGTAAGGAATCTACTATATTAAGCTACATATATTTTGGGAACAAATGACCATTTTAACCTTAAGACATCCCAAACATAACATATATTAAGTTTGATTAGTTTTCGAGCTCGGATTTAACCCTGAAAGGCTCTTTAACTGGAGGTTCATTGTTACCCGATAAAACGGTCTCTATGCGATTTTCATAATCTTAAGGAATAAGGCTCTCCAAGGCTTTTTAGCTTATCTATTGGTTCTCCCGACTTTCTTAACCACTAAGAATGATAGTGCTTATCCTCTTTGACCTTTCTTAACCATTAAGAATGATAGTGCTTATCCACAAGCTTTCTTAACCACTAAGAATGTTAGAGCTTATCCACTTGCTTTCTTAACAATTAAGAATGATGGTTCTTATCTCCTCTTTGTCCTAGTATGCCGTTGGAGAGAATTCTAACTACTTAAAGGACCAAAGCCTGATGAAGACTTAATATAGCTAACAAAATAATTGAACCTGCTTAAAAATTCAGACTATTACATACAACATTTTAGAGAAGCCATAAGACCTTGTGCATGTTTTGTAATCCGTAAACTCTTTGCACTAACAAAGCATTTATGCAATCTAATCAAATAGCTTAATTATCTTATCTACACGTTCATATGCTTAGACATGGCTTAGATTCATTTCACCGATATTTGCATAGAGCTATTCATAATAATTTTCGCTTTCTTGATAGCGCGCGGTCCAAACTCTAGTTATTGCAAAAGCAACAATTATCTCCCAATTTACGTAAAAGTATAAAATATGTCCCAGCATATCGTCCATGTAGGACTGGATGCGAGAAATTATTATTTTTTTATTTCTTATAGACAAAACCGCTATTCCAATTAGCGGTTTATTCAGGTAAACCGCTAGTTGGAATAACGATTTAGTTGTAATTTTGTTCACTGATAATATTTCCGTATAAGACATTAAATGAAATACCTTTATAGCTAGTAAGTAAGAGCAGAGATGGTGAGGACATTAATTGTCTTTCTACGCAATGTGTGTTCGAATCTTGGGAAGAGCAATAAAGCATTACTACATGTCTCCTCCCAACTGAGCTATGAAATATTACTGATTTGTTCTTGCATTTAGTTTACTTAAATGATTTGAGAAGCAGGTTTTCTTTCATAAAAGAATTGATTAAACTGCTAATGGGAGTAGCATTTAACTTGAAGGGAAACCGCTACTCCACTTAGCGGTTTTGTTTTGAGACAATAAATTTTTTTTACACGATACCGTCCTACGTGGACGGTGTGTTGGAAATTATTTTTCACTTTGATGCAAAGTGGGAAATATTTTTTACTTTACCAATATGTAGGGACAAAATTCAATATTTTGGGTTGACAAGTTTTGATTTCATTTAAGTTAATTTAAATTATTTAAAACGTTTTAGAAAGATTTTGAGGTTCCTAGTTTGACTAGAACTCCCAAAAGCTATAATAGAGGATTATAGACTTCATTAAATAATTGTTTACGAGCCCAAATCCTCTTTTCTCCTTTTCTCCCTCACACGACTCTCCTCTTCTTCCTCTCTCGCTCACCTGGCCCTCTCTCTCTCTTTTTCCCTTCCTCTCTCCTTGTTGTTTCTCCTCTGTGAGCGCCGTCGTGCTGCTGTCACCAGTCTCTGGCACCGCTATACTCTTTCCTTCCTTTCTATTGTCTCCTTCTCCTTCTCTCGTTTCTTTTCTTTCATCATCATCATCATCATCGTCATCATCATCATCTCATCGTCATCGTCGTCATCATCATCATCATCATCGTCATCATCATCATTGTTTTCATTGTTGTTATTCTTGTTATTGTTGTTATTATTATTATTATTATTGTTGTTGTTTAATTATGGCTAAACTTATATTTAAAGTATATTATTATTATAATTTTTGTAATATAGATCATAATATTAAGACTTCAAAAATTCAAAGGTTTATACATTAGGGTTTTTAAAGTGTTGAATTATGAGTTTTTATGAGTTCTTAAAAAGTAAAACTTTACTACTATGTTTATAGTTTCAAAGGTTAGAATTTGATGTTAAAGGAATGATTTTTAAGGGTTTTGTGGAACTTTTAAATAAACTAAGTGTGCTGGAATTTTTGTAATGATGATTGATATTCATCTATTTATTACTTGTAGGAGTAGAATACTCCTTGAGTTACTTTCAGTGCACAAAATTTGTTTTTTTCCATTATTTTTAATTAAAGTTGAATATTATGTAGTTGTTTTATATAAAAAATAACTATTTGCATCCACTAAATTTATCAAATGGTATATTAACCTACTTATATACTACTCTGGATCTGCCACGAGTCATTGGATTTAGTTGTATAGTACATGTTCAATATTTATTACCTATAGTAAGGTAAATGTGGATTTTTGGAATTAATCGTAGTATTATATATTCTGTACTTTATTATTTATTATTTTTTCACAATCGCGTATTTGTGATGGAGTAAGTGGAAAGTTATGGGTAACCCCCCGACTTTCATACATCCTTCTTAAGTTAATATATACTAATAAGTCCTCCGTTTTTTAATAAGTGACACGTATTCCTTTTTAGGAAATATCAAAATAAGTGACACATTGCTATTTTTGGTAAAAATTGTTCAACTTTATTACACTATTGCCATTCATTAATCACCCACCTACTTTAATTCATTTACTAACCCCCCCCACCTAATTCATTAACTTTCCCCCCAACCAAGTTAATGACTCCCTCCATTTTTCCACCCAACCCATCAGCTACCCCCTTCTGATATTATCACCCCCCCCAATTCTTATGATCTTCAAACCCTAACTCACCCAAATCAAGAAACCTAAAAAATCATCTACCCCAAATCTCGAAATTCTTGCTTATCTCATCTTCTGTTCTTCTTCCTCGACTGTTTCTTGTTAATAACCCTAAAAATCTTCCCCAATTTTTTGCGAATATTTGCATTCTCTCATCTTTTGTTCGTCTTCCTCTACTGAAACTTTTGAAGAACCCTAAAAATCTACCCCCAATTTTCACGATTCTTTGACTTTTCTCATCTTCTGTTCTTCTTCATCTATTGAAATTTGTGAAGAACCCTAAAAATCTAGCCCGAATTTCAGTGAATCTTTTGCTTCTGTTGTTGTTGCGAAAAACCCTAAGTCCCCAAATTTTTTTGTGATGGATTCGTGGACTACTGCCGATTATGTTTTCGGTTTTGATACTGTTGAGGCCTCTGAAGAATCTTGGTTATTGAGGAAATTAGATCGGCGTGAACATGGGTCTTCTTATACATCAACTGAGATTCTTTATGGTGTTCATGGTTCACAAGAAACACCAACTTCAAAGTTTCGTTGGCCTAATGAAGTTGAAAGCCCTCAAAACGATGTTGTTGAGGTTGGATCTGGGTTGCATGCTAAAAAAAAGCTGGACTTTGGTGATTCTTCTGTGTCCTCTACTTCTAAGTCCCCAAAAAAAGGCTCCTCAGATGTTTCTTCAACTGCTGTCAGTGTAAAAAGCAAAAACAAAGACAAAAAAAAGTGAGAAGTGCGTCGTTCTTCATGGATTTGTCGTGATATCTTCTAACTCTTGCCCTTCTTTTCTTAGCTTAGATCTAGATTTCGTATTTTTTGCATGCTTTGAGTGTGGGATTTTGCTGCTGGGCCGATTGGCAATATCATAAATTTATTCTTGTATTTTAGTTGTTGATGGCTGTTGTTTTTCTATTCTTTGAATTAGGGTTCTTTTTTTTATTAAGCATGTTGATTTATGTTACGTTTTGTTGATTTATGTTGCTTTTTGTTGATTTAGGTTGATTTATGTTGTTTTATGTTGATTTAGGTTGATTTATGTTTACTTATGTTGATTTAGGTTGCTTTTTGTTGATTTAGGTTCATTTCTATTTATTTTAGGTTGATGCATGTTGAGTTATGCTGATTTATGTTTAGTTAGGTTGATTTAGGTTGATTTATGTTTAGTTAGGTTGATTTAGGTTGATTTATGTTAATTTAGGTTGATTTATGTTTAGTTATGTTGATTTAGGCTGCTTTATGTTGATTTATGGGTCTCTTATGTTCATTTTAGGTTGATGTATGTTGAGTACTGCTGATTTATGTGTAGTTAGGTTGATTTAGCATGCTTTTGGTTGATTTATGTTTAGTTATGTTCCATATTGATTGTTAATTTTAGGTTCATGTATGTTGAGTAATGCTGATTTATGTTGATTTATGCTAAGTTATGTTGAGTACTGCTGATTTATGTGTAGTTAGGTTGATTTGGGTTGATTTAGGTTGATTGATGTTGATTTAGGTTGATTTAGGTTGATTTACATTGATTTATGTTGATTTAGCATGCTTTTGGTTGATTTATGTTTAGTTATGTTTCATATTGATTGCTTTTTCTTGATTTGTGGGGCTCTTATGTTCATTTTAGGTTCATGTATGTTGAGTAATGCTGATTTATGCTAAGTTATGTTGATTTTGGTTGATTCATGTTTAGTTATGTTGATTTAGGATGCTTTATGTTGATTTATGGATCTCTTATGTTCATTTTAGATTGATGTATGTTGAGTACTACTAATTTATGTGTAGTTAGGTTGATTTAGGTTGATTTAGGTTGATTGATGTTGATTTAGGTTGATTTAAGTTGATTTAGGTTGATTTAAGCATGTTTTTGGTTGATTTATGTTTAGTTATGTTCCATATTGATTGCTTTTTCTTGATTTGTGGGGCTCTTATGTTCATTTTAGGTTCATGTATGTTGAGTAATGCTGATTTATGTTGATTTATGCTAAGTTATGTTGATTTAAGTTGATGTTTGGTTCTGTACAGTTAATTTAATGGCCATTTGGTTGATTACACTTCATTGTAGTTCATTTTGGTTGCTTTGAGTTGATATTTTGATGATGTTTGTTGTAAGTTTTTGTGATGGCATTGTTTTTATAGTTGGTTTCCTCAATGATGCAACACTTTATTACTGAACATGTAGCTAGGCTAAACTCATTAAATATGCCACCATCTGAAGTAGGGTGTTGCAATTAGGAGGCAAATAAGTGATCTAAAGGTTGTGAATATGACTTTTTATTGCATTTGCATGAAACTATATGGACTGAGAGGTTGTTTTTGTGATTTCCTCATGAAAAATGAGGCCAGCAGCTTTATATGCTTGCATGAAGTCATTATAGCCTTTGTGATTACTAACTGCCACCATTACATCACCCTCATTTCATGTTGTGAGGCTATTAAATGTAGTTTTTGCCTTTACTATATATGTGGATTGGGGACTTTCTGAGAGGAGAAACCAAAAGCAAATGTTTTAGTTTTAAAAAAACTACCCAATGGAAACCAAATAATGATGCAAAAAGATATTCTTCATCCGTTTCATACGCACTTTACAAAAGTTTACTTTTTTTTACAAAAAGTTGGTGTTGCCTATGACTTTTTCCTTCAAACATACACAAAATGTTTACAAATTAAAAAGCCTCCTTTACTTGATGATGAGGCTACTGTTTGATGCCCAAAATATGTGTTATTGTTGCTACTTCCTTATTGTGCACACAGTGTAATCCATGGTTCCAAAATGTTGTTGTTGCTACCATACTTGCTGCTACCTTACTGCTGCCTATTCTTGAGTAGTCCCCTCTGTTTGGCTTTGAGTTGCATTAAAATCAGGGTATGTCCCAGTGATGATGTCCTTGTTCAATTCATTTATTGTGTCAGTTATCAACTCATCTGGTAATTCAACATAAGTTGGTAAAAGACCCAATATGTCAAGCATTTTCTTGCCTTTGTGGGGGGTTTTTGTACTTATTTCCACCTTTGACTTTAAGGACCTCAAGCATGATGTACATCAAATGTAGCCATGTATAGTTAATCAACCTTGGATCATACACATTGTAGGCCTCTTCCACACTTTCCACCAACTTTTCAACTGAATCTGGAAAAGTTTGGTGTTGAATTGATTGAATTATTTTAAAAAACCCTAAGTCTAGCATGTTCAGATCAGGAGATTGTGCTGGTTGACATATGAGTTTAATTTCAAACCCATCTTTGTTAGCTTCTTGTAGAAAGAGTGGATCATCTAGGGCAATGTGAGGCCTTGCATTATCCTGTTGAATCCATATTTGCTTGCATCCATCTGCTGGCCGTTTCTCCCTTATTGCTGGTAGCAATTTAGTGATTATCATCTCCCTTATTGTGTCCTTTGTGATGCTTTGCTTGGCTTTGAGTTCAATCGTACCAGCTGGTCTATTACAAGACCATCTTTGAGCAGCAACTTCCTTTACAAATGCATAGATTCCCAACTTTCCATCCCAAATGATTCTATCCCCTATCCATGGCCTTGCAATTGCATCCATAAACATGACCTTTGTAATGAAAGCTTTTGATTGGCAAGCCCTATATGGATCTTCCTCCTCTGACAGTAGGTAAAACCTTTGGGTTACCTTGCTCATGAAGAACCACTTTTCATCTATGTGCACCATGTTGTATAGGCAATTAAACCTTGCCTTTTGTGTGACTGTTTTTGGGATGCTTTGAGATAGAATGAACTTCATTCTTGCAATCTTGTGTTTTGGAGTTAATTTGGGTTTGATTGAATTTGTGTGGCACCTTAGTATTCCCCTCTTGAGTAGTCTATAAACAGTGGAGGGACTTACTTCCAAAGCTAAAGCAAAGGACCTAAGAATGGTCCTCTGCTTTAATGGAACCTCCCTCAATCTTGCTTCATTAAAAATATTGGGTTTTCTACCACTGTTACCAGATTTCCTATTTGCAACATTAACCTATGCTCCTAAGTTTTTCTGATTTTTTGCAAGTCTCCAAAGCCTAGCCAAAGTTAACCTACTGACCCCATATTTTTGTTGTATGGTTGCTAGTTGACCTCTTGGAAGAACCAGGGCTTCATTTCCTGAGCTTGTAGAAGACTTCATCATCATTTGGGTTGGTCTCTTGTTTTGTGTTCTGGACATCTTCTGTCAAGTCTAACTCATGCTCCTCTTCATTTTCAGAATATGAGGAATACTACTAGACCTCATCATCATCTTCTTCATCCCTGATCTGATTCATCTGTTCCTCAATAAGCAACAATTCTTCAACACTTAAATGCCCTTGTTGTGCATCCATTTCCTGAGCTTGTAGCAGCAACAACTCGTCTTCATCTATGTCCATATAGTCCCCTTCTCCATTCACCATTAGCCAAGCTTCAAACTCTTCATCCATGGTGTGATTGTCATGTGTGTGCAAATGAAAACAAAAAAAAAAGTTATTGTCTGTGTGTGCAAATGGCAGTGTTACTATGAAATTCTTTGAGAAGAAATTTTTGTCAAAAAGTTCTTTTTTGTGAAGTGTGTGCTTGTGACTGAGATTTTGTAGTGAGGAGTGTGAAAAATCTGATGGTTTCTAAGTCCCCTTTGCTATAAATATAGGCAGTTAGATTGATTTTGGAGCCAAGTTTGAATGAAATTTGAAAAGTTCATTTTGGAGCCAAATTTAAATGAAAAGCAATGAGTTGCCATTTTTGTTTGAAAAAAACCGATACCCATGTGATATTGCGGACCACTTACCTTTATTAAGTTTGCAATTAACTCTTCTAAACATGTGGTCCCAACTTTCTCTCTCTATGTGCATTGGTTTCTTCCCACTTTCTCTCTGTGTCACTTATTAAAAAATGAAGGAAATATATTAAAAGGTGTTCCTAAGCCAGGAACGATGCCATATGGCGCCTTCGCTTGTATTATTTTATGCTATGTAATCTACATACACTAAAAAAAATAGAAAATGCATTATGTAAAATTCGATCCTGAGTTCACAAGCATATATAACCACTAAACCAAGTGATACTTGGTGTTATTATTTCAAAGTAAAATATTAATAAATGAAACATATAATTACTCAGAGCGTAGTCCGGGCCTAAAAAGTAGTTAATTAAGATTAGCAGCGGAAGACCTAGCGCAGTCGACGCGTTACCGCCGTACTTTCCACTGAGGGAAAATACATGGCGACATTCAACATTAAAATACCATGACATTACTTTGATTCTCCACTCTTTAAAGAAACATTTTAATAATTAAATAATATTTCCTAAAAATTTCGGCAAAGTTTCCTTTGTAAATTGGACAACCCAAAATGGGAAAAATGTTTGAAAAGCCTGTTACATTTTCAATATAAGAATATTTCCAAAACCAGAACTCAACGCTTTGCGGAGCAGCAACAGAGAATCAGGAGCATTGTCACTCACCCAGAAACATAAATAAAACTAGAACTTTAATTACTATCCTATTACAAAGTGGAACGTCCTTGCCTTGAAAACATACTAATAACTACATTAGATCAACTCTTAACTGCTTCAATCTTGGAAAAGATGCTCCAAAACATCAACCTGAAACTATTGTAGCACTGCCACCCAGTAGTGACAAAACAAAAACATTGGCAGACACATCAGCACAACGCTGAGTACTTACCCATAAAATAGTTTTAATACATGATTTGGTGTCTACGACTCTCACGTAATCAACATGTTCAGATCATTCATAACCACATCACATCAACATAGCAAACGTTCACATCGATGCATACATTTAACCCACTTTATTCTTTCATTCATTCGCCCTTTTCATTTCACGACTTCTATTCGTTAATCAAGCTTAGCATGGAGAAGGTACATAACTGTCTTCGATCCTTTCTAATAGCTCTTAATGCATCACTCTATGATACTTTCATATATTGACCCCTTATTAGGAATTTAAGATAATGTGATAACATTCGGTAAACTATGCTGCTTTAATCTCTTGTTAGAAAACTCATAACAATACAAACAACTTGCTAACAACATTATAACTCATAGTATAGCTCGATTAATGTCCAAACTTTGTAAAACAACAAAAGAGCATGCGTTTAACAGAGGAAAGAATAACATAAACCATTTCATAAATATATCAGATCATTTAATATCATGTCATGAGCTTCATCATTATCTTTTCATCTTACTTAATCATATTGGTAACTTTGCAAGTATTACGGAAGGGATGTCTCCCCAATTTTATTTTCATAAACGGAAGGCTACCACCCGAGGACCTTGCCCCCCACATTACAGAAGGTGGTATAATGCCCAAACCATAACACGAAACCACGCAAGGACATATGTCCCATATACAGAAGGTGGCTAACCCGCCAGAAGGTACGTGCATGACCCGATTTTCATTTTCGTAAAAGGAAGGCTACCACCCGAGGACCTTGGCCCCCCACATTATAGAAGGTGGTACATAATGCCCAAAACATAACACGGAACCACCCCTATAAGCAGAAGGTGGTTGACCCGCCAGAAGGTATGTGCACGACCCGACATAACATAATACAGCCAAGAACCATTCTTCCACTTAACTTTATCATATTTCGTTTCATTTAAGTATCATAATTACATTACATAATCGTAATCATAATCATGAAACGTAATTGTAATCATTAAACGTAATCATAATCATATTTTCATAACATCAAAATCGTCATACTTCATATCATTAAATCATTTAATAAACATCATTTACATAGCAAACATTTCATATCCCGCACTTCATAAATAACATAGCATAAACACTTTATAAAGCATCATATAAAACATACTTTTCATAGCATGAGGATTTCATAGAACATGTTTTCGTAAATAACGTTTCGTATCCTTTTAAGTGTCTTTCAGAGATCATTGCAGAGTCATAAACTTTCATATGTTCGTATGGTTTCAGAATCATATCAGAGTCATACTTTCTATACTTTCAGCTCGTTTCAGAATAATCATAACGTATACTTTTGCGAAATCGGAAATTTATAAACATAATTCATCACCTTAAGTATATCGGAAATACATGGCAAAATTGTAGCATAAACGTCATAATGATAATCCTTTCCTACTTTCAGATCATTTACGGGAACATATCATAAGACCCCTTTCTAACTTTATGTGAAGAAATCACTTAAGTTTATTAACTTTTGGAGTCTAAACAAATAATCCTTCCTTATTACATAGGGGAAACACTTCCAATCAAAATACACTAAACCATTGAACATCATCTTAGAATTATACTCATCATTTTGGAAGAAAAATTTCAGTTATAGTTAGACCGATGTCACAAACTTACCAAGGCAGTCCACTTATTAGCATAACAAAGACATTGACAATCTGATTAACTTATAATTAGAATTATTCTTCAAATCAATCAAAACCACACCTAAGATCATCACTTATCTTAAAGACTACTTAAATTTAGGTTCTCCATAAACAATTAACAAACATTTAACAACACCTCATCCATCACATAATTCTAGGGCTGTGAAAAACTGACCCAACCCGTTTACCGAACCCGAACCCAACCTGAAATAAGTGGGTTTGGGTTGAGAATTTTGACCCATTTAAGTAAATGGGTTGACATGACTTACCCATTTAATTAAATGGGTTAGGTTAAGGTTGACATTTTTAACCCGAAATTAACCTGCTTTGACCTGTTTAACTCATTAAAATATTTATTTCCTAAAAAGTTTTGTTAAAATTGGTGAAAATTTTTAAAATACTAATTGTAGAACACAAATACTGAAAAGAAAATCTAATCATGCATACTTTATGTGAATTTATTGTTGAAAACTAATAAGTTTTAATAAAAATTTAATAGTAATAATTATGTAAATGGGTTAAACGAGTTATATGAGTAACTCGTTTAACAAACAGGTCGGGTCAAGGTTGAGTTTTTCAACCCGTTTAATAAACGGGTTAGGTTTGGGTTGGGACATGTTCAACCCGTTTATTATTAACCTGAACCTGAACATGACCCGACCTGATCTGTTAATCAGCCCTACCTAATTCACAACATTATTCCAATAATCAATTCACAGGCAACGATTAATTCAACATCATCATAATCACACCCATATAATCAATCAACCCAAACCCTTTCATAATTTGCAGTCAAGTTCTTAATAATATTCAAAACTTAGGATGGAAATAAATCCAATTGACATAGAGATTGAAAAGGGTAGTACCACACAATAAGGGCAGCAGAGAAAGGGGTGCGTCAAAGCATCGCCGCGACAACCAGCGACAGCCACCTCGGGTGGCGCAAAACAGCAGCAGCAGCCCGAGAAGAACAGGGACGGCAGCAAGAAGAGGGAGAGGAACAGGACAGCAACACCAACAACAGCAGCGAACAACAACTACAACACCACCACGACAACACCGACGCAAGCAGGGGAAGAAAGGAAGCTCTGACGAGCTTCAGCAACGTCGACGAGGCGACGACGCAGATTAAGAGTGAAGGAAGGGGGTTTCCACGGGGAGGAGAGAGAAGGAGTTTTGGGGTTTGTGTTTTCACGGGAAAGAGAGGGGTTAGGGTGAGAGAAATAGAGATGGGTTTGGGGTTTTTGTTTCCCAAACTAACCGACTAGGAAAAGCAAATAAAGGGGTAACCGGCTTTGGCTTTCTATTTTGGCAAAATACCGCTTAGCTAATTGCACTCAAAATCCAAAATATAAAATAATAATAATTTATAGAATTAATATAAATAAATATATTATAACCATCACAAAGATAAATATTCACACTTTAACTCAGATTAAATAAGAATATTTGAAATATAATAAACTTAGTAATTATGGAACTCTTGGATTTTTGTACTTGCCTCCGGCTACATGTCCAAAGGCCCCCCCTCTAAATAAAACGCTCTTAAAGATTGGGGTATTACAATATGTCTTGATGACATTGGTTATTGTTGATTTTTATTCGACAGTTTTGATTAAATGACTAATGGTTATTGAATTGGTTCTTTTGTGATCACTTTTATTAACCAAAGATAAAATTTATTTTTTGCGTGTTGGGTTGTGGTTGTTCTTTGTTGGTTTTGATTGTTAATTAATGTTTAATCAATTAATCACTTAAAGTGAGAGAATCAGCAATAAAACTCTAGATTATTGCATATCTGGAGTATTA
Organism: Beta lomatogona; assembly: GCA_947646795.1. Taxonomy (NCBI): domain Eukaryota; kingdom Viridiplantae; phylum Streptophyta; class Magnoliopsida; order Caryophyllales; family Amaranthaceae; genus Beta; species Beta lomatogona. The sequence goes on from CANSNZ010000223.1 coordinate 2,549,343, forward strand.
ACACTGAGAGTTGGAGCGCTTGTTTGAGAACCACTTGATCAACGTGTCTCATTTATATTAATTTGGCGATACCTATTGGTTTTGGGGACACAGAGTCGCGTCTGTTGCCTCGTCATCTCATAGAAGAATGGCTTTGGTTTGAACAACTCGTTCATTGGTTATCTAACCTAATTAATTAGTTACGTTATGTTTGGAGTCATATTTTATTCTAGTATTACTTATATTGCCTGTAGCGCATGATCTTTATTTTAATATGTTATATCATGCTATGTTGTTGTTTTACTCATTCTGAGACTTTATGTACTCAACTTTGTAGATTCCGTGCTTTATACGCTGATCATCGATTACACCTTATTGATCCTGTGACGACCCATCTTTACTACGTATTGTTTAGCGAGCAGTCACTTGCATCAATAGGTCATAACTCTTTTCAGGTGGGAGATCCTGATGCATAGGAGTACGAGTGTAGCTATTCTATTTGTTATTTTGTTGTTGGTTATTGGATGGATTTTGTTTTGAGGTTCTCATATATTATTTTGGAATTTGTTTTAAACTCTAGAGTTGACTGTTAGTTTGACTTTTGGTTTGTCTTCGTTATTGACTTTTATTTGTTTACCTAATTTGGTTTGGTGGGCCATGTTTGGCTCCAAGATGTAAGACATATAATTTGACTTTCATTTATTTGGTCTGAAATGTTTATTTTTTTTGCTGTAAAATTTTGAGTAAGCCGAAACATATTTACACGTAGCGGCAATGCTTTTATGATTCTATATAGTTTATTCAAAAAAATATTTTTAAAATAGAGAGAATTATTGGGGTGTTACATGATTAATATATGTTTTGGGTTTGGTTTGGTTTAGGTCCGATTAAGTTATATTGGGGCCATATTAGACCTATTCTTTAAGGTTTGGATCAAGTATAAATTTTAGGGTAAGAAGGGTTTGAGGATGGTAATTTTGGTTATGATTAAGTGTGGGTCGGATAATTATCGGGTCTGATCATTGACTATCGAGTAAAAACGATAATCGATTAGTTCAAATTCAAGTCAGATTTGGGATTATGGCATATTAACTTGAATAGTGTTTCGAGTGGCAAAAGTACAATGAAGTTTACTGTAGATAAAGAATGAGTTAATATAAGCCTTTCATTTGCAAACTGATGTAAGCTGCACACAATTTGATCATTACTTTCTCTCCTTCTCTCCTCTTTCTTTGTCTTTCTCGTCTCTTTCAGTGTCTTTTTCTTCTCTCTCCTCTTCCTCTAACTCTCTCTATCCTCTTTCACCATTACTATAGAGTAAACAAAAATCGATCTATTATTAAGATATAAAAAAGTTTGTTATTGAAATCTATTAGAATTTGTTATATGTTACCCAAAACTACTTATTTGATTATATGATTCTTCTTAGGATTAAAACTAGCTCCAATTTGCTTTAGAATTTAGATTATGATTGTTATGGGGTGGTAATCTTATTGTTGATAGATTTTTTCTACAATGACTAAAGTTTTCTGCTTTAGATTAGCCTATATATGCGTTATTTTTTTTTTTTTTTCGTTTGAAAATTTCCTTTAATCTTGCTTTGGATTTCGTTTTAAAGTTGGTAAACTCATTTTGAAAATGTGTAATTGTTTATAAGCTCAATAGACTTGCCAATTTTTTTGTTGACATGAGTTTTAGGAATATAATAGATTTGCAAGTAAGATTTTTATAACGCTATTTGCCTTATGCCTAGGAAAATTATTAATACTATGGTTTTGGTAAATTACAACTATTATTGGTTTTGAGTGCATTTAGGCAATTGTATGGGTTGCTAAATCTCTTTGAAAATATTTAGCTACTCTACTTCCTTCTTTTTCTTTTTGGCTACTGCAATATGATAACTCAAAAGCCAACTTTCTTCTTTTTCTTTTTTTTTCTCATTCTCTCAAAATGCTCTCAACGATCAAGATTATTGTTTTTGGCAATTCAACTACTTGTATAAAGAAGATTCACATTTAGGTGTTAAATTATTTCATATGTATTTGGTTTTTGGGAATAATTTGGGCCTTCCATTTCTTGATGGATTTTCAGTTTGTTGAGCTCAATAAAGTTTCATTTGTTTTTTGGTATTCAGTGATGACTGAAATATAATAAAATAGAAGGAAAGGGGAAAGGAGATTAAAGATGGTAAATAAATAGGTCTTTCTTTAATTTGGTCAACTTATTCCCCTTGGATTCTTTGTTTCTAATGTTTCGTTTTAGAACACTTAGGTATCACTTATACATAATTAATAAGCTGGGAATAAGGGAATACCATAACATATATGCTTTTGCGCCATGACAATCTCACTCGAATTACAAGGACCATGCCACTAGTGGCAAAGAAGTTCTTGGTAATTAGCAAGGAGGAAAGAAGATCTCCACACATTTCATATATATTATAGGTACATAGTCTTACCGTTGGGCAACAAAACTCTTTCATAATGTCATAACACGATAAAATACATGTTTTATGTAGCATATTTGACTCTAATTTATCATGTTTTCTCCATACTTATAATCAAAATAGAGTTATTATTCTTTGAAGTCGATGTTGCTCTACTCGTTCTTGTTTTTTTCCTTGTTTCGTAGGAAATTGCTAGCTATAGATGGCTATTACGATGATGCTTGGTTGGCATATGGAGCAACAAATGTCGAAGGGCGTGTGTGTTAGTGAAGAATTTCACCACCTAGCTTGGCTCAAAGCCTTGTCTTGGCATTCTATGTCTTGGTCGTGGCATATGAGACCATCCTTGAGCAAATGTGGCTCATCTATTCATTACAAGTATGGAAAATGCAAGGGACACTAAACACCACGGGTAGCTCATGGCATTAGGTACCTAACCTTGGCTTAGTGTGGCTTAGGTTGAAGTGCATTTATGAAATGCTCAATCTATATTGAATAACATTAATAATTTGCCTTTACATATTTACAAAATCCGTACAAGTTGATTATTTGAAAATTTAAATAGAAATAAATCTAACAAGATTCCACGAAGTATATGTATCAGTGAAAATATACAATAAAAATTGATAAACTTTGACTTCAAAAAAGCAAATGGGTAAAGTATTGTCCTGTGTTGGATGAGTAATGCTTTTATGGGCTTTCTACATTTCAAGTCAGTCACGTGAGAAGTTGGCATTGGGTTATATCAGTATTATATAGGCGTGGATGAGTCCCTTTTTCTGATGATCATACGTCATTACCAGCAAACCTAATATAATTTCAGTCATTATTCTAAAAATAATCAAGTAATCACATGAATGATATGTGCAAATGATACATTCATATAAGAATCACCTTCGTCTAAAATAATAATAATAAAATAATAAATAATAATAATAATAATAATAATAATAATAATAATAATAATAATAATAATAATAATAGTAGTAGTAGTAGTAATAATAATAATAATAATAAATAATATGATTGTTGCTTGCTAATGACGACATCTTACGAGAGTGTCAGAGCACTTCTCAGGCCCTGTCTTCGAGTACTCCTTCCAAAGGATCGAGCCAAAGCCGCCTCTGCAGGAGAAAAATACAAAAACTTCAGTATGACAAAGTGTAAGACGACCTTAATAACTTGAAGGAAAATTCGTTGAATTACCTCTATCTCCGTCCAACCGCAAACCAGCGGCGACTAAGAAGATGTCATTAAAAAACGTTTATTTGAAAGGAATGGAATTGGCCGGTCCTTTCAAAGTTGGACGATTGGGCTTGGCGTACTCTGTCAACTAAAGTACTCAACTACCTCGTCGTCATGCTTGTCCTCCAAGTCCAAAATGGGGGCACCTCGTCCGTTATTTTTTACCGCTCTACTGCAGTAACGAATTCCTTGGCAATTTCTCCGCTAGGAGCCAGGAGAAAGATGAAGTTAGCTTTGCAATCGTGCATTTTGGAGGGTTTATCCCAAGCTGCGATAAACCCAACACGGTTGCAGATACTAAACCAAGCCCCTTCAACGGTCTTAGGAACCTTGGACAGGTAGTGCAGATGTGTAAAAGCAGGTAAAGAAAGGGACCTGCCATGCAATTCGAAGACGGCTATGAATGTCATAATGTTGTGCTAGGCGTTGGGCACCAGCTGATTGTGTATGAGGTTATTGTGCCTTAGCACTTCCTCAATGAAATCATGTAAAGGAAAACTCAGTCTTGTGTAAAACGCCAACTTATATACGACAAACTGGCCTTTAGGAGCACTCAAGATAGTGGCTTTCTCATTAGGAATCACGAACGAGTAGCTAGACATGGGCGTTGCTGAGGATAAATGACTAGGGTCTGGGCCTTTTTTTCCGAGCCACTTCCGGTTGGCTATCATGAGACCTGGGTCAGAAGAGGACCTAGACGTCTTCTAATTTCAGACGAAGCAGTGGAAAGGACTCTCAGATCCCTCAGAAGGATCAAAATTTCTCTCATCACCCTCGTTAGGGACATTTCTCATTTCTACTTCTTTTCCGGAGGGACTTGCCTCCGGTTGGGTTTGTACAGGGGGTTCTTCCATGGCATTCTTAGAGAAAGAAAACTCATCCGCTGGTCGAGCACTCTCATAAAGGGTTTCTCTCTTGGGTACCCGACCAGTGGATTTCTTCCATTTCAGAACTGGAAGTAGGAAGTCTGAGTCTGCGTCTTAGACGGGTCGTTTGCTTTACGCGGGCCAGATTACCCTGCACAGGTAAAGACTGGGTCGTCGGACTCTGTTGGCCAAATCCATAAAAACAAGAATATGAATAACCGGCCAGAATAGGTCCAACTCTAGAAAAAAGAATATACTTGACGAATACGACAGTTGCTTTGACGATTGACAACTCTGAATAAAAATCAACACAAATCTGGAAGAGAAAATTCTCTCTATAGGAAAATCAGAAAAGCTCTGGAAGTTCTTTCTCTAGAAAAATTAGAAACGCACTGGAATTTCTCTCTAAAAAATTTACTCAAGTGATAAAATGATTTAAAAGAGTACAAATCGGAATATATATAGGGGGTAAAAAATCGCCGAATCAATAAAAGTTGACAGGACACGTGGCATCCTAGGGGTTCGACACGTCAGTGTGGTTCTTAACTGTAGACATATAATCGTGTCTCCCCATTTAGCACCCTATGATGACCAATCCCTGCTCCAATTGGTCCGGATCGAGGAAAGAATAAAGAACGAGTCTAAAATAAAATGTTTTAAGCCCAAACCATTTTCTCACCCTTTTTATTAATTCATTTCGGAAAACCCTTTTTATAACTAATTTTACTAAGCCTACTTCCTAAAACGTTTTAAAATAACTTTTAAAGGCCCATCTTCGAAAACCTTTTAAAAATAGTTTTTGTGGAAGCCCAATTTTATAAAACCCCTTTTCTAGCCCAATTTAATTAATAGAATTAATTAATTATATTGATTAGTTTTATTAATAATACAACTTGACTGAAGTGAACTGGGGGGCGCCTCCTCACCGCCGGACTGCCTGTCTGTTCGTCGGTGGCCGGCAATGAAGTGTCGTCAGTCGAAACCCGTTGCTCGAAACCTACCGTCGCGAGCTCATCTCTCGAAGTGGGCGCTTCAAATCGCTTGAATCCGTTGCTCAGATCTGAAACCAAGTGAAGGAAGGAGTTTGAGAGGAGTGAGGAGTGAGAAACCAAGTGAGAGAGGCTGTAAAGGCAGATTCGAAAAGGAAGAGGAGATGGTAGGAGATTGAGAGGAGAGAGAAAGGAGTAAAACGGCTGAAGAGTGACCCTTTTTTTTGTTGGGAAGAGTGAACCCTAGCACGTCTTATTATATAAATGGGCCAAAGGATATTGCTGCGGTTCTCATAAAAAACCATAGCAATAGATTAAAAAGTTTATTTAAAAAATAATATAATAATAATAATTGTGGGAACCGCAGCAATAGATCTGGCCAAACAAGTCAACCAATTTTGAAAAATTTCCGTAGAGACCTAATGCTGCGGTTTCCACCTGAAACCGCAACAATAGGTTGATTTTTGAATTTTCCTTTTCTTTGGTCGTGGTTTATTGCTGCGTATGGGTAAAACCACAGCAATTCAACCGCAACAATAAATAATTATTCTACTAGTGCAATTAAATAAGAAAACAACATGATGAAATAACAAAGAAGAATTGAAAAGAGAATAGTAATGGATGAGAAACAATACCAATTGAAGAACGAATATTGAAAACGATTACTCTATTGAATCTTCAATGAATTTGTAAAGTAGAATAAACTACGGTTCTTGAGAGAATAAAAGTGCTTAGAAAACTAATCACATAAATAATAACAAGAAAACGTAGTGTTTTTACCCTAAAAGGATAAGTATTTATATAAAAATACTCCCTCCGTTTCTTTTTAATCTACACACTTTCCTTTTTGGTCTGTTTCTTTTTAATCTACACACTGTTGCTTTTTCTATTTTAGGTAACATGTCACATCTACTTTCTCCTCTTTTTCCACCCATGTCATCCACTTTTTAATATTTTAACCCACTTTTTACTTTCTCTCTCTCACTTTTCAGTTTCTCTCTCCACCTTTTCAGTTTCTCTCTCATACTTTTGTACTTCATCCTTGGTTCTCCCCCAAAGTGAAGTGAGTAAATTAAAATGAAACGGAGGGAGTAATAACTAGCGCAACATGCGCTTCAAAACTCTTTAAAACAGCCTCGCCCGGGTCGCCGGGGTGGTTGTCAGTGTTGGGTATTGATGTGGAGATGATAAACGGAGTGGCGTGTGTGTTGGTGTAGAGTATAGCTTGGTGTGTGTGTTGTGCCATGGGGTGTGTGTGTGTTGTTGATGAGTGTTGACGACGAGCTAGCGTCAAGCTAAGTACAACAACAAGGCAACAATTTTTTGATTATTTTTAGTCAATTAATTAGTTATAATTACCACTAATTTGACTAAGATTTAAAAATTTTAAATTACCTTGATAAACATAGATTATTAGTTAATGTAAAAAGGGTTAGTTATTTTTAGTTGCAAGATAACATAAATGAAAAAGGTTGATCCAATTCTTTTGTTTAACCCATTAGGAAAAAAGAACTATTAGAATCATATTTAACTATCACCAAGCTACGTACAAGTGTGATAAAAGTTGAAACAATGAACAATTTTCTAATTTCATGAATTAATGAAAAAAATAAATAAATTTTAAAAGAAGTTGGGTTCTTTCTTCCTCTTCTATGGCAAACAAATGGCAAACATGCTCAAACTTGCTCAGCTTTCTCTCTGCCCAAGCCACTCACACCTTCATCTAAGTCAACATTTCAGCAGACATGGTTTCCCAAACGTCCAACTCCATCAAAAATTCATGGTTCCAATGCACGTTTTGCCGAAAACACCCCAACAAAACTCATGGTTTTAGGATCCAACCATGGCTATAAATAGCCACCTTTTCTTAAGGACACTCACAACTCTTCATTACTCCAGTCCTTCCTCCCTCAAAGCTCGCCGGAAACAACCAGTTTTAGAAGGCCCCAAAAGCTCCTCTTCTCTCTCTCTCCTCTGTTTCTCGGGTTGCAAAGCCCAACCGCCACCGCAGCAACGTTATGCTGCACCTTGCCGCCATCATCCTCCGCTCCCCTCTGCCTCCTTCAGTCACCTCAGCGCAGCATCATCGCCGGTGCCCTGCAGCAGCCCGTCGCCCCTGTTTCCCTTCTTCTCTTTCTCTCGTGTTGCTTCATCTTGCTTGCTGCTCGCGCTGGAGCTCCACCGCTCGAACCGCCGGCCCCTTCGCCTGTCCTCTGCCGCGTCGCGCTCCAGCCTTGGCTGCCTAGCTCGCCGGAGTTCGAACCCTCCCTTGCATCGCGTTGTCTTCGCTGCTCCAAGTAGAGCAGAGGTAACCACGTTTTCTTGCTTCTTAAATTCTAATTTCTTTGTTTGTAATGCATGCTCAATTTATCTGTTGTTTAGTCATATTAGTTTGGGCCTATGATAATCCAATTAGAGTTAAAGCTAAAGCTAAGTGTTGGGCTAAGAGATGAAACTGATTTGTGCATTAAATTGATGATGTTAGGCTAATGGGTTAAATTAAATAGTGATTGATTATTACACTTGTTATAAATTAAGACCCTTGTTCATGTAATTAAATATTTAACTACAACTTGTTAAATATGGTTTATGTACTTGATATTTTGATTATTTAACTATGACCTTAATATAAGAAGCTTAATATGATTTTATGGATTAATTAATTAAAAGGCCTCTAATAATTGTAGCTGATTAATTTAAGTATAAGCTATAATATTGTTGCTGCACTAATACTCATGTCCATTTATAAAATTTAGTTAACTTGTTTTGTCAATACAATATGACTAAGTAATATTATGGAAAATCGATGGACTAAATGATAATAAACTTGTTTAATAATTAGTTTATTGAGAAGCCAATGTGATAAGTATAGTTTAATTAATAATGACTATGGACCCCTTTTATAAAAGCTTTTAATTAGATTTTTATGGTGAAGCTAAAGGCTTTAATTTAGTAATATGTAAGATAAGATTTGTAGTAGACGATTAGTTTATGTTAACCTTGGACTCTCATGGTTCTTACTTTAACATAATCAAACTTACCTATAACTAAATGAAGTAGTTATAATATCGAGTTATTATAGTACGAGTTGTAATTATAAATGGTTAATAATAATGGAAATGTGAAAGAACATATATTTAATTACTCCACTTATTAGGAGTCACTTTAAAAGGATCTTCTTATGATTTAAAACAATAAGTATGACATTATAAGAAGGATAATGACTACATGATGGATTTTCTGACAATGATTTACTTAATAAGCTCGATAATAAGGCATAAAGCTAAATTAAGTAATTAAACATTTATTCATATCACTATTCTTGACTAAATTAAGAGGATAAAGGATATTACAAGCCTCCCCGGCTATCAAGTTGTTAAGCGAAATTCGAGGAAACGTCTACGCTAACACCCGCACTCCCCTTCCAACTATGTTTCATATGACGCTTTTATGAAATGTTTATAATGCTATGTTTTATATGGAGTGCGGGATATGAAATGTTTGTCTATGTAAACTATGTTTATTAAATGATTGATGCTATGAAGTATGACGACTTTGATATGATTATGATTACGATTACGATTATGTAATGTAATTGTGATACGTAAAAGAAACGAAACACGATAAAGTTAAAAGAAAGAGTATAAAGTTATGTCGGGTCGTGCACATACCTTCTGGCGGCAATGCCACCTTCTGATGGGGGACAACGTCCTCGGTGGCACCCGCATTATGGCATTATGCCACCTTTCGATGGGGGACAATGTCCTCGGTGGCTCTGCCTTCTGTTACTATTGGCATTATATGCCACCTTCTGATGGGGGATGAATATCCTCGGTGGCTTTTGCCTTCTGTTCTGATTTATGGCATTATATGCCACCTTCTAATGGGGGACTTATGTCCTCGGTGGCTTTGCCTTCCGTTGAACTCAATTAGCTAATGAAAGTTTCCTGATAATAATTATGTTAATGAATGATGATAATGATAATGATAATGAAAACTTGAGTGGTTCTTAAATTCCTTATTTGAAGTGCATGTTTATGAAATGGTTTGACCATATTCTCTTCTCCCTGTTTGCAACTAAAATGAATTGAAATACTTTTACGATGTTCGAGTAGTAAGTTACTGAGCCTCGGCTCTTGACGTTTTGTTTTTCTGTTTTAGGTATGCTCATGAAGATGGGAAGGCGTAGTAGTGAGGAAAGATTAACTTTAGATTATGCAACTATGACAGTTATGTATTAAGTTCACTTACACTAACTTATGAAACTTTAGCTATGTTTAAGTCATTAGCTATGATTATTACAATATGTTTAGTTTTATGAAAGAATGTTGCCTTGTACCTTCCGGATGGTAGGTACGGCAGTGACGCTCCGACTAAGTTAGGTCTTCCGCTGCTAATGATTGATTAATTAATCTAATAATGGTGCTTAGGAGTCGGGGCGTTACAGAGTGGTATCAGAGCATAGGTTTCGGTGCCTGAAGTGAATCCTTGAAGGTTTCACGTTAGGAATTAATTAGAAATTTAAGTAATCCTTAAAATGAAAATTAATGGCTTAGTTAACTTTTAAGTATAAGGAAATGATTGTAAATTATAATGACACACTAAAACTATATTAATAACAAAATGAGTAAGTCACTAAAATGGTAAAAATAAGGTTACGAAATGGTGTAAGATAAGTTATGTAAAATAGAAATGAGTGTGAGTGTTAGGATTCGGGAAGGGAATGCTTTTATACCTGCTATGATGTTATGACATGGTTTATCAAAAGAATATGCCATGAATGTGGAATATTTGACGTGCTAGAGAATGACAACAAGTGAAAGTGGACCTGCCCATGGAGGCAATGGCAATCATGAGTCTGAAGTCACACTTGAAGAAATGTGGGCAAGGCTCGATACTCTGCGAAATGACCCTGTCTTCGAAGATACTCCTGGAAATGCAAATGGGAATCAGTTGGACTTAATGAAGTTAATGATGGAATTTTTGCAAGGGAACAAACAAAGGGCCAAGACAGAGCAAGAAGAATGCTCAAACATGTTCAAAAGGTTTTATGCTCATAAACCGCCAACTTATGATGGAAAACCAGGCCCTACTGAGTTTGAGGAATGGTTGAATAGCATGGAGAAATTATTTGACGCCACTCAATGCCCTGAGAAATGGAAACTTAATTTTTTTGTGTTGTACCTGAAAGGGCAAGCTGATCTTTGGTGGAAAACCGCCAAGGAAATGCAGATGCAGCTTGGTTTTGGATGGGAAAGCCTGAAGGAGACAATGAGAAACCAGTTTTACCCCCAATGCCTGCAGCTTCAGATGGAATCTGAATTTATCCATCTCAAACAAAAGGGTATGTCAGTTTTGGAGTCTGCTGCGAAGTTCAATGAGTTTGCTCGATTTGCTCCCGAATTGGTGACTACGGATCGTCAAAGGATGGAAGGAGGTTTAAACCTTGAACTTCAAGAAAAGCTCGCAGCTCATATAAGTAAATCCTACCAGGAATTATATGACAGAGCTATCAATGTTGAGCGAAAAATAAAGCTTCGAAAAGAGGTGTTTGAGAATGGAAAAAGAAAAGGAAAATTCTATGATGGCCAAACAAGCAACGACGTGAACAAGAAGCCGAATTTGGGAGAAACTCACTATCAAAGACAATGTCATCAATGTAACAAATGTGGAAAGTCAAGACACCTTGAAAAGGATTGTCGCCAAGGAACAGGTCAATGTAATCGATGTGGAAAACGAGATCACTTGGTCAAAGATTGCCCTATGCCAGACTCCCGAGGCCAAAACCAACCCTAGAAGAGTTCAAAACTAATACGGCTATGATGGCAATCCAAGCAACGCAAACATCAATAAAAACCCTGCACGTGGGTCTACACAAGTGGGAAGAGCATACATGATGTAACAAACTGAATCTAACGATGATTGCTCTAACCCCTCTGTTGATGCTTAAATAATATGGTTTGAATTGAGTTGATCAAACTCGAAGTGCGTACGACGGACATCGATTTTATTTGTTAATGACCAGATTACATCCAACGTTTGCTTGAATGACTTACTTGCAATCATGCAAGCTATGCGTAATATGTATTGCTATGTATATGTGAACGTGACGCTGAAATGAAATATTTTATGTTTTGCACTCAACTATGTATAACAAGTTTCGAGGATGAAACTTTTTCTAAGAGGGTGAGAATGTAATATCCTAAAAACTTAACCATGCTTAGTCAATTAATTAGTTATAAGTACCACTAATTTGACTAAGATTTAAAAATTTTAAATTACCATGATAAACATAAATTGTTAGTTAATGTAAAAAGGGTTAATTATTTTTAGTTGCAAGATAACATAAATGAAAAAGGTTGATCCTATTCTTTTGTTTAACCCATTAAAAAAAAAATATTAGAATCATATTTAACTATCACCAAGCTACGTACAAGTGTGATAAAAGTTGAAACAATGAACAATTTTCTGATTTCATGAATTAAATTAAAAAATAAATAAATTTTAAAAGAAGTTGACTTCTTTCTTCGTCCTACTTCATTTCTTCCTCTTCTATGGCAAACAAATGGCAAACATGCTCAAACTTGCTCAGCTTTCTCTCTCTGCCCAAGCCACTCACACCTTCATCTAAGTCAACATTTTCAGCAGACATGGTTCCCCCAAACCTCCAACTCCAACGAAATCCATGGTTCCAATGCACGTTTTGCCGAAAACCCCCAACAAAATCATGGTTTTAGGCTCCAACCATGGCTATAAATAGCCACCTTTGCTTAAGCACACTCACAACTCTTCATTACTCCAGTCCTTCCTCCCTCAAAGCTCGCCGAAAACAACCGGTTTAGAAGGCCCTAAAAGCTCCTCCCTCTCTCTCTCCTCTGTTTCTCGGGTTGTGAAGCCCAGCCGCCACCGCAACAACGTTGTGTTGCACCTTGCCGCCATCATCCTCCGCTACCCTCTCGCCGCCTTCAGTCACCTCGGCGCAGCACCACCGCCGGTGCCCCGCAGCAGACCCGTCGCCACTTGTTTCCCTTCTCCTCTTTCTCTCGCGTTGCTTCGTCTTGCTCGCTACTCGCGTCGGAGCTCCACCGCTCGAACCGCCGGCCCCGTCGCTCGTCTTCTGCTGCGTTGCGCTCCAGCCTTGGGCTGCCCGGCTCGCCGGAGTTCGAACCCTCCCCTGCGTCGCGTTGTCTTCGTTGCTCCAAGTAGAGCGCAGGTAACCACGTTTTCTTGCTTCTTAAATTCTAATTTCTTTCTTTGTAATGCATGCTCAATTTATCTCTTGTTTAGTCATATTAGTTTGGGCCTATGATAATCCCATTAGAGTTAAAGCTAAAGCTAAGTGTTGGGCTAAGAGATGAAACCGATTTGTGCATTAAATTGATGATGTTAGGCTAATGGGTTAAATTAAATAATGATTGATTATTACACTTGTTGTAAATTAAGACCTTTGTTCATGTAATTAAATATTTAACTACAACTTGTTAAATATGGTTTATGTACTTCATATTTTGATTATATAACTATGACCTTAATATAAGAAGCTTAATATGATTTTATGGATTAATTAATTAAAGGCCTCTAATAATTGTAGTTGATTACTTTAAGTATAAGCTATAATATTGTTGCTGCACTAATACTCATGTCCATTTATAATATTTAGTTAACTTGTTTTGTCAATACAATATGACTAAGTAATATTATGGAAAATCGATGGACTAAATGATAACAAACTTGTTTAATAATTAGTTTAATGAGAAGTCAATGTGATAAGTATAGTTTAATTAATAATGACTATGGACCCCTTTTATAAAAACTTTTAATTAAATTTTTATGGTGAAGCTAAAGGCTTTAATTTAGTAATATGTAAGCTACCGTCAAGCTAAGTACAACAACAAGGCAAAGAACGAGCATAGCACGAGCTAGCACGAACATTGTGTTGGATAGCAGTAGCCCGTAGGATTTCTCCCTACCCCCGCAGGGATTTGCGCATCAAAACTGCAGACATGCTGCCAGCCCGCGAGATTTCTCCCCGTGCCCGCAGGTTTTTCCGCGTGGGATTTTTTCCCATTTTTGCTCGATTTTCCTAGGTCTTCTAGGATTATGTTTGCTACTCTATTATAAATATGTTTTGAGGCCATTATTGTTTATGGGATGCCATATGTGAAGAGAGAGAATTATTCTTCAATCTAGAGAGACTAGAGAGCCTAGAGAGAGGTTAAAGAGTCTAGAGAGATTAAAGATTTCTCCTTGTATCATCATCTCATATTAAAAGTCCTAGTGCAGTGTTCATAGTTTTCTCCCTATTCAAGGGTTTCCACTTTAAATTTTCGTGCGCTCTTTATTGCTTTGTTTCTTAATTCCTCTGTATATTATACTTTATTGTTCACTTTGTTAGCGCCTATGATACGAATTCCTAGCAGTCAGGTGCCATAAATCTTCATCACGCCCGACCGGGCGGTCTTCAGCTGGTTCTTTCCTCACATGAGATCGTCTCGCCCGATCAACCCGGGAGGATTTCGCCCGACCGGGCCCGCAAGCAACTTTGCTTCCAATTTTTTTCATGCCCAAAATTGGCTAAGTTATGTCGCCCGACCGGTTGGGGCGGATGTCGCCCGACCGGGCAGTCTTTAGGTATAAAACAGCCAAAATTCCTATCTTCAAAATGCCATAACTCTTGCGGCATTTGTCGGAATTAAGCAAATGACCACTCGTTGGAAAGCTCTTGAAATGTAGAATCTAACCCAAGTAAAATCAATGCACTTGGATTTGGAGAACTTTAAATATCATCAAAAGAGTGGATGGGAATCAATTTTCAACTTCTTTCACTATTCGCTTTGCTTCAAAACTTTTTCAACTCAATGCTCGTGTTCTCAAAAGTACATCATCTTTTGTAGCTGTATAAACAAGTAGGAAATGCACCAAAACATGCTAATTTCTACAATGATCAACCTGAAGCTACAAACACACTACAAGGAGCACATTAGTACTAAAAATGGCTCCAACAAGAGCAATTAAGACCAATAATCAATGAGGGACGGGGGTAAAAACTCTATATAAAATAGACATGTCAGGTGGCCCCACACTTAGAATATGCACTAGTACGACAAGTACATAACCTTATGGTGGATATGAAGAATAGTCATGCATATGCAAAACAGTAGCGTTATTTAAAAGCATAAAAATAGTATGAATTGCATTTTTTGAGTTTCACCCACTCATCAAAAATTAATTTGATTCTTTCCCAGTAAAGTGGCCAAATTGTAGGCATATTTTTATTGCCTACACCAGGATGAGCACGGATTTGAGTACATCATTGTAAAGGTTTTTAGTTTTGAAATTCGTTTTGAAAATGAAGTCGCCAACAAGTCTTTAAAGGAAGACTCATAAACCTAATTGGATATTTGGGAAACCATAGGGACATCTTAGAAACTTATCCAATGTAAATGTCTCCGACAATGAACCAATGATTGGGTTCATGGGTGAGGATACGAATTTGTCATGAATCAAATTCACCCATTGTTGGCCTCTACTTAATAAGATTCATATATATAGTTTAATGCAATGTAATAACCAAGCAATTTGTTCATGTATGCGTTCTAAAAATTAATTAATATTGGTCTATTAAACAAGCAAAGACTAATTTTGTTGTATGTTCTTTAAGCAATCAAAATTACTAGGAATCCAATCCACAATTGTCCAAATTATGTGGCTTTAATATTGGAATATTTATATAGGTCTTTGATTAGCAAAAATAAACATATGAAGGGTGATAAAAACAATAAACACATAGGCATGCATATGATATAATATATAGAAATATGAAGGAAAAGATATTAGAGAAGAATATACATCAATCATGAATTACCTTAAGATGTACATTATGAAAAAGTTGTTAGTAACTTCAAGAAGTTAAATTGGAATTGAAATATTAAGGACCTTCAAGAAGTATCTTTGTCACCTCAATCTTGAATAATTATCCGCGGCAGGAGCAATTTTGAAGCTTGGTTGAATGGAGATTAAAGGTTTTTTTTTTTTGAATTATTTGAAGTATTTTAAAGGTGTGTGTTTAGAGTATTAGAGGTAAAATCGTATTATAAAATTGTGTGAAGGTGGGTTTGAAGTCGTGTAAAGATAAAAATAATGTGTGTGCATTGCATGCAGGACCGTAGCGCGCCGTGCAAGGAGCATGCACTGCACACAAGGCTTGTGCTCCCTGCGCACTTCCTTGTGCCTAGCGCAGGCTCTTTGCGTTGCTCTGGTTCGCTGACTATCTCAATATTGCGCGTGCGCAACCTGATGTGCTGGACGCGTAAGGCTGTGCATCGCATAACCGCATATCTGGCCAAGTTTTATTTGTTATTTGAAATTAAAATATTCTTTTTTTCTTGCATTAAATAATATCATTAAAATTTGAAAATTACTTATCTAGAACATAAAAATCTGATTTTCCTAATATCCTTGTATTTAGAAAATATTTGTGTTCTTTAAACAATTTTGGGCTTAGCTCTTCGGATTGCTCTCCTTTGGATCGAACAAATTAGGACAAAGGTATGTGTTATCATTGCATACTAAATTGGGAAAACATGATTATGTGTCTACGAGTATACTCCTATGAGATTTCTTAACCATTAGTGGCTTCTTTCGCCTTCTTCAACTAAAAGCTAAAAGAGGTAAAAGGTCAAACCTGACTAAATTGTCGTCACCATAAATAAAATATAGGTAGAGAGCAAAAAATACAAAAGAGAACATAGAAAAACAATCCTTTTGGCGTGGCAGGGGTTGGAGGATTGAGAACAAAAAGAGCCAAAGTGGAAAGAGAAAGGGGAAAAACTCAAATTATGTTGTAACATGCAAAGTTATTAAAATCGCGATTCAAATCTTAAAATCTTACGCTTTTACGATTCAAAATATGGTAGACGATTCGATTCACGATTCTAAACGATTCTATACATTTATGTTGACTAGCGAAAACCTCGCAAATTTAAATCATGCTAACAAAGCAAATAATAGATATATTTTGTTAGTTATTGCTAATATAGTGGGTAAACAACTATTTTTTTCTAATTTTTAGGTCTTATAACTTATAATTTTAGCATATTCAATGAAGATTGAGTGCAATATCTTGATTATACGTGTTTGTAGAATCTTACGATTCTACGATTCGATTTTACGATTCGATTCTATAGGTCGTTTCCGATTCAAACTAGAATCTCGATTTTAACAACTTTGGTAACATGAATTAGTGGTAGCAGCTGCTGTCCCTTGCATCTATCTACATTTAACTACCAAGAGAAGTACTCGCAAACACTTGCTCTCTCTTTCTTCAGATCTTTCTATCAATGCTACTACCAAGTACCTCCACTACGGTTACACTTTTTTTTTTCACCATAATATATAAAACTAAATTATTATAAAGTACTTTAACCACTAAAGTCATTGGTGATATGACAATACTTAATATAAATTAAAAAAACAATACGTACACTACAAAGGAAAAAGAAGAGTGAATAAAAAAATTATTCTTTCTTTCCCTCTATAATTAACTCTTCACCTATCTCAAACCTTGTGTTTTTCAATACAATTGCAACATGTGTAATAGTGTCCTATCTCTAATATTTCATCTATAATATGTTTCAATTATTATATAACGGATCCGTACAGTTCACATTATTTTTAATCTTTATCAGAAAAAAATAAGTTTAGATAAGTTCTGATTACGTCTAATAAAGACTAATAAGTTCAGTTTAGTAAAAATAAGGTGTGACACAAAAAAAGATCTAATAACTTCATAAAAAGTCTAATAAAGTCTAATAAATTCGGATAAGTAAAAATAAATTAAATAAATGATTCCAACAAAAGTCTATTTTTTTACTTATTTAGGCTTTGTTTGGTAGGAAGGATTTGGATGGAAAAGAAAGGAAAGGAAAGGTAAAAACAAACTTTCTCATGTTTGGTAAAAGAAAATAAGAGGGGTTTGATTGGAAAGGAGAGGAAGTGGAAGGAAAATAATACTCTTAAATCCTTGCTTTCCTTTCCTCCCAAAATCGGAGGAATTTGACAGGAAAGAAAGCTAACAAGTTTTTACCTATGTTTTCTTTATTTCCTTCCTTTCCTTTCATTTACTAATGACAACCAAACATGTGATTCCTCTCAAATCCACCAATTATACCAAACATTGGAAATTACAACTACCTTCTTTTCTCTTCTTTTCCTTTCTTTTCTTTTCTCTTCCTTTCTTTTCCCTTCCTTTACTAAAAAAATACCAAACAAAGTGTTAAATAACTAACATTCCATGCATTGTACAAGTTGGACGCTGAGTATGTGAAAAAATTACACTCGTACATCAGTACGTCAATGGCGAGTTGCCGAGTTGATGACGGTGAATATCCTAATGTTGAAACGGTTTCAAACAAAAATCAAAGACAAACTTGGCCGCCACGAAAGACCAAAAAGACGCTAAAAAAAAGAAGTTGAAGTATCATACTTCGAAACCTCCTTTCAAAGGCTGTCAGCCTGTCACCCACTCTCTTTTTTACTTACACCTACAATTACACATTTACACCGCCTTTATAAATACATTTCTTATCCTCTTTCTTACCCTCATAATTTACCTAACAATTCATTCTCTTCTCCAAACCAACTCTACCAAAACAAGAACTTTTTTTTTTCAAAAACTCAATTTCTTCAAAAATGTGTGGTGGTGCAATTTTAGCTGATATAATCCCTCGCAATAAAGGCAAAGGTTTCTCTTGTTTAGATTTCTGGCCTTATGCTTTCTTCTCGACATCAAATAGATTCACCAATGATGATTTTCATCCTCCCAAAAGAGCACTTCCTTCTCCAGGTAATTACTCATTCTATTTCCTGATTGTCTAAAAAAATTGACTTAAATAGCGTAAACAAAAAGTGACCTCTCTAAGATAATAAATGAGATGGTCTTTGTCGAACAGGTGTTGCGCAAGCAGAAAAGCGCCCGAAAAAACAGAGGAAGACCCAGTACAGGGGTATACGACAGCGACCTTGGGGTAAATGGGCAGCGGAAATTCGTGACCCAAGAAAAGGTGTTCGTGTTTGGCTTGGTACTTTCAATACTCCTGAAGAAGCTGCTCGAGCTTATGACAACGAAGCGCGCATAATTCGTGGTAAAAAAGCTAAAGTCAATTTCCCAAATGAAGAAGATCACAACAACACTACTACTACAAATTACTCAAATCAGTTTTATCAACAACAACAATCATTCAGCAACAGTTATGTACCAGAAACTCAGAATTTCAATTACACAACCAATTTGAACCAAATTCAAGAGTTTTCTTCAACTGGGTTGGTGTTAAATCAAGAATTTTCAAGTGGGTGTAGCTCAGAATTTGTTCAAAATGCTTCACATTTGATGGGTGTTTCGACCAATCAGAATAAAGAAGAGGTGAGAGAAAATGCAACAGAGAAAGAGGTGATTGTTGTGGAAGAAGAAAAAGAAGAAGAAAGTGAAGTGCAAAAGTTGTCTGAAGAACTTATGGCTTATGAAAATTACATGAAGTTTTATGAAATTCCTTATTATGATGGTCAATCTGCGAATATAGCTCCTCACTTGTCTTCTGCTCAAGAAGAAAATGCAACTTTGGATCTGTGGAGCTTTGATGATACTCTCTCTCCTGCTGCTTGAAGTTTGAAAATTGGGTTATTGTTGCCTTGTAATTTTACTGAATAGTAATTAATAATTGGGAATTTTTATTTGTATTGAGAAAAATGTGTAAATTTTTTTTTTGTCTTTATTTGGTGTATTTTTTTTCCTCGAATGTTTGTAACAGAATTTGATGTTTTTAATGTTAAAGTGAAGTCGTTTTAGTCATCTTGGTTTTAGCTACATTGACGTTTTCGTATAGTTTTCCTTCATCATGGTTTTCTTTCAAGGTTTTTTTTTTTTTTTTTTTTTTTTTTTGACAGGTCTTTCAAGGTTTTCAATTACTAGTAAGTAATCAATAAGTCAATATTATGCGAAACTTTTTATTTGTCCAAATGTTGACTTGGTTATAACGTGGTGGGATTATGAAAATAATAGATATTCCAATTTTACTGAGACTTTTGACCTTTTTAGATCAAACTTACAAATAAATGTATGAGCTTAAAATTTCACCTATATAAATATTAAACATTACTTCCTTTTTTTTTTATATAAAGTTTTATAAAGGTAAGAAATGCACATTAGGCTACCCTCCTCTCTCGGGGAACACCTAATGTGTCGGATCTGAAAGAATGGAAGTAGGAGAAAAATTATTACAAGGGGAAACATCGAAACTAGAAAACACTAGGTGCCCTACATTGGCTATCCAATCAGCAGCACGATTAGCTTCTTTGAACACATGACGAATTTGGTAAGAGGCAAATTGAGTGAGCATGATCTTACAATCAGTAAGAATATTAGCAACCTTCCATGGAGTAGACCAAAGATTCTTAAGGGCGTTGATGACCAGCAGGTTGTCACCTTCAATAATGATGTTCTTAATACTCAGGAGTAAGGCTAACTTGATACCTTGATGAAGAGTTGTGGCTTCCGCAATGAGAACAGAAGTGTGGCCTAGATTGAAAGCTTTGGCGTGTAATAGTTGACCTTCATGATTACGGATGATAATACCGGTCGTTGCATCCGAACCGCGAATCGAACCATCGAAGTTTAATTTGAAGAAAGTTTGAGGAGGTAATTCCCAGGCTATAAGGGTAGCCAAGGGAAGAGGGGTACGGGGAAAGGGGGAAGCTCCTTTAAGAGGAGAACCAATAGCATGGCAAGCATCCACCTGTAAGTGGCACATCCATTCATCATGAACAAATTTAGCTCTGTGAACAATACATTGAGGGCACCACTTTTCGTTATTGAAAATAATAGAATTTCTCTCTTTCCAAATACTCCAGAAAAGAAAAATGTATTTTGGCAAGGTATGCTTGCCTTTAAGGTATTGTAAGAATTGTAACGTGGAGGGGATGGGCATTGGTGGAGCACACCAAGAAGTAACTTCTGCGAGGCTCCAAATATTTTGTGAGTTTGGGCAAGTGAAGAGTAACGGATCATCAGTTTCGACTTGCGAATTACAACGGGGATAGAGATTCGTTGGTACAATTTTCCTACTAAACAGCGTATCTCTGGTAGGAAGGCTATTGTGGCATATTTGCCAAATAAAAATTTGTAATTTGGGTGGAATTTCCAGCTTCCATATCCATCTAAAAGGCCAGGGAGGCTTTTTAGGCAGGTCATGAGCTAACCAAGTAGCAGATTTTACCGAGAAGTCACCACTCAGAGTGGGTCCCCAAATTGGAACATCAGGAATGTCATTAATTGGAAGGGGAATCCCTTTGACTTTCACAAGAAGGTGATGGCGCAGAATGGGAGATACCTTGCTAACATCCCAAGTATGATCTGTTGTGATAAAGTTTGCTAGTTTTAGATCTAAATCTTCGATCAATTTTTAGTATATCACATAGGTTTCCCTGACAAACCCATTTGTCGAGCCAGAAAAGAATTGATATACCATTTCCGACTTTCCATCTAATAACTTTCCGAAGAAGTTCACGCTGTGCTAAAATTTTCTTCCAAATATAAGAATCATTGGCTTTAGGCGTGTACTCAAAAAATAATTTGTTAGACAAATATTTTTCTTTGATTAAGGTTGACCAAAAAGTGTGTTTTTGAGCAACTAAATATTAAACATTACTTAGCTATACTATTCAGTGCAATGAGTTTAATGTATGTATATTTGATAACTTGTACTAATATTATAATTAAAGAAATCAATTACTACCTCCGTTTCGTTTTAAATGCAACAATTTAGAGGGGCACGAGACTCCTAGTTGAAATTTCTTAAAGGGTGATTAGAAAAAAAGAGGGGCATGTGATTAAGTTTAAGTGGAGAGAGAAAGTGGGCCCAAAAAGAAAAAAAGGGAGGGGAAATTCTCACTTGGGAGCTACCACCACCATGAACCACTCCAACCAACAACGCCACACACCACCACTACTAGCAACCACCACCACTACTACGAGTCTACAACACCAACCACCTACTGCAACCACCACCTAATCCACCACAACCAGCAAGTCACCGCCACCATCGGCGACGCCTGCACCGACACCACAGGAACGCCACCACCACCAAAACATTACCACCACCACCGAAATCCACCACTAAACCCTATTTTCACCAATTAGACCTTCGAAATCCACCAAATGATCCCAATTTCACCACCAACACAACCAAAATCCACCACCAAACCCCAAATTCACCACTAACACCACCGAAATCCACCAAAAAACCCTAAAAACACCACCACAATTCGCAAACCACAACCCCAACCACGAAATTCGAACCCCAAATAAAAAAAAAAATAGAAAAAAAAGATGTGATGGTGAAGAGATCGCAGAAAGGGAGATGAAGAAGTGAGATCGAAGAAGTGAGATCGAAGAAGGGAGATCGAAGAAAGGAAGATGAAGATGTGATGGTGAAGAGATCGAAACCCCAAGGCTCATGGTCGAGGCGGTGAAATTCGAGAAGTTCGGCGGTGGTTGCAAGGCTCATGGTGGTGGTTGGGTCGATAAGGGTGGAGGAGGTGGTGGTTGGTGGTGGAAGTTATTGTTGGAAATTGTTAGGTGGAAATGGTGGTGGTAGAAGATGATAGGGTTGGGTAGGTGGTAGAAGAGGAGAGAGAGTTTGTGATAGGTGGAGGAGGTTAGTGTAATAAAGATTAAATTAATTTTGTTAATAATCAATTAGGGTATATAATATGAGGTTTTAATTTTTAATGAGGGGCATCTTGGTAATTTCATGTTAAAAAACCATACAATAAATGGAAAGAAAGAATTTGTTGCATTTAATTTGAAACCGCCAAAAAGGAAAACTGTTGCGTTTAAAACGAAACGGAGGGAGTATTAAAAGACTATATTAGAGAACGTAAATATTAAATGGAAAAATTTGTATGTGGGAGAGAATATATCATGTCTTTTCATCCTTGGATATGTTATAAATAATTAATTAACTTTGTTTTCCTATTTCAAGGAAAAATCTAGAAATAATACAATAATACGCAAAATGACAAAATAAAACACGATTTAGATCATAGTAACATGAGCTTAAGTAATGAGCTCATCTTTCAAAAGCCAACGTGGCGTACAAAGAGAGTAACATTATATTTATAATCATTAGCTTAGGCAAAATAAGCGCAAAGAAACAGTTTTATTGATTCTGGAAGGATTTAGGAATTAAATAATTGTGGTCAAATTGCAAAGACAGCAAAGTTGGAACGTAGAATGCAACGCGTGAATGCATGTGTTGTTCCCAGGTGCGCTCACAGTTTCGTCTTTGTGGGCGCTCACAGCTTTGGCTTAAAAGCGGCTAACGGCTTGCTTTACTAATCACTAGTTCACTATTAGTACATAGAGCTGTCAGTTTGGTTAATGAACTACTGGTTGAACTGAAACAACTGAAATTTGAACTGAAACAACTGAAATTGGGAGTAAATGTAACTGAAATAAACTGAAAAATGATGAACTGAAACTGAAATAAACTGTAATTGAAAAACCAAAAAACTGAACTGCAACTGAACTTAAACAAACTGTAACTGAAAATAATTGTGAAAAACTGAAAAGTTGATCGATCAACTTAACTGAACTGAATATTTAACTGATTTAACTGAACTAATTTAAACTAAAACAGAACTGAAACCGATTTAAACTAAAAATGTTTTAAACTAATTTTTAACTGTACCCAAACCGAATTCACATATTACCAAAATTCATGATAGTACTCCAATTCACATACAAATTTATCATGATATTTTTTTATTAATACTTGAATTTATGACATATAACTTAATTTCTTGATAATTTTCAACTATGTTAAGCTCAATGATTTTACACTCCAAATCGAATTTACATTTTACTCAACTTTATAATATACTCTCATATGAAAACTTATCATGAAAATTTTACTATTAATATATGAATTTACTCTCTCCTCTTTCATATATATTTGTGTAAAAATGCATTTGTTGCAACTAAATAAAAACAGAGGTAATATAAATTCGATCAATTACAACATAATAAAAATATGTTTATTCACTTAATTTTTTTATAGTTGAGATATGAGGACAAAGGCATCAAAAAGTACAAATACTCAAAGTTTTTTAAATCGAAAATCTGGAATTTAGTAAACTTACAAGATTAAATTACAATGAAGTATATAAAAGAAAATGTACATTATAACAAAACTGAAATTAAAATAGAGAAGAAAGAAAACAAGATACAATAAAAATCAAGCTCAAAGCAAATTATTTAGGGATTGTATTCTGTTTTTTTTTTTACGGGGAGGGATTGTATCTTCATCCTCAATATATTTGTAAGATAAATTGTTCATCCCTACAGAAAAAAAGGCACAAATTAACTTCAAATCAATAAACATCTCGAATATGATAAACTTAAAAGAAGACATAAATAAGAAAGCACAGGAAAAAAAAAACTACAAACTCTAAATTCACAAATAGCAAATCTAGGATAAGAAGGAATTTGAGGAAAGGATTAAATTGACCACCATTGAGGAAACTAAAATTGGAGGAAATAGTCCTTCAAAAATATGGAGGAAATAGAAAGAAGAAAGGAAAACAAACGAGGAAATCATGTGACAAATTACAGAAGAAAAGTAAGGAAAATTTTCAACCTCTTTCATGCAAATTTCATATAAACAATGCAACTAAATAAGAATTAGAAACTGAATAATAGACAAAATTATCAATCGACTAAATCAATATGACTGAATTTGGTTCTTGAAATCAGATAAAAGAGAGGAAAGAAGTTCAGGCAAATAGCTAGATGTCGATAAAATTTAATCAATTGAGTAAGAAACCTTGCTACTTTTTAAATAATATACCAAAATTAGAAACTCTACCACAAAACCCACTTGCAAATTCTTCCAAACAACCAGAATTTTCAACAAATAGATAATTTACAATGACCCCGAAACCTAAGATTTGTCCTTGTCAAATGTCTTGCTTCCTGAATTAACAAAAAAAAAACAATTAAATTATAATCTGTACCTGAATACCCAAATTGAAATAAGCAAGCTGTATAAATTGAGAGAACCCAACCTTCACTTGTAAAAAAGACGAGATCCAAATAAGCAAATCAAACAAATGAATTACCTGAAAATTTACCGTTGACAGCAATTCGATAGACAATTTCCAGACCTTGAAAAACAAAATGATACAAGAATCATCAAAAAAACAGTAACAAAATGACGAAGAACAAAAAAAAAAAGAGGATTGAGATTTGAGAAATTGAAAATGACGCTGAGATGGTGGCTGGTGAGAGAATGGTATTCACTTGCCAAGGAAGAAATAGCACGTAGGTCAAAGAAGACTAATTCAGAACCATTGATTTTTATTTTGTGGCTTCGGATCGGATGGCTGGGAATAGTGATTTGTGTGTGTTGTGTCAATGAAGTTAAAGCCATAGATTTTTCTTAATCGATGGCTAGGATGAAGTGAAGTTTCCTTCTTAGGATTTTAAATATCTAGCAATTTGATCAATAGATGAGATTAAATATTACTAGTATACTTTAAACTACTCCCTCCGTTTCTTTTTAATCTACACACTTTCCTTTTTGGTCTGTTTCTTTTTAATCTACACCTTTGTTGCTTTTTCTATTTTTGGTAACATCTCACATCTACTTTCTCCTCTTTTTCCACCCATGTCATCTACTTTTTAATATTTTAACCCACTTTTTAATTTATCTCTCTCACTTTTCAATTTCTCTCTCCATCTTTTCAGTTTATCTCTCATACTTTTACACTTTCTCCTTGATTCTCCCCCAAAGTGAAGTGAGTAAATTAATATGAAACGGAGGGAGTATTAATTTTTCATTTGTTGTTATTACTATTATTGTTATTATAGTTGTTCTGTTGTTAATTTTAATTGACTCTATTAATGTTTTTTGTTATTGTTGTTAATATTGTGTAGTTTAGAATGTAAAAATAATTATTAAGCTATAATCGGTACAGGTTTTATGAACTCCTGCGTACAGCGATGATATTTTAATTATAGATAATTATGTCATATATTATTCAACTGAATATAACCGAGATATTGCGTTTAGTTTGACTTATTAGTTATTTGAACCTAGTTATTGGTACTTGTTTTATCTAAGTTATTACTTGCTTATATATCAATATATGGTTATTACTTCTATTAATATAAACCTCTTATAGAGTTATAGCATTACTTATAAAATACTCAACTAACTAATAACTCATTTATATTCACTTAAATGTACTTATATAAGTAATAACAAACATTAGTTAGTAACAAACCTTATAGTATACAAATTTTTGCTTCGTATCAAGATCTTGCTAACAAGCAATAAGATTAAATCGATTAAGATTTTGTTAATGTGAAACTAGTATAGTAACAAACCTCATTATATGTCATACCAAACAATATTATTGAAATAATTATATTCTATGTCTCGTGTTAAGTTGTTTCATTATTGATACATTCAACGATCTAATCCACTATCAACATAACTTGTTTCAATCTAGTTTTATGCTTTGAGTTTCAAAATGATTATAAGTTACATACAATTGACTTAAATGGAGTTTTGTTATCATGAATTAGCTTATCAACTTACATTGATAAATTCATTGATCTCATTCGATAATAATCTGTTTCAATTTAGTTAGATGTTTTGAGTTTCAAAATGAATTTAACTTAAAATTGATTAAATTAAATAGAGCCTTGTGTTTCAAAATCAAAATGGATCATATAACTTAATCTTACTTAAAATGGAGCACATTTATCTTCAATCACTTTAACGACTTACTCTGATACATTCATCTAATCTAATATCAATTTCTTTCAGTTTGGATGAAATGTACGTATGAGTTTCAAATTGAATATAACTTGTTAACGATTAACTTAAATGGAATATTGTTATCTTGATTTAACTTATCGATTCACATAGATACCTTGATATAATCCAATGTTAACTTATTTTACGTCGACTGTATGTTTTCAGTTTTCAAATGCATATAGCTTAATGACTAGTATAGTGATATTAATCCATTGATCTAATATAGTTATAGTAAAACATTGTTCTAATCAGCATTTTAAAAAATGTCGAACTCGTCTTTCGAGGAAGTTTATAAGAATTTATACTAATATGAGACATCCTTTTTAACCAAACATGATGTGATTTGCATACGATTAAAAGTTTGAATATCGACTTATATAAAATTGACTTATTCCAAATTGTCGAATATATCAGTAAAGTACACATATATCGATGTCACTTTCATACACGTTTTTGGGAAGTATAACCATTTTATTTCAAGGGAAGTGCTGGACTACACTTATTTGCCACATTAATTTTAATCGGTCGGGAAAAAATCATTTGGCCAAAACCTGACATGAAGGTCCATTTTTCCCAAACAAGTACAAGAATGTAACTAACTTCTACCCGAACCGATGCGATTATTGCCGAACTTATGTGATTTTCGTGAATAACTGAAATAAACTGAAACGGAATTGAAAATAACTGCAACGTATTTTAACTGCTATGGATTCAACCCTTGGTTGGTTTAACTGTTCGGGTAAAACTGGTTTAAACTGCAACTGATCTGTCTGAACCGGAAAGAAAAATAACTGAATTAAACCGAATCGAAAAGTTTGTTAACCGAATCGAACTGTTAATAATTTTAACTATTTTAAAGCGAACCGATATGAGCCGAACTGTTTGGATATAACCATAACTGAACTGTTGAACTGAATTGACGCCTCTACTAGTACACTGTACACTTGAGTGTACGAGCTTAGGACTTAGGAGGCAACAAATTTTGTCTATTCAACGTGTAATTTATTTACTTGCTCTGTTTTATTCAATAATAAAAATACTATCCTTTTTTATTTTTGTTAAATTAGTTTAAACACTTCTAGTTTTATCATAGTCACACTATTATTATATTAACGTTCAGTATTTTCACCAAGTACCACTGAGTATTCAGGAATTTTTTCCCTCAATAATGCTAAGATAGAAATTATTTCCTACTTTACGCTACACTGAAAATTAATTCAATTGGTACCGTCCACGTCAGCATAGACGTCAGAATTTATTTTTAAAATTTGGCCCAGGCAAAACAACTATTCCGGTTAGCGGTTTATATAAATAAACCGCTAATTAAACTAGCGGTTTATAAGTGAATGTACTGCTTGGTGGAGTAGGTTTTCTTGGTCTTAACCGCTACTCTAAGTAGCGGTTCATATTTGGTAAAGTTAATAGGAATCAATAAATCACCATCTTCTCTCTCTATTTTCTCTCATCTTCTCTCTCTATTCCCTCTCATCTTCTACGGTTAATTTTCCATCCATTTATCTTCTCTCTCTGTTTTGATCTCATGTCCCCCCTCAAATAAAATATGATCTCCTCATCCTCCACTCGTTGCTGTTTTTTGCTTCAATTTGGGCATGCAACCACAATCATTTTTTGATCTGCTCCCATGTAACAAGAAGTTGATGGTTATCTTGAAACTTTATAGAGACAATCTAGTTGCAGGAGAACAAGAAGAAGAAGTAATGGTTATCAACTTCAAATGATCTGCTCCAATGTAAAAGAATTTTAATCTACGTGTCAGTATTTTTTAATCTACAACAAGTAAGTATTGTTATTATTTGGATTTGAGGGGAAAAAAGGTAAAAAAAAAGTGTTGATTTTGTTATTCTTATGAAAAGTATCTTTGTAAGTAGGGATGGCAATGGATCTTGGACCCAGGCCGGATCAGTGGATCCGGATCCGTTTTGCGGATCTGGATCTGAAAATTTTGGACCCGGTGGATCCGGGTCGGATCTGGATCTGTTGCTAGAAAACGGATCCGGGTCAGGTCTTCCTTCAGGACCGAACCCGGATATGTAGATCCGTTTTAATAAAGGCCTCACTAAATTTTAGAACTGGTAGAAAAAACCTAAGGACTAAAGCCCGAAGACCCCAACCCCTACCCTCTTATCCGCCCCCTTCTCTCATCCTCTCTCCTCATCCTCTCTCTCTCTCTCTCTCTCTTTCTCTCTGACACTGCGCATCTATCTCTCTCTCCCAATTTCTTCTTGGTCAGCCACCAGCCCCCCACCAACACCCACCACCCACGTACAACCCATAACCCGCCACTCGCCAGCAAAAGAGAAGTCCCAGCACGCGACCAGCAATCCATAACCCACCACCGGTGATCCCGCTACCACTTGCCTGGAAAAGCAAATAAACGCGAAGGAGTTCCCAAGCCTTCTCTCTCATCAACCGGGGGAAGCACATTACGGGAAGGAAGAATCTACTGATTTTTCGTTTAGTTTCTCTAGTTTTTTCGTTTGATTTATTTTTTATTTTCATTTATATTTTCGTTCTCTTGTATTTTCATAACAATTTATTTTTTGGTTGATTTTCGTTTAGATCTAGTCATTATGTAATTTATTTCTATTTTAGGGTTTATGTTTCAATTTTCGTTTATCAGTGGATTTTCGTTTAATTTTTTTGGTTCATTTTCGTTTATTTGTTGATTTTTGGGTTTATGTTGATATTTGTTTTGATTTTGTTGCTGTTTCGGTTTTGTTTTGATTTTGTTGTTCTTTCGATTTTCTTGCTGCAATTGTGAAGCATAATTTGAAATAATTTGTTGATTGCAATTGTGGTACTGTTTGTGTGAATTTGTTCATTTCAATTTTGTGATAAAGTTGGTAAATTGTTAAAACCCAGGTAGAATAGTAGGGATCCGTTTTGGACCCGTTTTGGACCCGGATCCGTAGGATCCGTCGGATCTGGATCTGGGTCCAACATTTTCAGACCCATTGGATCCGGGTCGGATCTGGATCCAGCATCTGGAAACGGATCTGGATCCGGTCCAGATGCGACCCGTTGCCATCCCTAACTGTAAGCAATTGATTTTTTTTTATTCGACGACAACAAATTAGCAATATCAACGATAGATGGTGGCTTATAGTTGATTTTGTAAGTTTAGGAACCATTCCTTTGATATTTAATCCTTAATTTTGTAAGTTTATTTTTGTAATTGATTTAATTTGCTTTGTTTCTTCATTGTGTCTGATTTCTTGCTCTTTTCTTGGAAAACCAAAAATTGAAATCCTTGATATTCAAGATATGATTCCTGAATTTATCTTTTGGTTTAACATGATTAATTGTTTGAATTTGGAAATTCTTCTTTGAATTACGTTGCAATTGAGGAATATATTTTTTTCCCGAATTGTAGGCATAAACCGCTATTCCCATTAGCGGTTAATGCGGTGAGATGAACCGCTACTTTAAGTAGCGGTTTTGTTTGAGAAAAATATAAAAAAAAAATTATTCTCCCATCTATGATGAATTGGACGGTACCAAAGGAATTAATTTTCATTGTGGCGTAAAGTAGGAAATAATTTCTATCTTAGCATTATTGAGGGAAAAAATTCGAGTATTCAGAAAATTCACCAGGTACCCTCGCACTTTTCAAAATTCACCGGGTATCTCTCGATTTCATGGTAATACATCCAATTACCCCTACTATCAACCATCAGTTAGTCCTCCGTTAGAGCAAAAGTTAATTCACCGGGTACCCTTAAATTGAAACTTATTTCACCGGGTACCCCTAAATGTTTTCAAATACAATCTAGCATTTAACGGTTATAAATTGATTTTTAAAAAACTAGGTTGTTATGACTTTTTACTCTTATATTTTGCTGATCCCCTCCTAACACTCTTACTTGCGCTCTCTTCTTGTCATCTCTTCGAAACCAGCTATCTTTAGGAATAAAAATCTGATTTTCTACATACCCTTTAAAACTAATTATCAAGAATAATTAATATTAAAATATTAAAAATACAATTAATTATCAGGAATAATTAATTGGGCTTTAAAATTAGGCTTGGATTGTTTTAAACCAATAGATAGACTTTATATTTTTGAAATGCTTTTGGGCTTAGCTCGTTCGATTGTTTTAAACCAATTAGGATGACTGTATGTTTCATCATTGGGTACTTGATATGATATTGAAGGCTCTTCTTTAGTCTCTTGAATGAAATATGGTTTCTTTTAATGTTTAAGATGGTGTAGTTCGACGACTTATAGTATTTAAGCACGTTATGATTGATTAGTAACAAAGGATAGGAAATTATTAATTCCTAACCAAGGACTAACAACAACTAGGGTTATATTCATTGCCAAAGCTTTGGATTCACTCCGAAAGCGTTAATTCACAAGGAATAGGTTAAACTCAAACATCGACTCACTCTTTAGTCTCTAAGGACTAGGCGTGCCATAATTATAATAGAAGAAGCAAGAAAACCTTGCTCTCCCAAGCTCATACATGTCACGACCAAGCTGCGAGTTAATAAGGAAAGTTTCCCCTTAATTCAAGCCTAGAATCTAGCTAGAACTTAAGGAAACACAAGCTTCAGCAAAGATGTACAAATCTTTCCTTAAATGCTCTAAACCACAAGGCAGCAAGGATACTCCCTTGCACACCTCATACACATCATGTTTTAAATACTTTCCTAAAATACAACTCATGACGACTAAGACTCGCATGAGCCGAAACAAGCTAGGATTTTCGGACGTTATTACAACCAAACATGAATAAAAACAACTCAACTACTTTAATTAACTAACTAACTATTAATGACAGTAAAAGACATATTTTTGGTTCCATATAAAACCTTTACTTTAAGAGTTGAGTAAAACCATGCAACAACCTAAGAAAACAAATAAAGATAGCTTGGTGAAGTCATCCATGCACGCATCAGTACTTAATGGGAAGACACGATTTTGTGTCTACCCCCACTTTGACTAAGGTTCACGAAACTTGAAGTACAAGAATACAGTGTCGGGACGGAGAACGATTCTAAGCGCTCTACAGTTTAGAATTGATCTATATATCGCCAGTTTCTGCAAAACAAAGTTAGTATGCAAGACAATAATTATAAGCAATTTGATTACCTGCAGGAGAAGATGTTAGCAGATAGGTGCAAACAACTCAAATAATGCGCATAATGATGCAAATAATAAAAAAGTTACATTTTCTTTAGATGCATGAGACACTATGCAAAGATCAGGGTTATGCAAAGCTAAGGAAGTTCAAACGTCATGCCAGGTCGGGGTTATGCAAGGCTAGGAAAGATGAAATGCAATGCAAGGTCAGGGTTATGCAAGATTAGGAGGTCTAGATAGGTAGAGAGATAAAGTGATTTTCGAAAGCTGTTTTTGATAAAAATAATTGGGGTTAAAGTAAGTAAGATCCCATGATTACAACTTTTCGGAGTTTGATTTGGAGGAACCACCACAAATATAGGAAACTCCCACTTTGGGCAATATTGTCTTAAATTAGGCACTTTGAGCCTAGATTAGAAGATGCTTGATTTGTATCGAGCATGCATAGTTCTTCACTAGGGATTCTCCTTTGGGGGAGTTGATATAGGCAAAATCGAGATATCGCTAGAGACCATGGAAATATCGGACAATCTTTCGGGGACAAAGAGAGTTTGGATTGAAAAATAAAAGGTTTAATTTGTGACTCAAATATACGTAGGTCGAAAAAGGCTCGACGCGGCTAGGTTCGGACTCGAGTCTATTTCGGGATCTAGAAAGAGTATGCTTGAATTCTAAAAAGTAAAATCATTACACCTTGGTTAATTAATATTATTAAAGCGGTCGGACGTTGAGATGAGGATTCCTACGTGTAGACACGTAATCGTATCTCTCATTTAAGGATCGATGATGAAACATACCACGGTCTTAATTGGTCAGACCCAAGGGTAGAGCGATCAGAAGAGCCATCCCAAAACTATTTCGAAAAAGTGTTAAATTCCTATTTCAAAGCCCAATTAATTATTCCGATAACTAATTGTATTTTCATTAATTCTTTGAAAAGCCCAATTAATTGTTTAATAATAATTAATTATTTTATTTAAATAAATAATTATTCTCAAAGATATTTTCATAATTGGATTTTATCCCGTAAAATCGGAATTCTGTAGTTAAAAGATAAAAGAAAATCGACAAAATGCGTTTTTATCAAAAAGTAATCCAAACGTGTCAAAAGCAAGGCGGTGCGCCGAGTGCACCAAAGTGCGCCGAGCGCCTGTGCGCCCAGCGCCGGAGCTGCGCCAGCGCACCATTTTGCCACATACTTTTCCACGTAAGCGGCGCCTAGTGCACGAGTGCGCCCAGCGCCACAAGGCGCCACGTAGACTTATGGGTCATATAGAGTCCTGCGCCAGCGCATTTCTTTGTGCAAAGCGCATCTTTTTCTTTCTTATCTTTTTCAAAGAGCGTACCACGTGTATGCTTTCTACTGGGCATGCCACGTCAGGCGTGCCAATCTGCGCCTGACACGTGGATTTGCGAGTGACACGTCAGACTGCGCCTGGTGCAGCTGGCGCGTGAAAAGCAGTTTCGTTTTTCCTATAAATACACCTGATTTCCGTATAGATTTTGACACAATAATTCGACTTTTATATTACGAATACCTTATAAACCTCTCTACGATACATATTCTCTCTACAAACCACATGGACATACATTCAAATCTTTCAGACATTCATATTTTTAGGCTTCACGATTGCTCGTCCCGAAGGTTGTCAATCTCGCAGACCCAAGCCACGATATAATCCTGAGGGTCCTTAAATAAATTCTCTATTTTTATACTTCCTCCGTTCCATAATAAGTGAAACACTTACTATTGTGGAACCTTTTTATTTTTCAATCCAAACTCTCCTATTCTTGAAGGACTCTCCGACAATTCCATGGTCTCTAGCGATATCTGACTTTGCCTAAATCGACTTACCAAAGAAGAATCCCCAACGAAGAACTTTGAACGCTCAAGACAGATCAACTACATTTCAATCAAGGTTCATGGTGCCTAATTCAAGGAAAGCTCACCCAAAGTCAGGGCTCCCTATATGTGGTGGTGCCTCCAAATCCAGTCAAACTCCTGAAAAGTTGTAATCTGAGGACCTTATTTACGGACCCCGATTATTTATTAAAACCGATTTTCGAAAATCATTATTTCCATTTATGATTATTCTATTTCTCTACATATCCAGATCTCCTAGCCTTGCAAAACCCTGACCTTGCATTGCATTGCATACATCCTAGTCTTGCATAACCCTGACCATGCATGACGTGTCATCCATTAGTTTTGCATAACCTTAATCCTTGCATAGCGTCTCATGCATCCTTTGGGAGTCTCAGTTTGCATTATTGCATCATTATGTGCTTATCTAAGTTGTTTGCACCTATCTGCTAACATCTTCTTCTACATGTAATCAGATTACTTGTAGTTATTGTCCTACATACTAACTTTGTTTTGCAGAAACCGGCGTATATATATTAGTTCTAAACTGCAAAGCATTTAGAATCATTCTCCGTCTCGACACCGTATACTTTGACTTTCGGTTTCCTGAAACTCAGTCAAAGTGGGGGATTCTATAGACACATAATCGTGTCTCCCCATTTAAGGATCCGATGGTGAAACATCTTGCGGTCTTAATTGGACCGATCCAAGGGTAGGAAGCGTCCAGAAGAGCCATCCCAAAACTATTTCGAAAAAGTGTTAAAGTCCTATTTCAAAGCCCAGTTAATTATTCATGATAATTAATTGTATTTTGAGCCCAATCCTTTGAAAAGGCCAATTAATTGTTTAATAATAACTAATTATTTTATTTAAATAAATAATTATTTTCAAAATCAAATTTTATATCGTAAAATCAGATTTCCGTAGTTAAAAGATAAAAGAAAATCGGAAAAACGCGTTTTTATCAAAAAGTAACCAAAATGTGTCAAAGCAAGGCGGTGCAGGCGCACCAAAGTGTGCCAGCGCATAGACTGCGCATGCGCACCATTTTGCCACATACATTGCCAAGTAAGCGTGCGCTTAGCGCAAGTTTTGCGCCAAGCGAAGCTGCCACGTAAACTTATGTGTCTTATCGAGTCTTTGCGCCCAAGCGTACTCTATGCGAGGCGCATCTTTTTCTTTCTTATCTTTTTCAAAACGTGTACCACGTGTACGCTTTCTACTGGGCATGCCGCGTCAGGCGTTCCAATCTGCGCCTGACACGTGGTTTTGCGCGTGACATGTCAAACTGCGCCTGGCGCAGCTGGCGCGTGAAGCGCAGTTCCGTTTTCCTATAAATACACCTGATTTCTGAACAACTTTAAGAACAGATTTTGACACAACAACTCGACTTTTATATTACGAATACCTTACGAACCTCTCTACGAAATACATATTCTCTCTACAAAACACATGGACATACATTCAAATCTTTCAGACATTCAGATTTCCAGGCTTCACAATTGCTCGTCCCGAAGGTTGTCAATTTTGCAGACCCAAGCCACGGTATAATCCTGAGGGTCCTTAAATAAATTCTCTATTTTTATATTGAGGTTACTAATTGTTTCTTTCCTGATGTAGATCTTTAATATAAAATCGTTCTACTGTATATTCTAATTCTTCCTTCTTTTTATTTTTTTCATACATTATTATTTGCTTGTGTGATTGTTCTATTCATATTGTTTTGATTGTCCTGCATGCTTTTTATCACCCATATGTTATTATTACTAAACATGACCTAAATAATTGTTCTAACTAATTCAAATAATTTGGACAACCTGCTAGGTACTTTGTAATATTGATTGCATAATAACTTGTCACTAAAAAAATAGTCTTTTATGTGTTTCCTGAACCAACCTAGACTAAATATTTTTAGGGTGTATTAATTATTATATGATTATTCTTTGGCATAAAGTTTGTTGTGAATCGATATTTAGTAAAGGTCAGCAATGGGCAACATGGTTCCTGACTGTGTTGTACCCTCACTCCCGAACTCAATCTTTGGTTCATTTTGACCATCTATGGAGTCAGGACAGGCTAATCTACATTGGATAATGATAAGTCGATTTTTAGTTGCATATAAGTAGGTCTTAAGTCTCATTTTCATGTAGTTTTTAGTGCATCTTAGGTCTAATTGCATAATTTGAGCATTCTTTTAAACCATTGTGTTATTTCGAGACACTTTCGGCTTTTCTTTGTGATTTTCAGGTTCTTGTGGTCGGTTGTGACTAAGAGAAGCTAAGGTGGTTCGTAGATGGTCTAATTGGTGGCTCCCGGGATGCGAGAAGATGAGTTTGAGTGCTTTGGGGTTGAAGGAATGATGATATTGAATAATATTCTCTTTGCGGGACCACGCATTTTCTTGCTTGATCGAGCGAAGAGGCGCACGCCCAAGCATATAGCCGCTTGCCCGTGCAAATCTGTTGGAAGAAAGGAGAAATCATTACATGTCAAGTGCACGCCCAAGCAAGATTCCGCTTGCCCATGCACCAAGGCGCACGCCCAGCGGATGACCGCTTGCCCGTGCGGATCTATGAACGAAAACAACAAAACATTACGTCTCGCGTGCACGCCCAAGCAAGTTCTCGCTTGCCCGTGCACTAATGCGCACGCCCGTGCGGTTTTCTGCTTGCCCGTGCAAGCTGTCATTCGGCTGATTTCCGCGACTTTAATTATTTCCTTTTTTAGCTTTTGTTAACGATTTTAGGTTTGATAAAATTTACTTTTGGGCAGTTTTTATGATTAGAAAATAGAGTATTACTTTTTAGAGAGCTTTTAAGAGGAAACTCCATTATTAAACCTTGAATTCTACAAGTTTGATCGATTGAAGTAAAGACTAAGTATCTCTAATTTCCTCTTTTTTCCTTATTACTATTATGTCTTTCAATTTATTTATCAATTGTTTTGTTATTTCAATTATGAGTGAGTAGTTTTATAATCTAGGGTTAAGTTGAACCCTAGCAATGATTAATGCATGAATCCCTCTCATAATTCCAATTTGATGTGATTAATTGTTCTTGTTTGATTGAATTGTGCTTATTTTCATTATCGTACTAGGGATAGGTGATTTTGAATTGAGTCCTTATATCTTGTTTTCAATGGGGATTGAATCTAGATGGAATTGTTGATTTAATCAAGAGTATGAATATTTCTATGGGAATAAGTAGATAGGATTACTAGGAATTTATTCGTGATGCCATGCTTAATGTCTCTTTCTTGCATGATTCCATGGGAATAGGTTTGATTGCTTGTTTAGAGTAGCTATAGGTACTCGGGAGAGATCTTTGGTAGT
The DNA here is from genome assembly GCA_947646795.1 of Beta lomatogona. Lineage (NCBI taxonomy): Eukaryota > Viridiplantae > Streptophyta > Magnoliopsida > Caryophyllales > Amaranthaceae > Beta > Beta lomatogona. Next base: position 2,586,049 of record CANSNZ010000223.1, read on the forward strand.
TATAGAGTGCATTACTCCTTTTGAATTATTGATTATGTTTATTGGAATGGGAACTATTCATGTATTATTCGTCTTAGAGGGGATACTTAATTCTAGATGTCTTTATTGATTGATTTTACCTCGTGTGTTCTTAATAGTTGTCATAATTTAGCATTATTATTAGTTCAACACCTTTTCACCATTGTTTGTCACTTGTTTAGTTAATTTGAGTCAAGATTTCTAGTGTTTGATATCGTTTGTCCCTGTGGATTCGACCTTGACTTACCCTACTACATAGTTAGGAGGATCGGTTAGGATAATTATTTTTTGTTAGGTGCGCGACACGCCTATCAAATTTTGGCGCCGTTGTCAGGGACCGACGGTATTAGATTAGTTAACCTTGATTTATTTAACTAAGCTTATTTTTGTTCAATCATTGTTACTTTGTTTGTCGTTTAATCTCTTTTCTTTCAGTCTTTTTGTTGCATGCGCACTCGAAGCAAGGGTTCAGAAGATCTAGTTACTCTTGATTGCGAGATCGAAGCCCACGCAAGGAGATTAGGAGGTCAACGAAGAAGACAACAACAAGAATCGATAATGGGAGGCATGACACCACCAAAGTCTCTACGGGAATATGCTATGCCCGATGAGACCACCACCACCATTACTAGGCCAACCACCCTTTGCTACACACTTCGAGCTTAAGCCACAATTTATTCAATTTATTTCCACAGGACTCTTATGCGGGAACACCCCGAAGAGAGCCTCTTGATCATTTGGCTAGCTTTTTAGAGAAGTGTAATACTTTGAAACTAACGAATGTTTCGATGACACGATTCTTTATTGTGCTTTTCCTTTTTCTCTTAGGGATGAAGCAAAAGAGTGGTTGAAAGAAGAAGAAGTGCGGAAGATCGCCACATGGCCGAGAACTAAAGGAGGCCTTTCTCTCACAAATTCTTCCCTCCTATGGGGACTTCAAAGTTCGGAAATGAGATATTCGGTTCTCAACAACATGAATTGGAGTCTCTCTATGAGGCATGGCAGAGGTACAAGGCTTTGCAAAGACAATGCCCACACCATGGCATTCTGAGTGGCTATTGATTCGGACATTCTACAATGGTCTAGGCATGAGGTTAAGCTCTATTGATGCCGCATCGGTGGTACTTTCATGGCGAACCTCCGGAAGTTTGCTAAGACATTGTTGGATGATATGGCTGCCAACAACTATTTGAATGATTGGAGTGTGTCTCGTGGAGCCCCTAAAAGGGGAGGTAAGTATGAGGTTGATGCTATTGCTACTTTAACTAACATTTGTGCAAGTTTTGGCGGCTAAGGTTGACCGATTGAGTAGCGGACCAATAGCACCTATTTGTGAGATTTGTGAAGTGCGGGGCCATTCATTGAATGAGTGTCAATATAACACCATGGGCATGATATCGAGCAAGCCAATGCCCTCCTAAACACAAACACAAGACCACAAAACAACCCATATTCAAACACGTATAACCAAGGTTGGAAGAATCATCCCGATTTCTCATATAAAAATAACTAACCTCGACCTCCGCATACCAACTACTCCCGACCACCGGGTTTCCAACAAAGACCACCTTTCAACTCTTCCTCCTCATCCTCTAGATCTAACCTTGGAGTATCATGGAGAATCTAGCTTCTTCTCGAAGCAAAGCAAGTTGAATACCGGGCGAGCAAAATGAATTCTTAATAACTCTCTCCAACAAATCAATGCTCATAATAAGTTGATGGAGAATCGAGATGACCCAAGTTGCCCAACAAATTAGTCATCTTTCTAAACCTTCAAAGCCGACTCCTGGGCAACCGAACCAAATCCTAAGGGGCATATCCATGCCATCTCATTGAGGAGCGGTAAGGAATTGCAAGAGCCTACAAAGAAGGTGGCTGAGCAAAAGACAAGTGCGAAAGAGGTTATAAGGTTGAGTGAAGAAGATCGAGGTGAGAAGGTTTTGGAAGATGAAGTTAAAGAGGCGAGCAAAAGGAACGCCTTTGTCATCCCTATTCCATCATACTGAAGCCACTGTTCCATTCCCTCGAAGATTGGCACGTGCAAAACTTGAGAAGAAATACGGGAAGTTTCTTGATATTTTGAAGAAGCTGCACATCAACATCCCTTTCTTGGATGCTATTTCTGAGATGCCTTCTTATGCTAAGTTTTTGAAAGACATGCTCTCTAACAAAAGAAAAATTGAAGAGAATGTCATTGTTTCACTAACGGTGAGTGTAGTGCTAATTTGCGAGAACGAAGCTTCCCGAGAAAAGCTAGGAGATCCGGGCAGTTATTCTATTCCAAGTCAAACTTGGTGATATTGCTATCAAGAATGCTTTGTGTGATCTTGGGGCTAGTGTTAGTCTCATGCCATTGTCTATCTGCAGAAGCTCAACATGAGTGAACCGAAACCCGCACGCATCTCTCTCCAACTAGCGAGATATAACGGTCGAGTTTCCACTTGGTATCCTTGAAGATGTTCCTCTTAGAGTTGGTAAATTTTTCATTCCATGTGATTTTGTTGTCATGGAGATGGAAGAAGATGTACAAGTTCCCATCATCCTTGGGAGACCCTTTTGCAGCCCTTCTTTGGAGCCATTATTGACATGAAGAAGGGTAAGATCACCTTTGAAGTAGGTGATGAGAAGATGGAATACACTCTCACAAGCTCCATGAATTCTCCTTCAATGGGAGAAAGCTGTTTATAGAGTGGATGCTCTTGATGAGGTTATAGCGGCCAATGCTTTCGGTTTGCAATTCGGATGACTCACTACAAACTGTCTTGATGGGTAGTGCTGATGAGGAAGATTGGGAAACCAAGGAATACAAGAGACTTCTAGAGGAGACACGAGCCATTGAATCCGAAAAGCCTATCAAGGAGATATTGAGCTCGGGAGAAACTAAGGAGAGTACTACGCCTCCTAAGGTAGAAGCTGAATCCTCTTCCCTCTACTTTAAAATATGTGTTCATGGGTCCTAATGATACTTACCCTATTATTGTTAATGTTGAGCTTGATGACATTCAAATTGAAAAGCTACATGTTGTTTTGAGAAAATACCGGGAATGTCATTGGGTACACCATTAATGATATTAAGGGCATTAATCCTTCATTTTGCATGCATAAAATCATTCTTGAGGACGAACATTGCTCTTTCATAGAATCTCAATGACGACTTAATCCAAATATGATGGAAGTAGTCAAGAAAGAGGTTCTAAAATTGCTTGATGCGGGAATAATCTACCCTATATACGATAGTAAGTGGGTTAGCGATTTGTTCAAGTAGTCCCTGAAGAAAGGAGGCATGGCCCAGTTTGTCAAGAATGACAAGGGTGAGCAAGTTCCGACTAGAGCTGTGACAAGGTGGCGCATGTGTATTGATTATAGGAGATTGAATAAAGCCACCCGAAAAGATCATTTCCCCCTCCCCTTCATTGATCGGATGTTGGAAAGGTTGGCAAAACATTCATTTTTCTGTTGGTTGGATGGATACTCGGTTTCTTCCAAATTACTATTCATCCAAGTGACCGGGAAAAGACTACTTTTACATGTCCTTATGGCACCTTTGCATATCGAAGGATGCCATTTGGATTATGTAATGCTCCTTGCCACTTTTTCGGCGTTGCATGATGGCAATTTTCTCAAGTCTTATTGAGAACTCTATGGAAGTGTCTATGGATGACTTCTCCGTCTATGGAACATCCTTTGATGTTTGCCTTGCTAATTTACAAAAGGTGTTCGATAGATGTCAAGAAGTTAATTTGATTCTCGATTGGGAAAATGTCATTTCATGGTGCAACAAAGGAGTTGTTTTGGGTCATGTTGTTTCTCATCGGGGAATCGAAGTCGACAAAGCAAAGATAGAGGTCATTGAGCGTCTACCACCTCCTAACTCTGTCAAAGGAGTAAGGCGTTTTCTTGGTTATGCGGGCTTCTACCGCCGCTTCATATAAAAGATTTTTCAAAAATTGCTCGACCTCTAGCCGAACTTTTAGGCAAAGATGTCCCTTTTGTGTTTCTCGATGCTTATGCGAGGCTTTTCACGGGTTAAAAGCGGCTCTTATCTCTGCCCTATCATTCAATCGCTCGATTGGAATCTCCCTTTTGAGATTATGTGCGTCTTAGTGACTATCTTTGCGGGGGCCGTCTTGGAGTCGAGAAGGAAAGATGGCAAGCTTCATGCCATCTATTATACAGAAGAGGACTCTTAATCCCGGCTTGAGATGAACTATGCCACAAGCGAGAAGGAATTGTTAACAAGTGGTGTATGCGATGGAGAAGTTTCGATCTTATCCTGGTAGAGGTCGAAGGTGATAATTCACACCGATACATGCGGCATTAAGGTATTTGATGAGCAAGAAAGATGCTAAACCCCGCTTGATTCGGTGGATCTTGTTGCTACAAGAATTTGACTTGGAGATTCGGGACAAGAAAAGAGCCGAAAATGTTCGTTGATCACCTTTTCGACTTATCCTTGATAGTGAAGGTGATGTGGATCTTCCAATTGATGATACATTTCCGATGAACAATGCTTAGCCCTGGGAGGATCCGATAGTTTCTTGATATAGCCAACTATTTGGCTAGTGACACTATTCGTCGTGGCTACTCATCACAACAAAAAGAAAAAAATTCTTTAAGGAGGTGAAGAGATATTTTTAGGATGATCCCTTTCTTTACAAGTCTTGTGCGTATAGGGTGA